>JAGXOD010000041.1:457500-1057500 GCA_020368025.1 Brachyhypopomus occidentalis
TCACCAGGATAAATTCAGAATTTCCACAACCTCTCCATATATCACCTACATGAATTATCTTCTGGAAAATTAGGTCAGGTCATTATAATAAATCAGCAGAGACAAATACAAGGATAAATAAAGAATAGCCAGATCCCATGAATAATTGATTATTTCGATGTTATACGTTAGAGGTAGCTGAGGGATGTGGAGACATGAGATATGGGTCTATCACTCTTTTTACTCTGATATTACCATATGGCAGTACACAATTAAACAGCTCCCTCTTGCTTTACCAAAGTTTAAATAATGAGAGATTGTAACTGTTCCAAACCCATATGTAAAGTAAATCTGAAAAAGACTGTGTGCACAATCGCTCACTCTGAGGTTTTTCCCCCTTTTTTGTCCATATTAGAAACAAATGTCTTAAAAAAAAACAGTTACCAAAAAAAAAAGTTCAGTGTGTTAAGACTCCACACTTAAGAGTCCTGATGACATTCCTGTGAGGCAGAGGGATCTGATGGTGGATGAAGTTGATTAGGTACCATGGGCTGAGCTGACGGGCTTGACGCGTCCCTCCCTCCTGCCTTAAAGCAGCCGCTCCCAGACTTGTGAGTGCCGATCCAGCATACGGCCGGAGGGCTCTAACAGGGGGGAAGCAAACCAACGAAAGCGAGATGGACGTTTTTGACAGCAGCAGTCCGCGCGCACGTCTCATTTCAGTCGGTCGGTCGCATGTCGCGTGACGTCATCTGGAGAGCGGATGTGGATCTCGCCGCTGTAGTGCTGCCAGCCTGTTCACGTCCACCCGTCTAATGAGAGTTATGGAGGGGGGATAATCATACCCTGTCCCCCGGGATTGGCTTCCTGACACCGGCACATGCTTCCTCCTGCTCGCTGTTTGCTTCACCCGCATGGAACACATTACCTCTAATCACAGTCCCAGATGTTGGCTGTATCTATCGATATCTGCTGATGGGAAATGCCCGGACAACAGTTTGCCAGTAACATTATGAGTGAGGTGTTTAAAGAGAATTTATAGGGCCAATCGGTAATGTCCGCGAGTGTGACAGAGCGCAGATATACTAGACTTCAGCTTTTAATAATGAAAGACATGCGTTTATTTTAGAGCGCCGTACAGGAATTGAGGCTGTGCTGGACAATCGCCAAACGCACTTCAAATACATTTCTGCTGGCTAGAAATGACAGGATGTACTCGACTTTTCACTAATCCTCAGAACTGCCTCAACACTACATTGCCAGCTTCTGATTTCAGGACTTGGAGGTGTCTGGGGTGAAAATTTCCTTTCGTTTGAGCCCTTAGCCGCGTGGCCTGTAGCCCCAGTCGCGAGCAGCTGTGTCTGACTGGCCAGTTAGCCCACACTGCGACATGACAGGCTTTCAAATACCAGTTTGTATACAGTGCTTTCTCTCCACGTTAGCGCATGGCTAGCGATGCTGCTGTTTAAACTTGTTTATTCATTTTTCATTTTCCCTCCCTTTTTCTCTTTTTTAAAATTCTTGTTAGAATTTTGGTTAATTCTTGATTACGTGTCCTGCCTCGTGAACCATACGTAATTACAAAAAAAAGGGGGTCGGTTTCGGGTAAAACAAGGTTGTTTCTGAGTGAAACGGAGGCTGCAAAGTCACTCGGACGTCGCAGCCCCGCAGAGGCAGACGCACCGTTGCAGGAGTGAAACAGGGCCGCTATTCCTGCGTCGCGCCTGTCGACGGGTCCGTGCTCGGCAGTAATGGGAGCTGAATGTGTTTTGCTATCGTGTGTCCCGCTCTGATTGGAGCCCTGCGGTGAGGTCACTGGCGGCAATGCCTTTGAAAAAGTGAGCTTGGATGGAGGGAGAGCAGGGCAAACAAAAACTCAGATGGAGCTGTCTGTCACGGCCTCGGAGTGCAGGATATTAGTTAAAAAAAATAGTCGGGAGAAGAAAAGAGCAAGGAATTCATAACATAGCCATCATCTCCTCCGGTGATAATTGGCCTTGCTACATGAAGGAGATTTCAATCCAAATAAACATAGCATCCCCTTTACCACAGGGAACTTTACCTCAAAAAATTAACTTCACAGAGCTGTCTCTCTCTCTCTCTCTCTCACACACACACACACACACACCCTGCCACACGCACCACTTTTTAGACATCACCTCTCATCCTCTCCTTTCCTATGAGCAGGTTTTCACGTTCCCTTTCGTCTCTCACCCTGCATCTGCTTCTGCCCGTCTCACTCTGTTCTCTTCTTCTCCGTCTCTCGCTCCCATTCGCTCATGGCCTGTCTTTGACACCCATTCCATCTGCACTAACAGCCCCCCCTCCCCCCGCGCTCCATCAGGGTGGCTTAAAGAAGGAGGGTTTGTGTGGTAATTGGCTCCATTTGGGAACCTTGAAGCTCCTGCGGTGACACTTTCGGCTTAATTCCCCCTCGCCCTTCTTCCATAAACCCCCCTCCCCCCTTTCTTTCTTTTCAAAGCCATCCCCCTATCCTCAGACCCGCTCTGCTGATCCACTAGTCTTTCCCCTGGTCCATGTATGGAACCTTAACCAAAACCGCATTGGGCAAATTAAGAACGGTTTAGTCTGTTCCTCTGGCTTGGATCACGAGACCGTAAACATAAAGTGCTTTGGTCATTTAAGAAGTGAGGCCCCCCCTCGAGCCCTCCGTGTGATTATCTCTGCTCTTTTAAATCATAAATTAAACTAAACCTCTGGCCCCCGGGGCCCTCTGGGCCCTTGGAATGTCAGAGGTGTGTCAGTGTGTAGGGACGAGATTGCAGTAAAAAGATACATGAGTTTTAGTTTTGCGTGATATGGTTTCTTATTTACACAGGCATCAGGCACAGGTCAGTGGGGCAATACAGGGCCTCTGGTCAAACGTCCCATAAAGGGAAGTGATGGCTTTCTCAGGGGCTCTGTCTGATAAAAAAGGCCATATTTCTGCTAGTTCCATAGGGAAAAATGTCGCAAATTATAGACGGTGGAATATCGTACGGGGTCTCAACATTCCACAGGGCTCATTTTCTTTTACCAAATAAATGGATTCTCTTGTTCATGCCTTAACTTGACTTGTTCTTAATATATATGATATTATCCAAGGTTGTTAAGAATCTTGCAATTAATTATGAGATACAGTTGCTTGGGGTGTTACAAGGATTATTGGACTACTGTGAAAAATGGTGAATGTAGTGTTGTGTGCCAGATTAGATGTAATCTGAGCAGAATGTCTTTCCCAGGGATTATGCACCTGGTTAGTGTGAAGGCAAAGTGACACAAACAGACTCATCATCAAAGGCCCCAAGACTTCAAAAGCACAGCTTAGTAATCATGCTAACTCGCTAATGGCTAATGATTCCCCAAATGAGCTGCCACTTTGTGTTACACGGCCACACACTTCACCTTGGATCCGGTGACGGAGGCATATTGGAGGGCTTTCGTTAGGAGGGTGCTGGTGAGGTGGAGAACGTTGTTAATGAGGATTAAAGAAAGAATGTAAAGAATTAAAGAGCAGATGAGGGCAACAGCACACAGTGGTCTGGGCTGATGTATGATGCAACGGGTCTGCGCTGAAGAGAGACAGAGGGAGCGAGAGTGTGTTGCTATAGCGTCTGCACGGAAAGCAATCATGACTCGTTTGCTTTTGAGAGACACACAGCCCTGGGGCGGGAGGACCCGTTGAAGGTGAGGTGGTACGGCCTTGGAGCACTGCTCTGGTACGGCTGCAGCAAAGGGGAGGATGAGGAAGAGAGAGACCCCAAAACACGTTCGACACATCGCTCCCTTCCTTAAACAGCTCGTAAATATGATCCATTTCCACATAGATTACTGGGAGGAATGTTCTAGCAGCCATGACGGGGAGGATTGTGGGAGACTACACACTTGGTATACTCTCGCGCCTCAGCAAGGTCGTCGGTTCTTTCCCATCTATTCATCTATCATCCCGTCCCTCCATCTATCTATCCATCCCTCCATCTATCTATCCATCCCTCCATCTATCTATCCATCCATCCATCTAACTATTGCTTTGTCTGCCCATTAATATCTCAGAGCTGGATCCTGCAGCTCTAGCTGCAATGTGTTGGTGACTAGAGTCCTTGAGTTGATTTATAACAGACAGGATGCAGGGAAATCATGTCTCTGGCTTTGATGCTTTCACTCTGTGGTCTGTATCTTCCTCTCTCGTGTTTCACACCCCCTAACGCCACATCTCCTTTGTCTCGATATTTCTCCACTCTGCAACTTTTCTGTTGTCACATTTCTGTCTCCTTCTCCTCTCACAGAAAGACCAGAAACACTGAATTCTACAGAGGCCAAAGTCCGTGTCTTGAGAATCTTCTAGAAGGCTGTGAATGAGCTGAATAAGAGCTCGCCGTTGGTGTTAACTTACACTACCCCAGGATGCAGATGTTGTTTCGTAACTGTATGGAACAGGAAATGACATCGATGTGGTCCCAGATGGTGTTTTGATCCCACAGTGAGAGCTTTACGAGCGTCCTACTTTAGTTTATTAGCCAGTCTCACACCTCTCATGTTTATTAAGTTCTCTGATTACCTGCCTTCAAGGCCAAAAATATTTTGCAAATATTTTACTAATATGATTTTGCCAATGTCTCCAGGTGCCAAATCTGGGATGCTGTGTAGAAGCTAGCACCTGACTAAACATTAGCAGCAATCCTATGGCCATCAGAGATTCCTACGACCTTGGGAACCACATGTGTCATTCTGTGTCGGTACCCACAGCAGATTTCCGCATTATACAGGCAACCTATGCATGTGCATTTCAAGAACCTCTTCATCTGTGTTTGCACTTTGCCGGCGAGTTATGTACGGTCAGCATGTATGTAATGTAAATACGCTGGATGTGTGTGTAAGCCGAAGTGTATAAATTTGCATTTGTTTGCATTTGTGCTGAACACATGGGCTTACTTATACAACCGTCAGCGCATGAGCCTCACTGCGAGTCTTCCAGCGTTACGACGTGTGAATGCATGTCCTGAAAATGTCCACGTATTGGCAGCACATGTTCGGTTCATAACGGGGCCATTAACTCTCTCTGGCTCACCTCACACTTTCCCTGTGACATCTGCATCGCTCCACAAATTGGCAGGCGAATGCGCTTTAATACTGAACTGAGAAGACTGCGTAAATCACCTGGGTGGTGGGGCCAACACTGCCAGCATCACGGCGCGGGAGTGACACGGGGCAGGCTGCTGCTCTCACACACACCTCCGAGTCACGCGCACCTCACGCCACAGACGCAGGTGCCGCACGGCGAGCCGGAGCGAGCGAACCTGGACAGGAGCAGCGTGGACCTGGATGGTAGCGGCGTGGACCTGGATGGTAGCGGCGTGGACCGGCGTGGACCTGGACCTGGACAGGAGCAGCGTGGACCTGGATGGTAGCGGCGTGGACCTGGATGGTAGCGGCGTGGACCTGGATGGTAGCGGCGTGGACCTGGATGGTAGCGGCGTGGACCTGGACAGTAGCAGCGTGGACCTGGATGGTAGCGGCGTGGACCTGGATGGTAGCGGCGTGGACCTGGACAGGAGCAGCGTGGACCTGGATGGTAGCGGTGTGGACCTGGATGGTAGCGGCGTGGACCTGGATGGTAGCGGTGTGGACCTGGACAGGAGCGGTGTGGACCTGGATGGTAGCGGCGTGGACCTGATGGTAGCGGCGTGGACCGTGGACCTGGATGGTAGCGGCGTGGACCTGGACAGGAGCAGCGTGGACCTGGATGGTAGCGGCGTGGACCTGGATGGTAGCGGCGTGGACCTGGATGGTAGCGGCGTGGACCTCGTTCAAGCACGGGCTGATGTGTTCGGGAGAACGGGAGGAGGCGAGCCGGACGGAGGGAACAGCAGCGCGGCAGAAAGGTTACGTTTTTGGGAGAGTCGTCTACGACGCCGGTTAGAGAAGCGAACTAACGGGAAAGGGAACTCGCAATCAAATACGTACAAATCAGGAGCTTGGAGAGACTGACCACTGGTGCTCAGTACAGAGTGCACTGCTCTGACCAGCTGGCCTGCTGAGGCAGGTAAATACACCTGTATATTTATAGCCGACGGGGGTCAGCATGTACAAACATTGTAACTGACCTCTGACACGGAGGTGGAGAGAACTGGATTACTAATGCCAGAGTTTCAGGGACATGGAGTAAAGATTTCACAAAGACGTCACTGTAATTCTGCACAAGGAGAACACACACTACAGGCAGCATGTGTTGGTTTGACTTACATTTTAGTGCACACTTTTCATGCCTACAAATGCAAACTCACCACACTATTAACATAAAGTCAAGAGTATATATGCACATACTTTAGTTCCACCCCACCTCACTTTGTCTGTCTCTCATATGCTTTCTCAAGTTTCAAAAATGTATTTATTTATATTCTCCTTATTCTGGGCCACTAAGGTCAGGACTGTTTGGCATGTTGGTCTTGAATACTACAGGGCTTGTGTTTGCATGTATGTTGTGTGTGTGTGTGTGTGTGTGTGTGCTCCCTTCAAGCATGTGCTAGTGATTTGACTATGTGTTCACCAGTCTAAGAAGATCATATGTTTTGGCTGCTTTGGTTCCCAGCACTGCTCATGTCAAACACAGATCCGAAAAATAATTGGCTGTGATATAAATCTGCACTGATGAAAAGGAGCAATGCTGGCCTCTGGTTGGCTGATCACCATTCTGAGGTTTCACCCTGAGCTGTCTGCCTCACTCTGCACTGGCTCGGAGGAGGTTATCCAGCGAACAGTCCCTCAGGGGCCCACGCTCGGCCCATTCCGGTTTCCTAATTGGATCGGGACTGTGTGAGAAATCTCGTTTCGACACAGATTCTTGGGTGTGAAGTTTATCCGGGAGGTGTAACAGTGTGTCCGAGAGGTGTGGACTGCCTGCTATGCGATCATCCAGAGCAGGTGCACAGTTCTGCATTGTCCTTGCATGTGTAGAGTTGTGGTGAGGGGATTGTTTTGGGTTAACTCTGTTCAGCTTGTAACAGTGCGCAATGAGTTGAGATGAGATGAGGAGTCAAGTGCTAACAGCATATACAGGGAAACAGAACCACACACACACACACACACACACACAGATCATCCTGGATCTACGTGGTCCTGTCTCGACCCTGTACAGACCTGCTCCATAAGCAAAGGTTCTTTGATATTTTACCACCAGGTTTAATTGCACAGCTTGGTCTCTCTCTGACAACATTGCCACCACTACTACAATGAATCATCACATTAGGTTTTACATGGCCAGAACTAAAACCAACAATTTTACATCCACTTTAAAGCCTCTGAAGCTGCATGAGTTGGCCAGTTCAGTGTGGCTGGGCCCTTTGAAACTGGCCTGGGTGAATTCACTACTCGTGATTCTGCTGCTGCTTTCTGATTGGTCTGGATGTCTGTGTTGTTGAAGAGCTGCTGCTTTCAGAGCTAGAGCCAGTCTGCCGGCCTTGTGTTGTCTCTGATGGTGCAACATCTTACCCACAATGCACCACAATCAAGTAGCCAAAGCAGACACGCCAAGAAAATGACAGACCTCCCTGCGTGGGCCTTCATTGCCAATAAAAACACAGTAGAGACTCATTCAGGTTCAGAAACATCCATCCAGTGGCAAACGTGCCGAAGGTCATCCCTCTATATGATCTACTGCGGTAATACGCAGGGAAAGCAGAAATATCTGATGAAAAACAGGTGAAAGGTAATACGAACATGACCATTATTTCAGCGGCAGGAAGCAGCATGTTTTGTAAATGAACAGTCACTGGAATTAATGTGGATTTTCCTCATGGGTCAGTTACCCGGGCCTGAAGGTGGACCACCATCGGAGTATTCAGCGATGCTCCATTAGATGGCAGTGTGTGGCAGCTGTATTTTTTAAAAGACGAACTATTGAACAAATCCGGGCCAGGACCATCGGTGACCTGGGAGAGTTCTGGCCCTACACAACATCAGCAAAATATACAGCTACAACATACCAGCTAAATGAATTTTTAAGGGTTCATACAAGGTCAACTGGGAACAAAATAAGATTTAATTTTGTGACTGAACTGTGCCCAGAAATAAGTTTTAATGGATATGCACAGTTTAAAGGCTTTGACTTTCTTATATTACAATAAGAAAAAGAACTTAAAACAAAAATAACACGTAGGCACTGATTAACTATCCCGTGCTAGTTTTACAATGTGAATCCAAGAATGCTCTGAAGTCTCAAGTTGCGGTTTTTAAAGCGGAAAAAACGAATAAGATTTTTGTTTGCGTGTTGGCTTTCATTTATGACACTGCTAAAGGAAGGAAACCAAATTCTCCTTACTTGCCTTCTTTGACTTTCTTCTCCATTCCTCGGTTCCTCAGTGCATCCAGGCCGGAGCAGTCATGGTCTCTCATTCCCCGTTCCATCTTCTTCAAACACGGCCCCGCAATTCAATTGATGCACGTGTTAAACGACTCCATGAAGCTGGCCCACTGATGTCATATCCTGTGATAATGAATTTGCTTTGGACTGAACCTGGTCCAAGTTTGACATAGATGAACTGAGAGTTCACATCTTTGGCACGCAGGTGAGACAAATGGTTAAAGGTGAACTTCAAAGTCATACTATTAGAGGGATATCGCACAAGATCTACATGTCTTAAGGTCACATCTGCTGGGTTCCGCTGAACCTGAAGCAGTCAGGAGATCCTTCATGGGATTCTCCATGCCATTTCTTCTTCTTTAAAATGTTTTTCAACTTTCCTTAAAAATAAGTTTCTTTAAAACATCAGGCTGGGAATCCAGACGCAAAAGGACATGGCTCGCCATTTCTTTGATATTTGATTAGATTTGAAGAATTCTATGTACTAAAGATGTGGTTCCTGTCTGAGATGGGAACCACATCCTCACTCCAAATCTGGGATAATTTAATCATGTCAAATTATGGCAAATTGTGGTCTTAGCATAAAAAAAGAGAGACAGAGGTCTGAACCAGGCAGTTCATTCCCAGCACCACCACTACGGCTATTTTCATCCTTACAAAGTGAATTACATTTCCAGCCAAACTCCATTTTTGGTTGATGTCCACAGCATAGGAAGCTGTGATACAGCAATACTTTTGCTGGAAGAAGACATTAATGTTACAATCCTGTTCAAATTCACACCGCCCCACCTTGCCGACTCATTATCATCAGTATTAGAAAAATAAATAACTGTAATAATAAACAACTAAACTAAACTAATAATAATTGCTAAAATAAAAGTGTAATGAACTGTGCTACTTGCTCGCTACAGAGATGCTAATCAAAATGGGAATGCTGCAGTTTCCCTGTCACTCCAGAATAAATATTCAAGAACATAAACACAGCTAGCTACTTTAAACTTCTGTCCCTCTTGAATGACCTCACGCTTACTACTGACTCTTAACCTAGGGGACGTCTCTGGTTTATGACCTCACAGTCGTGCCAAGATTTTAACCTCACGCATGTCACTGCAGTTCACGACCTCAGCTCGTCTCTGGTTTATGACCTCGCGACTGCACTGGGTTATTAGCCTCATGCCTGGTGCACATGACCTATGTTCGTCCATGGTTTATGACCTCACTGCAGGCCCTCGATTAGAGTGACCATAGAGATCTTTGTTGTTCATTCAGTCACAGCATGCACTACACTACAGGCTATGCCTCTCACAAAATGACTCTGCAGAGAATGAATGAATCTAAATAACTTGGAATTGAGGTCTTGACCAGCTGTCTCAGTGGACAGAAGGCCTTGTATGAGCGCTAACATGGACGTGCTAACATGGACACGCTAACATGGATGCTCCTAACCCTCTTTCAGTCATCATCGTTTTCTGTAGTTCTTCTTGCTAGTGGAAGGTTTGAAAGCCTTTCCACTCTGACACAACGCATGTTCTCACCACCGACAGGCAAAACGGACAAAACATGGATCCTCAGATGTTTTCTTGCTCGTGTAACCTACACCTAAATTACACAGGATTGCTTCCAGAACATTCCTCTTATGCTGCCCCTGTGAGAAGTCTTTGTAAGCTGTGTGGCTTTGGTGCAGTACCCAAACATGGGAACGTGTGTGTGAAAGAAACCCATACCCAACCTGCACAACGAACAGCTCTGAGAAATGTGAGAATTCTGTAAATTATGTCTGTGTGTATGTGTGTGTGTGAATGTCTGTGAATAAGGCATACCTTAACTTTAGCATGGATCACTTCCAGAGCGAGGGCTGTAAGGTAACACGGATCACCGCATAGGTAGGTGAATTGGGTAATAAGCCGGGATAGACACAAGCACCTCACACTCGTAATCAAAGCTGACGACAAGTGGCAGGTGGCCATTAGCCCACGATCAGGCCAATGAATGCTCAGATCCCGAGCGTGACCTAAAGTCACGGCGGCAGGGCCCCACTGCCCTTCATGGAAGCCATTATGTGCCCTGGCCGACCCTGGCGGGGGAAAGGTCAGAGGTCAACTCGACCATTTAGCGGCCTCATTATAGGGCTTCATTTTGCATTTCTAGCGCTCCCACACCAGGAAGGCAGGGAGAGAGGAAGAGTGAGAGAGAGAGGAAGAGTGAGGGAGAGAGGAATAGTGAGAGGGAGAGGAAGAGTGAGAGGGAGAGAGAGAGTAAGGGAGAGAGAGAGGAAGAGTGAGAGGGAGAGAGAGAGTAAGGAGAGAGAGAGAGAGGAAGAGTGAGAGGGAGAGAGAGAGTAAGGGAGAGAGAGAGAGAGAGGAAGAGTGAGGGAGAGAGGAATAGTGAGAGGGAGAGGAAGAGTGAGAGGGAGAGGAATAGTGAGAGAGAGGAATAGTGAGAGGGAGAGGAAGAGTGAGGGAGAGAGGAATAGTGAGAGGGAGAGGAAGAGTGAGAGGGAGAGAGAGAGAGGAAAAGAGAGAGGAAGAGAGAGCAAGTGAGGGAGAGAGGAAGAGAGAGAGGAAGAGAGATGAGGAGTGAGATAGAGCGAGTGAGGGAGAGAGGAAGAGAGAGAGGAAGAGAGATGAGGAGTGAGAGAGAGGAAGAGGAAGAGAGGAAGAATGAGTGAGAGAGGAAGTGTGAGAGAAAGAGGAAGAGTGAGCAAGAGAGAGAGGAAGAGAGAGAGAGAGAGAGAGAGAGAGAGAGTTAGGGTAGGTTGAGAAGCTCTGTGTGCACACAGCTTTCACGCATGAACAGTAGTACACATACTTATGGACACACACACACATACACACACACACACACATACACACACCTCTGCTTCATCACCCTGCAGGTGAATAGAGAGAAGTGGAGAGAGTGGATTAAGGTGCACAGCCTCTCCACCTCGGAGAGTCACGCAGTGTGACATCACACACCTGCAGACCCATTTCTCCAGACTTCTCCACATCTGGACAGAGAAGGTCTAATGCAATACTGCAGAGACAAAAACACCTTATAAGCCTGCATGAAATCATGGTTATTTGAGGTGATATTCATAACAAAAACAACATGAGCTTTTCCCCAGGATATAAACACACTTACGTGTCATTATCTCTTAAGAGACATAATTGGCATTTGTGCATCTGAACGCACTCGCAGTGCAAATTACTGCTAAACGCTATAATGCTAAATCACTCCACTGTCCCATGACTGTTTGCACAGCGACTCCGTGTATGCCGTCTTTACCCGCCCTGTGCGTCCTAATGGATATAATTACAGAGGAGAACAAACTGCAGCTCAGCGCTTAGAAAAGCTTTATCCGTTTCACCTAACAGACTTGTGCGACATTGATCCACTGATCCAGAGTCAGTTTTTGCCCTCCAGATCCATAAGGAAAAGCTTACAAAGGAGACGAATGTGACTTTAGAGCAAACTCTAGCATGCTCTATGTATTTGGGCTCAATATCGGGATTATTCAGTGATAGACTCATTTCTGTTCTCTGCCCAGCCTCTGCATGCTTCAGAAATACCGATACCAATCTCACGGATCACCATAACCTCACCGGCTTCCCTAACGGCTTCTAAATCTGAGATCGGTCAATAAAGATGACCTTTGTGAAATAAGCCTTACAAAATATATTTCAGAGTGTGTTTGGCGTGTGGTGGTACGTGTGTGATGGAGCAGCTGGTAGGGGGTTAAATATAGCACAGAGGATCGGTGGAGGTCCTGATACCTGCCATTTCCCCTCGAGGGTTCCAGCCGCGCCCCGATAACACTACACAAACACGGGGGCCGGAGCTGCGTCAGGCACTGTTTGCATAGGAAGACGATAGCAGTTCTGTGAGTTCATCAGCTTGGGGGGGGGGGGTATCACGGACACGACGGCAGAAACACCAGCGGAGGGGCCAAGGGCCTCAGTGTGGGGATGCCGGCTGATCCTAGGGATTGATTTGGATCAAATGGCCTGAGGATATGCGTGAGTGACAGGCAGACTGGAAAAACAGTTGTGCAGTGCAGTTTTAATGGGGTACTGATGGAGTGACATCTCTCTCTCTCTCTCTCTCTCTCTCTTTCTGTGCTAATGTTTTTACTAAATGGACGTTTTCTTACCATTTTTAGCATGCACAGTTTATTGGATAGATTAATTTTGTGCCCATGTGTGTCTATCTGTGTGTGTGTGTGTGTGTGTGTGTGTGTGTGTGTGTGTGTGTGTGTGTGTGTGCTTCTCTCTCTTCACTTTCCTCTTTTCAGCATTCTAAAGGGGGGAGGGGTTATTGGGTCTCCGCTAGGAGTGTCACAGTCAATAAAAGTTCATTATGTTTGACAGTGTGATGGGGGGAGTAGGGGGTGATGGGGGGAGTAGGGGTCGGGGGTGGGAGACTGCACATTCACACACACACGCGCACACACACACGCATGCACACACACACACACACGAGCGCGCGAATAGGACACACACAAAAAGTTCCCGCCATTTTGCAGTGTTGTAAGATGCTTTTATATGCTCTTTCCACACACACATGCACATAAAATCCTAGAGCATTCAGTTCACCTGACTTTGCCCTTCACCCACTGCTCTCTTGGGATGAGGTCCGTATTCATGGATCCGCTTTGCAAGAGGTTAAGTGTGTGTGTGTGTGTGTGTGTGTGTGTGTGTTTGTGTGTGCACACGTGTGTGGACATGTTTGAGTAAAACTAGTCTGAGGTTATGCCAACTCTAACATTCATGAAACATACTGAATTAAACCAGCCTACCCAGGATTCATAGCAGTTGGCCTGGTCCTTAATTTGCCCCTCCAAGAGGTACTGCTGGGGTATGTCGGGAGGTCGTAATTATCCAAGAGCCATGTGGGGTGGCCTTGGCCAGGCAGAAAATGAGCTATAATTGAATTAAAGTCACGTACTGGTATGTGGAGCTCTGCCATGCTGTGATAAACCTCTCTTATCCATCCAGCATGTGGTACTATGCTGCCCTCAGCCATAAAATACTCTTAAAATACTGTAACTTATGTGTACAGTACCACACTGCAGCCCACACTGTAGCCCACACTGCAGCCCTCACTGTAACTCACACTGCAGCCCACACTGTAACTCACACTGCAGCCCACACTGTAACTCACACTGCAGCCCACACTGTAGCCCACACTGCAGCCCTCACTGTAACTCACACTGTAGCCCACACTGCAGCCCTCACTGTAACTCACACTGTAGCCCACACTGTAGCCCACACTGCAGCCCTCACTGTAACTCACACTGTAGCCCACACTGCAGCCCTCACTGTAACTCACACTGTAGCCCACACTGCAGCCCTCACTGTAACTCACACTGTAGCCACATGGTGTTGGGTGTTCATGGGATGCGGGCTGAGCTCCTCTCTGTGGACCAGTGTGACTTTGGGCGGTTTACACAGGTGGCACCGGCTTCAGTGACATCCGGTGTGCATGCCACCTTCACACGATGGTCCACGATGCCGTTACAACTCCAGCCCAGGAGAATCACAGCCCCGTGCAGTGGTTTTCTGGTCCCACAATACCTAAGTCAACTTGCAAAAGCCTTGATAATTCCATGGTGGACTCAGGTGTACAATGATGAGCCACGATGAGCCACTTCCCACCAGACAAGGCAGGCAACTGCTTGGGGCCACAGGCCCATTGAAGGTCCTGAGGGCTGACAGACTTTAAACACGAGCAGTGGTGATGGCACTGAATGCTGGTAGCAGGAGCCCCTGTGAATTTTTGCCTAAGGCTCCTACAGACTCCACAATCACCACGGCCGCGCGGTGTGGCCGGGACACCTCTTAGTGCAATTACAACGTCGACGCGTCAAGCTCCCCGGTGCCGGCAGAACTCCAACTGGGCCCCCCGATGCCGCCTCAAATCAATGGACCCAGACAGGGCCTCTCCGTGCAGGATGAGGAACGGCAGCCAAACCCGGCCAATTAGCGCTGGCCGTGAATGCGAGACGGTCCGTTCTGGCGGCTGGGCTCCTGCACCTCCCGGGTCCCCCGCTGTCTGAACACTGCCCGCTGTAATTCATGGGCCCGGAGGGCGAGCGGACGTGGACGAAGTTCCCAGCACCTCCAACTGCACGGCCATATTTCATCACGAACTGAGAATCCCCGGAGATGCTTTAAACACCTTATACTGCTCTGTGGCTTCGTCATGCTTAACATCGCTCCCTCCCCCTCCCTCGCTCCCTCCCTCCCTTGCTCCCTACCGTTCACCTCCCTCTCCCTCTCCGTGGTGGGTAACGTATAATTGGTTCCGATTTTTTTCTTCTACTGCCTAGAGATGGGCTGAGCCTGGCACTAATAGGGCCCCTAAAGACGCAATGAAACGTTCACAAACAAATGTCCCAGGCCCCAAAAGGAACAGTGAAATTACCCCCACCCTGCTAGATAAAAGACTTCTTTCCGAACAATCAAGAGCTCTGATAGATGAGGTTGAGTTCAAATGTGGCCGGTTAGGGACCCTAATGAGGAAGAAAGGGCCCTTTCCCTAAGGACTCATAGCAAGACCCTAACAAGGGCCTATAGGAGCAGAAGAAAGGGCGTTTGCTTTGGAACGCAGCACTTTCTGACTCTTTTTCACCCAGCCATGCTCCAGTGCTCCTGTCTTCACTGTTAATTGACTTCAATTTCAGGTGGCGGCGATAATAAAGTATCAATTTGAGACACTAATTGAGATTTATTTTTGCAAACCTGCGTGTTCCCCAGAAACCCAGAGTCCAGTCGGCGTCTTTGGCTTCCGTTGGCGCTTGGGGGTTACGACCTTTGTGTTTCCTTGGTTTCCAGGCAGTGGCTTGCGTCGTGCAGGCGACACACAACCTGGCCCCTCCCTGGCCCCACCGCCGCTTCAGACAGAAGGAACCGGTCACCGAGAGCCGGGCTCCAAGCGTGCGTTCTCCGAGGGCCGCTTTATTAGGGTCCCGCTCACCAAAGCATGGAATCCTGCTGTTGATTTTAGCAGGGGCTGCAGTTGGAGCGGTCAATGGCACTCTTCAGAGCCCTCGGCCCTGGCCCCGTCTCCAGAGGGCTGTGAATGCCTCGTAAAGAAATTTAAAAAACACAAACGTTAACGACCACAGGCGGGACCGGCTCTGTCCTCCAATACACGCAGTCATATAGGACCGTTTACTGTCAGACGAGGTCGCCTGCACTATTTTATTATGATGCACACAGGCACGGAACACTTCTCAGGCACGTCCACAGTACTGAGGGCTCATTGCAGAACCAAATACAACTAACTGGACTAAACAGGCTGAAAGAAAAACATGTCTGACTTTACACTTTTCAGTAGTTACCATTCAAGTGACATTACTTTTCAGTAGTTACCATTCAAGTGACATTACTTTTCAGTAGTTACTATCCAAATGACTTTACACTTTTCAGTAGTTACCATTCAAGTGACATTACTTTTCAGTAGTTACTATCCAAATGACTTTAAACTTTTCAGTAGTTACCATTCAAGTGACATTACTTTTTAGTAGTTACTATCCAAATGACTTTACACTTTTCAGTAGTTACCATTCAAATGGCATTTGAAATAAGTTCAAGGAAGATAGATATGCAGGTTTCATTGGCATAAATTGATGCGTTCATTGCTTATGGTACGTACTGTTTGTTTGCAGTGATTAAATCTCATCATCCAGCTGGTATACACAAAGCTCAACTGGCTTTTTCCAACCTGGTTTCTCAAATGTCCCACTTGTACCAAATTTGTCAAAAAGGAATTCATGCGATTGCCTTTTGGTGTAATTAAGGCCACATGTAGGGAAGGGTGATGTCCCATCTAGGACTCGTTTGATGACCTGCTCATGGAGATGAGTTTCACATCTCTCCTCTTTGATTTCACTTTCTCCAGTGCTCTACTTTACTCGTTTATCTTTTAGACAAATGTCAGCATTAAAATTAAAATAATAGAAATATTTTCAAAAATCACAATAAACTGGATGTTTAGTGTAGTGTAGATTTTTAATGGTTTTTCATTGTTCTAAATAAAAAGAACAAATATATATATACCGACAGTTTATGAGAAGGTAGCTACCAAATCCCCCCCCCTCATTAGCGCGTGCTGCTCCAACGCCTATGCTGTGAAACACTCCGCACAGTCTCCCCGAACCAAGACGCCTCTTTTAGATTAATGACTCTCCTTCGCCCAAGTGGGCAAGGAAGGCGTGTCTCTCTCCAGCCCAGCTCACAGCGCAGTTCTGAGGGAGCAGTCTGGCATGGACGCCCGTGCTGGTTTAAGCATGTCTAAGGGAATATTAATCATGTTGAATTCTTACCTGGTGCCAAACGTAGCCGGGCTCTATTCAGCCAGTTTCTTAAGATCTTCTGTGTTTAAGATCATAAGGGGGATCATCTTACAGCGATCTGTCATCATATATTTTGTTTTAGTAAATAGGACAAATAATTACCCTCCATTGTGACTGAAGTATCACTTGAACTTTGCTTTTTAACAAAAACCTAATGGAATGTAAATGTAAATAGAACAGCACCTTAAGGTAGAAATCCATACATTTTTCACAAACCACATTTAAAAAAACGATTGCGACCAAAAGTCTGTTTACACCCTGCATTAACACGCGCTTTTAGTGATACCATCACGTTTGGATTTCACAAAACACATAGGATAATTGAAAATGCGGATCTTGTCTTACCGCATGTAATACACAAGTACACTGAATGCGTGTTCAATATCCGCACACAGTAACCGGAAATACGTTTATCAAACGCTGACAGGACTCGCAGTTTCTCAAATTAAAGTGAATCTGGCTTCGTACGTGATGTAATGAATTACGGCAGCTGCCAAACAAACGCTTCCGCGTTTATTTAGTGGATTCTGTGCGCATGCCCGTATTTGATAGCGTATAATGCAGTGCTAATAGCCCGCAAGGAACCATGTTTACAATATGACTCAGGAAGTAAACGTAAACGATGTGTGATGTGGTGATATTTTTATGAGAGTAAGATTGAATATGACCAAAATGGGGTCACTCTTTTTATGAATAGTATAATTGGAATTGTAAATCTATATACAATCCAGGTATTAAACACATTAACTCTAAACAGGCAATAAGACGCGTGCACTTTGGAATGAGTCAGAGATCAAGGTGATCTTCGTAAGGTCATGAAACATGAGGTTTTAAATGATCCGTCACTATCTGTAGAAACATTTCGGAGCACGTGTTTACCGTCAACCGAAACCAGAGTGACCGCTAGTCTGTTCCCTTAATGAGTTAAATTATCGCCGTCTGAGCGCGGCGCTGATCAAAACCCGGTCTGACATCTATTAAGTCCAGAGACTTAGGGGAGGGACTCCCAGCGGAACGCCACCAATCTAATCCGGCCATTCCCACCGGAACCTGAAAAAGAATGCGAACAGGGCAAACAACAGAAGTTGGAGTGACGTGTCATCGTCTTTTTACTTTCTTTCTTATCGGTTAATTAAAGCGGAAAACAGCGCCGCTGAAACAGAACGAGATCCTAATCAAATGGGATAGCGGGCCTATAGTCCTACAAAAGAGGTCAAAAGTGTTTGTTGGAGGGGTTTTTTTTTGCCTTGAATACTGGTGGAAACACAGAGAGAAAGAGACAGAGCTGCCTTTACACGCTTACAAAGCCACAACACGGGGACACCCTCTCCTATTGGACCGAGGTGAACTTCTGTCAAAGAGCCTGTTAATTCCGCTGGCTGAATAGACGTGAATGCGTCCCCCAAAACCAGCTACTTCTTTTTACAGCGTGTGAACAAATGCGACTTTTATCATCCCCGTCGCACTTGCAGAGAAGAAGAATCAGACACAAATTGAGATTTAGATATTTTAGTGAGGGGAAGCAGTCGCTTTGCCTTTGTTGCCATGGTTGCCATGGTTGCCATGCGGAGGGTCTTTGTGTGTGTGTGTAGTTTTTAGGATGTGGACATTGGCCTTGTGGTGAGTTGTTAATTGGGCATTTATCCGCCTCTGGTTGGCGGAAAAAAGGAAGTGTAGGGGTGAGAGATCAATGTTGAATCGATGCCTCAGTTCAAATAGAGGGAAATTAAATGTGGGCCAAATTAGAGCTGGAGAATAAATGAAGGACCCTGTCGGCTTCGAGCTGATCTACTTACAGCAGGTCCCTGGAAACCCACCCGCTGATTGGTTGACATCACTTTCCGAGATAAGAAAACATGAGGTCATACCTCACACAGCATCGACCAGTCGTAATCATTTTTCATGGCTGTTTCACTTGGCGCTGGACGTGGCACGCTCACAGTTTGCAGACGAAGTGCAGCGTATCGCCGCGTCCAGAGGCAAATCTGCAAATGCTCAAATCCTCCGGCTGCAGCGGAGAGGCGTCGGACCCTGGCTGTCCGGGCCCTCCGGATGCAGAACCAGGATCTGCACCACTTCCATTTAAACCGCGGCAAAAAGCAAGAACCGTAAAGGGGAGTCATTCCGACTCGTACGGTGGAGGCGTTCCAAATCGGCCGCTGTCAGGAAATACATCCTTTAAACATTTCTTTAACGGAAAGTCAGAGTTTATTGCCTGTCTTTCCGATGGCAAAGAGGAGCGGTTGAAAAAAAGCCGCTCTCTTACGTCAGGAGACTTTAGGGCGGAGGGGACGGTGTAACAGGAATGGGACGAACCGCTCGACTGAGAGTCGTGGGCAGCGTTGGGCCTGCATCACTCTTCTGTGGACACGGTGTGTGTTACGCCCTCCTGCTTGTCTTGGACACACACGCGCACACAACCGGCAGGCAGCCAGGTGCGGCGTGCCAGAACCCCCAACCCTCGCCCGTAACCTCAGCCTCTCGGCACAGGGCCGCCACCCGGTCCCTAAACTCTTTACAGGGCTCCGCTCCCTGCTAAACCCTTGAGGAAGCAAGCATTGGACGCGTTTTCGGGCTCTTCTTGGGGAGCGCGGGGGCCCGCTTCTGGCTTGAATCCGTGCAGGCTGAGGCCGGCTCTCGGCTGCCCATACAAACACACCTCCGGCCGTCTCCGGACATGCTGACGGGCTCACACCATCTCAGCCCGCCCGGGTAGGCCTCTTCAAGGGTTCTGGCCTTGCTGTGGAGGAGCCCTCAGACACCATTAACCCGCACCGTTAGAAGCTGTCTAGCGTTGCACTGCAGCCAAGAGAGCTGGCAAATCCTTTATTCTTTCCATCCAGAGAAAGAGAGAGAGAGAGCAGAAGAGAGGATGCCAAGATACTCTACAACAGATACCAAGCTTCACATGCAGAGGAGAGAGACACAGAGAGATCAGGCATCTTTGTATATATACCTTCCTTCATCCATCACTCCTTTCTACACATTTTGAATTTCATCTCGATATTTCCCACCACTCTCTTTATTAGCGTGTCTCACTCTCTAACCTGACCTGTCTTTCATTCCTCTCTCTACCTCTCTGCTTTCCTAGCTCAGCCTATCTTTCTCTCTGTCTTGCCTTCATCCCTTTATCCGTCAGTGTCTAATTCTCTCCTCGCCTTGCTCCAGGCACGCTCTGGCGGGAGTGGATACGAGCCTCTCACTTTCCCCCGTATAAATGATTAAGCATGACATTAGGGATAACTGATACGCACAGGCTGCAGAGGCTTGAGGGGGGGGGGGGGGCAGAGGGGAACACAGCCTCCATGCACATCGCTTACACTGCTGCGGCCTTCGGACTCCGCCCCCTCGATGACGTCGGCTTGCTCAGTGCATCAGAACACAAATGAATTACTGCAGGTCGACAACAGACAAATAAAGTTAGCAGGCGAATAAGAAAAGCCTGCACTGGGTGTTACTGATACACGTAGATATCCGTGAGAAAGAACTGCTGGAATGCTTATAGCTGATAAGAATGTTAGATTTCCATCCAAATGCAAACCGGTGTGTGGTCAAAACCTGGGAAACGTGGGTGCTGCAATAAAGTGAGCCCAGGTGCGAATGTGCTGGCTGGTCACACCACTGATGATTAATCCTGAACCAATAGATGAGCTTGCTGAAAACATGCCTGAATGCTGATTGGTTTGGTCAGTTTAAACACCTGTGTTTGCTCTCCACCCCACCACTGTCCATCGGACACCCAGGTAACGCGAAGGGGACGAAAGATAAGACAAATGTCCACAGTTGTCTTCCCCTCTTTTTGTTCCACTCTTGTTGTGATCCAGATTCACAGATTAACAGGCTCATATTTAACTTTGAAGGTGCAGACGTCAGGATTGCTATATTCAACAGGATTAAGAACTCAGAAAATCAGGCCAGTATGTAGTGCTAACGTCTTAAGATCTGTGGTGTTTTACACATAGAATTCTGAGATAGCGGTTCTTCAGAGAGATAAGATTATTACAGCACTGTTATTAGAAAACAGTCCTAACACAGTTTAACTCAATTAACCGAACACACAGGACGACCAACTGTTGTATGGGTTAGAGTGAAGCAGACTTCTAATCTACGCTGTTCATCTTCGCATCCTCCTCTCTCAAACATTGGGAAAAGTTTGGGCGTGAGTCTTGATCCGTTCCCTCATTTAACCTGAGCTGCAGTGTTCTGGGATGCGTTCAGCTTTCGTTAAAGTTTGTGTCTTGTGTCTTTGACGTGTCAGTGTTTAATGTTTATCCCTAAAGGAGGTCATCCAGCCACGGGTGTTCTGCCCTCTGATTGGACGCTAGGCCTTTGGCACTGCTGCTGCTACCCACCCCCGATTGGTGATGATTTAAAAATATAACTGTTGATAGTAATTATAAGTGGCAAGCCCTGCATTCTTTATGCTCGATTGATGGGTAGTGACACCAATGACCTAGGAGCGCAATGTTAGGATTGGCCAGGCCCTGGGCGTTGACCCGCCCACAGTCTCATAACTCCTCAACTGCATGCCTAATTAAGCTGAGGCTGTGTACATGCTCCTTACATGTGGAGGTTTTGTTTTGATTCGCCCGTGTGTCGTATTTGCGGTTTGTGCCTCAGGACAGACTGTAATTATTTATTGTTGCCGGCTGGGTTGCCGTGTGATTAAAGGCCGTTGGCACTTTACTGTTGCTTTGCCTGAGGGATGCATACAGCTGAAGAACTGAGGAAAGTTCTGGAAAAAGTGAGAGCATCATTTTATAGGCGGAATAATAAATCTGTTATTATAGTACTGCATGTGTAAGTATGTTTGTGTGTGTGTGTGTGTGCGTGTGCGCAGATGTGTGTCTGAAATCTGAAGGTGGCAGGAGATGGGACTGAGAAATATGCAGACACAGTCATTTATTTCCAATCTGTTTTCAACAATGAAAACTAATTAAGTCGGGTGGCCAGGGCTGTGACTCGCAGTGCCGCCCACCAGCAGGGCAGGAATGAAAGAAGCCGGTGGAAAGGCCTTGCGGATGAACCCAATTTCACTCCGGATTCACACCCTACAATGTGAACTGGGAAATAGGATTTTGCGTGTGTGGATGTGCTTTATTGAAATGGCCCAGTATCTGCCGGTTGCAGAGTGCTCAGCTATTGGGCGTAGGTCTGTGCACCTCACGTTCTGATTGGCTTGCTGGGTTTTTCCCGTCAGAGATTTGCAGGACACACGTTCTCCCCGAGCCATTACAATACATGGTGCTGATTCCGGCTTTGCTGTGAAACTGTTTAAAGCAAACGACTTACTTGCACACATATCGGGAAGAGTCACCTCCTCAGGGGGGCAGAAGACGGCAAGCTGCCCTTCCATCCAAGGTCAGCACACCTTCCACAGTAAAGCAAAACCAAGCAAATCCCTCTAATGACAGGACAAAGAATGCATCTGGCAACCCTTTCAGAAAAAAAAAACATCTTGATGTAGAAAATAGCATATGACTTTAGGATCAGTCCTGCAGTGACTTGAAAACATGTCATATAGTCTTAAAGGCGATCCTGGAACAGGAAGTGTTGGCATTTTGAGGACAGTTTAAAAATGCTGTGTAGATATTTTTAGTACTTTCTTCTTCGGGCTGAACTGCTGATTGCAACCTGAGCGCAAACGGGACTGTGGAGAGATGAGAAGCTGTGAGTGCAGATCTACAATCAATAGCCTCCACTCACCATTCATCAGTGCAATGTAACACCTCTTTGGGGATGCAGGCTGAAGGTTTGCTGTCACCCTTATCAGCTCTGACACTAAACACACACACACACACCTCTTTTTACTGGTTCCCCTTCTCATCCCAGTGCAGACTCATTCACTTCTCTGTCTCCTTCACACAGACCCACACACATCTCTTTCCGTTCCCCGCACACGCGTGCGTGCGGGCGCACGGGGTATAAAGGGTCACCTCCGCACTCGCTTTGGGAAGCCTGTAATGCCAAGCCTGTTTTTTGGAAGCGCTCAGAGGATGATCAACTGCAGCGCTTCTGACCCCGGGGTAAAAAGAGGCATTCTGTTGCCCGGCTGTTGCAATGCTGTGTATCATCAACTTTTACTTCCCTTGTCAGCTGTTTCTCATAACTAAGCGATTTGCTACGGGTGCGTTTGAGCACCATCGATCGAGTGCAGGCTCTGAATCTTCACATTTCACCAGACCTCACAGTACCTGAATGTGACATACAATATTTCTAAGGCAGCAAAATTAAGAACATTTTTATTTAGATGTTGAAAACGAACTGTCCTCGATGTCCTAAGGATATTAGGCATATCCCAGATAAAACATTTCCTTATTATATTTCTAGATCATATAAACAGCACAACTGACCCCATTAACTAAACATCCTAAACTCTGATGCCATCATCAAGACTCTATTCCCAGCTGAATGAGAACAATCGTGCTTTCTTTCTAAACTATTTTATTTTATTCTGTTATTTATGTTCTTTCTTCTACATTTTGTGGTAGTGTTTTGAATTAATCTAACCAGTGAATTGTGCAGTGTATGTATTTAATGGCTTTTGTCTGACGGCTGAAGGGAATGTTTGGTTTAAATGTAAAATGACAT
Source organism: Brachyhypopomus occidentalis (assembly GCA_020368025.1). Classification (NCBI taxonomy): domain Eukaryota; kingdom Metazoa; phylum Chordata; class Actinopteri; order Gymnotiformes; family Hypopomidae; genus Brachyhypopomus; species Brachyhypopomus occidentalis. The sequence continues at coordinate 480,768 of JAGXOD010000041.1, forward strand.
GGTTTTGAGTGGGAAGCCTGGTTTTGACATGGAAGTTTGGTTTGTGAAGATGTGTGTGTAGTTATGCGTTTGTGTTTAGAGCTTTGGAAAATGGAGTGTAATGTCAAGAAATATGTTTAATGAAGAAAAACTGTAACACGCACTAAATCAAAGAATATAAATTATGATAATTCATAGCCAAATTACTTTTTTCCTTGGACAAAGAACAATAACAATGTTCAGAGTGAAAAATTAAGTCTGTCAAACACTGAAAACAAACAAACACCATCAGTAACAAAAAGCAGCTCAAAAATAAACCCATCTGTTCTGTGGAGTCCAGCAGTGTGTCTGTTCTGTGGAGTCCAGCAGTGTGTCTGTTCTGTGGAGTCCAGCAGTGTGTCTGTTCTGTAGAGTCCAGCAGTGTGTCTGTTCTGTGGAGTCCAGCAGTGTGTCTGTTCTGTGGAGTCCAGCAGTGTGTCTGTGTGTAGGTGCACACATCCTGGTGCTTGCTCTTGCCGTATAAAGTTGCATGAGGGTGAGCAGAGAACATCACATCTCGGGGGCGTTTCGCAGCAGGGGGGCAGCAAGGGGCAGCAAGGGGTACAGTGGCGGCGGCTACGCTCCTGGGCCTCACAGAAGGGGTCTGGCGCTCAGTTCCCGGACCCTCGCTCTGAGCCCATGACTCGTCCATCAAAGCGTGCAGAGGGCCATGCAAGAGGTGGCACCCCGCCGTGGCCCTGCACTGCGATAACAAGACAGCAACGAACCAGATGTGCGGGAGGCCTTAACAGTGAGAGGGAGCAGAGGCCCGGTCCGTGGGTGAGAGGTGCTTTATGGCAGACAGGCAGTCTGTGTGTGTGTGTGTGTGTGTAACAGAAGGGCATATATTTTATTTGAGGCACAAAAGGGGCAGAATTATCTGAAACGTTGTAAAAACAAACCTAGGCAGTAGCAGTTTAAAAGAGAATTGAAAAAGAATTTTAACACCTGTTCACATTTAACGGAGAAACACAAATCTTCACAATCTTTAAAACTGGATATACGTTTTTATTTTCATATATGTTCCATGGAACTAATCCCACATGCCCTTTGACCTTGTGTTCCTCCATAACGTGCAGTTCACCAGCTTCTGTATTTGAACACTTGAGATGCTGGTGCCCATGGGAAAGCGGTTCAGCTCCTGCTTCCAGGGTCACGTGACCTCATTGTGCTCCGTGAACAGTTCCTGTGGCCCTCGGTGATAGAACCGTTCCTGTTTGTTCCTCTGTTCATACCTTCCATCTGAGGGGCTGGCACCCCACCGCTATGGTTCAGCACTCTCTCACAGGATTGGTTTACGCCTAGTCACAGGAAGGTCACGCCCAAAATCAATAAGGAAACAGCAATGCTGAGAGAGGGGGAGAAAGAGAGAGAGAGAGAGAGAGAGAGAGAGAGCTAGTAAGGGAGAGACTGACTGTCCACCTTTTTGAAGGTATAAGATACATGACAATTCTGTTTGTACCACTTTTCCCATATAATTTCCTCAGAATCCTCAGTGAGACTACAGAGGTCTTTAAGAAGCGTACTGAGCAGTAACGAGGACTAAATATGTGAGGGACAGAGAAGGGGAAAGAAGAGGAACTCAGAGCTAAGCTAAGGCACGGAGCAAATGCAGGGATGGGCTTGAATAAAAACATTTGTTGTGCTATGGACAGTTCCACCCATTTCCAGTTCCGTACTCTGTGTGCACTACATTACCTAGAGAGAGAGAGAGAGAGAGAGAGAGAGAGAGAGAGAATGAGCGTGAATGAGAGAAACCCGACTCTAATGTTTCACAAATGCTATTTATGAATGAGGAATCATAGCGCTTTCTTCTGTGCCAGACAAAGATATTGATTCCTGGAAAAGTGATCTATGCCTTGTTCATCATGGTTACAGCCATATCCTGGAGCCGCACTCAGATATGATGCACTGTGATTTATGGCATATTTCGCCAAACCAGAACCAGAAAGCCACAGTGGGGTCCCATCCAGGGCCGTGCGCTCGACAGGGCTGACTGCCGTCCGCGACGCACTGCTAGCATGCTAGCGGTGCGAAAACAGTGCTAATGATGTATGGGGGTGTTTTGATAGCAGTACATCTTATCAAGAATAGCTCCTTTTTTGGAGTAGACAGCGTTTGGAAACGCAGACAATCCGGCGATCGGAATTCGCACCACATTTGACATTTCAACACGTGCTTCATCAGAAATGCATCGCAAAATGCTAATGCTTCTATAGAGAAAAACGGACATTAATTCAGTCCAGACACTGCAGTAGTCTTGGGAAGAAAGTATCCCCTCACTCTACTCCTCTTCCTTTCAATATCGAAGCTCATTTTCCATAATACAGCCCCATCAAGCATGGGTGCAATAAGGAATAAAGGTTGATGCCATTCTGAACACCTCAGGGGGGCGGTGGTGTTCTTTAATCACCCCCTACCCCCCCCCCCCCCGCCTCTCTTATTCTCACCCTTTTGGGCCAGGAGAATGGCGGATATTACAAAATTGGCTCATGGGGTTTTGTTTATGAAATCTCGCACTGAAATATTAGCGCTGTTAGCCGCTAGCTGGAAGATATGTGCAGAAGCGGGATTGACACGGGTGTCTTCCCCTCTAGACAGAAGCTTCTGTGAATAGTTTGATCTGCTCTCAGCACACCACTGACACCAGAACCTTCCAGACAGACTCTCCATACTAGCAACAACAGCTCATTTGAAAGCACAATGAAATCTAATATAAAGCATAATAAATACACTAAATACTGATGCCATGATATTAGCACCTCTGTAACACTTTTACTAATCTTTGCATCATCATTGTTTTTTATTTTTTAGATTACTCAACAGAATTCTAATATCTTAGAAAATTGTAATACCAAAAAACAAACTCAACTGGAATTGCACACTCCTGAGTTGCAGAGAGATTTATCATTGCCTGGCATGAATAATGATCTCGATTATTTTGATTGATGGTACATATCCAGAAGCAGCCCCTCTCTGCCACGCCCCATGGCCTTATCACACCAGCTGAAGCTCTCTCCCCTCACCATGGTCCCACACAACTCTCTGTTCCTGCCTGTGCTCAGCAGGTTCAGCATCTGGAGCCTCGATACGGTGACATTTAATTCTGCCAGCCTTTCGCTCCATGTGTTCCAACACAGTTTCTCCTTGGCTCCCTCAACCTCTTGAGCCGCATAATCCCCCTCAACCCCTTGCCGCCTCGTCCAGCTGTGTGACTGCACGCCTCGTCCAGCTGTGTGACTGCACGCCTCGTCCAGCGGTGTGACTGAACGCCTCGTCCAGCGGTGTGACTGCACGCCTTGTCCAGCGGTGTGTGACTGCACGCCTCGTCTCCAGCGGTGTGACTGCACGCCTCGTCCAGCGGTGTGACTGCACGCCTCGTCCAGCGGTGTGACTGCACGCCTCGTCCAGCGGTGTGACTGCACGCCTCGTCCAGCGGTGTGACTGCACGCCTCGTCCAGCGGTGTGACTGCACGCCTCGTCCAGCGGTGTGACTGCGCAGATTCACTTTTATGTCCTCCCGTGTGCGTGCAGAGAGAGTCAGAGGGGAGCATGACCGGCAGGATGTGAGCCGACACGCTTTTAAGAAGCCCTCTCACAAATGCCACTCAGATCCAAACAGCCCCTCCTCCCTGACCTGTGGTGCTGGGCTGCGTGGGGCCCGTTGCTCAAACTTGTGATGATCTCCACTCAGGGCGAATCTGTCTGCACCACTAATCCAGTTCACCTGATTGTGTTTACACTGCTGATCCATTCTGGCCAGTTCTGTCTACACTGGTGATTCACGCACGCTCCATTTACACTGCAGAGCTGGATGGCTGGTTTTTACAAGCACTGCTGGCCCAACAGTTCAGACAGAAGCCATTTCCCTATTTTGGAGATAATGAAAAAACTGAGGTCAGTCATGCTCAGCACAGGTCGTTATGCGGACTGTAAAAGACAGATGGACACTGTATAAGGGCGTCTGCTAAATGCCGTAAATGTAAATATCTTTGAAGCTTGGACAGTATTGTGGACAGTTCTGTGTTGGTTTGGGACATAACTGTCATGCATTCGACACATCAGTGTAGTCTTGGAGGGAACAAGGAAGTATGACTTGGCGAACACAGTCCACCATCAAACAACTTTACAGAAACACAGGTAACATGAAACAGAATGACATGAAAGCAGCCAGCTGGCTAGTGCAACTCAGCAGGCAGGTGCACACTGGGAGCAGATTGGGAGCAGATTGGGACCACACTGGGACCACACTGGGATCACACTGGGAGCAAACTGGGATCACACTGGGATCACACTGGGATCACACTGGGAGCACACTGAGATCACACAATCTCCTTAATGGCCGTGTACAGATCACAAGGACTAGTTTTAACAAATGGATTGGTCCATAAGCCACCAGCCGGTTCATACGCGATCACCTAACAGAACATAAGACGATTACAAACACAACAACCAAATGCCTCAACAGCTACCAACACGTGAAAAGGTCAGAAGACACAGTTGAGCCTGAGAACGATGCATAAAAGGAAATATTCAAACTAAACCCAACATCCAACAGAGAAACAAAGCAAGCCAAGAACAGGCTTGCAGAAAGAGCCCTGACTGAAGGTTGGAGCTGCGTGTAGAGTTATGCATTTGGGTCAGGATCACAGGTTATGTGGGTTTGGGTCGTTCCATCGTGACTCTTGAGGGGAGCTTGATTGAATCCAGATCTTTTATTGGCCTGGTGGGGATTAGTGGGATTAACACTTTGTGACCTGAGCGATGGGGATTAGGGTGAACGTTGGGTCACAGGCAAAGCGGAGACAGGTGCTGGTTCTCTTCCTGTATCACTCACGGTTGCGTTCCAAGTCGACCTCACCCAGCATCACCTACACGCCCCGATGCTTTTAACCTTTGGATCCTGTCTCACAACAGAGCACTGGTTTGGTTTATGGAAGAGGTTGAATCACTGTGTGTGTGTGTGTGTGTGTGTGTCTGTTCTTTTGTTATTGTAGGCCTTTACTCATTTAATGGTATGAATAAAAATAATATGTTTATCAATTGCTAGACATAATATAGAATATAGACGGATGACTTGTCAAACTATTTTGGTGTTAATGTATATTTAGATTTCAAAAGGATTCTTCTATTCATCTACACATGGCTGTAGGGCTTTTAAAAGAGAAGAAACAGCGGACTCGGGGGGGGGGACTATTGGAGAAGACCATTATGATCATTAGGACAGCGAGCATCTGGGTTTGGTTGTTCCATCTGGTTCTGCCGCCTGCATGCTTTTTCCTCATTTATCATTCAGAATTGTGGTTCGCACACTGGTATCAACAGGGCTCCACTTGGACAGACCCTGCTCCACCTTCGGACCTTCTGGATTGGTAGCTACAACCTTCCGATAGCCCCCTGCACCTCTCCCGTCTGCTCTCATTCTGGGTATCCCGAACATCAGGACAACCTCTTTGTAGGAGTCTCGATATGGTTGTTGTGATAAGATTGTGAGCTACGTTCTATCCTACTTTCCTTCAGACTTACTTCTATTCATACACAAATCTGTGCTGCCTGCCTGTTTTGGACCAGGATTGGGAAGTGTACCAAAATAACAACGGTCCATATTACACAGCTCAACTGTCATTTACATTTAAGCTGTCAGCTGCCAGTGCGTGGGCCTAACCTTTAGATGATGGGTGGTGATATTCATTTAGTGTGCTGAATTAGAAACACCTGGGATTTAACTCTTGTTAGTAGGAGCACTTTCAAGGCTGGTGAAGGTCAGTTCTGGGCATGTGAGTTTAGAAACCGTGTCGTCAGTCTAGGATAAGTAGTTCATGGGAAGAATTTTGGATTTGAAGGGCCAAGAGAGAGTTTCGTGGGTGGGTCGTTTGGAATGGGGCCCTCTTGAAGAGGAGGACACACACACACACACACACACACACACACATACGCACACACACACACACACACACACACACACACACACACACACACACACACACACACACACACACACACACACACACACACACACACACACACACACACACACACATCTGCCTCCAGCTGTGCAATGGTTAAAATTTCAACAGCATCTTTTGACAAGTATGCATTGTTCTGTTGAGCGCATTATTGAGAAACTTGGCGTAAAGTGCAGTTTACTGCTTTCTCAATGTCATCTCCACGCTGTTTATCTGTACAAAAACAAAAAGTCTGGAAAAGAATCATGCTACGACAAAGACAGATGATATTAGCACAGATTTAATAGGGAAGCCACGTCCGTTCGGCTCCACGGCACCAGGAACGGCTCTCGGACGGCCTTCGCCCACAGACGTTCAGCAGGCTGTCGGAGGCACCTCACAACTCATGCAGTCTAACGTTGCAGATTGCAGCCTGCAGCTTGACACTAGTCATGCGTGCGCAGCGGGGGTGAAGCCCTCGTGGGGTCAGCTCTTGTCATCCTTGTTTGAAGCTTCCGTGGTGAGACGCTCACTGTCGCACGCGAGGCGCTCGAAGGTTGTTTTTGTGGGCGCAAGCCTCCTCTTGAGAAAACAGATTAGAGAGAGACTGTGTTGGTGACATTTCTGTCTCTTGAGCATGTGGTTTGGCTCGCGCATGAGAGGGCGGAGCCAGCAGTAAGCACACGCACACACACACACACACACACACACACAAAAACTCTAGACTGACCTCCCTCTCTGGCTGGAAATGCACATGTCTTCAGGGACAGAGAGGGAAGATTAATGCTGCTCCTGTTGAACTCTGGGAAATCCAGGGGCCTGGCGGGTGACTGGGCCGAGAGGGGAGACCACTTCCCCTGCTTGTTAGACAAGGCCATTAAAAGCATGATGTGCTGTTCCCAGATCACGCGACTGGCGCAGTATGACTCTCTTCTGCCGTGGAGTATTTTCGGCCTCTCGCGGAGATTCTGTGACCTTCCCCTCACGACCCGATGGGGATCGTATGGCAGGTCTCCGCTCGGAAATGCCAGCGTCACAGCCGTGAGCTCGAGCGGTCTCCTGAAACGCATCCATGTCCAACCCCCGAGAACAAAGATAGCACCTCGTTTCAAACGGTTTTATCGACCTCTTCCATTGGGACTGGGATTAGATTAGCCTTCTATTGTTAGGGTTTGGTTCAAGATGCACTTCAGATAAAGTGTGACGATACATTTCCCTTCCATGATGAACAGGATGAGTGTCTGGGCTCCTTCATGTGAGAGCAGCAACCAAACTAGAACTCGTTTTCTTCCAGTGACTTCAAAACCATTGGCAGAGGGTTTGACAGTGACTGACTCTGCTTTAGTGTTATCATATGTTGTACTTATTTACCATGTAATTAAAGAATGAGTGTCAGTTAGGAGCACAACACAGAACCATCATGGTCACACGCGGCTTCCGCATCACACGCGGCTTCCGCAGTCACGTTCGCTTTCATTTTAAGCAATTCCCACAACAAATGCTCTCGTTCTTAACCATCAGTGAAATGCAATTGGAAAATAACTGTAATAAATGTAATGCTTTCGGATAGCTTTAATTAGTAAGATGACTCATGCCAGGGTTTGTGGGTGTGAGACGGCGTGAGAAGACACGAGGCTGATCTCAGAACAGTGTTCCAGACACGAGGCTGATCTCAGAACAGTGTTCCAGCGCGCAGCCTGTGCTCTCAGATCAGCACTAAAGCGCATTGCCTGTCAGCCTGGTGACCCGGGGTGTGTGGGGGCAGAGGAGTGTGTGTGTGTGTGTGTCAAAGTGACGGGAGAAGGATAAACCACGTGGTTCCTGCTCCGGATTTCACACACTCTGGTGCTGGGGTCGCATGAGGTCAGCGACAGTTTTGATGGGAGAAAAAGAAGAACTCCCTTCCCAGGAGAAACGACAGTAGGGGAGGTGGTGGGCTTCTCCATGTGGGGTGTGAAGAGGGCACGTTTAGAATGGAGGCGGAGAAAACGGACACGAAGGAATGACAGGAACGCCGGATGGCCCAGTAGAACAGTAAATGGTCTCCAACTTCTCATTAGTGTCTCCCTATATTTTCCTCTTTTCTCTGACTTATTACCTGGACTCCTTGTATAGGCGCCCATTGTGTTATTACAGCCCCTCTCCTGATTTGGCCTGTCCATCAATTCTCCTGCTGTCTCTTTTTCTCCTTCACATTCTCTTGTGTGTGTGTGTGTGTGTGTGTGTGTGTGTGTGTGTGTGTGTGTGTGTGTTTTGGACTGCTGCATGACACACTCTTTAGTGGGTTACCAGGAAATGAAATATGAGCACTGTTTGATTTAAGTGGAAAGTTATCCCAGATCTCATTCAATTAACTTTTTGCTCTTTTGCTGATAATTACAGGGTACATCACACAGCAATGGGCCACAGCAGCACATAGCTCAGGAGAGGAGGGGTGGGGGGGAGAAGAAATTAAGATCAGCATTTCTTTTGTGGACTAGAGTGTGTAGAGTGTGTAGAGTGTGTAGTGTGTGTAGTGTGGGTAGTGTGTGTAGAGTGGGTAGAGTGTGTAGAGTGTGTAGAGTGTGTAGTCTGGGCCCCCTGTGAGGGCCCACTGCTGTCCTCCATCCTACTCAGGCAGCCCAATGACACCCCTGATCACACCCCCATCACACCCCCATCACACCCCCCCGATCACACACAGCTGAGCCACCACTGCTCCCTGTCTGCAAAGTCTTCCATGTGTTGTCATTTATAGTGCTATCATTACAGTACTAATAAGAGAAGATTAGAGTAGTGGCCTTCTGATCCCATAATCCCCCTTTCTCTCTCTCAGCTGGTCAGGATCCCAGAGCTCAGGTGGATTTGAGGAGCATTAAAGGGGGAGTTGAACCTGAATCTGGCATCCCTGTCCAGTGTCAGACGGTGACAGCAGCCTGCTCCACAGAGCCTGGGTGATCGGTGTGGTGACCGGACAAGTGACAACAAAAGTGTGTGTATGTGTACGTGTGAGTTCATGTGTGCGTGTGTGTCTGTTTGTAGATGTGTGTTGTGTGTGTGTGTGTGTGTGTGTAGATGTGTGTTGTGTGTGTGTGTCTTAACCCTTAGAGAAAGCGTTGTCCAAAAGTGCCTCTGCCACAGGAAGTGGCACTGAGATTGAACAGGAAATCTCACAAGACAATGGTGCCCCTGGAATAGTGCTGGTCTCTGAAATACTGCACTGATGGATTTATACACTTCAGCATGGAGTGGAGACAGAGAGAGAGAGAGAGAGAGAGAGAGAGAGAGAGAGAGAGAGGGAGGGAGAGAGAGGTGAAAGGGTAGAGTCAGTGCAGTCTTGCATCTCAAGCTGAACTCTGGGTCAGTCTTTATGGGAGGAAGTTATTAAGGGAGGTTCATGTAGTCGACCATGAGCCAAAGCCTCACTGTTAACTCCACCGCCACGACTCACACACAGGCGCACACATACACAATAAATCAGCCTTCACATGCATACATTCACACACACACGCACACACACACACACACACACACACACTGAAGCCAATCTCTGTCTCACACACACATTCAAACAACAGAGACACCCACACCCTATCATCATCATCATCATCATCATCTCCTGCCTCATGCTCCCTAGTTGAACATGGGCCTCCTTACACATTAAGGAGGTGCATTTCTTCATCGCACCACAAGATCGGAGGCTCCACCTCAGGAAAACCTCCAAAAAACCTCCGCCGAACAAAAAGAAGAAGAAATCCTGAGCCTCACAGTGACAAACGCTCTCCCTGTGCCCCAGTGCAGCACATGGGCTCAGACGTTTGTTCCCTCTGCCATTCCAGGAGCCCCAGACTGCCACATCCAGGGGTAAAGAGTGAGGCGCTCGGGGTGAGAGGGGTGAGTGGGGTGCAGACTGCAGGGGGCACTCTGCCTCATTAGCTCAGTGTACCAGCGCAATCTGTTATTCACCATGGAAGATTCCAGCATTTCAGCACCTGGAAGGTCCTCACTGGCTTATTACCAAGAGTGGGCCACAGGTCTCAGATCAGCCATGGAGTAACGCAAGCTCTAGCACAGCCCTTCTTTAAAGGGGGCTACAGGACTTGGAACAGTAGAAGATGATGCACCTTGCCACTGTAGGACTGGCCACTGTAGACTGTACACGATGAACATGCTTATATTAGCTAGCAGTGCACTTTAGGAAACCAGAGAGTCAACTAAACACCCTGGGGTCTCTCCAGCTGAGCTGTGATTGGCCTTTACAGGATGATGTCCTCTTAAAAACACTGTCTCCTCCGCTGGAGATCTGTCTCACGCCAGAGACCTGGCTTGACTCACCACGGGCACCAGGAAGGAGGTTATTTTAGTGAGGGTTTCATGCACCGCCACAATTACAGACACGTCAGTCATCTAAGTTGATGAATGGCCTCCGGGCAGGGTGGGGCGCTACCCACGATCCTTAGGTGCATGCAGCCACGTGTTTAGACTGAAGTCCTGCACGCCACCACTATTCAAAAGGACAACGAGGGAGGGAGAGAGAGAGGAAGGGAGAGGGAGAGAGAGAGGGAGAGAGAGAGGTAGGTAGGGTGAGCATACAATGTCTGGCATTCCAAAGGCAAGACTAAAATAGTACACTGTTACACACACACACACACACACACACACCCAATCATAAGTTAACCTGTAATCAGCTTTGCACACACTAGCTAGGAGTCGATTGACACAGGAGAGTGTAATCGCGGGGCTTCGTGGGGACCTGTGCACACACTGCAGTCTGGAGCACAGCGTGGGGTCGTGGCAGCAGCTTCCTAAGGCGGCGCTCTGATCAGCCTTAGAGTACACGGGCCACACGGCTCTGGGGCAGGCAGACAGACAGAAAGACAGACAGACAGACAGTCAGACAGACAGACCAACAAACCAAAAAACAAGAAGTGGTAACCTGGCCCAGCAGTGAGGGGAGAGAAAGAGAGAGGGAGAGAGATTGAGAGAGAGGGGGATAGAGATTGAGAGGGAGAGAGAGGGGGATAGAGATTGAGAGAGGGAGGGAGAGAGACAGAGAGAGAGAGAGAGAGAGTGGAGAAGCATGGCAGGTGGTGGTGCAGAATAGCAGATGATCTCTCGTTCTGAAGTCCTGTCCTACTTTTAATGGACTCCGTCTCTTAACAGGTGAACCATGCGCGTAAAATGTATCTCTCTCATTGCCAAGTAACGGTGCACAGGGTGATTCATGGGAGTTCATGGGAGGTACACGCAATTCCTCACATTCCAGCAAGAAACATCCTCAGACACATCCCAACACCCGAGACGTACATACTGCAGAGTGCAGGGTCGCTGTAAATTACGGTGTGTGTGTGTGTGTGTATAAGAGAGGCTGGCCTCAGTGTGTGTATAAATTTATGTATGTGTGAAGGCTGATTTATTGTTTATGTGTGTGTACATGTGTGTGTGTGTGTGCATGTGTGTGTGAGAGAGAGAGAGAGAGAGAGAGAGAAAGAGGCCAGCCTCAGTGTGTATGAATATGCATGTAAAGGCCGATTTATTGTGTGTGTGTATTTGTGTGTGTGTGTGTGTGTGTGTGTGGAGTTGGTGGCGCTGAGCTTCATGACAGAGCCTTTGGCTTCATGACACAGTGTTTGTCCATAAGGCTGAAAGAACAAATGAAGTGTCCTGGAACACAAAGCAGGTGGGTGGTGCAGTTTTCCTCCAGGCACTGTTCATATTTAATACACGTCTGTTTACCCAGAGAGAGACGGAGATGTATGGAGAGAGCAAGAAACCTGTCCGCGTCTGTATCTGTGTGTGTGAGCGTGTGTGTGTGTCTGCCTTAAAGTCCCCCGTAAGTGAAGGCCTGTTTCGGTATTCCACGGTCCTCCATCGGTAGGCTGCAAATCAAAGGCACATGGCTGTTTTGGAACATTGTTCTGCCTGCTTACATGTGATGCCACAGAGTGTGAGTGGCGTCTGCGCAGCCCGAGAGCATCTGCAGCAGCAGGACGCAGGACGACAGAGACGGCCGGACCTGCTACTTATGTTTCAGCGCTTTGACATGAACTAAAGAGGAAGAGAAGCAGCTGTGTGTTCTGTCAGGGCGTCTCGCTAGTGTCCCGTCGTCCTGCCTCAGGGCCCACGGCTCTCTCTGCCCAACAGGCTGCAGCGTCATGCAGGCTAACAAGGACGAGTGTAGCTCCACTCACTGTCACACTGTAGAGTGTTAATGCCTCTCGCTATTGTCGCTCCGTATGGCAGAGGGGGCTGACGCCCGTGCACGCCCCTGCGCCCGTGTACTCGTGCACGCCCCTGCGCCCGTGTACGCCCCTGCGCCCGTGTACCCGTGCACGCCCCTGCGCCCGTGTACCCGTGCACGCCCCTGCGCCCGTGTACCTGTGCACGCCCCTGCGCCCGTGCACAACCCTGCACGCCCGTGCACGCCCCTGCGCCCGTGTACCCGTGCACGCCCCTGCGCCCGTGTACCCGTGCACGCCCCTGCGCCCATGCACACCCCTGCGCCTGTGCACTCCCGTGTGTCCGTTCTGATTGGCAGTGACATTGGGGAAGTCCCTGAGTGTGGCCTCGGGCTGCCTACCCCTCTCTGCATACAAGCCTGTAGCCTGTGTGTAAAGAGTGATGAGATGATAAAATCAAGTACATACACACACACACACACACACACACACACACACACACACAGCATGGTACAGATCTGTAATACACCCCCCCCTAAAGTTCTGCCATACATAAAGCATCTCACCGTTCCAGCTGCACACCACAAACTCAGTCACACAGAGCAAACAGAGAACGGAGTGTTTCTCTCTGCGGCCCTGTGTGTGTGTGTGGCGCCGTGCATGTGTGTGTGTGTGTGTGTGTGTGTGTGTGTGTGTGTGTAACACAGCGACGGTGCTTTCTAGCACGGTTCACGGGACGGTGCTTAAATCTCCAGTGAGGTCTATCTCTTAATCTCACTGACTTCAAAGCCACCTGATCTAGTCCGTCCCACTGGACAGTCAGCATGACCGTGGCTTCATGGGTCTGCCCGTCAAACAAAACAGCTCTATTCTTTATTTTGGCACGGCCTGGCGCAATAAAACTTTGAGATGAAATATCATTTTTCACAAATCCAGAGTGAACTGCGAGTGGATTTCCATCACATCGAAGGTGGGCTGCATGTGAAGGAAGTGTGTGTGTGTGTGTGTGTGTGTATTCTGGAATCTGCAACCCTTTGAGCCCCTACCTCTCCTTTAGCAGCTTTTTAATAGGTCTTACAATAATATCTATAATAGAGTTTATTCTACATCTCAAATTCTACTGAGAAATTCCACGAGAGGAATGTTCGCTTTCAAATCCTAATACCAGGTGTCCACGGTTATGCTAGAGAGAGAGTTCTAAACGTTGCAAACTGTAGCCTGCTGTGTCCCACCCAGATTCACATCTACTAAAAACAATGAAGACATCTCCATCTTGCTCTTATCCACACACACAATCACTCTTGAACCAGTTAAGCCCGGCTCCATCAATCTCTGCATAATTCCCACAGATTAGGATGCAGTCACTCGTTAGGACAACCAGTTCCAACTTTCAGTGAGGTTTCGGCGCATTTTCTGCTTTACCAACCACGTGTCCCCAGTAGCCTTCTAAACCAACTCCTTACACACACGTCCACTCCACCACAATATGCCCAGCTCACAGACAGGCACACGGACATTAATGCCACGACCTCTCGTGCTTTAACCGGCGCAAAAAAACAGTAAAGAAAATAAAAAACAACCTTGTGTAACCATGGAATCTCGAACAGCCTTTTATGCCGAGCACCTGTGGATCACCTCTTTACGGACGGCTGTCTTTAGAAGCCCTTGGCCCTGACGAGACGAAGAGTCTCCATAGTGTTCCTCATGCAGTCTGCACCACACTCACTCAGCGACAGCTAGTGGAAGAGCAGGCTGACCTCTGACCCCTCTGGAAGTACCTCTCACTGTGGACTCACAAACCTTTCAGATATGTTTCATAGCAACGCAGAGAGTAACTGGGAGGAAATGGAACACTGTGTCTACACTGGCGATGAGTTTGATATGTGTTTTTCCATTCTAAATAGAAAGATGAATGTTTGCAAACCACAGGCTGTGGGTTTTAATAGGATTGGATGTCACCAGGAGGAAGCGCTGTGTCATTAACGCTACCTTTAAGAGCAACATTTCAACCAGTCACCCAAACACATGTGACACGTACAGCTAAATTATTTGGATTATTGTGGAGATCTGGAGATATGGAGATTTACTTCTTAAGCAGTGTGGATATGAGTGGGTGTGACCACCCATGGCTAGACTTCTGATTGCAGTGACATCATGAGGCATAGGTTCTGAGTATGATGACATCATAAATCATGTGTGTTGAGGGTGATGGGTATGACATCGTAAAGCAGAAGGCTTGAGTGGGAAAAGTTTGGCAAAGTGTGTTAAACATGACAAAGTCAGATCTCTGTGATTCCTGAGAGGACCTGAGACTCTCACCAGCCCACTCTCACTGAAGAAGAAGGAGGCTCTGAGGTAATTATGGAGATTGTTACATTAGAATGGACCTCATCGTCGGAATGGTCACATTTGAATCCAGCCTGAGATGGCTTATACGGACTTCCCAAAAAAATGTCTGTCACGTCTTTTCACGTTTCTTTGGCTTTGTCTCTCCTGTGCTGAAGTAGTAGACTCTGTAGAGCAGAGGACTGAGAATAGGCAAAATCTCAACATGTCATGAATGTTTGCGGCACAACAATGCTGAGGAGTTAAGAACTCGCAGAAGAAGGTGTTGAACCCAAGCTGGAAAACGCAGTGCAATCGAACGATCGTCGACCCTAACTCGACTTCTCTTGTCCGTGGCTGCAATACACAAACTCGGCCATAGAGCAGCACCACAGTGCAGCATGGCGCGCCGTTTTTCACCGTTTTATTTACAGAACGTCCTGGTGCAGATCCATGACACTGCCCCCTACTGGCCACAAGCATCAGCACAGAACTGTGCAGGCAGACCCACACACAGAGAGCATGCGTATCTTATGCGCATGCTCATACACACTGTGCAGACATGTGCATGCGTTCCTTTGAGGAGGTGTAAATCAGCGCTGGCTTCCCTGCAATGTATGTGTGAGTGCGTGCGCACGCGAATGTGTGTGTGTGTGTGAGTCTGGTGCGTGTGTGAGGCTGGCCCCTAATGCCCCATGTCCTAGTGCCTCAGTGGGGCCCCAGGATGTGGGGGGGCTGTAAGGGGGGGGTCAGCAGGGGGCCCTCTGTCCCGTGGAGAAGA
Source organism: Brachyhypopomus occidentalis (assembly GCA_020368025.1). Classification (NCBI taxonomy): domain Eukaryota; kingdom Metazoa; phylum Chordata; class Actinopteri; order Gymnotiformes; family Hypopomidae; genus Brachyhypopomus; species Brachyhypopomus occidentalis. The sequence continues at coordinate 495,995 of JAGXOD010000041.1, forward strand.
GGACGAGTCGGGGGGGGTACTAGGGAGGGGGTACTAGCGTGGGGGCAAACATGTATAAAATATTAGAGAACCATACTTGAGTAAAGGTACAAGTACTCTATCAAAAAAGTGACTTGAGTAGAAGTTGAAGTTCTTTTAAAACTATACTTAAGTGGAAGTACAGAGGTATACAGCATTTTCTGTACTTACGTATTGCAAGTAGTTTTCTAAAATGTATTACTCAAGCACTGAAAGTAACATATTGTGTTTTGTATTAATTAAAGAAATAAACTATTAACTATAACTATAAACTATCAAATTGTTTATATATCACTTACAAATCAAAGCTGTCAAAGACCACACATACAAGTGTTCAGTATGTAAAAACAAGTAGCAACTTTTGCTAAAAACACAATTCAGCGTGACATAGCAGCTAATGTTAAGTGAATACTGCAGCACGTCATGAACATAATTAGGTTAGCTAGCTAGCTAGCTAGCTAAGATAGCTAACCTAACTAGCGCTTACTGATGGCTCAAGCTGGTGTGTCTTCTGTGCGTTATATTTGTAACTTACCTTGATGTGTTCGAAGGTGAATTTTTGAAGGCCAATATTTCACACTCTTTATGGAGGCAGAGTAGGGACCTCATCCTGTAGGAATTTTACTCCGGCAAACGAAATTGTCTCTAGGTAGGGCCAGGGGTGGTCTCCTTCCTCACCCTCGGGACGCGACCGGAGAATGCGCAGTTGAACCCGTGCTGGCAGTGATGATATTATGGGTTTGATTCCTAGCTAACATGTTTATAATTGTAACGAGTAACTATACAGCACGTAAAAAAATGTATCGGAGTAAAAGTATTAAACTAATGGAAAATATGTAGTGAAGTAAAAGTGGAAGTAGGAGAAAAAATAATACTCCAGTAAAGTGCAGGTACAGCATTTTAGTACTTAAGCACAGTAGTGAAGTTACTTCGTTACTATACATCTCTGGGTGGGGGTACTAGGGAGGCTGTATTAGGGCGGGGGTAATAGGGAGGGGGTACTAGGGTTCTTCTTTCACTCTTTGTGCTGTATTCTCCGAGAGGAAGTCGTAAAGCAATTGCAGAAAGAAGCAACTGCAATAAAGACCATTTTAATGGCGAACTGGAGACGGAGACACACATGCACACAGAAAAGGATTGATTTGTGTTATAGTATTAAAGGCAGTTTATTTATTAATGCTGGTTAAGAGTCATATTGAGAAGGTCTTAGAAGGAGCTGATTTAGTACAGCTCAAATCACTTCAATGAAAACAGTTTGCATCTCAATACAGCCTATGGAAATCAGGCAACGTGTGGACTGTTGCAAGACTACACACACACACACGTACACACACACACACACACACAGTGTGTTCCCCTGAGGAGATAACTCTCCACATTATTACTCTCAAATCCCCTCAGTGATGTAATATCTGCTCCATGCATATTTAAACAGATAATAAAGGCCTTCATGTTTTGTATGTGACCTATGACAGAGCTTAGGTTCATGCAAAGCCCCATTAAAACTATATTAACATATAAAGTGGCCTTACGTCTGTGGGAACAGAATTAGCTGGTTGATGCCTTATGACTGGGTTTATGTGTAAACTAGAATATATATCTGTGGTTCATGGTAGATTTCATTGTTTTTAGTTCAAAAAACACACACACACACATGCATGCATACACACACACACGCACACACACACACGCAGAAGCCCAGCAGGAAGAGGCGGGTGTTGCTTATCACATCCTTGTCCGTTCTTACATGTCTGCCTTTATCTCACTTCCTCCATTTTCCAACCTTGACCTCTGACCTCAGTTCCGGCCAAGTGAGACAGAGTGACAGCAACTAGGACCGCCCAGTGTGCTAAAACCCCGAGCTGGAGTTAGGTAGAGTCCTCTAGGCAGTAGGACACACTCCCACACGAGCACCAGTAAGCAGGGTTGGGAGAGTTATTTGCATTCTGTTACAGATTATTAGTCAGGATACCAATAAAAAAAATATACGTAACCTAATCCAATACTAATCCAAATCCAATCCTAATCTAACTGTTTAAAAGTAATGTAATCTGATTACTTTCCATTACCTGAGAGAAACCTGTAAAGATTTGGGATGGCCACGGCACACCAGCTGGGGTTTGATCATACTTACTGGAGTTTGTTGGAGTTTGATGGAGTTTGCTGGAGTTTGCTGGATGCGCCTAGGCTGTTAGCTTTCAGGTGAACTGGAATATTCCTGGCTGTTTGTGATCTTGGTTTTTACAGGGTCAAGGAAAGGCTGCTTCTTAAATCTGTGAGTGCGCAGTAAGACACCTGACCTCCATTTGATGTTGTTGGGAACACCGTCACCCAACCCCTGTCAAAAGCCTCTTCCTCTCCCTCAACCATTTTTCAGGAACAGTGACACGCCATCGCTCACAGGATGACCCTTTGACTGTCCACACACTCATACTCACGTGCACGCACACACGCACACACACACACACACACACACACACACTGACTGTAAACATGCTCTGAATCCTCCCCCTCTGTCAGCTCTGAGATGAGTGCTAGCTCTAAAGCAACATCTAATGCACCATCTAAAGCACCATCACACCAGGGAGCGTGAGCTACCATTCCCACCATTAAACAGGAATCAGGTGCTGCTCTCACGAGCTGCAGGAGTCTCTCTAGCTAACGTTCAACATTACCACTCTAATAGGGCTCTGGAGTCTTACACATATGAACATTTACATGGGGTTTTCCTGTGCTCTCTCGAAATCTGAATTCACTTCAAGGAGATTTCACTCTTTCCAGATTTCACTATTACTGTGTTTAGACAAATTATTTTCAAAGTTTGATCAGTGTGGTTATCGTTAAAAATGTCTCTATCTTGAACATGTAATTTCAACACACCCAGGCCTCATATTATAGATTTTCTTGAAAAAACATCACCTATGACAACTTCTATGAAATTGATGAGACTTTGTAAAAGAATTTAGTTTTACTCCAAATACCTTTTAGTTATGACATTAGTTATAACATCTTTAATTATTTTCAATATTGACAACAAATATAAGGTTTAACAGAAATTGGAATTATCTTTTTTTCGAAAACATTTAGCCAAAATATCATTAAAAAGTTTTTTTTTCAGTTATGAAGTTATATGTAGCAAGATATGTGGCACTCAAAGTCCACACCATTTAACTTCTATATGTTAAAGCACTATATTAATACCGAGAAACAAATGATAAAACAATGATTTATGTTTATTAATCTGATTACTCTAATTGCGCATTCAGCAAAAAACATTTTCTGGAACACATGCTATAAATCATCCAGTATGTTGAATATTCAGTACAAATTTTAGTGAAAAATAGTTAATTGGTGAGAGTTAGAGCCATAGATGACTATGAGCCACTGATGCCATACTAACATCTGTTTCACGGTTTTGATCAGTTTTTTGACAATGCCTACGGATTCTTTGAACACTTTCTATTTCAAGAATATTTAAAAAATAGTGGTTTCTTGAGTTTATAGACAGAGATTTTGTCTTTAATTCTTGCATGCATCATTAATTTACACAAGTGCTCAACAATTGACGGAAGGGCATAGATACTGTAACCGTCACATAAACAGTGAGGCGTACAATACACATGCAAAGAATTGCAAAAAGTGTTGAAATTTAGCTCACAGGGCCAAAGTTCAAATATTCATAACTATAAAAATATTTGCAATACAGCTATAAGATGTTGCAAGATCTCATGAAGATTTCACATGATTTTTTCCTTCATGAAAAGCCATGACATGGGCTGGGAGAGTTGACATGGTCTAACCCACACACCGCCCTTCACCTCCTCCTCTAAATACCAAATGTTGATCTGTTGGGAATCCAGAATGAGCAATTTCTGAATCCCAAGCGCCTTTTAGATCTTGACCACCTGTCACTACAGAGCCCACTTGCCAAAGCCCTGTCAATACGTTCTTCATGCATATGCATGGACTCCACTTCATCACCCCGAGCTTGTCACCACGTGGTTGTTAAAATGACAAATTTCCTCTGGGTGATCCGTCACGCAGGCCTCTGCTGGAGAAACAGCATGTCAGTCTTCAGCCAAATGCACTCAGCCTTTAAGCGAAGACCCCCGTCCAGTGAAAAATCTCCCGGCTGATCTGAACACCAGAGTGGAACTGACAGTAAAGAGGAGCAGACTGCTCAGGTCCCTCCTGGGAATGATGCTTCGGTGAACTCCAAATACAAGTGCAGTCGTTGGCTGTATAGGGTTAATTAACTGAGGTTGGTGACACACACACGCTAAGAGCTTTTAGTGTTGGAATCCAACATAAAGCTGAAAGACAGAAACGTCTTCAGAGAAGCATAAGCTGAAAGCCAACATGACCAAGTGCTATAGGAGCATTCATTTGGAGAATAGAAAGACACACAGTCCAGGACACACACCATTTCATCTGTTACTGGTCTGATAATAAATGACACACACCAGTGTTCATTTTCCTCCCCAAGCAAGTCAACCAATTAGTCAAAAAAGTGTTTCTCACTGGGCCAGCCTTCATATACCCATAATTCAAAATGAGAACTGACTTCTCTTTCAGATTAATCCTTAAATAAGCAAATAAATAAATAAATAAATATTATTGAAGCATTCCACGGATATCTCCAGGGGGCTCTTGAACACATCCAGCAGGTTTGTAAACAAACTCAGTGTCCTCCTCTGCCGGCACATTTCACAGCCACCAACACAACCTGGCAGCCATGTTTATTTGACCCCTCTCAGAAACAAGCGGCGCCTTGAGTGAGTCGATCTTGTTGGTAAAATAAGTGGCAGAGTGAGACTAGGAGAGAGAGAATAAATGTCTAGCTGACTAAACCCTTCACGAGACTCGCAAGAGCATATTAGTAAAAAAAATAGACGCAGAGGCTATAAAATGACACTGAAAAGATTTTTAAATTCCATCGCTTCATAGTAAAGCTTTGACTTGTCTCTATAGGATATGTTAACGAGAAATTTCCAGTTTTGGATAAAGTTTGCAAACTCTCTCCAGAAATGAAGTGAGAGTTGAAGTTTATGTGCATGGATTAGTGTCACTGTTCTGTGAAAATACACAAAGAGAAAGATTAGCGACAGAAATGCAACCCAGCAGTCAGACGTAGGGATTATATGCTAAGCCAAAACATTTATGGAGCTAATTACAGCATTACATTTCTCTGAGTGGTTGTGGCATATGTGTGTGTGTGAGGGAGAGCATGTGTGTGAAGTGAAGTTAATTAACCCCTGGTGCGACTGCCTTTGGGAGAGACTTCTTAGCTTTTAATTACATTCATCATAATATAATCCTCTCTCTTTCACTGTTTTTTATGTTATTGGCTGTCTCTCTTGATCATGGTAAACTCTCTAATTAGTTTCTCCTGCTCTCAGCTAAGATATCGCATTTATAGCATAATTCAAAAAATGATGTGTTCTTTCATTTATTCGTTTATTGATTAATTCGTTCGTTATTAGGGTTTTATGCTCACACGTCATCTTATCAGTAAATTAACTTGTGTTAAATTGCCATCTCCCAGCTGATGAAAGTTATGAGCCCAGCGTGGGCAGACATATCCAGCTTTGTACTGACGTGCTCTCATGACATAGCGGGTTGCATTTAAAACAACCAACCAAACAAACTTTCTGAACTATAGTCAAAGTGATGATGATAAACAGTGGATAGACTAACTATGAGAAATTTGCTGAATATTAAGTTGGGCAAGATTTTAGCTGATGATATCTGAAATCGGCTACACAACCGTCGTCGAAATGAGCATCTGCCGCATTTTCCTGTTGAAACGCCCGCGCGCTCAGGTGCCCATTAGCGATCAGACGCTTGCGCTGCGAGGTCGGAAACGGTTCCGCGCGCGTTACGAGCGTTCCGCTGCTAACGCGCGGCCACGGCTCGCGTTAATTAAAAGCAGACGCTCGTCGCTTTGTTCTCAAACCACAGTGGTTAGAGGCGACGCAGTCGGCTCGTGCCTTTGATTCAGCTACAGAAATACGAAAACTGATACAAAGGCTCATTTTCCGTAACAATGAGTTCAGAGGGGAAAAATGAGAAGAAACATGTTTCACAGCGCCTTCTGCTACTGATCAAGATTGAGTTTTAATTCGCACCCTACTTTCCAGTCAGAAAACATTTTTAACAGTAATGGTGTTGAATGTTCTTCCAGATTCCAAGTATACACTTGATGTGTGTGTGTGTGTGTGTGCGTGTGTGTGAAACAGAGACAGAGAGAGAGAGACAGAGAGAGAGAGTGAGTAGTACGAACTCTCTAATACAGGAGCTGTGGTGTATAGCTGACCCAGATAAAAACCCAGTGGGGGGTCTGCTGGATGTATTGGTACAATGTTACGGTATAATCTCCTGCTCTTGAGCCGAATGGAGGCCACATAGTTCCACAAGCAGCCATCACAACGTGGCCTGGTTCTCACAAGAGCATCTGTCCCTCCGTGGCTGGAGAAGTGAATGCAAACTGCCGAAAGGAAAAAGAATTTAAGTTCTGGGAGGCTTCTGCTTAGCATGAGAAAACTGGACATCAAGCCCAGAGATGAGTGGAGACGTGGTGGGGCTACACAGGCTAGACAGGAGGGTTTGGTGCTGCAGGAGGGGTGGTGCAGGGTGGGGTGGGTGGTGGGGGGGGGGGTGGTTTGTGCTGTAACAGTCATAACAGGACATGTTACTGAGGGACTGGGAAGCCCCCTTAAATGGCTTTCGGTGGAGCCTTCACAGTGTAATTCAGTCCAGGGGTGGATTTAGGTTTAATCCGGCTCCAGAACAGCAGGCAATGTTGAAACCCTCTGGAGAGAAAGTAACCTTCACTCCAATTTCAGCCCAGCCCCATGGCCCAATAGGGGCAGCCACACACCGCCACCGAGACGTCCCAGACGAAAGAAGCAAAAAAGTGCGATAAAAACACACACACGCACACACATACACACACACACGTACGGCACATGTATGCACACCCAGCGCACACACATGCATGTGTATTTTTTGGGCTGTGAGGGAAAACCAGGCTCTGGTACTTTGGGCCATGTGTCAGAGGCACAGAATTCCAGTAGGCGTTAAAATGATTCCTAAAGGAAACTGGATACAGGGCTGCGTGGGCAATGGGGCAATTGCTGCCCTGCGGTCTGCCCCACTCCAACCCAGCCAAGTCCACATGCACTGTCACCTGGTGCAGGAGCTCCAATGGTTGTATGAAGCAGACAAACACATGAACACCTACTGCATACACCGCTCACACTCATACTTGCATGTAACACAGCAAATATAACCATAAATACTAGATATTCATCTCAAATACGCCTTTATGTGTGGAGCAACACATAATAAAGAGCTATGTTCAGATTACTTAGTGTAATTCCTTTGTGCCATAGGGATCAAACAGTAATAAGCATACACACAGATAAACCCGCACACAGATAAACCCACACAGACACACACACACATCTACGTACACCATGTATGAGTGAAAATCTCTGATGAGGGTTTGGGAGAGGTCCGTTTGTTGGGCGAGTGTGGCTGCTAGAGAGCCCTGCTTGACATGTGGAGCCAAACCCAGCCCTTCTGGGCTGGAAATTTCCGTTAAAAACTACCACCCAGAACCCAATCCATGTGTACGGCAAAAAGTCCAGTAACCGTTAACACTCATCAGAACCCAACCCGTATGGAGAATAAAGGTCCAGCACGCACCCCAGAACCATCAGAAACACATGCACATGTTCACGTTAGACCTCACATCTCCAGAGTGGTGGCAGCCTGAACACTCTCCCTCTGCAACTTCCTCTGGCTCTCCCACAAACTCCACTTTTCTTTCGAGTTTATCATCCACATCTCTTGCTGAGCATCTGTCATGGATGTGTGCTTCATTTCATCTCTCTTTTCATCTGTCTTTCTCAATCACATCTCTCTACACCTTAATACACGCCCCTCAGTCTCTCTCAGCCTTTATTTGCACACGCGCGCGTGCACACACACACAAACACACAGGTCTGGAGAAGTGCAGATGGAGACTGTAAAAATAAACTGTGTTTTAAAAAACAGAGATTAGTTCTCCTTTATAATCCTGCCTTTCATGTGTGTGTGTGTGTGTGTGTCTGTTACACTGCACACCTTTTTCTTTCATTGTCCCATTTGTTTCTTTTTCGTCTTTTTTTTGGATGTGTGGATGTATGACCCGTGTGTGTGTGTTAGGCAGCTGTGCAGTGTGTAGGGTGTTGGGTATGTGTCCCACACACGCTGGTCCCAGCCCCAGGTCCATATGGAGAGCCTCACACCCTGAACTCACTGGACCTGGACTCCTTCGGCAGGCCACAGACTTTTGTACAGTCGTTTTACAGCCCGGGGCTGTTCTGCAGAGTGTCGTGTTGACGCAGGTTTGTCAGTTGCAGTCGTGCAGTTTAGTGTCCGTCTACTTCTGACTTCTGTGACTGAATGAGCTGGAGTGTTGAATAAGGTTTGTCCTTCAGCTAGAGACACAAGGGTGTCCCAAGCAGCGCTGCCATGCTTCTCAGCGTCCACCAGTAATGCAGACACTCCTGCATGGCTTGGACACAGGTGACTTTCACAAGGGCCCACAAAGAGGACAGGACACAGCTTGATCTGTGTGTGTGTGTGTGGGTGTGTGCCACGATTCTCTCACCACTGGGCAACCACCAGCATCATCTGTTGGGGTTATCATCTGTTGGGACGCTGCCATTATGCTCTCCATCATGAATTAAACTCTCACAGTGGACAACGGCGTCTCTTGTCCTCAGAGCACGGCTGCCAATGGCTGCGCTTTCAACAGTTGCCATCTCATTTTCTCAGATTCCGTTGGTCACATAAATGGTTTAATAATAACTGCAACAAAACAAGCTGATGCAGAGGTCTTCACAGTAGCTCCATGAACAGTTTGGTCAGTCTGGTAATAGAAGCTGCTGTTTCCTCTGAGGTCGGCCAGTTTTATGATGGTGGGGGCGGCGCTGGGGGGAAAGTTCTTCCCAGAATGCCCTCTGTGCCAGTGAGATGTTCCCACCCTCGCACTATTAATGTTGCCATGGCACCCCTGTGTCAGGATGGGGTGGACTCCACCATATGAGCAGAACACAGGAGTGGAGAGCAGAATCATGTGGTGACTTCATTCATTGTTAATTAGATCTTTCAAATAAATAACCTCATTCATTTAAAAAAATGGATTGGATTACAATCTATTTATATTTTTGGATTTGTCAGCGATACATTGCAGTATATTGCATTTCCATATGGCCATTCACCACCGTTATCCATCAGCTTCCTTAATTATTAACTTCACCGAACCATCAAGATATTCATCCAGCTACATGCAACTTTTCCCAAACAGGCGCTGACAATATAACACTTCTCCAAAAGTCTGATAAATCTGACCTGCGGTCTGATGCAGAGGTGCGGTGTGTGTGTGTGTGTGTGTGTGAGCGGTGTGTGTGCTGGGCGCACTGCGACACTGCAGGGAGGCCTAGCGCTCAGCAGCATGTGGTGAGGCAACCATGGCCCTACTGAGGAGCAGTGCACGTATCATAACAGAGCCCTGCAGGAATGCAGAGGTCTGTGGGTGCTAATGGTTTAAGCGTGCATGTTTCATAAGCAAATGATGGGTCTGGTACAGGGTATAAGAGGGGGGGGGGGAGAGAGAGAGAGAGAGAGAGAGAGGGGAGAGAGAGAAGAGAAAGAGAGACGGGGGGGGGGGATCAAATGTTACTGTTAACTACATTGTGTCCCATTTTGGTGCAGACATTGAAATCTCTGATGTCCTAAAAAACATTGTTATTTTAGTTATTTTATTTATTAGCTGTCTGTCCTTCATATAAATTCTTACTCCATTGTATATTACTGGTATACATATAACACATGTACTGTACTGAACTTGCTTTGGCAACATTGGTATTATTTATCATGCCAATAAAGCATATTTGATTCTATTTGATTTTACAGAGAAAGAGAGATTGGTTGTTTTGGGAGAGAAAGATGACCATGTAAGGCTGGTTAGGCAGACAGAGAGGCGTACATACACTCTGTGGTGTCTGTCTGCAGTGGGTCTAGTTGAGTTGGTATTTAGCTAAGCGCTCGTGGTCCTTGTGAGTGAACGGGAGCACAAGCATTCCAGCGTTATGAGGAAACTCGTTCAAAACAGACACAATGTTAATGTTTAAGTAATTGTTAAACAAAGTCTGGCTTATCTAAGCAGCTGCGTTCAAGCGTCCCTTCAACACATTGTTACCGCAGAATGTTCACTATCCTGGATCAGACGTAACGCCCGCTAGAACAGGCACACTGACCTAGGATCAGTGTACGTTTCTCATATGAAAATTATAAGGACACGAGGATAATGAGGTCTGGACCGATCCTGCATCAGCAGGGTAACCGTGCGCGGAGGAATGCATCCTGTTTGCAAAAGCAATCCTAAGAGACGAACTCCATTTACCAGCGTGGCAAAGAGCTCGCGTGACCTTGAGCGTTCGAATAAGCACGCGGAGCTGGAAGAGGCCAGCTGCGATGTCCGAAGTGAAACGCATCACTACGACGGGCCTAAACGAGACGCCCATTTACCTTACTGACCTTACTGACCTTAGCAGTGTGGCCGCCCTTTTAGTTTAGTTTTTTTATTCTAGTGTTGTGCGCGCGAGCGAGTGGCTCTGTTTGGGGGAGAACAGAGATCTCTTTATCGGAGCAAATGTGTTCGTCTTTGTTTATGTAGATTTATACACGCATACTGGACTTCTGACAGAGCCCTTCTTAAGCTCTTATTTCCAAACTGTAAGGCAGTGTGTACTGTCTTTGTATATTATCTATGACCGGATTGTTACCCAAAACCAACACGTCACTCAACTGTTATCAGACCAAAATACAGGTCTTTAAAAGTTCAATCGTTCATTTCAAAGCAAAAGATAATAAACATTGAGACAATGATCTGATTTCATATCGCTGCGCAAATGATGCATTGCAGAAATACATCATAGCGCAAAACTGCGGTATTTTCAGACCCGCATCAACCACACTTCCCCTAACGTCACCATCTCCTTCACATCATCACAGATCCACCCCAAAAAAATAAACATGACAAATCCCGCGCGACCAGCAACCTGCATACCCGCGAACGAGTAGATAAAAGCAAAGGTCATCTAAACCGCAGCGAGAGGAAATAACCACACCTGCTATGTCCAGGAAACATAATTCACAACCTCCTTTGTGGACAACAGTGACCCCTCTCCGTCTTCCGATGATGTCATGTGTTGGTTCGCGACGTTTACACAACCCCGTTTTCACAAGATAAGTCTACTGACGAATATCTTCTTATTATCAAAATCCTATTGTGCGCGAGACCCCGGAGAAGTAGTCCGTCACTGTTGGCCTCACGAGGCGCTACATCTGTGCTAATTTGCTGACAGCGTGTTGCTTCAAATCGTACGCAACGCGTTCCGACGCATTGCTCCGCTCTTCAGCCGTGTTGGATACGCACCGTGTACCGGCAGTCAGGCGCGACGCCGCTCGCGGGCAACTGGCCAGTTAAAAACAAACACCTCCGTTAACGAGCGTGGGTCATTGCTGTCTACGGTTTGGGGTACCGGTGAGAAGGCCAGAGAGTGTGGGATGCTCCTTAAACACACACACACACGCACAGAGAGAGAGAGAGAGAGAGAGAGAGAGAGAGAAAGAGAGATAGAAGCTAGTTTGTGATGATTGTTAAGGCTAGACACAGACTTTATGATTTTTGGATTATATGGATTTTATCATTTAGATTTACTGTTGATTGCACACGTATGTGCAATTGCACACGTTAATAATTTAATACTGAAATAAAAAAGTTCTAATTCATATTTTAGGGCCCCTGTCAGTCACAGGCCCTACAGAATCAGCCCCATATGCAACCCTGATTGGCACTGACCTTGCTACTGCAGGGGCAAAAATAACGCTTCCTGCTCATTTCTGGTCCTAGTCATCTCCAAGGAGACCTGAAGCTTTGCTGTCATGGCCGCTGGTGCGTTGAGTGCGTTTGCATGTGTGAAGACCTACAGCTGTGTCCTAGCACTCAACTCCATTACATCTCAGTAGAGCTGTCTCTGGTCATACGTCACACAATGAGGAGAGCACAATACACAAACACACACACACACACACACTCATCTCAGGTGCTTCTGTACATGGTTCAATTGCTTGGATGTGTTTATTCCCTCACACACGCTCACAAGCCGTACTGAGAATTGTAAACAGTTTTAATTTCAGCTTGCAGCACAAAATCCCTGAACAATCACCACTCCAGATCAGGCGTGTGTGTGTGTGTGTACGATATCCATGTGCATGTGTGTACGATATCTGTGTGTGTGCGTGTGTGTATATGATATCCACTCTTTTGTCCATGTCATGTACCAACACTCTTTCCACTCCTCATACATGCAGTGTGTGTGTGCCTGTATATGTGTATGTGCATGTATATGTGTGTGCACACGGATGTATTTAACTGTTTAACTTTAACTCTGTGTGAGTACTTACACAAGTACATATGGAAGTTTCTGTAAATGTGTTTGACCATATAGGTATATGCATGCACCATGTGTGTGTTTGTAAGTGTGTGTGTGCACAGGTGTGTGTGTGTGTGCTCTGATGAATGTGTGCTGTCCGACGTGAGGTGTCTTGCTTCTTTCATCAGAGTGGGTCTGTCTGCTCCTCACTGTTCCTCTCCTACAGATAACACAGCCATCACCCTGTCGCCACGGTAGCAGATAAAACACGCACACACGCACGCACGCACGCACGTGCACGCTCTTCACAGCCCATGCATCAACGTTAGTGCGACCCTGGGGTGACCCTGGAGGGGAGAGGACGATGTGCAGCTCGGAGATGAAGCACAGGCAGCTTCACAGCACTCGGCGAGCAGGACGAGACGACCCAGGCTCAGATTACCCAGCAGTCCCCACAGCTCGGGGGTGTGGACTGCTGGGACAGAGGCCTTCATGTCCCTCAGGACACGCCGCCTTGGATTAGAGTTGGACTAAATAGTAGCACCAGGGATGATTCACCTTTGAAAGTCCTTTTTGGTGGAGGTTTAGGTTGAGGTTTGTGGAGGTTTAGGACTTGTCTTGGTCTGGACAAAACAAACCTCTACGGGTCCTGTGATATCAGGTCGCTCCTAAACGTTCTTTCTTCAGTCCCTACAAAATCGCCATTTTCAAATGCTCAACGTTTCAGGACTGTATAGATTTCATAGGAGTCCTAAAATGGTCAAAGAGGTGCCCTGTGTGTGAGTGTGTTTCCATGACAGTAGAGGAGAGAGTGTAGAGTCCACAGTTAGTGTGCAGAAGTTACCACAGTCTGTGAAACAGCATCGAAGTCGGTGTGTTATGTGGTTTAAGGTCTGATTATACAGCCCTTTTCAGTTTGTGAGCACAGCTCAGATGTCTGTGTGTGTGTGTGTGTGTGTGTGTGTGTGTGTAGTGAAGGTAGTACATCATGTTTAGGAAGTTTCTCACAGGGGACTGTCGTGTAGCAGACAGAGGAAAGACAGGCAGTGTGTGACAGAGAGTGTATGTCAGCTTTAAGAGCAGACCTGAAGAGAGACAACAAGTTGAGTGTGTGTGTGTGTGTGTGTATATATGCCAGATTAGAATGACAGGAAGTATTTGTTAGGATATAACACTCTTCGTCTGCTAACACACACGTGGCCCTGGTCGTTGTCAGCGGCACCCGTGTCTCAGGACGGAGAGACAGGAGGGAGACGAAGGTGTTCAGATGGAACACATTACCGTGGCAACCTGAGCTAGACTGCATTCATGCAAATTTCCACAGCATCCACAGACTTTTGGAAACTGATACGTTCAATTGTCAAAAGGTTGCACATTCTGTGGTAGTTTGTTCAGGAGCAAAATTCTGTCAACACAAAGTTCTGGATTTCCATCAGTGAGTATTTAACACGTTAAAAGAGCAATCCTTCAGCAAAGCTCTCTCTCTCTCTCTCTCTCTCTCCTCTCTCTCTCTCTGTCTCTCTCCCTCCCCCTCTCTCTCTCTCTCTCTCTCTCCTCTCTCTCTCTCTCTCTCTCCCTCCCTCTCTCTCTCTCTCTCTCTCTCTCTCTCTCTCTGTCTCTCTCCCTCCCTCTCTCTCTCTCCTTCTCTCTCTCTCTCTCTCTCCCTCCCTCTCTCTCTCCCTCTCTCTGAGATTACTTTACCATGTGACTACAGTGGAGGCTAAATCAGATGTTCAGTCATCACATAGTACAGGACCACACACACACACACACACACACACACACACACACACACACACACACAGGCAGTTTGTGACTTTGATGAAGAGTAGCTGAAAGCAGTCTCTCAAATAAACAAACACCCACACAGTCGCACGAGGTGTGAATACTGTGCTCACAACGCCCTCTCACACGCACACTAGCACACACGCTCACACCAACACAGAGGCAGCCCCGCGTTCAAAGGCAAACGTACCTCCAAACAGCTGACATCACCCTCCCAGGGTCTTAGAGCCTTTCTGCCTTTACACTTTTCAAACACAATTAAACCTGATGATGAGTACACACATGCACATGTGCATATACACATGTGAAAACACACACACACACATGCACATGTGCATATACACATGTGAAAACACACACACACATGCACATGTGCATATACACATGTGAAAACACACACATACATGTGCATATACACACGTGAACACACACACACACATGCACACACATGTGCATATACACACGAGAACACACACACACACACAGACTATATCTTGCCATCCACTTTTTTGTGCACTATACCTTCAAAATAACGGTCTAAAGGGTCTAATTAGTTTTAAGACTCTAAAACAAAACCGAACATCACACACACTCACACACACTCACTCACACAGTCTTAGCATGAGCTGGACTGCTACTTCAGGCCTGTGAGCCTCTCTCTCTTCGGGCCCTGATGGTGGGACTTTGTTTGGGGAGCAGGCTTCTCTCTGACCACCCACTACAGAGCTCTCCCTCCTTTAATTGTTGTACTTGGAAAATGAGCCACCATTAAACCCAATGACTGCCATTAAATCTGTGTTAGTGATTAGAGTGCATAAGTCAACATGTGTGTGTGTGTGTGTGTGTGCAGACTGACAGGGTAGGGCAGTGAGTGGCAGCACTTGTCCAGATGTACAAGTGGCTAAACAAACAGCTAGTTAGCTCTCTCTCTCCCCTCTCACTCTCCCCTCTCACTCTTTCTCTCTCCCTCTCCCTCTCTTTCTCTCCCTCTCTTTCCCTCTCTCTCTCCCCCTCTCACTCTTTCTCTCCCTCTCTCCCTCTCTCCTAAAACTCCGCTGAGACTGTTCAGCAGATTGCAGCCACCTGTGTGACAACCCTACTCCCCATCCCATTTAAAACCTAAGTATCACAAACTAAATTCATTTATATGTTGTGATAATTGTCCCTAATTGTTTCTTTGAAGGAAAGCTTCGGACCAGCCAGCATCTGGCCAGCATCTGGCACACAATGGAGCAGGCAAACGCAGGGACGCCCCCGAGAGAACGCTTCACCGCCCAGCGGGAAGCAGCAGGCCCCTGTTAATCCGCCCCGCGCCGCCCTTTGAGCCGGAATGGAGCCCCACCAGGGCCCTTTGAGCCGGTACAGATGCACACCGACTCGAGCGGGAAGACGGACTGCGCACCCTCTGTGAGACCACGAGCCATCTGATCCACTATCCATTGCCCTTTGAGCCCGTGTGGGTCCAGGTCAGATGATAAACGGTGTGCGCAGTAGGAAGCTGAGGTGCTAATGGCCTGCTCTGAGCCGGAATGGCGGAGTGTCTCCACAGGGAACGAGTGTCTGGACCTGCAGCTCTAGTTCAGGAATGTACAGCAGTGGTCTGGGTTTCCCCTGACGGATGTACATTCCATATGAGAGCTGGCAAACGCACACACACACACACACACACGCACACACACACACTCACACACATCCACACTCATGCACACTTCAATATAAATTGGCACCCGAAATGCTTACATGCCCAAACTAGTGCAAAACAGATCCATTCAGAGTCACATACAATTATGTGTTCACATACACGGACTGCACCCTCTTATTCTCTCTCTCTCACACACACACACACACACACATCACGCAACCCTTTGAAGGAGTACACCATTAAAAAAGAACACCTACAAAAACACACACATGACCATTCTTGCTGAAATACACACACACGCACACTATGCAGGAGTCAGGCGCTGAGCGGTGGAGTTTATTTCCACCCGACGTCTCTCTCCTCTCAGACAGGCAGGCCTACCCAGGCTCAGTGCCACCCCCCGTGTCTGGGAATTCCTCCTGGAACTGTGCCATTCCTGATGCTCCCCCGCCTCAGGGAAACCAGAGTACTCCACGCAAGCAGACCTCAGCATCGCGGTCACCGCTGCCCGGCTACAACACCGAGTCCTGGAGGGGAAGATACCGCCCGACGAAACGGTCCAGAGCTACACCTGAGCTACACCTGAGTTACACCTGACCACGTCGGCTTCCGCTGAACGTAAACATGCAATTCAACCGTCTTCCCCCGGAGCCACGGGGACGTGACCCACGGCGCACAGCCAGAGAAGGTCCTAAACACACCAGCACTCGCAAAACACCGCATCTGTGGCCAGCCCTCTATAACAGCAAGGGTTACCAGAATCTATTATTCTATTGGGTAGAGACTGAAGCACACCGACAAACACACATGCAAACGCTCTGACAAACACGCACGTACACACACACACACACACACACACACACACAGAAACTACAATTATATAACAGTGCTTGTGGAGAGGTCTGGTCCTAGTTAGGCCGCTACCAACGCCAGCTGGAGCTCCATCCCCGAGAAGAGGAAGGCGGCAATTCTACAACATGCTTCTAATCATGTTCAAACCGGACCCGGCTACAGAACCAGAACAAAGCCGTCTCCTCAAACCCGAGAGTGGGAAACGAGGCAAACCGTGGCGTGTGTTTGTGTGTGTGTGAGGAGCAGCACAGAGAGCTCATACACGTGCGTATGTCATTACCCATGCCTCTGTGCGTCTCCGAGTTACTCAAAACACGCCGCCCTCGTCATCTTGCGTCTCCACGCCGACGGCCCCGCAGGTGGGCGTATGAAAGCAGCGATTCTCTGTAGCTCTCGCGTTAACTGGTGTTTTTAAACTGCTCCGACAACAGTGTAAACTCCAGTTAAGAACGATAGAAGCCCCTCAGAGGGCTGAGGTAGGGGACGGCTACCGAATCTCCAGCGCCGCTTTGAAGATGAAGAACCACTTTAGAAATGGTTTAAATGAGCACTAATCCCTAACAAATGTTCCTCGCGATGCTCCTCGCAAAAGTCAGTGTGGGTTCGGAAAGCACTTGAAACGGACGGCGAACGAAACAATATGGACGCCTTCCACTTATAAGTTATGGCTTTCAGCAGCCTCACTGCCTCATTTAAAACATGCTTGTGTCGCGATTGACACAGTGAGATTTATTTGGAGCGGAACGTGTCCGCCGACTGTCGTAAATCACTAAAAGCTCATCTCGCGTTTCATCAGGGGAGCGAGCACTTTACCCTGCCAGTCCTACTGCTAATGTAATTGGAATATACTGTAGATAAGATTTGTGTAAATCAATCAGATATGATGGGTGGTGTGGCCTCTACAGCCCTTAGTGTCTTCCACGAGCCACACAGCACGGGTGACACTGCTGTCTGCAAGTGTTCAGCCTGCCGCTAATACTGACCTTTCTTACACGGAGGTCATCAGAGCAACAGGCAATGTGCCTCTCAAGGCTGTCTGTTTCTCTCTCTCTCTCTCTCTCACACACACACACAAACACACTCTCTCTCTCTCACACACGCACTAATAGTGTCTGCACCTGTGTTGTGTGTTGATAACCAGCAGTTCAGTGACTCTAAATGGAGCTTGTAAAGGCACAGGGTGTAGCTAAATAGCCATTAAGCAGAATTACAGAAGCATACACACACACACACACACTCGCACACACACATGCACACACACATGCAGAAACTCAAGAAGCAGACACACTTGGGAATTCAAGCACATGCACACAAATACCTACACAAATGCAAACACACGTGCAGCTATGCACACACACCCACATGAGAACAGGCACAGTGGTCTGGTGGGGCAGCATGGAGCACCACAGAGATCTTATCAGTTCACCAAGCGCACTGCAGCAGAGATATGCAGGGCTATGGGGGCGAGGGGGAATGAAGAGGTGAACACACACACACACACACACACACACTCACACACACACACACACGGGACGCAGGGGCCTCCTCAGCATGTTTCCTCAGGTCCTACGGATTCACACATCCACACTGGCCCTCGGCCCCTGGTCATCCATCACGCCCATAAACCGCTCAGCGGGCTCCACGCCGCCCCCCTGTGGGAAGACCAGGGGGCGCGCTCGGAGATCTCTTATCACCACGTCTACGCCACACTCCTGTCATTTCGTCTACCGAGTTTCAGCGCCGTCTCGACCCACACACACGTGAAACGACCCGAAACCCCCCAGAACGACGGGGACGTGAGCCGGAAACCCGCGCGGCCGATCCGGGTGATTCTTCCCCGTCGGGCCGTGCGTTGGAGGGGGGGTTGGGGGGGTGGAGGTCGATGTTGAGGTGGGCGTGGGGGGCGGGGGGGGTGGTCTCCGTGACGGTGTTGTGATAAAACCCCCATCGCTACACTCTTCACACTCCCGTCCGGACAGATGAAAGGTGTGGGGTTGTTTATGCAGTGTGAGGGGTTTGCGTGTTTGAGATGCGTGCAATCTGCAGTGGGGAAAGACTTCTAAGGTTTGACTCACGGCTCATTGGGTCTTTGTGCTTAAGCTGATCCGTTTCGCAGGCGTCTCTGCGTGGCCTGACAAACGATTCGTTCAGGCCTCAAGAGCGGCGGGTCCTCTCATGTGGTCGGCGTCGGAGCAGCAAGTAGTTCTCTTCTTCTCACTCCGCCTCTCGCGCATGGGATGTTTTGCAAGAGTCCACAAATGCAAAATCCAGAGTGGCGTTTCTCCCGACTCCCGCGAGGTCGGGCGGCTCACGCGAGGTCCTCCCCAGGGCTGGTACTGCGGTACCTCGTGTTCTTGAAGCGCCGCCCGGATCCACATCTAGTCGCAAAACGCTCGGATGGTCGGTTCCTGCTCCAGAAGTCTGTCCGTGCCGCAGGTAACACCGCCGCGGTTAAACAGTGAGGTGTTACTGTACATACGGCTGCTGCATCAACAACTCACAATCATGGCTTTAATTCTCAGTGCATCTCGTGAATAAACCAGTGAGGACAGCATCTCTTACCAGTGTCAGTCAGCGATTGCTGGATATGAGGTCACAAAGGGAGGGAGGGCATGGAGATATTTCCTGTCCTCCAAAGCCACCTGTCTGTGTGTGTGTGTGTGTGTGTGAGACACACACCGGATATGCCGTTCAGCCAGGAGATTTGAAGTTGTATTGTTCGCTGTTTGTAGAGCACAGACATCCTTCTGTATGAGTGACAGACCAATGACAGTGATCACGCAGCCATTTACAATGTCTGCTGTAGCCTTGGGAACAGCATGTGTGTGTGTGTGTGTGTGTGTGTGTGTGTATGCTTCCAGTGTGTGTCTAGGATTGATGGTCATATTACAGCACAGGCTTCCTGTAGGAGATATATGTGACTTGTGAGATTAGTGCCACATTGAAGAGAAACCAGCATCAAGGCCTTTAACACCACGAAATGTGTGCGTGTATGTGATGTGAGTGTGTTTGTGTGAGTGTGTTTGTGTGTGTGTGTGTGTGTGTGTGTATGTGAGTGTGTTTGTGTGTGTGTATGTGAGTGTGTTTGTGTGCGTGTATGTGAGTGTGTTTGTGTGCGTGTATGTGAGTGTGTGTGTGTTTGTGTGTGTGGTTGGGAGTGTATTTTGGCAAGATTATTAGTGCCTAAATGCAGGCATAATGCCTGTAAGCATACGTGTGTTATATGGCGAGTGTTTAGTGTCCACAAGCAGGCATAATATCAGTAAGTGTGTGTGTGGTCCATGGGGTAACAGGTTTACCGCGACTAATTGAACCAGCTTAGACAGGCCCTGTCTCACCCCCAATTAGACACACACACACACACACACACACACACACACACACACACACACAGAGCAGACACTAGAGGCTATTATATCTACTCCTGGCCATTATGTCAGAATTCATTGCACAGGGGAACAGAGAAGACACACACTTTAAGTGCTCCATGTCTAGGACTGTGAGGTCAGACAGAGTTAGAGCTGTGTGTGTGTGTGTGTGTGTGTGTGTGTACACGCGTGCACACGCATGTTGGTCTGAGAGCGCTCCACTGACAAATTACTACTACTGCTGTGAATGTAATTCCATTTGCTATATGTTGCTTAGGGAGGACCATGCTGAACCTGTGAGCGTAATCATAATAAGAGAGAGAGAGTTAGAGAGGACAGAGTGGATAATTAAGCTTGAGCTGAGTGAGACGGACAGAGTTTAGGGAAAGTCAAAGCTTAGCAAGGACGTAAGAGTTAGAGTCACCCCAACACCCTGGCCATCACCCCAACACCCCCCTCACCCCAACACCCCCCTCACTCCAACACCCTCCCCTCACCCCAACACCCCCCTCACCCCAACACCCTCCCCTCACTCCAACACCCCCTCACCCCAACCCTCACCCCAACACCCCTCACACACCCCTTCCACCCCAACAGCCTCCCCTCACTCCAACACCCCCCTCACCCCAACCCTCACACCCCCCTCACCCCAACACCCCTCACACACCCCCTCCACCCCAACACCCTCCCCTCACTCCAACACCCCCCTCACACACCCCCTCACCCCAACACCCCTCACACACCCCCTCCACCCCAACACCCCTCACACACACCCCTCACCCCAACACCCCTCACACACACCCCTCACCCCAACACCCCTCACACACCCCCCTCACCCCAACACCCCGTTTGCAGTGGTGTGCTTCGCCGTCGCCCGTTCCTTTTAGTCTTCGTTTTCTCTTCTGACGTTCTCATTTCTCTGAGTGAAACATGACCAATCGTTCGTCTCGCGTTCCTCTGTCAACAGTGCAGTGAGGACAGCATTGTGTGTGTGTGTGTGTGTGGGTAAGGCCTTGTGTGTGTGTGTATAAGTGCAGACAGGTCTGTGGTAGAATAATAGCACACTTGATGTCAGTGACGTGTGTGCTGACAGGGTTGAAGCAAACACTCATTTTTGAGGGCTTATTTAATGGTTGCCCACTGCTGATGGACACTCTGCTCACACACACACACGTATCTCTCTACTCTCGCTCTCACACAGACTCAGACACACAACACATTGCTTGCCTGCTTCAAAAACAAACACTTTCCTCTTATCCTTTCTGTCATACAAGGCCTCTCTCTCGGCATTGTGGGAAACCCTCACGCTCCGTGGTCGTCGTTTCAGGCCGACCCTCCTCGTCTCCACCGCAGAGTCCCTGGAAATGACTCCAGTCCCCCAAATCAAACAGAACGAAGTGGAATTAAATCGTCGCTCTTTTCAGCTGGAATCCCCTCCGAGCGGGAAAGCAAAGCCTTCCAGAAACCGCTAATAACTCTCGGAACAACGGGCCCGGAACAACGGGCCCGGAACGACGTGTCCGGCTCGTGCTACGCCGCCGTCCGCCAGCCGCTACCGCCGAGCCAGAGACCAGGGAATATGCGCTTTGCACACACACACACAAAAAATCACAGAGTTGAGGATTATCTGCTCGGAGCGGCATCGGCGTTCCTGCAAAGATAAAGCTCTGAACAATCCGAGCAAACGATTCAAACGTGCTGTATTTCACGCCGCTCCAGCGGTCTAAGGAGCTCGGAGGAGGAATTCAGGAATCCCACAATGTCTGGCCAGACAGGGAGACTCTATCAGCTCACAGCCGTAGAGAGAGGGCCGGGGGGAATGTTTGCTTTGGAGCTACAGAAAAAAAGGAGAAAAAAAAATTAAACACTGGTTTCAAGAAAGAGCAGAAGACGTATATGCACAGGTCTGGCGTGTTTTGGACAGAGCGGCGGACGCTGAGTTTACGGTGCCTCACGCAGAACTGGCCCGGAGGTGAACAGATATCGTCATAGGATTCTGCCTCCAAGTATCTCCACACAGCCACTAACATTACAGTCCTACACCAGACTTAAAAATGAAGACCAGTATGCACCAATACGCATTAGACACACTGTAGGACCCAGAAGATTAAACCCGCAGGTCATTCAGTGATGGACACACGCCAGCAACCCCACACACGGGTGACAATGTCCTTCACTGGAGTCGGGTTAGCACCCACACACTGAACACATTAGTGCAATTACTAATTTGTGCCACCAGGGGCTCACTTGCTCAATAAACACGCTGGACACGGTACAGAACTTGAAATATAGAACTTAAGTAATACAATGAACACCTATTAAATCTTTTCTGGTTTTCCCTCTCTCATAATCTTTTTTGCCTCCTCCCTCATTCTTTTTCCATTTCTCTCTCTCTCTCTCTCTAACCCAGACCACACTGTGGTTCATGCCCTGGTTTCTTCTCCTGGTACCCCTCCCAATGTTTCCGTGCATGGAACTCACACACACACTCACACACACATACACACACACACTCTCTCTTTAAGCATTTCCAACACATATATGCCCTTGTGAGAACCCACATTAGTGTAACTGAACTGCGCTAATGCTACACACTAAACCTGACTTCAAGCCTAACACACTAAACCTTCACTTACTCCTAACTATAATCTAACCCAAACTACAGCCTTCAAATTACTTCTTAACCTAATCCCACCTTAAGGCCAATCAAATGTAAACATAACCCATTGCCCCCTGCACATCTTTCTGTATATATGGTCCTCATAAATAAATTCACGTTTACTCACACTTCCACACACTCTTCCACACACTCTTCCACACACTCTTCCACACAGACAGGACATGCCATGCTGCATCGGGATATTCCTGGCATTCTGCGGCTCACGGAACCTTCCTACGCCACCTGTTGCCGTAGGGACGGCCCAGAGGACTGATTGGGTGGTTTGCGTGGCGAGAACTTAATGACAATCCTAAACACAGGGTGGGAACACACACACACACACACATAGGCACAAGAAATCCAGTGCATCCAGTAGATACAGCTTAAAAGCGTAATTAGAAACATGCACAGGCTGTGTTAAGGCCGATGACGGGTGTGGTCCTTTACTTTGTGTACTGTGCCTGTTTGCCGTCAGTCCTTTTAACGTATTTGACGTTGCTTTACGTTACTATACTACAATGTTACTATACTACAATGTTACTATACTACAATGTTGATACTGCTTGCTGGATGAGCAGCAGGGAGAGCCGTGAGCAAGAACTGGTGAAGGTCAAGGGGCTGTTGGGGTCACGCCAGAGGATCCCGTATTAGTGACGCCGCATGACGCTCTGGCCGCCATGTTAAGTCCCGGGCGCTGCTGATGGCTACATCAACTCCCTTATATGGCTACACTCGCCACGACTACCCGCCAAACACACGCTCCGGACGTACCGCAAGGCGCCGCCGACATACAGATACCTCCGGTGAACCGCACACGCACCAGGGAAAAA
Source organism: Brachyhypopomus occidentalis (assembly GCA_020368025.1). Classification (NCBI taxonomy): domain Eukaryota; kingdom Metazoa; phylum Chordata; class Actinopteri; order Gymnotiformes; family Hypopomidae; genus Brachyhypopomus; species Brachyhypopomus occidentalis. The sequence continues at coordinate 519,640 of JAGXOD010000041.1, forward strand.
CCCTTGTGACACATGTGACGTACCACAGGCCGCTGCAGCCCCCGGGCACCTGGGCTACTGAGGCACATGCGTGTGCTGCAGACTACTGCTGAGCTGGGTGCACCACTAAGTGCTGCAATAAAGAACACCAGCGAGCGTTATACTGAGCTAACGGCGTGTCTGTGGCCTCTCTGCGTGTGTGTGTGTGTGCGTGCGTGTGTATGTGTGTGTTGTGGCCGGTTGGTTCAGCTGCCAGCGTGGGGCGTCATGGACACCGTCGTCAGGCCACGCCTGCGGTGACTCTGTTCCCGCGGGAACGCAGACATACTCTGGAATAAGTGAGAAAGCACCAGAGAGGAAGCGGGAGCACGGAGCGTACCGTGAGAAGCACGCCGGTCCAGAGAGGGTGTGACGCGCACACACACACACACACACACACACACACACACACACACACACACACACACACAGAGGAAGATGTGTATACATCACACAGCCGGGCTGTTTGTGCCAATAGTCCCAGAGGACTGTGAAACTGTTCAACATTTCACAACCAAACACAACTTCAAAAACACACACGTACATATATAGATCAAACACATGCACACACACACACACACACACACACATATACTGTAGATCAGAGTGGATCCGCATGATGTTAGCTGGGTAAACAGCTGCAGTTGGGCTGGGATGAGTCACTGCTTTGCGTCTAGCGGGCAGCCAGCGGGGGAGCGAGCAGGACTGCACGGCCTGGACGCTCCACCCCCCCCCCGACCCTCCACCCTCCTGACCCTCCACCTCCCTGACCCTCCACCCCCCCTGACCCTCCACCCCCCTGACCCTCCACCTCCCCGACCCTCCACCCTCCTGACCCTCCACCCCCCTGACCTCCATCCCATGACCATCCACCCCCCTGACCCTCCACCCCCATGACCCTCCACCCCTGTGTCCCTCAGCAACCCTGTGCCCCTCCACCCCTGTGCCCCTCCAGCTGCATTGCCGTGTGGAGGCGTGCTGGAGCCATCACCCCTGGACTGGTGAGAAGCGATGATCAAGCAAGGCAGACGGCGAGAGGCATGACCCGGCGAAGACAAACACGAAGAGGGAGACTCAGCCCTCTCTCCTGAACCCACATCAAACCGGCCGCCGAGGACACCACCCCCATAACCCCCCTGCTCCCTGCACAGGTAAACTTGGCCATCTGCTGGTTCCAGCCTTGCGGTCAGCTTCCATCTGAGGCCGGCTAAGTACTGAGAGCTTTAGAAGTTGAGCCGAGGTCACCGGCTGAGGACTCCTACCATAGAGCAAAGCTCTGGGCTTAGCAACACCTCCATGCCATGCCAGAGAGCCTGCACACACATCCACTCCACACTACCACGGTCTTATCTACAACCTCAAACGCCATTAAGATTAATAGGCTGCAGTAATAACATGTACACTTCCATGTTTAATATTAAAGAATATTCAAATTTTCATAATTGAAAGTGTCAGCAAGTGGAACCGAAGGTTTAAGAAAGGACGAGGTTTTAGATATTCAAACAATTAATTTACATTTACAAACTTAAGTTTCACTGATCTTCAGATTCTTATTTCCTTGTAATGGTGCATGTGTATCATATATAGCTCACAGGACTGGAGATACCAGATACTGGAACACCTGCACTGGGCCTGTGGGCGGGGCTTACCCCAGGCCCTGAGACCCAAACACCTACACTGGGCCTGTGGGCGGGGCTTACCCCAGCCCCTGAGACCCAAACACCTGCACTGGGCCTGGGCCTGCACTGGGCCGGGGCTTACCCCAGCCCCTGAGACCCAAACACCTGCACTGGGCCTGTGGGAGGGGCTTACCTCAGCCCCTGAGACCAAAACACCTGCACTAGGCCTGTGGGCGGGGCTCATAGCTGTGGCTTCCAACAAGTCAGCGGCAGCTCAGGCCACACTAAGGCTTTAATTAGTCTGTAACCGACGGTTACAGACCTTGGAGCTTTAGTAAATGACTGTCGAGTGAGCACTTGTAATCATCCCTCGCAGCCCATGTGATTAGCCTGCCATCAACAGTTTACCCAGACGCAGCCTTTATAATTAGCAAAAACAAACAACTGCTTGGGAATCGGCAGAGGAGTCATCGACTAGCTCCGCCCAGAGGCCGGCTGTGCGGACACCCTTCATCCTGGTTCATCCTATCACATGGCACTTATGCAAATTAAAAACAAACAAAAAAACTGCACAGAGCCGCTTGGCCTACAGGAACAGCATGCTAGGATAAAACAGCAACACTACTACGCTGATTAATGAGTTACATCCCAGGTGAAATAAATGAAAGTAACGACACTAAAGCAAAATGTAACGAGGAGACAGATGGATATGAAACAATATACAAGTGTGATTGAGCACCGTGTGCATGAGCACCGAGTCACTTCTCTGCTCACAGCAGTCAATAGTAATAGTGCACTTCTGAGCATGCTCAGAGGAGACCTGCAGAACCACTGATACACAGTATACTACCATGGCTACACAACATGCTCCTGTATTACTCTTAAAGGATTACTCCTGTGTGCTTGTGAGTGGATGTCTTTCGCACCACATAGCTGGTATGAATTTCTGAATTTCCATTGTTTTGACATTTTTAAAGAGAGAGAGAGGAGAGAGAGGAAGAGAGAGAGGAAAGAAAGGGAGAGAGAGAGAGAGAGAGAGAGAGGCAGGGAGGGAGAGAGATCATGAGTCCTGGCTCTCTCTGTTGATGTTCTGCTTGTCCACTTTGAGGTGGGTGGGGCTGTGTGTGTCATCAGCCCCTGGTCTCTCCATCGATGTTCTCTAATGTGCACTTGGAGGAACTTGTGTGAGTGGCTGGGTGTGTGTGTGTGTGTGTGTGTGTGTGTGTGGTCATCAGCCCTCCGTCTCTCCATGGACATTCTCCATGTGCACTTTGAGGTAGTCGTTGCGGGTGAACTTCTTGTGGCACAGTGAGCACTCAGCCATTGGCCTGTTTGGGTTGTGGGTCAGCTTGTGCCTGATCAGCATCTTCTTCAGGCTGAATGAAAGGTCACACACCTACAAACACACACACAAACACACACACACACACACACACACACACACACCAGAAATAGACAAGTTCACACCCACAGCCAATCACAAGAGAATCAAAAGACATGTGACACATCTACAGCCAATTAAGAAATGCCCATCAGGCCATGAGGCTTATGTCTACAACACTGTGATAGAAATGGCATAAACTAGCCTGCTTTGAACATGTGTGTGTGTGTGTGTGTGTGTGTGTCCCAGACTCTGAGCTGAGTGTGTTAGCGCTGATAGCTAACACACCTGCTGTTGCATCCTGCAGAGAACCAGTCTGGTGGAGTGTGAGTGTTGCCCTGGGGTAGCAGGAGACCGGGGTGCAGTCTGTCACCTGTTACCGCGTCTGGATCCCATAACCCTCCAAGCACACAGCCACACACCACACACTCCAGGTGGGGCAGGAGGGGCGTGGCTTAACAGGTACAAACTTTATCAAAATATTGCTCTCATATAGGAGGCCCCTGTCTGTCATATACGTTGTTGTTCTAGTTCTCCTTCTGAACATGGCTAGGCTGACTGGTCCTTCATTATGGCATGTAGAAGTTTAATGGTGGTACATGCAAGTCTGTGAAGCTTTTAGAATTTCCTGCATTTCTGCATGAATCTGACCTGATTCATCATCCATTTCCCCATGAGTGGATAAAGAGAACCCAATTATTGTCAACAGAGAACAAATTATTGTCAATCATTTATTTAATTTATTTTCCTAAGTGTGAGTGGAACTTTGCTCTCAGTATCTGCCACCATCCCTTTGTTCAGCAGTAACTGCAGCTACAACGTTTTCAGTAACTGTTGATCAGGCTTGGACCTCGGCTTACAGGAACTGTAGCCCATTCCTCCACGCGGAACATGTCAGATCTGGGTGTTGGTGGTTTTACGCAAACTGTTAACTTTAGGAACTTCCCCATTATTTCCACTGGTTTAAGATCAGGAGTTTAGCTCGGCCATTCCAAACCTTTATTCTTACTATGTATGTCAGTAGAACGACTTGCTGAGGGTCATGGTCTTGATGGGTGATACAAATTCTCTTGAGATTCATGGACAGATGTCCCAAAATGTTCCTCTAGAATAATTGGGGATTTATTTTAATCGAAATGTGGACACCTTTTTCTGAGGAACTCCGCAATCTCTCTGATGCTGTGCTACGCTTCTACAAACACTTTGAGAAGATTAGGCTTGGACAGATATGTTCTGTAAATAAAACAAGGCTTCCACTCACACATAACTGTAATCCCATTGATTGAAAACACATGGCTAATTTCACCTTCAGATTATCTGATAATCCTGAAGTTCACATTCTTTTGCCATTCACAGGTAGGTCAAATTTCATTTCATTTCATTTCATTTCATTTCATTTCATTTTCCTCAATAAAGGGTTTAGTAATTTTGCCTCATGTGTTTTAACTGGGTGGTCTACATAATTTTACAGGACTTTTTATCTATTTATGTGAAAATCTGATGTTATAGGTCATATATCTGCAGAAATATATAAACGTTTATTGTTCAACATTCAACATTTGAGTGTAATTAGAGAATCTGGAGATAAAACAGAAACGTTTTACCACTGCAACAAGAAAAGCAGCAAGCCAAAATACACTGGTTCACTCCCAGATGCTCCCGACGGTTATAAAACGCATACACACACGCAACAAAACCCAAACCACTTTAAATAACACAGCCAACAAAACAGAAAAGGACCGGTTGGAAAACATCAGCCAAGCCAGACAATAAATCTCCAACACATACACACACACACACACACACACACACGGACACTTGGCCTTCAGCATGAACTGACACTGCACTGAACGCTCATACACTCTCCACTCATGCAGACACACACAAAATATTTCTGTTCGCAGTACAAAATCATCCCACACCATCAATCATCTTTATACAGCAGATTAAGGATTTTACAGCGGCTGAGGAGTTTAACAGGGGCCCACGGACAGTAAGGAAGAGAGAGAGGAGGGAATGTCACACTCGTCACACTGCAGGTCATCTTCAAACTCAAACAGCCGGTGGAAATACCCCAAAACATCTCCCAGCCATACTCCACTATCAGGGAACCTGCGTATGTTGCACAATTTCACACAGATTATGATCATACAGGAGTGTGAATGTCTGTGTGTGTGTGAACTTTATTCAGCAAATGCCTGGTCAATTGTAGACAGCAGGAGATGTTTATTATGCAGGACGGTTTAAGAGAACTAGAAGCTCAGAATAGATTAACATTACTCCCGAAGAATTCAAACAATGCAAGACCCTGCATTTCTAAAAGCTCAAATCTTCTTGCTGTCATCCGGGTTCACTGACGCCAGGTTCTTAATTCAGCCCTTTAAAACGTAACAAACACAAACCGAGACGCAAAGTTCATTTCGTTCATCCTCTACATGCCACGTCTCTTCCCTCCAGTGCACAGACTCGACGAAACATCAGAACCAACCCTGCTTCGGCCTTCTGCTTTACGCGCTCCAGAGGTCCCGTGTTAAGAATGACGAGGTAATTAACACTCCGGCATTCTGAACCAGGCATGGACGGACGCCTCAGCCACCATGAAAGGGTCCCAATGAAGTGAATTAGAGGGGAAAAAATGAAAGAGCTGCTTGGAGATGGATCTGGAATAAGCATGTTTTCGGTTCCTCATGAAAGACTTCTGAGAAGAATTCTTCACATAATTGGAAGCCGTTCCAGGCGCTGGGAGAGCTGGTGTTTCTGAGGAGCGCCACCATGTGGGCATGAAAGGCACTGTGGCCTCAGAGAAGCCAGTGAGGTGGTAGGAAATGGCCCACGGCCTCCCTCACACACTGTCTCCCTCACACACGGCCTCCCTCACACAAGGCCTCCCTCATCCACAGCCTCCCTCACCCACGGCCTCCCTCACCCATGGCCTCCCTCACACACGGCCTCCCTCGTGTGTGGATACAGATATGAGAGCAGCTACGCTACAGGGGAATAGACGGCCTGCTTCTGGCTTGTGGGCAAATCAAATGAGAAAAAAAAAAACAAGATGTGTTTCGCATTTGGCCACTGAGATTGCCATATGTCCGTTCTGTGTGTGTGTGTGTGTGTGTGTGTGTGGGAGGGAAGGAGAAAGGATGCTTCCTGACTCTTCTGTTGAGACTTTTCTTTCCCGTCTTTTATCCATGGGGCTTTACTGTTTCAAATCCTGTGTTTGTGTACTTAAGAGATCTTTTTAAACAACTGGGTTTAACTAACACACACCAGCTACCAGTGGCATGGTTACCTCTCCCCCTCTTTCTCTCTCTCTCATCCCTCTCTCTCTTTCTCTCTGATTTTCTCTGTGTTTGACAAACCCATATAATCCTACATAAAACTCAGCTCTCTGTCACCAGGCCTTGGTTTGGATGCTGTAAAGGGCGGTGGCGATAGTCTAAGTGGTGCTGACTGATGTGGTCATTATCCTGGCATCGTCCGCGCTGGAGCAGAGTCTGCAGGCCTTGGGCCGTGTGCAGATTTACGTCCCAGCCCTGGTCCAAAGCCTCAGTGCTCGCCCTGGTGCACGTCGCCTCCGCGACGACACCGACAAACCGATTAAAAGGCGGCGTGTGGGCGGGCGAGTGAGGGAGTGAGTGGGTGACGCAGGGACGCGTTTTCTTTTTCTTGCGAAAAAACCTTGAAGGCATTTTTATACGATAAACACTCTGCGTTTCAGGGATGTGACCTGACATGAAAAGGTTCGGCTTCAGCGACATGTCTGAGTAACATGTCGGTAACAAGTGATGTCATCTCCTTTCCTGCACACTGGCCCATACTACATCACATTCCCATTACCCACATTCCTGTTACCCATTACTTCCCACCAGTTACAAACTGTTCCTCCTAAACTGACAAAGCCTTTCAAGGTCTTGCCCCCATTTACCTCAGAGATTCTCCATCCACACTGGCCTACTCACACCCTCAGATATCCATCCACAGTGGCCTCCTCACACCCTCAGATCTTCTCTATCCACACTCACCCTCATATCTCCATCCACACTGTCCCACTCACCCCATCACATCTCCACACTGGCTTCCTCACACTCTCCGTTCTTCTCAACCCACGCTCAGATCTTCTCCATACACACTGACCCACTCACACTCACAACTCTCAGGTCTTGTGACTCGGTGCTGAAATTCTGTGCTCGCCGATCCATGATGGTTACGTGATGGCGCCGCGAATGGCTGCCTCGGTGACGAGCTCCTCAGTCCTGTGTGTGTTTTTGTTTGTTAATGTTGTTTATTGTAACTCAAATTCAGTAAGTTGGAGCAAGGAACAATTATACACCTTTAGGGACAATGTTTCACCTGTTTTTACCCTGGAGCTTTTTCAAGACCCTTCCAATTTTCTTGAAATTCTCACACCGGGTGCGTTAGCACTGCTCGGCCTGGCGAGGAGACGGGGAAGCCCCCGGGCAGAGGCAGACGAGCAGGCGCGCTTCAGTGCGGCTGAGACGGCGGGGGTTTCGGACCCCCTACCATCAATATTCCTCTCAAACCTGCGCTCTCTTCACAACAAAACTGAAGAGATACTCCTACTCAACCGGACCAACAAGGACTTCGCGAACGCTTCTGCCCTCTGCTTTACGGAAACCTGGGCTTCCGACCTGATCCCGGATAGCGCTGCACATCCCCGGCTTCCCTGCTGCATCGGCGGACAGAGACGCAGAGCTAAGCGGCAAGAGCAAAGGAGGAGGAATCTGCTTCTACCTTAGCGAGCGCTGGAGTACAGACAACAAGGTACTGCTACGCTCATGCTCCCCTCATCTGGAATCTTTCTTCATCAAATGCAGACCGTTCTACTCTCCCAGGGAGTTCGGCTCCTTCATCCTGGCCGGCGTGTACATCGTGCCGAACGCACGCCTGGAGCGACGCGCAGAAACAGCTGGCTGAACAGGTATTAAAAATTGAGAGAGAGAACCCGGACTCCCTGCTCATCATTATGGGGGACTTCAACAGCGCGAAACTCACGAACGAACTGCCCAAATACAGACAGCACGTCACCTGCGCTACGAGAGAGGAAAACATTCTTGATCACTGTTACACCGCTATTAAAGGCGCCTATCACGCGATCACACGCGCAGCCCTCGGGCACTCCGATCACCACCTTGTTCATCTCATCCCGAAATACAGGCAAAACCTTAAAACCAATAAGCCTGTCATTACAACAGTGAAGAGGTGGACCAGTGGAGACATTGAGAAGCTCCAGGACTGCTTCGAATCCACAAACTGGAGTGTGTTCGAAGAGACGGCAGACGGACTAGACGAGTACACGGACATCGTGACGTCATACATCAGTTTCTGTGAGGACTGCTGTATTTCTACTACATCACACAAGAAATACAGCAATGACAAGCCATGGTTTTCTGCTGAACTCAGGCAGCTTCGGCGGGAGAAGGAGGCGGCATTTAGGAGTGGGGACAGGACTGTTTTCAAAATGGCCAAATACAGACTGGAGAAAGGGATTAAAGCAGCAAAGCACAGATACTCTGAACAGCTGAAAAGCCACATTGCTGCTAATGGCCCATCTTCAGCCTGGACAGCCCTGGAGCAGATCACCAATCACAAGGTGAGAAAGACCCCACTCCTGATTAACGACCGCCGGCTCACCAACGACCTGAATGAATTCTACTGCAGATTTGAGCCATCAAAGGACAATCTTCAGGCTGTCTGCCCCATTCAGTCAACCTCCCCCCCACCTGGCTCTCTCACCTCTGCCCCCTGCACACTTCTCCATCAATCTGGAAGATGTTCAAAGGCTCTTCAGTAGACAGAAGGTGAGGAAAGCTCCAGGGCCTGACTCAGTCTCTCCATCCACCCTAAAGCACTGCAGTAACCAGTTAGCACCAGTCTTCACCAAGATCTTCAACAGATCACTGGAACTCTGCTCTGTTCCGCCTGTTTCAAAACCTCCACCATCATTCCAATTCCCAAGAAATCCACCATCTCCGGACTTAATGACTACAGACCAGTAGCCCTGACTTCCATAGTCATGAAGGTCTTTGAACGCTTGGTCCTATCCCACCTGAAAGCCATTACAGGCCCTCTGCTAGACCCTCTGCAGTTCGCATACAGAGCTAACAGATCTGTCGAGGATGCAGTTAACTTGGCCCTGCACGTCACGCTGCAGCATCTCGACAGTCCTGGAACCTACGCTAGAGTTCTGTTTGTGGACTTCAGCTCGGCATTTAACACAGTGATGCCGCAGCTCCTGGGAACCAAGCTGTCCCAGCTGTCAGTGCCAGATTCCATGTGCAGGTGGATTGTGGACTTTCTAACAGACAGGAGACAGCAGGTGCGGCTAGGAAAACACTCATCGGACCTCCGGACCCTCAGCACTGGAGTGCCGCAAGGCTGCGTGCTCTCACCCCTACTCTTCAGTCTCTACACCAACGACTGTGTCTGCAGGGAACCAACTGTGAAGATCCTAAAGTTTGCTGACGATCTCACTGTGGTAGGCCTCATAACTAATGGTGATGAGTCTGCCTACAGACAGGAAGTCGAACAGTTGGTCTCCTGGTGCAGCAGCAACCACCTGCTGCTCAACACACAGAAGACTGTAGAGATGGAGGTTGACTTCAGACGCAGCCCCCACTACCTTCCCCCCTCAGCATCAATGGCTCTGCAGTTTCCACTGTGGAATCACTCAAGTTCCTGGGTACCATCATATCCAAGGACCTGAAGTGGGAGAGGAACACGGTCTCCATAGCAAAGAAAGCCCAGCAAAGAATTTTCTTCTTGAGACAGCTGAAGAAATTCAACCTGCCACAGTCTCTGATGATCCAGTTCTACAGAGCCATCATTGAATCCATCTTCACATCCTCGATCACCATCTGGTTTGGTTCCTCCACCTCACAGGAACGAGCCAAACTGCAGCGCATCATCAGGACAGCAGAGAGGATCATCGGATGTAACCTGCCAACGCTTCAGGACATCTACACCAGCAGGGTGAGGAAGCGTGCTGGCAAAATCAGAGCTGACCCCTCTCATCCTGGACATCACATCTTCGAGACCCTCCCCTCTGGTAAAAGACTCAGGTCCATCAGAACCAGCACAACACGACATGACAACAGCTTCTTCCCCAGAGCTGTAGCTCTCCTCAACAACAGTGCTCACCACAGTGACATCCTGCACCTCAACTGAACTGTATTTCTGACTGCTAACCTCAATATGCACAGAACTCACTGCACTGACCAACACTGCTGCCCACTTTCTGTATAGTAAGTTATTGTAAGTTATTGTAATAGTAAATTGTAAATAATATCTACAGCCACTTATTCACATATACATAATATTCATATATATATATATACATATAGATAACAAATACACACAGGCTCTTATACATACCCAATACATATTTATTGTATCTCATATTTCTACTGTGTTATTGTAACAGTCTTGTGTGCTTGTGTATGTCATACATGTGAGCTCTCACCAAGAAAAGTTCCTCGTATGTGCAACATACTTGGCGAAATAAAAGTGATTCTGATTCTGATGATCGCTCAAACACATCTTCCTCCAAAACTCAACTTTAACCTTTGCTCTTTACTTCACACCATTCGAGCGCCTGTTTTGAATTGCCTCGCTGGCTGGATCGTGCAACCTACAGAAATACTTGGAGACTACGTGGGTGTCGGGTCAGCCCACTGACTACAGTAAGGGGCTCATGCCACATTCTGGCTCCGTCCCCCTACCCAGGTGTCTCAGTGGTATATTCCACGTCTTTGATCTACTCCAAGGTGCATCACATTGATAAAGCATGTGGTTGGACAGAAGCTGTCGAAACGCATCTCTACACTTCAGAACGACTGCAGACACACAGCCAGAATGGCTGGCAGGCCTAGATGCTGCAAACAGCAGCTTAACCAATGAGGCTGAGCCATCTCGGGTCACCAGCGAGGCCTTCAGTTCCCCATGTCTCCCTCTCCCAGACACTATGCTCCAGGTTAATCCGTCTCATCTGTCCAGACGAGTTCGTTCCAGAACTCTACAGCCCACCATAAGCAGGGGCCCGTCCCCGTAGTGTGAGCCACTGTGAACCGCAGAGAGAGAGATAGAGAGAGAGAGAGATAGAGAGAGATAGAGATAGAGATAGAGAGAGAGAGCAGTATTCCCATTCTTCCTGAGTCAGCCCGCTGCCCCCTCAGTGACACTGAGAACACAAGGAGGCGTTGTGTTATTTTAATGGTGTAGGCTGGAGCCAGACTGCTCTGAGTGTGAGGTCCGGGTGTGTGTGTGTGTGTGTGTGTGTGTGTGTAGAGGTCAGTGAGTGGTCAGTTTGTGCAGGGTGATTTCAGCTTTGTGTCGCCTGGCTGGACATCCTTCCTGGCAGCTCCCCTCGTCTTCTCCATTGTGCGTGTTCTCACTCTCTCTCTCTCTTACACACACACACACACGCACACACATACACGTATGCACACACACACACATGTACGCACACACACACACACACACTCACACAAGCAGTTATCTTTTCTCACATTTTTGTTTTCTCTCATCTCTCACTCATGTATACACTCTTGTCTTTCAGTCATCTATCAGAAGTCATCAGCTCAAATATAAGCCCATGTCACAAGTTCCAATGCACTCTTTTAGGCTACTGACCAAATGTATTACAGACCATTGGCAAGATGAGGGCGGAGTTAAACCCATTCCTGACACCAGAGCCAACATGAGGGCGGAGTTAAACCCAGTCCTGACACCAGAGCCAGAATGAGGGCGGAGTTAAACCCAGTCCTGACACCAGCGGCAGGATGAGGGTGGAGTTAAATACAGCCTTTTTTTCAAAGCCTGGATTAGACCAGTCTTGGTTTCTGTAGTTGGAGACATATGACCACTTTCATATAGCACCTACAACCTCCTGCTCTCTCAACTCCAACTGTAAGAGCCTGTGGACTGTGTGTTTGTGTGGTACTAACGTCACACTGGAAGGGTTTCTCTCCGGTGTGTGTACGCATGTGTTCGTCCAGTCCTCTCTTCTGACTGAAGGCCTTATTGCACTCTGTGCATTTATACGGCTTCTCCTGTAGAGACAGAGGAATAAACACCATTAAAAAAGATAACCTAACAATGTTTCCAAATGAGGCCAATTTTACTGGCTTCAAATACTCACTGGTACTTCCATACAAGTTTCTGAATGCTTGTTCTTAACACAGTTAGAAACAGTAATACTAACATTCCACGTAATTCCAGTTATACGAACGTTAGCTGGTTAGTATAAACATGATGATAAGCATGATAATGTAGTTCAAAACCTACAGTCTCCTACAAACGCAGAGGGAGGACAAGGTCACAGCTTGAGTTTGGGTTTAAACTCAGAGAATTTCATCTTAAAATCAATACATTTCAGCTTCTGTGTCAGCTAGTGTCAGTAATGCACATCAGGAATAAGGATTTATGTAACACATTCTGAAAACAGGCTGGTTTACTAATTTCTGACCTTGGAGAAAAATGAAAAATGCGATGACGTCTTGGCCGTTCTTGGCTGAAAGGCTCTTTTCAAACGTATCTCACTACAGGTTACAGAAATCACAATACATGCGCTTAAATGTAGTCAAAGTGAGTAGCATACTGAAAATTACCCCGACATTGTCTTGTGCAATGGAAAATATGTTACTTTGAGTGAGCTAATGGAATATGTTACAAAATGCATTTAAGAGCATTTATCCTGTAATACATAGTGAAATGCATCTTGAAAACATGGAGATTTAACTAAACCAGATTCTATTCATTCCAATTTCACATTTTACACTTTTCAGATATGATATACTTGAAAATATGAAGCCTATTCATATATGTTGTATACATTAGTTATAAAAACCAAAACAAGAAGATGACTTCAGAATACTGAATGGACATTCAAATACAAACGTATTGAACGAATAACCCAAATATATGCGAGTCCATACTCATGTATATATTAAAGGTAAAAATAAAACAAAATGCACATGTTCACACAAAAGATCCATTGAATAATTTAGACAAACAGATTTTTGTAATCATTTAAACGTGTGCTGTCACTCACTACTTTTTGTGTTTTTTCTGTGTTGAGGTGCATGTGCACGCTCACACACACACATACACCCACACACTCACAAACACACACATGATTCAGTAATGTAAACAAATTAAGTGTCTTTTTTTGGAAATGCACCTGGAACAGATTTTACAGGGGATAGCACAACTCACCCCATACTCCTCATAAGCATACAGACACAAACCCCACAGACAGACACATCAGAGTCCTCATAAACATAGACACACACCCCACAGACACACAGCCTACAGTCCTCATAAGCACACAGACACACACCCTAGACACACACTTACACAGAGACTACACCAGCTTTCATACAAATGGACACACTAATGCATTCTCATACATACTTTTGTGTATGAGAACACACACACACATGCCAACACACACACACACACACACACACAGCATTATCTTCTCCTCTGCGTATGTCCATCAACATGATCCAGTCTAAACACACCCTGGCTGGCTTCAGCTTCCAGTCAGTTCAGCCTTTCATGTGAAGACGTACATGTCAGTCATCTGCAGCACACGCTTGGGTCCCAGCCCTGTCTGTGGGGGAGTCTGTGCATGTCAGGGTGGTGGACACACACACACACACACACAAGACAGTCCTGGAGCATAAATAGCATGGTCGGTATGTATGGGAATAGGTGTACATAAAGACCCTGAGAAATATTATGGGCAGGGCATGATGGGGGTGATGTCCAAGTGTGTGTGTGTGTGTGTGTGTGTATCTGCATGCTGTGGGTGTGTGTGATGACAGCACAGGGGCTCTCTATGCTGTCTACACCACCCCAAAACCATTGCTTGAGATCTACACTTGATCTACACTTGATCCTGCAAGATTAACAAGCATCAGGACAATATTGTAAAACAAAAACATCCCAGCCAAGGCATATTGTGTATACGATGCCCTTTAACATGCAGCGGATCGTGGTTCCCAGGATACAGCATTAGCGCCGGCGTGCAGTGAGGGAGAACCCACAATGCACTGGGGCGAGGCGTCCATCCGCAGCAGCTGTCCCGCTCTTCTCACGCTGGCCCCTGATCGCGACGCCAAGCTGTGTGTCTGTCCAGCCAGGCCAGACGTAGCACTCGGCCAAGGACGCAAAGGAAAAGAAAGCAAAATCCTTCTGGTGTAAATATTACATCCCAGGTCAAGCAGCAAGCAGGAGCGTGTTCTGCACAGGCAGTCCCAGTAGAAGGCCGGTAATTACCATTGAAACAAATGAATAAATGAAATAATTAATACAAACTAATAAAGAGTTAACATCCTGAAATAACATTCTGAGAAGACTGAAAAGTCTTTTATGTTTCTATGACTAATAATCTGTCTCTTTCATTGTGACATCATCGGCGTTCCGTGTGTCTGCTGGGCTCCTCCGGCGTAGAGTGGAATGGTGGTGGGGGGGGACATGGGCACCCCGTGGGTGGAGTTAGTGAGACGTGCATGCAGTACAGAAGATCAGGCTGGCGCTGCTCCTACCAACGAGCTGCCACCTTAGAGATACCACCTTCATGTACGCAGCACGCAACCTCACAGCAAAGAGCTTGAGGAGCAAGGAAGACGGAGATATGCACATACACACAAGCACACACACATACGTGCGCGCAAGTGCACATGCGCACACACACATGCATGTACACACACACACACAAGCACACGCACACACACATGCACACACACACACACACACACACACACCTTTCACAAAACAGTGCATTTCTGTAGCTATGTACTACCATGTCTAAACCTAATCCTAACCCAGTTCTAATCTAAACTTAATCCTGACCCAGTTCTAATCTAAACCTAATCCTAACCCAGTTCTAATGCTCAGAAATCTAAACCTAAATCTTTGGGATCCTTTAATGTTAAAACCATTTCATGTAAAATATGTACTGATGTAGACCAACAAAATGTCCACATAATGCCAGAATGTTTCTGTACCATTTTTATGGAAATCTTTCCAATATCAACACAAGACGGTATATTTGTGCACGTGTCTGTGTGTGTGTGATGGTGGAACAATAAGTTAGACAGTGTCTGTATGATGTATGGATGGTAGTGTAAGCGTCAGGCAGTCTGTGGTATGGCCAACGCATCCAAGTTTCCTCAGGCAGGTTCGCATCCAGCAAACTATGGAAAAGCCGTTTTTCACTAAAATGAAAAAGCCTGCAAGAGTAGGCACAGCCCTGGAGGAACCCTCACCGTTATGGGTTCAGCACCCAACACCATGACTGGTTCAGAGTCGACCACCATCACCACCACCACCCAGTACCATGACTGGTTCAGAGTCGACCACCATCACCACCACCACCCAGCACCATGACTGGTCCAGAGCCGACCACCATCACCACCACCACCCAGCACCATGACTGGTTCAGAGCCGACCACCATCACCACCACCACCCAGCACCATGACTGGTTCAGAGTCGACCACCATCACCACCACCACCCAGCACCGTGACTGGTCCAGAGCCGACCACCATCACCACCACCACCCAGCACCGTGACTGGTCCAGAGCCGACCACCATCACCACCACCACCCAGCACCGTGACTGGTTCAGAGCCGACCACCATCACCACCACCACCCAGCACCATGACTGGTTCAGAGTCGACCACCATCACCACCACCACCCAGGACCATGACTGGTCCAGAGCCGACCACCATCACCACCACCACCCAGCACCATGACTGGTCCAGAGCCGACCACCATCACCACCACCACCCAGCACCGTGACTGGTTCAGAGCCGACCACCATCACCACCACCATCACCACCCAGTTTTGAGCACTCGGCTCTGTTCCTGCTAGCCAATCTGCACCTTGAGTCTTATGTACTGATGAATTGATGACGAGTGACTACAGTCTACAGAAAAATACTGAAATACTGTGTTTTTAAGGGTGTTCTTATTTAGGAGAATCTCTGAATTGAGATGAATCCAGGAGTATACAAGAAAATCTAAGATAGCAGTGTGTCCGTGCCTATGTGAAAGTGTTTTGTAAATTTAGCTAGTTTATATTCTCAATTTGGATTTTTGAGACCGAATTTCCTGGAGTGCTAGGTGAGACCGTGGCTGGATTCAGTAGTTTGTGTTTTTGGAGAACACTTGGAGAGTTACTCTAGAAGCCCAGGTTTGGGGTTTGGAGAGATCCATGCTCAGTGAAGCATCCATTTGAGAAGTACTTGAGAATCTTATGTTTATGTTGGAGAATCTTAAGTTTATGTTGGGGAATCTTACGTTTATGTTGGAGAATCTTCTGTTTACATTGGAGAATCTTATGATTACGTTGGAAAGTCGTATGATTACGTTGGAAAGTCTTATGATTACGTTGGAGAGTCTTATGTTTACATTTGGATGACCCTTTGTTTGCTGGATTTCTAGGTGAGCCTTTTTCAAAATCATAATTGATGTACTTATTCCTCACCATTTTTAGCTCACTGGTCTGTTGTGGACCAGATGGAGGTGACAAAGAACTGAATAGTTCTTTTTCCCCCAAATACAAGGGATGCATACAAAGATTTTTTTCCTGGAGCCATACATTTGTAACACTGCTTTGTGACGACGTGTGTTGTTAAAAGCACTATATAAATACATTTGACTTTGACTGTAATCCCAACATAATACCATGGAAATTTGATCACACTGATGTGTATCAGTTCTGCAGGATTATTTTATATATTGTCTACAAATCCTGCTAAATATACTGCCAGTCACTTCGTTTTAAAGCCTTTTGCAGATAAAACCAGCACTGGATTTGGTATTATTCACCTAAATGTATATATCTTGTGTAAATAGATTTGATCCAAATTTGGGTTAAAACCACTGTTGCTGACGTGTGTCCTCCTCTCCTCCCAGATCATGGAGGAGTAATTTTAGACAAGAAGGTCCATATTGAAGGATATACTTTATTTAGGTCTGATCGACCAAAAGGGGGAGGAGGAGGGGTGATTTCTATGAAAAGTAAGTATCAGGTTGCCATTTTACTTCTAAAACTGTTAGTAACAATTTGAATGGTTGGCTTGGATGTGGTGATCCCTAAATCTCTTCAGCGCACCATCACAGATCACCCTCAGCACACCATCACAGTTCACCTTCATCACAACATCACAGATCACCTTCAGTACACCATCACAGATCACCCTCAGCGAACCATCACAGATCACCCTCAGCACACCATCACAGATCACCCTCAGCACACCATCACTGATCACCCTCAGCACACCATCACACATCACCCTAAGCGCACCATCACAGATCACCCTCAGCACACCATCACAGATCACCCTCAGCACACCATCACTGATCCCCCTCATCACAGATCACCCTCAGCACACCATCACTGATCACCCTCATCACAGATCACCCTTAGTTCAGAGTGATGTTCTTTGTTCCTTATCATAACTTTTGCAAAATGTAATGAAAATGATTTGATTTTCATTGGAATTTGTGGCAGCTGGTGGCTGTACCAGCATAAGTTATGATTAACTGATATAACACTTACACATTCCACAGTGGGGCAGTGATCGTTCTATTGTTGCTATGGTTTGAAGTAACAAAGAACAGAAATCTAAGCCATGCGGAGTGATTAGATGAGACTTTAAGCATTTTGTTGGGCAAGATTTTTATACGTTATTTAAATTTGATTGAGAGAGGATATATTGTTTCTCAGATGACAATTCATGGAAATATTTTTTGTGACTAAGCTAAATTCTTAATACAACATGACATTTTATAGTTTTATATGTTTTAGTCTTAAACTTGATTTAAATGTTGACCATGCTGATCATCACGGTAAGATTTCTTATGAATGGCGACCCATCGCTGTGTTCTTGATGAAGCAGCTTGTCCTATTTCATTGGCCTCTTTTATATTTAATTTTATGCATCATAAAGGAACCAGGAATGCGCTCTCAAAATATATTTTACATATGCCAGCAGTTTGTACTGTATTAGGTAAACACGGTTTGTGTCATGCTGTGCTGTCGGGTGGAATTTGTTGCAGAAAGATCTAAAACCTAAAGAACTTGCATCACTGAATCATTGTAAAAACAAATGGAAACATCGTCAGAGTTCTACATTCTTAATTCAGTATTCTAAATGATTCTTAATTCAGCATTCTAAATGATTCTTAATTCAGTATTCTAAATGATTCTTAATTCAGCATTCTAAATGATTCTTAATTCAGCATTCTAAATGATGTGTTTGCTGTTTGAGCTTCCTGTGTTCTTGTGGTTTGTAATATTAACTAAAGGTGAAAAAAGCAAAGTCAAAGGTGCATCATGGGGGTTGTAGTATGGGTGTGCCTTCATATCCCAGAGCCTCTTTGTTTTCTTCCTTCAACCTGAGACTGGCACGAACATCCTGCAGCTCACCTTACTGATCTCCCGCACAGCAGTTCGGAATATGGGAGAGGAACTCCCAGCAAATACGTGTGTGTGTGTGTGTGTGTGTGTGTGTGTGTATGAGTGATGAGTCTATGTATGCTCAGTCAGTTTAGTGAAGCATAGTGGGTTAGTGAAGGAGATAAGCTTTTCCAAACACCTGGACTTGCTTCAAACACACACACACACACACACACACATGAATGCACACACAAGGGACTTTTTAAAGAAGCAGTTGTTCTATATGTGAAACCCATTTTGTGGAAGATGGGAATTAGCTCATATCTGGCATGACTGGAGGTGTAGAGCTCTGTGGTGTGGTGCTCTGTGGTGTAGTGCTCTGTGGTGTAGTGCTCTGTGGTGTGGTGCTCTGTGGTGTGGTGCTCTGTGGTGTAGTGCTCTGTGGTGTAGAGCTCTGTGGTGTGGTGCTCTGTGGTGTGGTGCTCTGAGGCGTTTCCCCACTGAACAGATGCTGTGTGGGCTAAACCCATCCACCAACCTCCACCAGACACACACACACACACAAGGTGTTAGGGTGGGGGTTGTATGGAAAAACAAATATACAGAAAAATAAATTCCATACAGGTTGCATTTCCACAATGTCCACAAACTGTAATGGAACAACCCATGCAGAGAGAGGGTGAGAAGAAAGGAGAAATAGAGAGAGAGAGAAAGAGAAAGAGACAGAGAGACTGTGTACATGGGACTGGGTGTGGGCTGCTTATGGGTCTTACCCGAGTGTGAGTACGTATATGCATCTTCAACCCATCATTCTTGCTGAAGGCTTTGTCACAGTAAGGGCACTGATAAGGGCGTTCCCCTAAACGAACACATGCACACAGAACATCATCATCATCATCATCACCACCACCACCATGGCAACAGTGGAACACATCTTATCTAAATACAGCAGTCAAGTCAGTACTTAGTTATGGCACACACCAACCCGCAGACATGCAGTAAACCTATAATAGGCTGGATCCAAACCAAAGGACATTGATGGGACTCAGGAAAAAAGAGTTGTTGTTCTTTCCCTCTGCATGCAGGGCCAGATCAAAGCCCCAGGAATAACTGAGGAAAGAGACACTCCAAGGCCCTCCGGGGAACAGCCGCTGCGGTGCGAGCCAAGCCTTGAAATTGTCTGGAGATTCTATTTAAGATTCCATGGCTTCCATTATGACATCACACGCACTCTGTGGCATACTGTTCCACTAGAATCGGAATTCTCCACTTGGTTCTAGAATGTGTCGTCTCCCCCCCCCCCCTCTTCTGCAAGGCGGAACTGGTTAGGAAGTGGGAGATTAGAAGGCCATTTGAGAGCTGAAACTATACAGCACATAAGAAAACTGCTACAGTTGGGCTTGGTGGCAAAACTGATTTTACAATACGGATGACCACCAGGCAAAACTGAACTCACAACACACGATCACCAGGCAAAACTGAATTTACAACATGCATGACTTGTACATTAGACAGCACACAGACCCCCACAGACCCCCCCACAAAGATACCCCCCAAACACAGACACAGCCCCCCACACACAAACACACAGAAGACCCTACAGACAGACCCACGTACAAATGTACTGCACTCCTTACAGTGCAGTAAATAAGAATATGAGATTTAGAGTCCACAGCTTCCAGTGTATGAACTATAAATTGGCCGATTCATTTAAGAACATGTGTTTTTTCTCAAGTTCTACATGCAGCTCCACTCTTAAATGCACACCTTGAATTTAAACACACACACACACACATCCACAAGGCACATAGCCTCTTTCTGTCTGTCACACACCCGACAGCCCCGCCCTCTCTGTTAATCAACCCCTTTCCTCTAATCTCTCAGATCTTCACCTAGTCTGACCCAAGGGGGGCGGGGTCACTCAGGCCCCTCCCCACCGCACAATCAAAGTCCCGCCGCCCTGACCGGTGGAGATGATATCGGCGTGCGCTCAATGGGGCTGCAAACAGGGAGTGACAAGCTGTCAATCACGGGAGAAGCTGCCACGTGGATCTGCTTTAACAGCAGCCGATGTGGGAAGCAGATAGCAGGACGCAGCTCGGCGTGGAGCGCTGGACGCCTGGGCCGTGTGAGGGCTCACACAACATGCGACGCACAGCTCACATGCCCAAAGCTGCTATCTGATTCAACAGCAAACCCCTCTCTCTTCAGATCCTGACAGGATTATCAAAGTTTCTGAGGATGCTCACAAATTCATATTCTTTCTTCGTTCACTATTTATAAAATAAAGACAAACATGTAAACGTGCTGCCAGTTATGTATCTCTTAGAAAAGGCGACATTTAACAGATCTTATTCTGTGAACCTTAATTTAGCTGCAGTGGTTGACGCAGAAACATAAAGGCTAATAGTGCTAATGTCAAATGGAAGCCAGTAGCCCATCAACATCACCAACGTTTGCTCAATGCCAACAATCCTGTTGACTTGCTGTGACTTGCTAATTCGTCATTAGCAATGCTAGCAAGCCCAGCGTTCAGCTAATGCCTCGGTAAAACTATAACATACATACTTGCTGACAGGGTGATGTCTGGCGTGGTACGCATTCACCCTCAGACGCGCCCGTCCCGATACGTGAGGCTTGCTTTCAGACGGGGACTCTCGGCTTGGTGCAGGCCCGAATTCCACCGCCACCACTAGGAGGCGGTGAGGAGCTCGGGGCGCCCAAAACACAGCCTCATTCTAATTTCAGCCCTTTCTGGGCTAATGACATAAGGGTCTGCTGGATGGAGAATGGCTCCCTGTGGAATAAGTAACAGGCCTGACAACTGGGACGGCCCCTCAAGGAAAAGGCCAAACGCATAACGTGTAATAAGACGCGTCCTTTAGCGCTTTACAAGTCGCTCAGGGTGTCTGTGTGTTTGTGT
This sequence comes from Brachyhypopomus occidentalis, assembly GCA_020368025.1. Taxonomy (NCBI): domain Eukaryota; kingdom Metazoa; phylum Chordata; class Actinopteri; order Gymnotiformes; family Hypopomidae; genus Brachyhypopomus; species Brachyhypopomus occidentalis. Next base: position 541,014 of record JAGXOD010000041.1, read on the forward strand.
TTACTTGTGAGCTGATGGTACCCCAGCCTGATTTCCCACTCATGTTAGCATGTTAGCGTAACCTCTTAAGGGACTAAATGTCGGACAGAAAAAAACATTGTTTAATTAGATAAAGATGAGAAGATTGCTGGGGCTGCTTCTTCACTTGTCCTGTGAGTAATAAGGTTAATTAGCTCAGCTTCAGGGGACTTAACAGGGTAAGATCCTCATTTTGTTGAAGACTGCTCTCAAGGCACCTCTGTGGTGAAATCACCAGTGATGCACCGTGGTGTTAGTTTAACATAGGAGCTCCCTCTCATGTTCCCTTGCTCCCTACCCGTTTCTCTCACTCCCTTTCCTGTTCCCTTCATTCATACCCATTTCCCCTCACTCCTTCTCCCGTCCCCTCGCTCCCTCTCCTGTCCCCTCGTTCCCTCTCCTGTTCCATTGCTCCCTACCTGTTTTCCCTCGCTCCCTCTCCCGTTCCCTTGCTCCCTACCCGTTTCCCCCTCACTCCCTCCCTGCTTCACTCCCTCTCCTGCTCCCTCACTCCCTATTTCCTTCCCTAATTACTGCAAGTTCCTCCATTCGCGCCGCACCGTTAAGGGTTAAGCTCGCCACGATCTCCAGATAAACCACAAGCTTCTGGGCCGCCGCTGTCTTCCGATCCACAAGGAACGCTGCATTAAAGAAACGACTCCACCTCCAGACCCTCATCATTGTCCCCAGCTGGAGCGGAGAGTGTGCCAACCCCTCCACTTCTTTGGTGAGCTCCAACCAGCACCAACGCCCTGAGGGATCCCATTCCCAAGAGCGCAGTGTTGACAAACAAGCCAATCTAAACTCCAGATGTGCTGTCAGAGTGCTGGAGAATCACCCCAGCGTAGCAAGCGGTGGATCGGGCTCAGGCTCGCCCTTTGAACTCGGGAGCTCTGCGGAAGACGCCGGAGTGCCGGGCCAACCAGGACCCCGCGCCGCGGTGAATTCTGGGACTGTGGAGGAACTTTGCTGTTTTAGACAGCTCGTAAAGATGATGCATATATAAACTGCATTAGGATGAATTCACAGCGGGAGGAAAAATGAAACTTGTCTGGACGTACATGTGAGCGTTTCAGTCCTGCTGAACTCGGATATGCAGGATATGCAGGAGGCCAGAGGGTATTGTTAGTCTCCTACTTTAGACTCCCACTGACCCACCAGACAGGCAGCAGGCAGACCCATGTTTCACTGACAATAAGACGAGGCTCCAGACTGGAGACCCACATTCCAAAGCACAGTGCATTCTTAGAGCTTCGTTTGACTTGTAGCCCATTTAAATTACCCGAACCAGTCGGACAGATTCAGATGGTTGCAGTTATAATGGGATTTTCATCTTTTGTTGTTTTGATTTAGCCTAGCTGCTAGGGGATTAACATAAGAGATGCCTGATGTGTTGTCGTGTGTGTATGTTGTCATGTGTGTGTATGTGTGTGTGTGTGTGTACAGAAACAGTGGAGCTAATTGATTTACCATGCTCTGTAACAGGACACTGTGTGTGTATATGTGTGTGTGTGTGTGTGTGTGTGTGTGACCTTTGGGTGTCTCCCTTTAGCACCAACAATCCCCACTGGCCCTCTAACCCCACAGCCAGCCAATCGATCCATTTGGCACCCTGAGTGTGTGTGTGTGTGTGTATGTGTGTGTGTGTGTCTGGTGCACAGATGACTGTCCCCACTTCATACTTGGCCTACCAGGTGTCTGTGTGTGGGGTTATATGGAGAGCTGCAGCTCTCGGCCATCACACACTCACACGCACACACACACATACTAACTCACCCACACACACACTCGCACAAAAACACACACACACACACACACACCCACAATGTCAAAATGGAGATGCAGTTCAGTGCTGACCAGACTAGGCTGATAAGCAGCTTGCTCTGATCATTCATGACCAACATCTTTCACTGGACATGCTTGGTGGGGTGAGAGTCTGTGTTACCTCTCTGCTTAGGAAGGCCTAATCTCCCTCCACATACACACATACACGCCTGCGCGCACACACACACACACACACACACACACACACACACACGCACACACACACACACACTCACACGCACACACATGCACACACACCATTTCTTTTAAGTATCAAGTCATCAAAATGTAAAAATGCCTGCATAGAATACTGAGCTGTTTGGCCTGCTCCAAAGGCTCTTCCCGGCTGTGCCAATAAACGTGCATCACCCCCCAGGGCACGTGGCGGAGACACACTATATAACGAGCTGGAAACCGCACAAACACGGGTTTCCAGCAGGTATCTTCACCCAGGACGTCAGCAGATGCGAAAAGATAGAACCAGAAAGCAAACACACATGCTCAGCAAGGCAGTAAGGCAGTGTGAGTCTTCACACCACACAAGACCTGCAGGGAACTTTTCCACAAGGCAGATGCACCTGTGCATTCTCACACACACACACGCACTCACACACACACTCTTCGTACCTAAAACTGAATTCATATGTGAAAGTTCCTTAACTGCTATAATATTTCATATTGATACACAATCTCATATGGATGTCATAAAGAGAGGCTTCAAGACCACAGCCGTGACATCTAATCTCTTAGTCTCCTATTTATGTCTTTGCCTCTGAGGATTTATTAAACCATTCGGAGCATAAAACCATTTGTCAGGAAAAAAGAAACATTTCGAGAATGTGAAGGATAACTTATATTTTTACAGGTTCTTGCTCAGCCGCCGTGTTTGTGCTTCCCAGACGTTTGAAAAAATTTATTAACCACATATTATTGTCCATGTCCTATGAATCCAATAGGACAGGCTAGGAGCTTATGTGCAAAGGTAAAGTGAAAATGTGAAAGAGAAAATTGTTCTTGATGTACACACACCCATGCACACTACACTGACACACATTGTCTGTCCTACAATGGGTCTTTCAGTCTTATTTTTGGAGAAATGCAAACCCCAGGACCTGAACCTGGGTCCTTTCCCAGCCATGACACAACCTATGAGGTCATTCAGTGTCTGCATTTTGTAAGTGTTTCCTTGAGGTCCTCCTGCTCAGATGACCTCTTAGACAGCTACATCACACAGTCCTGCAGTCACACATACACACACACAACACACACACACACACACTCAGGCATACAAACAGGCGCAAACATTCGGCTCTACAACATAAAACTCTGGACCCAGACCAGGAAAACCAACACAAATGAACATACACACACCCTACACACACCCTGTTCTCCTGTGTGCTGCTGCTTAATACATACACACGAGTGCGAATATTCATGCACACACTTAGCACACACGCCTTATGACGCAGCGCCGGACCAGGGTTGATACACAACACACTCATTCACTCCGAGTCTCCGGGGAGATCCGTCTGAGAGGGTGTTCCGAGAGGGACCGTCCACCTGTGTTTGTCCAGCAACTTTGGCTTGCGCTGATGTGCTTCCTCTGCTGTTCTGAGAGCAGTTTTATCACGGCCTAAAGCAGTAGCGCTGTGGCCGTTTCTGGTGCTCACGCTGGCCTGAGCACGCTTGCAGTACACGCTTCGTTGTTCATGGAGCTGACTCAGGTGCGTTAGTAGCAGGGGGAGAGACGCCGGTGGGGGGGGGGACTCGAGGGACGGTGAGTGCGGGGATGTTTGCTCAGTGGAATGAGCGGGAGAAAGCACTCTCGCACATATAAGGGAACTCGCATGTCAAAACAGGAAATCCTGCATCTGGCCATGATAAATACACTCAAAAAGACATGGACTTGTTTGCGAAACCTTAAACAGTAACAGTCATCTGTGATTCGGCCCCGTTTCGTCTCTAAGATTTATCTCCGTGGGGATTTCGGTGAGCATGCCATACAAACGCAGTCTTCCAGAATGAAGACAACATACATGTCACTTCTGTTACTTCTCTGCTACTACTGTGGGGTTTTCCCCCCTACTCAGATTCTGACCTACAGTTTGACCCCTAATGCAGAAAAGTAAATCAAGGTTGGTCATGTGAGCAGCGCCATGCTGAGTCATGAGATGAACATGCGGTGTGTAAGATCTGCAGTGAGCATCTCCCTACAGGCGGGAGACGGCCGAGCATTATGGGATAGCTACAGAGGTGGACTTTAAGGATTAGCTTAACTTTAATCTCTCGCTGCGTGGCGTAGAGACACAGAGAGACAGCGCACACACATTCCTTTAGTAGAGGGAAGAAGCACATGCTTGTGAGATTAACCCCTTCAGCGCCGCGGCAACGCCGGCCATGCGAAGCTCGCTCTGCGCTGGAGCTGATCCGAGGTGCGCGGCCCGCGGTTGCCGTGGAACAATGGCGGACCCGTAAAGATGGTGTTTTATGGGACTCTCCCCAACTCTTCCGTATTGCGCTGGGGAGACATCTGTTTAACCCATGGACTGTATTATTTACTGGAGTTCTGAAGGAGGGGGGAGCTGACCGTGGCGACAGTGGGTGAAATATAGGACTTTCAAAAGTGTTTTCAGACAGGAGCTAGGGGGGAGAAAGAAAGAGAGAGAGAGGGAGGGAGAGAGAGAGGGGGAGAGAGAGAGGGAGAGATGGAGAGAGAGGGAGAAAGAGGGCACAGAAACACTAATAAGTGAAAGGGTGTCTGAGCTAGAGAACCAGGCCAGATTTACAGACATCGGGGGTCAGAGGTCATGTTGCTGGATGCCTTCTTGGAGTGCTCCTTTCTTTCCATCTTTTTTTCGCTGCACTCTTTTCTTCTCCTGAGGTGCATCCCTCGTTCCCACCCCTCCCTCTACATTCCCCAACACCCTTCTCTGCTTAGCTGAAGAAATCCTGCTCTGCCTCCATACACCAACCAGTGAAAACAAACAAACACACACACACACACACACACATTCTCACATGGCAAACTCACCATGCTTGTCCCCATGGTTGTGCTCCATTTTGTAGCAGAAATATTTATATGTTTGTGTTTGTGTGTGTGTGTTTATATGAAGGGTTCTTGTGTAAGTAGTGGGTGGGCAATGTTGTGGACAAAGATCCTCAAGGCTCATAAAAGAACAGTGTATATGATGTAGCTCATTAAATCTGTCTGCAGTAGTCAGAAGAACAGGCACACAGCTACAATATAGGCTTTCTCTCTCTCTCTCTCACACACACACACACACACATACAAGCAAACAAACACAAACACAACAACACTGGCAACACCACATCTCAACAACATCAGAGAACTCATGTTATTGTGGGCTTCAAATCTAGAAGGATGGGAAGAAGGAATCTCGTTCCATTTACTGGTCGTGCCAGATATGCCTGACAGACCTCGAATCCAGCAGGGTGAGGAGCCTGCAGTGGGAACTTCACACTGAAGAGGGGCCTGGGTCTGAAGGCTAACTCTACATGTGATATTCCCCTAAAAGTCAATAATGTTAATATTTAATGTCTGTCTTTATCTTCATTTGTAATATTCCTTGTTAAAGAGGAAATACAGTGAGGGAGAAACTCTCTCCGATTTAAAACCGAGACTTAAAACTGGTATTGGAGGAGGCAAGGAAAGGTGTTTTGATCTTTAATTTTGAGTGTGTAAGTGTGTGCTGTGTGTGTACTGTGTGGGTATTGTGCGTGTGGCCTTCACTACACAGTGTTGTTATGGGAGCACCCAGGAATGTGTGTCTGTCCAGCACAGAGAGCCTATCAGTACTGGCAGAGGCAGCACAAGAACTGGGGATGGCAGCACTGTGTGTCCCTCTGGGGGAGCTGGACCTTTACACACACACACACACACACACACACACACACACACACACACACACACACACACACACACACACCACACACACACACACACACACACACACACACACACACACACACACACACACACACACACACACACACACACACACACACACACACACACACACACACACACACACACACACACACACACACACACACACACACACACACACACACACACACACACACACACACACACACACACACACACACACACACACACACACACACACACACACACACACACACACACACACACACACACACACACACACACACACACACACACACACACACACACACACACACACACACACACACACACACACACACACACACACACACACACACACACACACACACACACACACACACACACACACGCACATCCCCACACACTGCTCACACACACACACACACGCACGCACATCCCCACACACACACACACACACACACACACACACACACACACACACACACACACACACACACACACACACACACACACACACACACGCACGCACATCCCCACACACTGCTCACACACACACACACACACACACACCCCACACACTGCTCACACACACACACACACACACTCACACACACACACACACACACACACACACACACACACACACACACACACACACACACACACACACACACACATACACACACACACACATACACACACACACTCATACACACACACACACACACACACACATATACCACCCTGGAATGGTAAGCATGAAGATGCATAGCAAACACAAGCGGGAGGACGTGGCCTTGCATGCCAGGGCTGCTGTATTTATCCATGTACCAGCGAATGGAAGACGTTCAAATGTCTGTGGAACTGTGGGCACATCGATAATCTCTGCGTGCTTATGTAAGGCGCTGATAACAAGCAGATCAGTTCCCAGAAGACAGGTCTTAGAGACAAGAATGGGACAAACCACTTTGCAGGTTGTGGTGGTGGTGGTGGGGGGGGGGTTTGCATGTGGGTAAATTCATGTTTGCTTTAACGGGGGTGTACTGACCTGTGTGGCTGCGGATGTGAACTCTCAGGGTTCCGTTACTGGCAAACTTCTGACCACAGTAGGGGCAGATCTTCTCCTTCTCCCCCGTGTGTGTCTGCCGGACAAATGGAGAAGTGGTGAAGTAAAGAAGTAAAGCCTTGGTTCAGTCCACCAGTCCGGTGGGCTCCCACAGGTGAGCGAGCCCCGAGGGTCGCCAGACACACACACACACACACACACAAGGCATTAGTCCTCCCACCCCCTGTCCACTCTCTTCCTCCCCCTAGCCAGGAAGTTCCTTTCCTTATCTCCTCCAGCCCATCTCCTTCCAATCCTCCCTCTCCACCCTCTCCACCCCCAATCCTCCATCTCCACCCCCTTTAATCTCCTAAACCTCCCCCCCACACACACACCAACCATAGCTGAAGCAAAAACAAGTTATGTTAAAAATAATTCCCTCTATTATCTAACTTAAAAACCAAGACACGAGTTCTCCCTCTTCATCTATCCTACAGCAAAAGATAATCACACACACACACACACACACACACAGCAGCACACACACACACACACACAGCAGCAGGCACACGTGCACACACACACACACACACAGCAGGCACACATGTGCACACACACACACACACACACGCACACGTCTACCAGATGTTTGTGCATATTTTACTCGGAGCAGTGTTTGTCCAGCAGAGAGGGATCCGGGGCTGATAATGGAGTCAGACACCGTGGAGAAACATTAAAAGCGCTCACACACCACCTATAACAACACACACCATATGCTGCATCTGACAGATAATACTGCACTAACATCTTGGCCACGTTCTCATCGACTGCTGTGTGTGTTTCTCTGATCATTTTACAGTATTAACACACATTTATCCAAGGACAAGACAACTGACAACACACAGATGACACAAATATGACTAAATCACCCACCAACACATAATTACCAAACACACACACACACACACACAAACAAGCATGTTTTATCAATGCCTACAGACCTGAAGAACTTTCCTGATTGCAATCATTTTTATGTTGATTCAGAAGGTTCATCAGTTCCCATTTTACCTCCATCCAATATGTATTTTCAATCCACTACTCCATCAACAATTTAATCTAATTAGTTCATGATTAGTTCATATTTTTGCACTTCATGCCTAGCAATCTGATTTCACTGATTTCAATTTTCAAATACTTCTATTCAAAGGAATTCAGTTCAGTTGTTTTAATCTAAATGTTTCTGAAACATCTGAAATTTGTACTTCTTATGAGCTGGAAAAATGAACCTTGGAAAAATGTTCACCTTCTCAAACCACTTCACCACTGAAAAGAAGCAATTCCTCATAGAGAGAGAGAGAGAGAGGGAGAGGAAGAGAGAGGGAGGGAGAGAGGGAGAGAGAGAGAGGGAGAGAGAGGAAGAGAGGAGAGAGAGGGAGGGAAGAGAGAGGGAGAGTACGAGAGAGAAAGGGAGAGAGAGAGGATGAGAGAGAGAGAGAGAGAGAGAGAGAGTGCGAGAGAGGGAGAGAGAGAGAGAGAGAAAGAAAGAGAGAGAAAGAGAGTGAGTCGACTGTCTGCAGAAAAGGCCTGGCGGGCGTCTTTGTTCAGCCCATCTTAAAGCTCGTGGGAGCGGCAGCCGCTCGCCCGCATGCTCTCTCCGCCCCGGCGGTCTGTCTGCCGGAGGACGCTGCTCCATTCTTCTCCGTTATTCTCCCTCCGCCGGCCGCGTGGGCGTCGGCGCTCGCGTCTGTCAAAGCCGGCGGGGAAGGAGGAGACGGAGAGGAGGGCGCGGTAAAGCCATGCGGAGATGGAACGCAGGACCGCCGCTCTGCATCCGCCGCCGCCGCCGGCTCTGAAAGACGGCACTCACTCGTCCTTCAGACCCACGCCTCCCTCCATCCCTCCCTCCCCACAACAGCAGCAGCGCACTACAGAACTCCGGCGGAGGACAGAACTCCTCAACGTCTGTCTGCCCCAACACTTCTACAACCACGAGATCGGAGAACTCTACGTCCAAGAAAAGTCTGATCTCCACCCTGATCTGGGAACAGGTCCCTTATGGGAATCAAACTGCGTATACTGTAGTATATGAACTCGTACTGCAGTCCGAATGTGACCGACAACCTCAGGTATTCCAGTAGAAACAGACTCAGCAGCACAGCTCATCAGACATGTGCTTCCTACTGGTGCTGTATGACAGCGGAACACTTGAGCCTAATGTAGTCACTGGGCACCTTATGGTTTTCTGTTTCTCTATGAAAGTCTTTCTCTCACCAATCAGACGGTTTCGTTAGATCAGACGCCAAGCACTTCCAACCACACAGCCTGGAAAGTGGCAGCGTCTTATTACACTCCTCCATTAGTGTGTAATACATTTTCTAATGGAACTTCAGGGGGTCGTGCGCTAGGAGGGGAATGTGTCCAATAACTGGGTAGAACACTCGGAACTCTTAATCATACACGCTTATTACCATGACCTGATTTAAATAAATGAATATTCAATACTTGGATATATGACTGGTTTACCTGTCTGTGATCCTGGCCACTAAAAATCTGCACTATACTGTACTGAAATCTTCACAGGAAGTTGTTAAATCACTAATCCATCTTTTTAACTGCCAGTGGCAATAAAGTTTGCAAATTATGGAATTTATGTAAAAAGAGAAATAAATCAAATTGATGTAAAACATACCACATGTACCACATGCAAACTCTCTCTCTCTCTCTCTCTCACACACATACACACACACACAAAATATGAAGTGCGTGAAGGACTAACCCCAGTAAGCCAGTTGACCTTGCTAAAAGTGTCAAGAGTGTTTCACTGGTTCTCACAACAGCGGGTTTATTTCATGAGAAAACACCAAGCCAGCTGTGTTCTATTTCCTCTCAGCCAGGAGTGTGTTGCGTGTCGGTAACCCCCCCCCAACACACACACACAGATCTCCACTAATGCCAAGATATGTGCTCATCTCTCTGGCCGTCTGTCCCCTGCCGTGGTGATGCTGAGGCCCAGTGTGGGCCCCTGAGCCAGGGCCCGTGGTGATACTGAGGCCCAGTGTGAGCCCCAGGGCCGGGGCCTGTGGTGATGCTGAGGCCCATTGTGAGCCCCAGGGCCGGGGCCCGTGGTGATCGACCCCTAGGGGGGGGGGGCGACGGGAAACGCCTGCAGCTCAATAATCTCTGTGTCATCAGTCTAGACCGGGTGGAGGAGAGGCCAGCTCCATCCTGCTCGGACCACGTGGCTCCACACCGACCCCAGCACACGTCAGCCCGGCTCCCCACAGACGGACCCCCACAGACGGACCCTCAGCCCGGTCCGGGGTCTGGGGGGCGTAGGGGGGGGGGGCAGAGAGGGGAGCACTCTGGAGGTGGTTCTGAACACCAACACCCAGTTTAGTCGTGGACTGGACTGCACCGATGAGAAGAATTTATCACTTAGTGAGTTTGTTATGTGAAAACACCATGGAAAACAAATGAAAGATCGTAGGAGGAAATGAGGCTTATATCAACACATCAATGTACTGAAAGCTGAAGCACTCTCAAACACACACACACACACATACACACACACACACACACACTCACACACACATTTGTGGTGTGGGACGTACTGTTGTGAATGAGGAGATGGCGCTGTAGGGAGAACGGTGTACGGAACAGAGCCTTACACTCCTCACACTGAAACGGCCTCTCCTCCGAGTGTGTCTGGAGAGAGAGAGAGAGAGAGAGAGAGAGAGAGAGAGACAGCAACAGAGAGAGAGATACAAAACCAGAAAAAGAAAAAAATGTTTGCTTTACTGCTATGGCCTGATAATGGTGATAATGATCTTATTACCAGCTAATATCACAGACATAACTACTTCTACTTCTGCTTCTACTGGTGATGGCGATTATCTGCCCCTCTCCTCTCCTGTCTGTCTCCACTCTGGGTTCAGTGGGATTTGGGGGCTAACACTATATGCAGGAGCAAAGGCCGAAGGTCATGCGAGGTTGGCAGGGGTCAGAGTTCGGCAGCAGCTTTGGATTAGGCTCCACGGTGGCTGATTGGTTGGACGATCCTCATTAAGATAAGAGGCTTTTCCCGCTACTTATTTACCCAGCAGTCTGTGTGGCAGCAGGGATCCTCTCTCTCCCACTCTCATCTCATCCTGCGGGTTTATTTATCCTTTTAACTGTCTCTTCCTCTGCCTGCCTTGCATTTGTACCACCAACCCCACGATGCCCTTCCTCCTCCTCCATGTCTCTCTCTTCCTCTCCGTGTGAGGCACAGGAAGCCCAGATCTACGCCAGCGCCACCAGGGGCCGGCCTTGTGCGGTGGTCTCCCCAGGGAGAGGCCAGGGGTTAATCAGGGGCCGCTGAATCATGGCGGCTTGTGATGTCCATACCTTCTTGTGGTTCTTGTAAACATTGCGGTGGGCAAACTCCTTCCAGCACAGCTTGCACTTGTAGGGTTTGTCCTCGCTGTGAATGATCTTATGAGCAGTCACCTGGTCCAAACGCTTGAAGCTGCGGCTGCAGATCTCACAGGTGTAGGGCCGCTTCTCTGGACACACACACACACACACACATACACACACACATACATGCACACATCAATTTCCAATCATTCTACAGTAGAAAGGCAGTGCATGTGTGTGTGTGTGTGTGTGTGTCCTTCCTTACCTGAATGTGTGATCATATGGCGCTTTAGTTGATTGGTTGAAATGAATTTTTTGTCACAGGCAGAACAGTCAAATATCTCATGGACCTACAGAGCAGTGACACATCACAGCTTAAGTCATCAGTCACGGAAAGACATTCAACTACACAACAATAACACACACACACACACACACAAGCACGCGCACACACACACACACACACACAAGAACTGGGCAGCTGAAACAATGAACTGGCTGTAGCATGTGGTCCCAAGGCCTGTGGTCAGGAGACCCTGTGATAGAAAGTGTCAAAAATGCAGGAGGAACTGGACAAACACAAACCCCAGGACCAGAGGGGCCTACAAACCACACACTTCACAGGCCGCGTCCAGGAGGCACAGCAGCTATGCAGCTATGCAAGACCCAGTGTGTTCTGCCTGGACCGTGTGCAAGGTATTTTAATGACAAGTTCGGGTTGTTTTTGACCTCCCCTTGGTGAGATTCAGTTACACTTTCACTGGGCGAGGTTTGAAGTTTGAACAGTTACCCTGCCGGATACAATAACACTCGATAAAAGTTTGCAACGTGTCTCTGTTGACGAATATTACCATGGGCTGCAAAAGACCACACAAATTCATGAAACGCACTAATATGGGTTACAGTAGGTGCCCCCCCCCCCCCCCCCCCCTGGCTGCCTGAGCTGAAATTAAGTAAAATGGCTGAACATTTTGGGTTCAAGACCAACAGATGATCCTTTAACTGCATAAATATTAGTGGGTATTTCTAGACGCTTTGCATCACTGGAGACTTAGAAAACACATGTGAAGTAGAATAAAGAGCATTTTAGGTTGCTCTAACTTTTACAAGGTCCACTTTCTTGCAGTTTCAATAAAATAAAACCTCTGTGTTTGAACAGCAGGTTATTACAAGACAAACATATATGTCATTTTACAAGCCAAAGGACCGTCATGTGAGGATTTTATACGACACATTACTCTGTATTAATGGCAATAATGGTTTAGTAGTAAAAATGATTAAAACGATATCTCTTATTATTTCAGAATTACTCCAGAGATTCTAGAAAATCTCTATTTCTAGAGTTCCAGAAATAATGAGCTCCAGAGAGAATCGGCGGCCGTCTGTGGGAGAGTTCAGCTTTGCTCCTCGTTTGCTCTGCCGTCTTCGGCCAGCTTCTGCCCCACACAAGGACTCTCCGATCATCTGTTGCTCCTCCTGGGGACGGAGGAGGGCCTGGCTGACTGAAAGGGTCACCTCACCGACCTCCAGCTGCGCTCAGCGGAGGTGGCGGAGATGCCCAAATGGGCCTGACCAAGAGCATATTAAGTGGTCAAAGATGGAATAAAAATCTCCCTTGGTCCAGATAACAGGAAAAGATTCTCCAGAAAATGTTAAAGTAAATGAAGAGGCTCGTCAACCACACAGAATGTGGAGTGAAAGCACTTGACTGGGATAGTGATAAAGGCATTTGCATGTATTAAATCGCATACTGTAAAAGTGACCACATCCTGCAATGGGCAATAAAACCCTATAAAAGTATATTCTTCCATCTCCCCACTGAGCTGTTTCTCCCAGCCAGAAGTGGGTGGCCAGAATTTCCCTGGATCGTAGTCTCAATGTTTTTTTTTTCTTTTCTGAGCAACATTCAGGCTGCTAAGCAGATGTAAGACATGATTGATGATCTCAGAGGGACCTGCAGGGGGCAACCGTAATGAGTGTGGAGTGACGCTGTCCTGCTCATCTTTAGTGGACTGATGCGGGTTAAAGCCAGTCCTCCACCACCACCACCACCAGCACCAACCTCCCCCACCCGTTGGACTGGGATTACTGTAGAGCAGGTCTGTTTGGAGGTGAGTTGGACTGGGATTACTGTAGAGCAGGTCTGTTTGGAGGTGAGTTGGACTGGGATTACTGTAGAGCAGGTCTGTTTGGAGGTGAGTTGGACTGGGATTACCGTAGAGCAGGTCTGTTTGGAGGTGAGTTGGACTGGGATTACTGTAGAGCAAGTCTGTTTGGAGGTGAGTTGGACTGGGATTACTGTAGAGCAGGTCTGTTTAGAGGTGAGTTGGACTGGGATTACTGTAGAGCAGGTCAGGTTGGACTGGGTGGTGAGTTGGACTGGGATTACTGTAGAGCAGGTCTGTTTGGAGGTGAGTTGGACTGGGATTACTGTAGAGCAGGTCTGTTTGGAGGTGAGTTGGACTGGGATTACTGTAGAGCAGGTCTGTTTGGAGGTGAGTTGGACTGGGATTACTGTAGAGCAGGTCTGTTTGGAGGTGATTTGGACTGGGATTACTGTAGAGCAGGTCTGTTTGGAGGTGATTTGGACTGGGATTACCGTAGAGCAGGTCTGTTTGGAGGTGAGTTGGACTGGGATTACCGTAGAGCAGGTCTGTTTGGAGATGAGTTGGACTGGGATTACTGTAGAGCAGGTCTGTTTGGAGGTGAGTTGGACTGGGATTACCGTAGAGCAGGTCTGTTTGGAGGTGAGTTGGACCTGGATGGCCGTAGAGCAGGTCTGTTTGGAGGTGAGTTGGACTGGGATGGCAGTAGAGCAGGTATCCACTGAGGTGATCTGGACTGGGATTACCGTAGAGCAGGTCTGTTTCACGGTGAGTTGGACTGGGATCACCCTGGAGTCGTCTGCTCTGAACCAGGTTATTCAGACTTGCACTTGGTGACGAGGCTCATTCAGATGATATGTGACAGGAATTGGCCGCAGAGGGTGTGACCTGCATCTGAAAACTCGCGTCCGTGAGGAACCTCACCGCTTCTCACCACACCAACATTTTTCTGAAGATCTGCTGGTCTTAAAATCTCTCAGAAGTGCCTAAAATCACTTTGAATAACTTCATTTGGAAAGCCTAGTGGTAACTGTAATGACTTGAGTCTAAGTATAGCCCTCTGGGCCCCCGTTGCCACGGATCCAAAAGCGGGCAGCTCCGGTCTTCGGTGTGGCTTTATGGTGGACCAGGTCCTGTGTTGGCATTATTAGTTGGAGCTGCACGTGGCTTTTCAGAGCCAGCAGGACGCTTGACGCCAAGGCCAGCAGCCGACCGTCTGATCCCTTTTCTCTCTTCGATTTCATGGGGGCCGTGGGGACGGGTTTGTGAAACAAAAGACGACCTTCCCTTTGCGCTCACGCCGGCGGAAAAATGTTACAACGTCAACATAAACCTCACCTCCTACAGGGAGAGAGGCGGGAGGAGAGAGGGAGACAGTTAGAGAGACAGAGAGTGTGTGCGACTATGCGAATGTCAGAGAAACAGAGACATGCTGGAAGTGATGAGTATATTTGGAAAGCTGGAACTCGAGCCCGAGCCCCACAGAGAGGCGAGGAAGAGCAGGCGTGAGCCTCCTCGTGAAGAGACGAGAGGCGAGACGCAGGAGACGGAGCAAGCAGACCCAGGGAGCGTCAGGCGGAGGGACGGAGGTGTGTGATGGAGGGAGCGGAAGAGGAGGAGGGCGTGAGGGAGGGACGGAGGGAGGCAGACGCTCTGACCTTGCGATGTTCCTGCAGGTTGACTGAAGAGGAGCACTTCTTATTGCAGATGGCGCATATGAGCTTCCTGCGAGCATTACCTGCACGCACACACACACACACACACACACACACACACACAACGAATCAGCTGTCAATGACAGTACAAGGTGAGAGGCAACAGCAACAGAGCCGTTCTTCATGTAGCTCAGTTGCACAGCAGTGGAAATGACCTCATGACAAGCATGGGGTGGGGTAATTGATTGGCCAAGGCCTGCGGGGTCAGGTAAAAGACACCAAACGCGACAAACAGTTAGTCGGGGTCAAAGGTCAACCGCCAGCTGTTTTGCTGAGCTAAAGACTGGCAATGCTAGAAATGGGTCTTTAATAACACAGGCTCCGTATTTATTAGACTTCTATCTACTCAGCATCTCTTTAGAGCTTCTAGAGGCTATAAAGGGGCCTATTAAATGGATGTAGGAGACACACACACACACACACACGCTCTTCAAACCACAACAGTAGGATCTGTCATTTGCTGATGCAGGTCAGCCTTAGAGGTTGGCCCTTTTTCAACCGACTGTCATACAGTCTCAGATCTCCCAATCAGAAGCCTTCTCTCTGATAACCATGCCTATTAATGACGCTGCTGAAAGAGTTGAGTGGTAACTGAGAGGATTCATAGGGCAGGGGAGTGCAGAGGGAAGAGGACGAGTACGAGAGAGAGACAGACGATATCACGCATCTAATGTCGCTCCCTGTGGATGCTGAATGGACAGATTAGCACAGCTGTCGGACAGCTCAGATTAGTGTGGCTGGATTAGCCGTCTGGATAATTAGTACGTGGAGGGCCAGGGCATGTTCTGAAGCCTCAACACCTCTACAGGGCAAATGGCATCTCAAGTGTGTGAGGGCGTGTGATGTTCGGGAGCGTGTGTGAAGCATTAGTGTGTGTGATAAGGGGTGTGTTTATGTGTGTGTGCGATTGTGTGTGTTGTACCAGTGTGAACGTTGCTTTTGTGCTTCTTTAGGGCATCTTTACTCTTGAATCTCTTCCCACAGCTTTCAGCCTTACAGATAAATCTGGCATCTCCTCTACATGCTTCTTTGTGCTGCTCAAAGCTGTACACACACACACACGCAGAGTCAGAGGCACATGCGCATACAAAGTTAAGTTTTGGAATTACACTCATCATTTAAACACCATGCGTGCGCGTGCATTAGTGTGGAAGTGTGTGGTGTATGTGTGTGGTGTATGTGTGTGGTGTACCTGGACTCGGAGGAGAAGGAACTGTGACATAGCGTACACTGATGGGCTTGAGAAGCATCTCCAGCTGATGCCAGACTCTCGGTACAGTGGAGGACACTATAAACCAAACGCAACGCTCACATAACTCATATACCAAATGTCACACTGGGACAGCACAGACAAGCATCCAAAACTAGAATCGGGTGTCTTAAAACTACTGGCAAAACAACACGATTACTGAAGAGTGCAGACCTAGAAAACACTTTTTGGCTACACTTTGGCTGCACGAGTCCATGTAATGTTGCTTGTTAATTATGATAATAAGGTTCCTTCAAACCCAGAGCTCCAGGAGGAAATGAAGACGGAATTTCCCCCCCCAAAGCATTTCTGTAAGAGCATCAGCGACGTGGTAGCTGGTCTTCAGCTATGCGTGCGTGCGTGCGTGCGTGCGTGCGTGTGTGCGTGCGCGCGGCGTGTGTACTGACTGCCGTTGCAGTGCTTGTCTGACAGGGAACTCTTTGCCGCAGTTCCGGCATTTGAACTCCTTCTCCTCTGCGCTGGCCCTCTGGTGCAGACTCTGGAGATGTTCCGCCAGCACCTCCTCACTGGGGAAGCTGCTCTCGCACAGGAGACATGGGTGGTCCTCCTTCTGTATCACGGACTCTACATACACCAGCACACACAGCACACACACACCTCGCGCAGATTAACTTCCACTGCCCAAGAAGAATACGGTGGTTTGAATACACGTTGAGGTTTGGAGCTCCTCCTAGAAGTGTAATCTTGCACACGTAAGCGTGTGGGCACGTGCACCAGCGCACCTGGTTCTGTGCTGAGGTGCTTGCCTTCTTTGCTGTTCTCATCTTCGTCTCTGATGACCTCGTGCTCCTCCTCGTCTTCTTCTTCCTCCTCCATGTCACTATCCAGATAGCCGATCAGAAGTTCCGTGTCTGTCTCTATGTCATCCACGGCCAGGTAAAAGATATTCTCTCCGTCCTACCAAAGAGGGCAGACATTGAAGCATGACCAAGTATGATGCAGCAAATGGTAAAGCCAAAAAACACATTTCCTTAATTAATAATTAACAGGCATCCCGACCCAGAAATCATACACAGCCAGTTGGGGAATGAAAAGGTCAAATGGTTGTGACAAGTTTGGGAAGTTGAACTTGGTCAATTTACAGCAGATCAAAATTTGAATTTCACCCAAGTGGCATAAGGAAATGAAGCACAAACAGGCCGGGGGTGAAACCCCATGTCATGGCGTGGAGGAACCATACTGGTCCCTAGGGCTAGGGTTAGGGCTATGGTTAGGGTTAGGGCTATGGTTAGGGTTAGGCCTAGGGTTAGGGTTAGGGCTAGGGTTAGGGTTAGGGTTAGGGTTAGGGCTAGGGCTAGGGTTAGGTTAGGGTTAGGGTTAGGGCTAGGGCTAGGGCCAGGGTTAGGGCTAGGGTTAGGGTTAGGGTTAGGGCTAGGGCTAGGGTTAGGGCTAGGGTTAGTGCTAGGGTTAGGGTTAGGGTTAGGGTTAGGGCTAGGGTTAGGGTTAGGGTTAGGGTTAGGGTTAGGGTTAGGGTTAGGGTTAGGGTTAGGGTTAGGGTTAGGGTTAGGGTTAGGGTTAGGGTTAGGGTTAGGGTTAGGGTTAGGGCTAGGGTTAGGGTTAGGGTTAGGGTTAGGGTTAGGGTTAGGCATCACTCCTGCCAGCACTGCAGGAGACACTAACCACAGTGCAAACTCTAATGAAGACCCAGCTTAAGATAAACACACACAGGCAGAAATGAGAGCCTAATTATGATGAATATCTAAGCCATCTGCTTCTATGGCTGTGGTTGTACATTTCAAAGTAATATTGTGCAGAGAGGATGAGAGTAATAGCTAATCAAAGACACACACACATGGTGCAGTTTGTGTGTTTCTCCTGATTAAGGTCAAAGGTCAAGCCCTGGGAAACGCTAAATTTACCCTTATCAAACCTCCACATCCTAAAAGGGGTCAAACAGAAACCACAAATGTCTCATCTTTCATTAATCTTTCTGAAATCTGTCCTTAAAAATCACACATCCAGAGAGAGAGAGAGATATCATTAAAGCTGCAACTGTCAATATTAAAAATGTAATAACAAAGGAATCCTTATCTATAAATTCTGATTATGTATAAGGAAGAGAATTTTAGTCTGATATTTTTGATATATGATATCAGTCTTCAGAGTTCGGAACAATATGGTCTCTCCCATCTAGAGCCTTAAAATACCCTAAACACTTTTTTATTGTGAAAGATGATATTTAATATATAGAAATGTGCTTACCATTATAAGTAGGACTGGGGGGAGAAATAGAAAGTGATCTGGATTCCACAATTTATCCACTTAGTCAATAGAACAATAGGACAGAAAAGGACGGATGAGAAGAGAGAGCGAGAGAGAGAGTGAGAGAGTGAGAGAGCAATAGAGAGAAACAGAAAGGTGGACGTCTAGTGTAGCTACGTTTGCCAGTAAGCGTGTGTGTGCATGTGTGTGTGTGCATGTGTGTGTGTGTGTCTCGCCTTATCTTCACCCAGGCCTCATTGCACCTTATCAAAGGCACCTTCAAAGCACTGTCACCGTATGACACACACACACACACACACACACACACACACACACCCCTCAACACTACCACACTGCTCCAGCAGACATAACAAACACACTTGCTCTCTCTTCTGCGTTTGCTGTCTTGTCTGTGCCCGTTTGCACCTCCAGCCCCTCCCCCTCTGCTTTTTCAACCTCACACAAATACCTACACAAGTACCCTAAACAGCCCGGAGAGCCCAATCGCAGTGTCTGCTGCGTATGCTTTCAACTTTGGGGGAGGTATTTAAAGCTTGAGCACAGATCACTACTCTGGACGGGATGAACAGTTCCATGCTGTGTTGGGAGCTTCTGGAAGCTCAGCAGTGCATTTCAGCACCTGTATTCTGTCTTTTACCCCCCCATGACCGCCATTACCCTCGCTTCTGCAAACTCTTCACACCACTCGCAGTAACAGCGCTGACCTAGGAACAGTTTCGCTCCTTTTAAAATTAAAGCCATCACAGGAAGAACAGCTGCACCTGATTTCAGACCTGCACTCTTGGGACCAGTGGGTAAATAGGGGCCTGGTGGAGTATCGATGGGATCAGTCTGGCTCGGTGGTTTCAGTACAGATAAGACCCTGGGGGCTGGGGTTCTCCTACCTGGATGGCGGCCAGGTTCTTCTGCTCCTGACACGGAGCCTGGTGCACGAACCGGAGCCAGTTAGCGTGCCGGGGGTTGCTGGCGTCAAGGATGTACAGCACGTCACCCCTGTTCCCTCGAACCTTTACACACACGCATACACACAGACACACACACATACATCCATTTAGCTCAGAAGCGGGGGTCGGGGGTCGGCGGTGCAGGTCTGATGAAGGCACACCTGTGTCATTACCTCATACCTGTGTTTACAGCTAAATTACATGCACACTTATTTACAGCATGGTTATGGGTAGCAGCTAGAGGAAAACACAACATTAACTGACATATTAGTTAATATGAACTCCTTTTAAGTTTTAACCGATTAAGTATTAATCTCTCTCTCTCTCTATCTATCTATCTATTTATACTCACATTCACAGCTAATTCACAGCAGATATGCTAATTTAAAAGTATAGACAACAGGGTGCTTTAGACTCTGACAAGGTAATGAGTGCCCTTCCAGCATCTGTTTCTGGACAGTAATGATTATTTTTGCATGACTGTCCCAGCGTTAATGGGTGGAAATGATAGCTAGCAATGTCTCACTCTTGGAAACTGTGAAACGGGTCCCTCTAAATCGCAGAGCTGCGGTGGAGCCAGACGTCACATGAAAGGGTGGTGTATATCACAGCGATCTCACACACATCCACCCACCGCACGGACACTGCAATTTGAGATTTCAATCCAGACTACGTAGTGCGTCGGCCTGCCGTCCAGACAGCCGTATAAATCATCTCTGTAAAGTGGCCGGTCTGATCAAGGCTCTAATTTTAAAAAAGTGGACCGAAAATATAACCCGGATAGGGCGTATATGTGGTGTGCGTGGGTGGGTGGTTGTGTGCCAGGCAAGGCCGATATTAAGGCGGCTACGCTGGGCCGGACTGAGAACGTCGGTCGCATACCTGCTCTGATTGATGGCATCAGTGCTGTTTTAGCCTTAGCTTTTAGCTCACATTTTGACATGCCTCTTCGAGTCAATGTATACACCTGACTTCTACAGAACAGGGATGTGATCTAGTAAGGCGAGGGAAGTAGTCGTCCCTTTGTTGAGCTCCCTACCATCAAAATAACTGCAAGAAAAACTTAAGTGCATACTGTAGCATGACTGCACATAAACTGATTAAATGTGCATCTCCAATTATTTCTGTACCAGTTAAAATGATTAAAAGAAAAGGATAAAAAGACAACAGAAAATAACAATCCTTAAAAGACCCTTAATTTACACCTCTGGGACTGTTAAAACAAGGGTGGAAAGCTGATCTAAACAGCAGACGGCACAGGGACCTTCTCTTGCTCAGAAGAGCAGAAGATAAAAGCACTTCCTGATAAGAACTATGACGAATTTCAGTTTTAGTTCATCTTTAATAAGAAGACTCTATTTTGCCACTGTCAAATACTCCAAAGGCTGTGAGGAAACCTGGCTCTGGAGCTCATAAAAACGGGTGAAGGTTAGGTCCACCCACCTCCCACATCAGCCTTGGATCCATACTCTCATCCAAATCACCGGGCATTCGCTTCTCCCCCGCAAATGGACCAAACTTCTCTCCCTGAAACACGAGAGAGCGACGGAAGAATCTCGCTTTGGTGCAGTCAGGAAAAACAAAACTTTGTACAAAGATGTTTTGAAAATAGTTTAAGCAGTTAATTGCGTGTGGTTTTCACGCGGGAATGAAGACAAAACCTAACTGTTGATTGAGAGAAACATTTCAGAAAGGACGCATTTGGAGACACAAAGCCTGAAACACGGTACTGGAAACCACAACCAAAGTCACCCTTGTTTCTCCGCTTTTTAGGTGCAGACCTTGGCCACTCGGCTGGGCGTCTGCCTTTCCTCTCACAGACATCGTTGACAACTGCTATTTCATTCTCCGCCCTCCTTAAAATCTAATAAAGCGAGAGGCGTTCTCGGCAAGACGACAATGAATGACTCCTGAATGAGGTTCGCCGTTAAATGCTTTGTGAAAATGACAGTCGAATGACAGGGGCAGACGGGGAAACTTTTAGCCGGTACGCATGAAGGAAATCTCAGTTACGACACCATCGCTATATACGTGGCACTTCTCCGCACCGTTTAGAAGAAAGAATGAAGTAATTTGTGGACAAACTAAAATCAGAATACACATGCAATAACAAAACGTTTCTCCTCCCAACGGCGTCTGAATGCAAAACGTGTCAGTAATATCTATACGCTTGTTTTGTCGCGCTTTTCTTTCTAAAGCAGACAAACCTTCTTTACTCGTCTCGCAGTGTAAAGCCCGACTCCGTCTTGAACTTTTGAAGACTTCAGCGCGAACCTATCTGGCACATACATGCCTAACATGGTCATTAAACTACTTTAAACGAATATCTGACCTCGAAATCTAAGTTTACGTGCCAAAAAGCGGGAAACAGTTTGGTTTTATGCAGAAGAAGGGAGCTTTCTGGAAACTGTTCCTCAGGATCTTGACGTAGCCCGTACTTCCATGTTGCTCCTGTTACGAGGAAAACGATGCCGTACTGTGATTGGTGGAAAGTTTGTAACCAAGGGCTACACATTTTTCATTGAAGTGATTTGAAGATGTGTTTATACCTCCTACACAGTTGCAACTGCAGTGTATTTTTGGTGGCGTGCAATTGAATGTTAGTTTAATGTACTGGCTTTCAGAGAGACATTTCCGTAGGATGTTTAATTGCAATGCGGAGCGAAAAATAGGGTTTATAATAATTTCTGAAGCAGTTACATTCACCTAAGATACATATAAACTCCTTTCAGCATAATTTCCTTGTTCTTCTCGCAATTTTCCTAATATCATGAGTCTGCAGACTCTAGGCCTAACCGTATTCCATTCGTTTCAAAATTTGCTGTAAACAAACCAATCACCACGCTTCTTTAACTTATTGAACCTTGATTTGATTTGAACATTTCCTGTAATAATCGTGTGGTTATAGACATATTACAGATGTGGCAAGGACCTAGACATGGCCAAACCTTCCAGGTGAATTTATTTATTGTTTTTTGTTATCTTTTGTTTATAACCTGTATTTTACGTTTTCATCGACCTCTGAAGTATGGTAATTGAACAAACTCCTCCGTGGGCTTTGCCTCCAGAGCATCAGTACGACAGCTCTTTCTCTTGCAGTACGGATGTGAAGTGAAAGATTTAGGCCAGTCCCCAAAGGAATTGAAACGACATGTCAGACAACAGTGCACACATTAAAAATGAGAGCAAATGGCTGAAGCAAGCTCTAGATGTACACTACACTACACTACAAACCTTTTGTAAAAAATCATAGGCGCAGTTTGAGGGGTTACAGTGGGGACTTGTATCCCCCCCACAGAAATTCTTGCTCACACAACTCAAATAATGTGGTTGGGTGGTTTGAGTATATTTGAGTGGTTTGAGTGTCCTCCCAAAAGTTGAAACGAAACCTTTCGCCACTGGTGAACATGCTCAGGTAATGGGCCGTGTATAATTGTAGTTATTTCAGCTGGTAGTCTTACATGTCAGTACTGGATTGTCAATGCACAGCAGGGTACTGTAGTACAAATCCCATGCACTGCAAATGGACACAAACAGAAAACACTCAACAGAGGCTAACCACTGGCAAAAGAAGTGTACTCTGTTAGCCATAACCAAAAACATCCTCTGAACTGGTCCTCTACATAATTCTCCACATTTGATCTACCCATGGCCCTGGAAACCAGAACTAATTGGAGGCAGGTTTCTGTCAGCTAAGGAAGGAATGGATATGCTATCCATGGATATACATGACCATCTCTCCAAATCCATGCACCTGAGACAGAGATGAGAGACACACACATGCACACACACACACGCACACACACCTGCAAGCATCTGTGAATGCACATACATGCATATCTGAGCAGCCTTTACTGCCTGCACCATGGAAGGCTTTTGTGTAATCGAGTGTGCATGGATTTTTCACAAACACACACACACACACAGATAGATAGATAGATAGATAGATAGATAGATAGATAGATAGATAGATAGATAGATAGATAGATAGATAGATAGATAGATAGATAGATAGATAGATAGATAGATAGATAGATAGATAGATAGATAGATAGATAGATGTTTTTGTGGCAACTTGTCTGCTTTGGTGATATATTGTTGACATCTGAGAGAATTTCTGGCAGCATACATTCCACAAATCCTTTCTCTCGTCTAATCGGCACCGTCAGTGAAGCACTTGTTTACTTCATCCCCGCCCTTGTTTATCTCAAGCTTTTTGTGAGGAACCACTTATCCATCTCCAGAACATCCTGACTGGTGCAGAACATGGTCATGTGACTGTGTTTGGTTGACATGGTTACGGTCTGGGATCCGTGAAAGAGGCGAGACAATGTGCTTGTTTATTTGAGAGTTGGTGTAAAGCCGTAAACACAAAATCACACTCTGGTTCTTTAAAAATAAACGACAGTGGAACATTACAATTGTTGAAGACTTAACTGAGCTTGTAGAAACATACTATTGAGAATTCTTCACTACACAAGCAACCTGTATCCTAGTGGGTGTTGATTGAAATTTGTTTTCTACTTTCAAATGGAAACAATTTACAAAATATTGTGTGTGTGTATGTGTGTGTGTTTATATATTTGTAAGCTTTATATTGCTAAAAGGACTATAGGCTTATGATCTCTTATTTTTCTATATGTAACAGTAAACTCTAAAAACATGTATCTTTAAAATGTGTGTGTGTGTGTGTGCATGGGTGATTGAGCACAGGTGTGCATTCACATGTTCATTCACATGAGTACACTTCAGTGTGGATGTGTGTAATGGAGAGAGAAAGGGGGCAGTTGTAAGTGTGGTCTTTGTGTGGCCTCTACCCCCTGCCCCAGCACCAATGACCCCCGACCTTTGGCAGCCCTGCTGTCAGCACGGCTGCTGTAAAGGAGAGTTGAAATGATTAGGATCCAATGACCTCAGCTCTGACCCCCTAACACACACACCCACACACACACACAAACATACATACACATGTACACACAGCTAACTCCCAACAGCTTTCATTCTCTAAGCTGAAGACACAGTCACCTCACACCTACTGTCATAAATCATCATGTGTGGAGCTGACCAAACGCATGGCCTCTGACACAGTCATCAGAAACATGACAGCAAATGCCACACTGCAAAAAGCAGCCGGACACAGATACCAGCAGAACTCAAAACCCAAGAGAACCTGGGAACCAGATATCTACTGAAGTGGGGTGTAGAACCCTCCCAGTGAGTATGGTTCTTCTTCACGTGGGCACAATCTCTCTCTCTCTCTCTCTCTCTCTCTCTCTCTCTCTCTCTCTCTCTCTTTCTCTCTCTCTCTCTCTTTCCTATTGAGTGGACGCATTTCTGCCCAGCGTTTCTCCGCAGCTCCTGACACTGAATGACCTCGCCAGGCCAGGACGCAGTTTGCGCCATGTTTCAGTTTCACCTCGGGGCTCAGAGCCTGACCCCCCCCCCCAGCCCCAACCCCAGTCCCGCCCCACCCCCGCCGGCAGGGGCTCCTCTCTCTGAGCGTCCCTTCTCTCCGTCTCCCGCGCGGCCGAGACTGAGCAGTTAATGGTTTTTCTTTTGTTGGAGGACTGTTGGATCCAGGGGCCCTAGGGATACTGGGGGAGAGAGAGAATGAGAGAGAGAGAGGAAGTGAATGTAGAGATGGGAGCAAAGAGGGAGAAGACAGAGATCTTTGTTCAGATTAAGCGTGAGAAAAGCACTGCCATCTGACGAGGACCACCGAGGATGGGGACCACCCCCAAGGAGGGAGGACGAGAGGGACAAGGACATCTCCCACCCAGGCCTCATGGAGCAGAGGAGATGGATTTGTTGGTTTCAGGAGGATTCCAGCAGTGTGACCTAGGCTCTGCTCTCCACTGTCTGTTCCTCAGGCCGCTGGTGTGTGGCTTTAGGTATCAGGAGATGAGGGACCTTCTCACACGCCTTTGCCAACAGACAGTCGAAGACATTCCTCACACATTCTTGGACAGGCAGGGACGCTCGATCCAAGCTCTTTGTTGACCTGGACGTGGACCTGACCCCAACATGCAGTGTGTGTGTGTGTGTGTGTTCTGGCTCATGTGCGGCAGGTGGGGGGCAAGCACAGAGCAGGTAGATGCTGGTCCCAGGCCATACCTGTAAGAGAGACCTTACACTAGCTACAGCAGTTTCAGGCTGTCCCTGCCTTTAGTACACCTGCCTGAGCATGTGAGCAGAATCATTACCTGACACACACACACACATACACACACCTATAAGATAATTCCTGATAATGCAGGTGAAGAGGAGCAGAAACAACAAAAGTAGTGTGTGTTCAGTGTCAAGGTCCTGTGTTCATGGCTCTTACTGCAAGCTGTTTCTCAGGTGTTGTGCTTTATGTCCAAGGCACCATTCACAGTAATCAGTCATTACTGTTTCTCCCCAGAAAATTCCTTCTTATATATTGTGGCATATCTAGAACAATGTGACTCTGTCTTATCTGTATTAGCCGTGCGCTAGTTTATCGTGTCCAGAGGAAGGTCATCCACAGGTTGAGAACATCAAATGAAAGTTCAAAGTGTAGTGTGTTCACACATGGGCGTCCAACGATAGTGTTTCAGGAGTGGATCAGAGAGGTTTCTGGTTTAACACGTGTGTGTGTGTGTGTGTGTGTGTGTGTGTATGTGTGTGTGTAGCGTGCATGTATGAGTGTATGTGTGTGTGATGTGCATGTATGAGTGTGTGCATGGGTTAGTGTGTGTGTGTGTGTGTGGAATGGAACAGTGCAGACACCGTTAGCCTTGCAGGGCTGTATGAAGGCCTCTCTAAGAGTCTGCAGTGCTCACAGCATTTCTGCTCTGGTTTTGTCCAAACAGACTCACACATAAGTGCCACAAACTTGAGTATCAGTGTGTTTATGTGCATATTTTGTGTGTGTGTGTGTGGGGGGGGGGGGTTTACTTTGAATTTAGAACCTTCTTCACAAATGCCCTCTAAAAGTGTCACTGAGATCTGAGTTCAAAAATGGGACACCCCCCCAACACACACACACAAATTCACATGAAGGTAAAGCAAATTATTGTGAATCCTTGTTTATGAGTGTATGAAGAGTACCAGTAACAAGTGTAGGGCCAGTATATGGAGAGTTGCTGTTACGAGCATTGTGTGGGTATATGGAGAGTCCCTGTTACGAGCGTTGTGTGGGTATATGGAGAGTCCCTGTTACGAGCGTTGTGCTGGTATATGGAGAGTCCCTGTTACGAGCGTTGTGCTGGTATATGGAGAGTCCCTGTTACGAGCGTTGTGCTGGTATATGGAGAGTCCCTGTTACGAGCGTTGTGCTGGTATATGGAGAGTCCCTGTTACGAGCGTTGTGCGGGTATATGGAGAGTCCCTGTTACGAGCGTTGTGCTGGTATATGGAGAGTCCCTGTTACGAGCGTTGTGCTGGTATATGGAGAGTCCCTGTTACGAGCGTTGTGCGGGTATATGGAGAGTCCACGAGTGTGGGGCCGGTGTATTGAGACTACTTCTCGAATATTTTCTACTTTGCTTTATTTTCCCTGGCTGCTGCTTCTCACCGATCTCCTCTTCCCGCCTTCCTCCTTGGAAACGTAAAGCTCTTCTTTTACAGCCCTGGAGTGCCCCAGCACAGTTTGAACGCGTTTATTTGGTCTATCTGAGCCTCGTCTTTTTTTATGATGCAACCGTGGATTGCTTTCACAGCGAAAAAGTCCTGTTATGATAGCCCTGTTATCATTTCTTTCCGAGTAAGTCTTGGCAACAAGTTGTAGCAAATGCGGTTAACAAATGTTCCAGGACCAGGGATAAACTGAGGTAAAGGTACACTGCTCCTGTGTGTGTGCACGTGTGTTTGTGTGTGTGTGTTTGGATGTGTGAGTGTAAGAGAGAAAGATTCTTACGGAAAATGGTGGACACAACATATTTGTGTGCACGCATCTTATGTCTGAATACACTCACAGCTGTGTCTGACTGGAAAGAGCGTTCCAGATGCCCTCTGGATATGACGCATTCTCTGGATATGATGAACCCTCTGGATATGACACCCCTTCTGGATTTGACATGCCCTCTGGATATGACACGCCCTCTGGTTATGACACGACCTCTGGATATGACACGCCCTCTGGTTATGACTCGCCCTCTGGATATGACACGACCTCTGGTTATGACTCGCCCTCTGGTTATGACTCGCCCTCTGGATATGACACGCCCTCTGGATATGACACGCCCTCTGGTTATGACTCGCCCTCTGGATATGACACGCCCTCTGGATATGACACGCCCTCTGGTTATGACACGCCCTCTGGATATGACACGCCCTCTGGTTATTACACGGCCTCTGATCACATATTGACCTCTTTTATGCAGGACCATGAGCAGCAAACCCCACAGAGATTCCCATAGATTCTCAGCATTAGTCCAGGGCAGCATGGCGGCCAATGCAACCCAGTTGTGCTCCGGCTGTCTCTGATTGGTGGGTGCAGCAGTGCCTGGGCTTGGTGAGGCCGGTTCACATGGCCACCAAGCAGAAAGATCTTAGAGCTCACCTGTGTCTAATCATCAGTGTGACTGCATGTATGTGGACCAGAGGGAGAGAAGGAAAGGTTAAGATAGGAGAGAGAGAGACGTAGATGAATGATGGTGTATAAGAGATCATGTTTGCAGTAACATGTGGCATTGAATATCGTTATTGAACTGAGTGCATGTATGTTGCACACATGTATCTCATTGGGAATGCAAGGTTGCCATCACACTGTTTGTAAGTGTAGCCAGAGCCAGATCTGTGCTTCCCAGCAGTTTGCCGAATTTCAGAACAAAGGAATTAAATTGAAACCACTGTTTCAGCTTGTCTGAGCATTAAGTTGATCTGTGGGGGAAGAGCGCGTTTTCGGTAAACTGGGTCTCGACACGTCGGACTATGAGTCCCACAGTGACATCTGGATACGGAACACTTTCTCCATGGAATTGAGCAGGTTGACTCTGATTGGTTGCAGGCTGCAATAAGTCCCGCCTCCTCGCTGCTGTCCTCCTCACCTGATTCGCTCCAGAATGACCGGTTTGTCTGGGACCTCACACTGAGGTGCTGTACCTGATGATATTAAATCACATGCTTACCGTGCCTTGCCATGTTTACAACATCACTGTTGAGCCTGGCTGTGTGTGTGTGTGTGTGTGTGTGTGCACATATATGATTAGAAGGCAGTGAGGCGGCATCTCTGTGCAAGTGCTTATCCCCGCAGAGAAACACAACACCAGGCTCCAGACCACAGGGATTACTGGCCTCTATATTTAGGGTTTTATGTACATGAATATTGGCAGAAGCACTCTGTACATGTGACAGGGAGCGTGCACACGGGCAAGAGCACATTTACAGAATCCCATAGCAACCGATTCACTCACAGAATGAGATAATACACAGACAAAGGGAGAGCAGAGGCAGCGACACCATGGCAACCGCCCGACTTCATCGGAGAACCTTATACATCGAAGAAATAATTATAGCCAATAGCAAACAAAAATATAACAGTTCAAATAACAAAACAGGAACATTAAGAGGTATAAAATAATTTAAGAACTCTTCCTAAACGTGTCGTGAGTACTGGGTGACGGTGGAGAGGGGAGGCGTATCTGTCTGTAAAGGGGTGTCGGCCGACCACAGGACAACGCGGGTGGGGGGGATGTTTGGGGGGGGGGGTGTAGCAGGGACAGGTGACGCACAGTCCTCACGACGCGGCCGAGACCAGAGACAGGCTGGACAAGAGGTTCCGTAGACGCGAGGACACACACGGGGCTGTGACGGAGCTGACGGCAGCGGCCAGCAGGAGGCGCCGCTGGCAACCCGTTAATGGAACCCGTTGACAGAACTCGTTAACTCGACTCGTTAGGAGAAATATACAGGACACTATCTCTCTCTAGAAGCAGTTCAGTCTCTGCTGCACAGAGCTGGGGGTGTGCACCAAGTAGTCAGTCTGCAAAAGAAACAACTTAGTAGAATATCACTTCCAGTTAAATAAACTTCTTTTTTTTTCTCTCATTATATATATAATATATTTACTTCTGTGCAGAGTCTGTTTTGTTTTATTTTCATTTTTCTCATTTCTATTCCTTTATCGGCCGGTTTTAGCAGTTCTTCCTCGTTTTCACCAGCTTGCTCTGGTACTTGACCGAGTGGCCGCTGTGTCCGACCACGTAAACGTCCAGCAGGTAACTTTTGCCCGGCTCCAGGCCGGCGACGGTCTCCGTGGTGACGGCCCTCTGCAGGTTCGCGCTGTGGAAGTACTTGCATAGCACCTTGTCGGCCTTGCGTCGCGTCTCGGGTCCCGCGCACTGGTTGCGCTCGCGCTTGCGCTGCTCCTCCCCGTAGCTGGCCGCCACCTCGCGCCGGTACACGCAGTACTTGTTGCGCTCCTGCGTCCCGAGCCAGGCGACCGTTACCGAGTCGCACGTGCGCAGCCGGTCGAACGCCTTGACCCGCGTGTCCTCGGGCAGCGAGGGGAAGGGCTGCTTGCCGGCGGCGCGAGTGCTGGCCAGCACACGCAGGACGAGGCCCCCGGCGCGAGCCCCGCAGCGGATCTGGTACTTGGCCTTGGGCCTGCCGCGCAGCTGGAACTGCCGCACGCCCTCCACCGCCTGGGCGAGAGCAGCAGCTTGCCGTCGCGCCGCACCTGCAGCTGCACGGCGTCCAGGCACACGTGCACGTGCAGGGTCACGCGCTGGTGCGAGGCCACGGGGGCGAAGCGCAGGAGCCTGCTGCCACGCCGCCGCACGAACACGTCGGCCACCTTGCCGTCCTTCAGCTCCAGGGTCTTCTGCGCCGCCTCCTCCTTGGTGCGGGCGAACGTGCCCACGTACGCCGTGCTGCCGTTGGTGGCGGTGCGCACGGCGAAGACGTCAAAGTAATACTGCGTGTCCGGCTTCAGGTCCGACACGGTGAAGATGTTCTTGTTGCCGATGCACAGCTTTTGGATGTCGGAGGATCGGCCGGGCTTGGCGGCGTAGAAGCGGGAGGGCTTGGCGGCCGCCGCCCTCTTGGCGGACAGGGAGGCGGAGCGGTCCTTGCCGAGGTCGTTCCCGGGAGACCCGAAGCCGAAGTGGGTGAAGTCGAACGGGCTGAAGTCCCGGCCCGGCTTGGGCGCGGCCATGAAGCCGTCGTCGGCGCCCATCTTGGCCTCGGCGGCGCACAGACTCTTGAAGTTGTGCTCCTTGTTGACCACCACGCAGTACTGCACGGGCTGGCCCATCAGCGAGCCCGTAGGGGTGGGCTTCCAGGCTAGCGTGACGGTGGTGCGACCCAGGGCAGTCACGTCCACCCGCGGGTCGTAGGGCAGCTCCGGGTACGGCTGGTCGGATTCGGGCGTGGTGCTGGCGTACACCTTGAAGCTGCTGTCCTTCTCGGTGGAGAAGACCTCCAGCTGGTAGAGGCCGGAAGGTGAGCTGCTGGAGATGAAGGACTCCACGTCGTTGCCCTTGTAGGAGAAGAGCTCCGAGCCTTCACTGGTCGTCACCTGCTGCTTCTGCTGTTCCAGGGGCTCCGGTTCACCTGGAAAACACGCATGGACACAGACACACACTTGGATTAGGTACACACATATCCTCACACACACATATCCTCACACCAACACACATAAACACACCTGCAGTAAAAAGGGCTGAGGGCTACAGACGTTCTGGTTCAGGTTCAGTTCTCGTTGAAAACACACATACTCAACCTTGTTAGGTCTTACACACACACACACACTAAAGAAGTTATTCACCACCTTTAGGAATTATTGACATTTCAGGAAATCCACTTTTTTTTGTTGTTTGGACATCCGTGTCCATTTAATGCAGCTTAGCCCTCCCAATAACAACACACTTTCCTCTTTCCTCCAGGTTTCCCCCCATCTGGCAGTTGATTGGCTGCTCACGCCTCTAGCGGCCATGTTTTCTCTCCAAACATCACTTGGACACCTCTGTGGCACACAGAGGCGCCTTGTGGCAGCTCAGCAGGCACCGGGCCCAGCCCAGGCCAATCAGGGCACAGACTGGGACCAGTCCAAGCCAATCAGGGCTCAGTAAAGGCCCAGCCAAGACCAATTAGGTCCCAGTCCAACTCGATCTAGGCTAATCAGGGCCCAGTCCAAACCCAGTCCAAGTCAATCAGGACCCAGTCCAGACCCAGTCCTGAACTTTTCCTTTGGAGCCAAAAACATAAGGTTTCATTTGTGTACCATCGCCGACACGCTAAATTAACCCATGTCACGCTCAAAGGAGTAGCTGGCCAAACACAACGCCTG
Organism: Brachyhypopomus occidentalis; assembly: GCA_020368025.1. Lineage (NCBI taxonomy): Eukaryota > Metazoa > Chordata > Actinopteri > Gymnotiformes > Hypopomidae > Brachyhypopomus > Brachyhypopomus occidentalis. The sequence goes on from JAGXOD010000041.1 coordinate 572,719, forward strand.
AGCTTTGAGGAGAGTCATGTACATCTCTGTATGTTTACATGATGCTGTGGGAAAAATAGTGCGTAGAGCTTTACACACTCGTACGATCCATATGCACATCACTGACAGAGCTGAGGCGGCAGCTGAAACGTCTGGTGTGGCTGTGGATGATGATGATGATAAATGACTCTTCCTTAAACCCCACTCCTCCCAACAGACAGCAGCCAAGTCGAGTCATCAGGCAAACCAACAGGGAAATGCTACATATTTTGTCCAATCAGAACCACTAAGTAAGGAACCAATCAGCGAATTAATATGGGACTGAATGATGGGGGCTCTGTCTTTTAGCTAGAAGGTCTGGACCCTATTACCGAGACCTCCTCCACACACACACACACACACACACACACACACGCTGTGCACACATGGACATCTTTTGGACTCATCCGGAAACATACACACACACACACACACACACACAAACAATGCGTTCAAGCACTTTCATATGCGTAATGACAGCCTCTCTCCCTCTGCATCCTCTTCCTCTCCCCCTCCCCCCCCCCCCCTCTCTCTCCCCCTCCCTCTCTCCCCCTCCCTCTCCCCCTCCCCCTCCCCCTCCCTCCTCTCTCTCTCTCTCTCACCCAAACCACCATTCCACTCCACGGCTGCTGGGCTGTGGCTCCAGTGTTTGGGGGAGTTTGCTGAGTTCTGAGTTGAGTTTCTTGTGCTTTTAGAGACTCTGGGGACAGATCATCAACGAGAAAGAAGAAGAGACTCCGAGACGCATTTACAACCTTCCTACGATGGGGGACAAAGAACGGGGAAGGTCATGACCCTTTTTAGCTTGAATTATGTGCTGATTTGATTGGGAAGCAGTAAAGAAAGAGACTATTCATCTATAACATCATATTTATGATCTGTCTCTCCTTTTTATTTTTCATCCTCTTCCCCCCAGATTGTGGACGTCACTTGCGGTTCATGCGCGCACACACACACACATACACACTGGAAACGGCTGGCAGATGCAGGATGGGGTCCCACCACCTCACAGACAACAAATATTTACCCAGATTCATGCTTCTTCAGTTTGCCCGCACGCGCTCAGTCATGCAGTCTCTTCTCTGTTTTTGTAAATCAATCGACGACTATTTTTACCCTCTTTCCACAACTGCCTCTCTAGGCAATTCAAAGGTCTTTTGAACGGGCTGGCATCTTGCTGTCTGGCACACATTCACGTAATGTCACCTTATAAAGAGGTCCGGTTTTACTAACATAGACTAAAAAGGACTTATAGTCAAAAGACTCGCAGTGACTATATAATTTGTCTAAGTGGCATGTCTGAAAAACCGCTAGTTTCAACACCACGTACGTACTGCAACCATGACAGGCAGTATGGCAGGAGAAAATGTATCTGGGACACCCAGTTCGTTAAAGCTACACATAAGGACATGTCTGATTCGAATCATGTCTGATCCTCTGGAGATGAGTAGAGGGAGACATGTGGTACATTGGATGTATGAGAACTAGCATACACTGTATGTGTGAGAACTAGCATAAACTGTATGTGTGAGAACTAGCATACACTGTATGTATGAGAACTAGCATAAACTGTATGTGTGAGAACTAGCATACACTGTATGTGTGAGAACTAGCATAAACTGTATGTGTGAGAACTAGCATACACTGTATGTATGAGAACTAGCATACACTGTATGTATGAGAACTAGCATACACTGTATGTGTGAGAACTAGCATAAACTGGATATATGAGAACTAGCATACACTGGATGTGCGTGAACTAGCATACACTGTATGTATGAGAACTAGCATACACTGTATGTGTGAGAACTAGCACACACTGGATGTGTGAGAACTAGCACACACTGGATGTGTGAGAACTAGCATAAACTGGATATATGAGAACTAGCATACACTGGATGTATGTGAACTAGCATACACTGGATGTATGACTGCATGTGCAGGTTCTTATTATAAAGCACACTTTGATGGTTTATAAGCCAATGCGCACTCCTGAAATGAAAGGGTATGTATCTATCTGGGCCAGAAACGCCTGATCGTACTGAGTGCATGAATCCATCTACCCTGGAAACCCTGGAGTGAGAACAGGGTCATGTACTGATCAACGGCAGGTGGGTGGAGCCTGCGTGGGCTAAGGGGAGGAGCTTCACCTGAGGCCTCGCCACTAGCCTCCTCCGGCAGCTCCTGGAGTGTTAGCCTCCACTCGAGTGGCGTGTCGCATGGCGTCACCGTTACGGACAGCGGCGTGTTGTCTTCCTCCACCACAAAGTAGTACCTGAGGAAGAAAAGAAGTGAAATTAAAGAACTGAACGCACTGAACGCAGAGCCATACCACCGGGTGAGCAGCGTTCTGCGATTTTGTCCAACCCTCTGAGGTGCAATGAAATGAGGTAATAATCTGCTGATGAGGTATTATAGCAAACAGCCCCCGAACGACCCGCTGTAGCTCTCTATATGACCTCACTCACTGTAGCTCTCTATATGACCTCACTCACTGTAGCTCTCTATATGACATCACCCGCTGTAGCTCTCTATATTACCTCACCCACAGTAGCTCTCTGTATGATATCACCGACTGTAGCTATCTATATGACATCACCGACTGTAGCTATCTATGTGACCTCACCCACTGTAGCTCTCTATATGACATCACCGACTGTAGCTATCTATATGACCTCGCCCACTGTAGCTCTCTATATGACATCACCGACTGTAGCTCTCTATATGACCTCGCCCACTGTAGCTCTCTATATGACATCACCAACTGTTGCTATCTATATGACCTCGCCCACTGTAGCTCTCTATATGACATCACCGACTGTAGCTCCCTATATGACCTCACCCACTGTAGCTCTCTATAGGACATCACCCGCTGTAGCACTCTATATGACCTCACCCACTGTAGCTATCTATATGACCTCGCCCACTGTAGCTCTCTATATGACATCACCGACTGTAGCTCTCTATATGACCTCACCCACTGTAGCTCTCTATAGGACATCACCCGCTGTAGCGCTCTATATGACCTCCCCCACTGTAGTTCTCTATATGACATCACCCGCTGTAGCTCTCTATATAATCTCACCCACTGTAGTTGTCTATATGACCTCACCCGCTGTAGCTCTCTATATGACGTCACCTGGCACGTTTATAGCCCCTAATGTGGTAAGTACGTATAAAAATGTGGGATTTCAAACTGAGGGTATTCCATTTGCTACCTGTGATGTTAAAGTAATTTTGCAGTTTCAGGACAGTCAGCATGGAGTCATAACGCAAATGCTGGCGTCCATGCATAACTGCTGTATGTGGGAGAGGCCATGGCAGAGAAGGACTGTGGCTCTCACACAGCCCTCAGACGCGAGATACAAACCAAGGCCAGCCACGAGCGCTAACCACGACGCTGCTATTGCGCCCCTCCCTCGCCGCCCCCAAACTGCTCCCACTTCACCAGGAGATCCGATTCAGTACGATTCGCACAGGACTCCCATGATCCTCCCTGAAACATGCCAGCGTCCTCCCCGGGGAGCGTGGGAGAGGGTGAGTGTGAGGGTGTTCTCTTTCGTGAGAGGCTGGTGGATTTCCCATAATGCACGGCTCCCGCCGCCCTCGTGGACTGGCCGTTGGCAGTAATAGAGTCCATATTCTCCATTAGCACACTTGAAACATGTGCACACATGGACATGCTAAGCACAACTCTGCCCTCTGTGTCTTTGAAAACATGCAAAGGAACATGTGGCTTTGTGGGTCAAAGGCACACGCAGAGCATGTGCGTGTGTGTGTGTGTGTGCGTGTGTGTACGTGCGGCAGTACCTTTTAGGCGTGTCTCTGAACAGGTATCCGCTAATCTCAGCTCCATCGGGTATGACAGAGGTGTCGTGGAACAGAGCCTTATCCCGGATCTGCATCTGGAACAGCCCTTCATCACGTGTGGGAAGCTTCTGCCCCTCCACCCACGGCACCACCAGCAGCAGGAGTGCGTAGAGGCAGCCGAACACCACCCTCATCCTGTGAGCAAGAGAAGGAGCAAAGGAGAACCAGAGGAGAAAAAGATGGATCTTAATGTCTCAGACGGGCGGGCGCTAGGACCTGGGTGTAGAGCACATGGAGCTGCGGACTGATTCACTGCACTTTGGTGCTTCCTTGATTTGAACACAGATGCAGCACTAGGCCTAGAGTATCCAGCTCTATATAGAGTTTTACACACACACACACACACACACAGACACACGCACACACACAGACACACACACACACACACACACACTCACACACACTCACACACTCTTTCATTAGATTACATAGAATCCACTACATCCCACTAGGCCAATACACTCCCTGAGTTCAACTGAGACATAATGAAAACCCGTTTACTCATTATCTCACAGCCATGACAACAAGCTGCTGAGATGCTTCGGCTGCACTTTGTGATGTCATAAAAAACACTGCCAGCTACCCTGTGTAAGACACACACAAACACACATGCTCACACACACTCACACATGCTCACACACACACACACACTTACACACACTCACACACAGCACATGCGACTGTGTCTGTCCATGCTGGAGCAACACACTCATCCTAATTCATCCGTGGTGGCCCGCCCTTACGACCCTCCTTCCCCGGGTCGTCACGCCAACATCACCAACCCTAGACTATCCGTACGGATCTTATCCTGGCTTTGTGTTAAAGGGTGCTTAAGGGTCTGACAACGCTGGTCCAATGTGCCATTAACCTGATACAGTGCAAAGCAGGTCTGTCTCCTCCAGCTGAGAATCTATTATAGAAACTGGATAAGCAAGAAGGCTCACACTCTGGGGGGACTACCCATCTATACTGGGAGATGGATGAAGTTGAGTGGCAAACTTTATTGATCTGAAATGCATTTGTCCGTTACAGTCAAGTGACATTAAAGTGTAAGGTCAGAATTTTGGGTTCAGATGGCTGATTCACATGACTCCAGATGGCGTCCATGTTTGTCTGCCTCACTGGTTTCTTTACCGATGACAGACTGATAAGAGAGCAGTAATTCTGCTGCTGCTTCTTCTGTGTGTGTGTGTGTGCCTGCTCATTACCCAGCATGCCGAGCTGAAGCGAATCGCGGCCCTCTCGCTTCTAAGTGGGAGTCAGATCATATCCTCTGTCTATTGATTGGCCTCCATCGATCGAAACTGACGGGAAGCCCCCTCACCCCCCACCCCTGCTGATATAATCAGGCTAATGACGGCAGATTAGCCTGATAATTCACTGCCAATTTTACCACAGGGGGAGCGAGAGCGAGAGGGTGTGTCCTTTTAATGACCCCTACCCAACTAGCCCTGCCTGACTTCCCCCACTCTCTCTCTCTCTCTCTCTCTCTTTCCTTTTCTAATTGCCCGTCATTCTGCTATGGTCACTCCTTTGTCTGCCCTCTCTCTCTCTCCCTGTCTCTCTCTCTCTCTCCCTCTCTCTCTCTCTCTCCTTTTCTAATTGCCCGTCATTCTGCTATGGTCACTCCTTTGCCCTCTCTCTCTCCCTCTCTCTTTCTCTCTCTCTGCTCTTTCTCACTGTCCCAGTCCTTTGGTGTCTTCCTGTTGTCATTATTGTAAGTCTGATACATTAAAGAAGCATTTACATTGGGGTTTGGGGGTCCTTCAGCGAAACCAGTACAACCAGACAAACCATTACTGCTCTCGAGACACACTCCCATCCCCTTTTCATCGATGCCAAAGACAAGCATCAGATCTGGTGACCCATCACACAAACAGAACCACCAGTACATGGGGAGGGAGTCACAACTGTAAACTGGCTTTGATTAACTACACCAAGCGAAGACCCCATACCTAAATGCACAGTTATGACCAGTGTGTGTTAGTCTAATGCTGAATACAGTAGCCATGACAGCCCGGAAGAAGTCGACTCCAGCCCAGAGTCAAAGCCTCTCAGCTCATGGGCAGATCCCTCTCGGTGAACGCTGTATCACGGCACGGGTCGCAGGGCGGAGCCGGACAGGACACGCCACGTTCTAGAACGCCAGGCTGTGCGCACACGTCGATCAGACGCACTCTGGCAGACGTCGATAGCGTCCGTTGGTTGGTCGAGAATTTCCACAAATACGAACAAATACGTACGTCTTTCCCAGAGCGGACAGCGTTCCCTTGCTAAAATAAAACTTCAAAACAGGTCCATCTGGAACAAATAATGCTTAATGTCTAATTAGAGCCAGGGAAAAAGTCTGATGGCAGTTTGAGAGTGGATCATTTAGAGCCAGAGCTGCCAGCGTCGTGTCAACCTTGTTTGGCTGCCATTTCATTTATTTGTATATCTTATTATTATATGTTTATTATTATATGTTTTTCCTAAGACAGATACATCGTTCTCAACCTTTGGAGCATATATGAGATGAGATGTGCGATGAACTGAGCGGTGTGGTAAATTGTGTACTTTGTGTATACTTTGTGTACTTTGTGTGTGAGAGGGTGTCTGTGTGTGTTCGTCCGTGTGTGTATTTATATTTGTCTGTGTGTGTGCCTGAGACAGAGAGTGACAGAGAGTGTGCAATAACTCTCTAGGACTGAGAGTGATAATTCCAAACAGCTTCAACTCTTTGATCACAATTATGGGCCATGGTGTCTGCATGTCCACTTCAAACCACTCTTAACCACTACCATTAAAGCCAAGGAACAAAGGTGAACTTCATCAGTGTTATTTGACTAATTCCAGCAGGACTGTTCGAACCCATAATTCTCCATTAAACATTTTCTGTGATCTTAACGGCCATCTACAATAACTAGCGTATGATTTAGAATGACTTGAGAGCAGCTGTTTTAAAACTCAATGACAATGACCATCTGTTTTCTCTTCCTAACGGTGCTTCCCCCTCTACGCTGTGTGTAGCTGACTGTGCACACCAGGGTAATCAGCGGAGGCAAAATGCTTCATCATCGTTAATGGTCATAAGCCCATAATCATCGCGTAACAGTGTTCATTAGAGACAGAGAGAGGCGCGGTGTGAAATGGCGTCGGTGGAATTAAAGAGGTCACCATCTCAGGTCAAAGCGGTCGTTAATCAGTGCATCAGTGAGACGATTGAACTGATTGATCACCTTTCAGAAGGTCTGAAAGGTGTTAAGACGCAAATGTTTTTTCAGCGAGTGTAGAGAAGAGTGGGTTCATTATCACCATGGCGATCATAGTGCACAAGTGTGACACTCATTTTCTTCCTGATGGGTCCTGTCCTGACACAGAGTTCCTCAGAGCTTCATGCCGAGGTTCAAATAACATGGTCTCTTCCTGACGATCGAATACAAAGGTTATTAATGAGTTCGTGTGGATGCAAAGAACACAGAGGAATGAACTGGGAAGAGAAATGCAGCCTCAGCGGGAACCTGTGTTCACGCAGCACACAAGTGCTGAACCGGCATCAGCCCTCAGCACGGCCACACATGCCTCCATCACACACTCTTACAAAGCCACCTGATCCTGGAACAGCTACTCCCACTCTCTCCCATTCTCTAAGACATGCCACACATCCTGAGCCCTGGCCTCTAGCTCCTGCCAAACCAATGCAGCAGCACTGTGCCCGGTTAGCCAAATCACACACACACACACACACACACACACACTCCACTCTGCCGCCAGACTCATGTCCTGCTTGGCTCGCACACGCAGCAATGTTTGCAGAGGCTAGGCGTAGAGGGTGCTCAGAGAAGACTGTCGCACGCTTATTCACGCTATCCCGCTGCAGCGAATGCCGTTGGTCCCCGTGCACCTGCGATGAGGGGGGCATGTCCAGTGGAGCGTGCAGCATCACAGCAGAAGCCCCGCCCCTTGCGCCTGCCCCGTGCATGTGCGGAACGTGCACGCTCGCACATTCTGGCTTCAGACCGTCCAATCAGCAGCCGTTCTCCAGCCGAGCTCCCTAACCTGAAGGGCCGAGGCCCGTATTTCCCTGCCCTGAAACACCCGCAGGTGTGTATGGAGCGGAGCCAAGCGCAAGAGCACACTGGAGTGTGTGGCGGCATCCCTCGTAGGCTGCAGGGTGAGAAGGTCAATCTAAGTCCCCAGTCTTTAGAGCTGTAAAGCTCTGGCTCCAGGTTTAAGGGAGGAGGATGTAGATGGTGAGGTGAGGTGGTGAGGTGAGGTGGTGCGGAGGGTCTAACTGAGTTCCATAGCTGGGGATGGATGGAGGAATGTCACACAAACTAGGAACTGGGAACACACTCTCTCACACACACACACACACACACACATCACCATATCAAGACTGAGAGCACAAACAGGCATGGTGGGCAACCAGTCAATCAGCGTCTGTTCTGTGTCGTCAGCCCAGCGAGCACAGAGGGGCTGTTCAGAGGGTGTGTGAGGATCACGTAAGACGACAGGCGGGTTGTTTGTGTGTGCACCCCGAGGGCACCCGCTGGGAAAGAACATTCCGGAGGGAATATTCAGAGGGTTTTAAGGGCTGAACAGGTATGGAAATGAGTGGTTTGTGGGTGAAAAAAGTGGCACGAACGATCAAGAAAAGTCCCCAGCTCCGCACATACAGGTTGGGAGACGGAGTCCTGAGGGGAGTCCTGAGCAGAGTCCTGAGGGGAGTCCTGTCCAGCACGACCGGACCACTGTACACGCTCAGCGGCCTGCCGACCCACTGGACACCCAGATGGCCACTGCAACAGTGGCGGAATTCTTTCAGTGCCTCAGTTTTCATATGCAAATGGGGGGTTTAGATACGCTATGTGACACAGACCTTGCCCATTTTCACACTTTTGTTCCACTTTTCATTCTTTCTCTGAGAGAGTGAGAGAGACAGAGAGAGAGAGAGATGGAGCTGTGGGGCTTAGCCTCACTGTTATACAGTTATTCAGATTCTCTTTTTCTCTGTCTGCCTTTCCTAAGCTGAGATGGGAAAATATCACTGACTAGCACAACAGATCAGGTAGCCAGCCATGCACCTCACATTCTCACTCTTGGCATTTTTCTGGCGGATATTATACTGTTTACAAACGACAGATTAGCAATTCTTTGCCGTCTTTTTCCTGAGCGATTTAAAAAGCAAATCGCAGGAATTTACTCAGAGCCAAATCTTCCACAGATGGGACTTAAACTACTGCTTCACACACACACACACACACACACACAGTCTGGGATAGTTCATTTAGATAAAGGAAAAAAGGGTGTCAGTCATTACCATAAAGGGCAGCTTTCCACCGCATCTAAGGTATAGCCTACCTGAAGAATAGCTGATAACTAAGTTAGTTACGCCATGACATAGCGGATCCTGCAGGTGAGTTTATTCGTCTATTTGGGGACAGGACGCTATCAGAAGCGTAGAAGTTGCGGTCAGATTTGAAAAAAAGTTCTATCGTTCTTTCTTTTCTCAGAGGCGCCAGTATTTAGGCTGAAACGTTTTGTAAAGACCGACCGACAAAATGTTCGCCACGCACGGTTGAAGGGGGCGAGGACGAATATTGATGAATTGCGGTCTGGTGGTTTAGGAACGTTCTTAGTCACCCTCGAGAGCATGGGAACTACGTCTCGAGCACAATGCAGCGCGATCTTGCCCTCGAGACCAGCGGGCACTGCCTTCCGCGTGTCCTTTTCAGCTCCCTGTAAAAGACTCAGGCTTTTATTGAGCTCACTCCCTCTAAAATACAGCCAGGCTCAAGAACTAAATTAAAAGAGCGTGCGTGCTCGGGCTTGATTGAAATGTGTTTGAAACCCTTAACTTTCCGGAGTTGTAAACCGCAAAACCCCTTCCCTTGCGTTCTGGCAGGAGTTTCAAAGAGACTCGTTCTTTACTCGGAGAGTCCCGATCTGTTTTCCCTCATACCACCGACAGCCCAGAGTTCGCAAAAAAGTATTTTACGAGCTCTTAAACCACGAGTTACGGAAATGCCAGAGCAGGTAGGCCTACAGCTGATATCGCTCAGATGCCAGCGGCTTATATTGATGAAATCTGTTGTAGACTGCATGTCTAACGGACGCTGAGACAACGCGTTTGTGTTGCATTCCCAGACATTATCAAGAAAGTTCATACTAACACTATATAAAATGTTAAAGTTAATTTAATGACTCAACATACTATAATAATTAGGTTACGTTACCTTTAGCTCGTTTCTGTCCTGTTCTGTAGATTGCACTGTTTAAACCGGTTCCTTCTGTTGTTGTTTTTTCATCCAGAAACGAAAATATTCAACTTCTCGACATCACATTAAAAGAAAACAGTATGAAATCGCCGTTCGTTTAACTAGATTCGAAAGTGAAGTTTAATAAAGTTGTCCTTTTTTTTGGATGTGCGATAGATTCCTTGGGTCACTTCTGCAGTGGTTGCAATCGGATTAGCGCTGTGGATGCGTGCTATCAGATCTAGCGGATTTAGCTCGCTCCAAACTCTCGAGAGGGTATCCTAAGTTTTGGCAGAACGTCCCTCCCCTGCCGCGCGGTTGCTATTGAGACTCCAACTGAAGAGAGTCGAGATAGTGCGAACTCTGTCCGTTCGCTCTCTGAAGTGACTCCCTGGGCCAGCCCACTTCTTCTGGACCACGCACCCCCCCTCCCCTCCGCCCCGCGCCGCCGCAACCCCCTCGACCACAGAAACTGCCAAACGCGGGACTCTTTACGAGCACATCATTTTATGAATGAAAAAGCTCGTCGTAAACACTTTTGTTAGTCCGCAATGCAATTTTTCCTGTTTAATTTTCTGATAAGCTTGCATTTTAATCGGCTGTTAACTGTGATCGGTGTAGTTTTAAACGTGATCAGGCACAGAAATGTGTGCTTGAACTTGAGATATGTTAAACTGTAATCCAGATATTTTTACATATTTATACATATATTTTTTTACATATATGGTATGGGTTTGTTTTTCGAAAACGGAGATCCCCCACGAAATGATCTTACACGGAGATGTTTAATGCAAAGCAACCATATATCCCGTTCCTTTCAGCTGCAGTTAACACGCGCTCTTCAAAGTCGCGCACCTCGTGAGGTTCAGACGAGGCCTGCGTGCGAATGAGAAAGTTAATTAGGGGGCAAAGAGAGATGGGGAGAAGGACCCGGAGAAATTCCCACGTCTACTTCGCGCCGCTCTTTGTCTCTCTCTCTCTCTTGTCTCTGGGCTTTTTATTTGTCCGTTGCTTTTACAGACAACTGTTTGCCTACAATAAGCAGCCGTACACAACCAGCAGACGCGCTGCCCTCAGGGTTTGTGTAAAGCGGGGACGTCGTTTGCTTTCTCTTGTTCGGACTGTTTACCTCAGGGTATTCTCTGTAGGTAACGGCATGTTTTCGTTCGCACACAGATATTCCGAGTAGAGGTGCGAAGACCCCGGTGGCAGGAGACTCTTTTGTGCGTATCCGTAACCCAGAGAAGTAAATATTTATCAAAGATAAGAGCCATTCTCCAAATCCTGACCCGAAAGGGAGGTAGTTATGTCTGTTTCATAGTCAGGGCCTGGTCTCACAAAGACGTATAAAGCATTTTTATGGTACCTTAATATAGATTCAAGTGTTTACAAGAACCTCTTGAGAATATAACGCACTGGATTTTATTCAAGTTCCTCATATTCCAGTACTTTACATAAAAAAAAAACATATTAAATTGTTATGTGCAAACGAACGCATGTAGTAACGTGCTTTACCTCACTGAGAAAATAACAAGGTAAGAAGTTTTATTATAACTGAAATTGTATTTTATATTTATAATTATATCGTTACTGTCCAATTGCGTTTCAGAGTTTGGAGTAGGTGCAATATCGCCATCTAGTGGATAAGTAAACCTGCTTAAGTAAAAATCTGGACAAAATCATGTAGGATCTGTTTAGACTACACATGTCATATACATGTTGTCTTTTAACGTCAGATTGTTAACTTCATAGTTCAGTCTGCTTTAGTCAACACCTGCATTTACTGTGTTTCCTTTAAGAACCCAGTGTGGCCCAGTGCAGCACTGGAGCCGGCCTGCCTTCTTACACACACACTTACACATCTTCTTACTCTCAGTCTTCCTGTCTTCTCCAGGTGATCCAGCATTGGTCCAGCTGATCCAGTACAGATCTGTCACATTGGTCCAGCTGATCCAGTACAGATCTGCAGCATTGGTCCAGCTGATCCAGTACAGATCTGCAGCATTGGTCCAGCTGATCCAGTACAGATCTGCAACATTGGTCCAGCTGATCCAGTACGGAGGGCTGCCACGTGGACCTAGGTGATCCCACACAGAGGGCGCAGCGTGGGTCCGGCTGATCCAGCACACAGGGAGCCGAGTAGGTCCAGTTGATCCAGCACTAAGGCCACACTGCACTCATCTCTTGGGGAGGTTTGTGCAGCCTAACTGGAGCAGATGTCTGTGGGATGGAGAGAATCACTTTAATCTTATCTTAGAGCAATGGTGGGGCAGAAGCTTCTCACACTACTACTGATAGCAGAAAGAGCCAAAAGAGAGACTCTTTTGGAGGGTAATGTAACCTAACATAAAGGCTTGGACACACACACACACACACACACACACACACACACACATATATGTTTTATATCTTTGGCTCACCCACCATCACACACAACATTCAAACAAAGTCTAGGTAATGGCTCTTACAGTGCATTCTAATTTAGCTCTGTCAGACAAAATGCTCAAGCATAAAGACCATCCAGTCTTTAACCCTGTCACCATGACAATCGGCCCTTCTGTTAACAGTCCACATGATGTTTATGGTTTCCTCTTCCTGCTCTTATTGGCTTATAGAGGACATCAGACACAATGTGTGACCTTTGACCTTCGCCTCACCCCCACCCCCACTCCCACAGCGAAGGTCGCCCCCCCTCAGCGAGGGACCCTATATGCTGAAGGGGTAGGTGGTGGACAGGTTAACCAAGGTCCCTGAAAACAGAGGTTAACAGAGGGGCAGAAGTGAGGGATGAAAGAGAATGAGGTAAAGGAAGGCTGAGGAAAGAAAGAAATAATAGCACGGAGGAGTACAGGCCAATAAACACGGATGAAAAGCAAGAGGAGGTGAGTACAGGTTCAGGGGTCACCGACCCGCCCTGTGGTCCTTCCACGCCATCAAGCAGACATGACATATATACTGTATATAAAAACAGAATATGGGTCATACGGTATATAAGAGGCTCTATATCAGCTTCTGCGGTGACGTATGAAGCAGGCTGGTGAAGTATACGAGCCTTTCCATGTTGAGTTTGTGTCTGTGGTAAGTTCAGCTGCAATCAGCCTGTGGTGGTGGAGGTGACACTTCCTGGTCTGCTGTCTGCACAGCTGCCACACAGGTGTCAACTCCACTGAGATCCAGTAGGCTGGACTTTACTTTGCTGTACTCTGTGTACGCTTGTTCACGCACACACACACGCACACACACACACGCACTAAGCCACACAAGCATGGAGATCGGCATTCGCTCTCACACAGTGCCACAGATTTGCTCACACACACAGATAACATCACTCCACTGTCTGTTGACATGAGTGGTTAGCTGTTTCCAAAACAAGCAGCTCCATCTCTCTCTCTCTCTCCCCCTCTCTCTCTCTCTCTCTAGGGAAAGAAGGGAGGACTATGAAAGGAAAAAGGCCCACTGGCGTAGTCCAGATGAAAGGTCTACACCGAGCGCCACGCCAGCGCCTGATTTCATTCTGTTATCCTATAAAAGTCAAAGATTGGTTGAGTGCAATTTCACCTTATTATCCAATCAGGCCATGGCCTACCAGGGATGTCTGCCTCTTCTAGGGTCTGCAGGCTAAAACATGAGTGAGACCTAATGTCTCAGAGCCTCTTAATTTAATTTATAAGGAAAGACACACACACAGACATACACATGCACACACACACACTATTCACAACAGATATATGTGTCTGTATATGTGTCTGTCTACACAGGGCAGTGACTGTTTGCTTATGTAAGTATAAAAGAAAGGAAAACCTGATAAAAATCAGAGAATCATATAAAGATTTCATCTAAACACTTCCATGTGTCTCTAATGACCAAATACACACAATGTGTGTATCTATATTTATGGAATATGCAGAATTTACCCGAAGAGTAAACTTTCTTAGATGTGGTCAACAAAGAAGCATTTTAGTTCATGGTAGCATGTGTGGAAGGAATCATAACAACAAAGGCCCAATCACAACAAGGAAGGACATCTGGGTAGTCAGAGCGAGGGACACAGAGTCACACAGAAGAAGAAGAGGAAGACTGTTTCTGTGAGGTGGTAGATGTAGGGTGTGATAAGGTGTGTAGGACTACAATAGCTGAATCTGCTGTGTTCTGCTGTAGGTCTGTGACATGCCACTCTGTGCTGATCTGAGGAAACAGTTGGCTTCATTATGCTATGGTCTGGTTGGCTAAACGAATCCATACATGTAAATACAAGAACACAACGAAATTTTAAAAAGCAGAACCTCCAAAGGATTCTTTAATCTTTAATTCTTTAATCATTTATCAACCTTTTTTCAGACTCAACATTCTACATTTTACTTTTCTATGTATGTACTTTTTTACATTTTACATTCTATGCAGTAATTAAACTTGTATTTAGGTTATTTAGAAAGCAGTATATTTATGGTGTAAATGTAAATATTGTGGAGTGGTTTCATTAACAAGACTTCAGATTTTCAGAGTAGAGGTTTCAGGAAGCCTTCAGTATGTCATCATAGTAAAATAGTAAAGTAGTAAGAGAGTAATGTAGTAAAATAGTAAAGTAGTAAAGTATTAAGGGAGTAATGTAGTAAAATAGTAAAGTAGTAAAGTATTAAGAGAGTAATGTAGTAAAATAGTAAAGTAGTAAGAGAGTAATGTAGTAAAATAGTAAAGTAGTAAAGTATTAAGGGAGTAATGTAGTAAAATAAGTTACACTTCAGACAATAATAGTAATGAAGAGCCCAGGCACTTTACATGTCACATTTTTAATTTCTTAAGGAACTATGTAATTATGTTTTCTTGCTGGCGGAAATCAGGAAATAAGTGGATTTTAACATGCAAAATGTGATCTTCTGCAAGCAAAGCTGTCTTCTTCCTTTGACTTGAACTGAAGGTGCATGAAGATGAGTCTGTCCAACGGAAAAAATAATAAAGTCCATAATAATAATAATAATAATAATATTATTATTATTATTATTAATAATAATAATTTTATGACAACACAAAATGACAATTAAAACAACAAAGGCAACAAAGATCTGATGTGATGTAGGAGTCTGACATGTTATAGGGGTCTGACGTGTTGTAAAGGTCTGACATGTTCTAGGGGTCTGTGTTGTAGGGGTCTGATGTATTGTAGGGGTCTGACATGTTGTACAGGTTTGTGTTGATGGGGTCTGTGTTGTGTGGTAGGGATCTGATATGTGTTGCCGAGGTCTGCGATGTGTTGTAGTGGTCTATGTTGTGTTGTAGTGGTCTATGTTGTGTTGTTGTGGTCTATGTTGTGTTGTAGAGGTCTGCGATGTGTTGTAGTGGTCTATGTTGTGTTGTAGTGGTCTATGTTGTGTTGTAGTGGTCTATGTTGTGTTGTAGGGGTCTATGTTGTGTTGTAGTGGTCTATGCTGTGTTGTAGAGGTCTGACATGTGTTGTAGTGGTCTATGTTGTGTTGTAGGGGTCTATGTTGTGTTGTAGTGGTCTATGCTGTGTTGTAGAGGTCTGACATGTGTTGTAGTGGTCTATGTTGTGTTGTAGGGGTCTATGTTGTGTTGTAGTGGTCTATGCTGTGTTGTAGAGGTCTGACATGTGTTGTAGTGGTCTATGTTGTGTTGTAGGGGTCTTGATGTTCAAGCAGTGATACTTTTACAGTAGTCTTAGCCTGCCCTCTAGTGGTACACAAGAGAACAGAAACTCATTATTTTCAATAAGTGGGAAACACTGTTTTGAGTTGCTTGGTTATACTGAATGCATGGAAGCCATTTCCAAAGGGTAATCTTTGAAATAAATGACTACGGTGAGCAAAGTCTGTGGTGATCCTCCCTGCAAGTGCAAGTCATGGTCTGGTCGTTAGGGAACCGGTTTTGTGACCGGAGGGTCGTGGGTTCGATTCCCAGGCCTGAGGCCATGACTGAGGTGCCCTTGAGCAACCTAACCCCAACTGCTCCCCGGGCTAGGGCTGCCCACCGCTCTGGGCATGTGTGCACCACAGCCCCCTAGTGATCACTAGTGTGTGTGTATGAGTGTGTTCTGACTGCACAGATGGGAAAATGTGGAGGACAAATTTCGATTGGGGTGAAAATCACAATTGACGAAAATGTGGCTTAACTTAACTGTATGATGTCTGCTCACACCACTGTATGGTGTCTGTTGAGGTGACTGTATGATTCCTTGTTCATGGCCTGGATCATGAAAGTGTATTTCAGGATGGGCCTTAATGGCCATAACTGGACTTCTCTGTCTCACACAGAATAGAAAAGATGGGAGTCATTCTTCCACATTAAAACAATGTCTTTCATAAAATATTAAATAAGAATAACGCTACACAATTAGTTCATGAGGAGGAACGGAGGAGCAAACAACAACAAAATGAAAAAAGAACCACGTGATTCTCAGACAGCTGGCCTGTCTGGCCTTGTGGTTTTCTCTTCCGTTGGCATACAGCTCAGGAAGCTTGAAGCCTGTAAAAGAGGACTTTTTATAAAAAAAGAAAAAATGAAGAAATATTTTTTTAATCTTCACGATCTCACAACAAGCTAGCGCATCACTCAGGTCCTGCAAGCGTTTATAACTTTTCATAAGTGAGCGTTTGGCGCCATCTAGAGACCATCAAGATAAACTGGTCCATAAATGTATCCCAGGTTGGGCTTTTAGCTTTGAGGCTATACACACTGAATCTGTTCTGCTGAGGAGAAAATATTACAGATATCCTTGACATCAGTGTATTACCACAGACGTGGTAATACTTATTGTTATAAATTACAGTCAATAAAGCTTCTTTGAATCTTAAATCAATCTGCAGAACTGAGAGATAGGTATGTAGATTGTTTGTCAAGATCACTGTCTTTAATGAATTTAAAAAACATAAGGAACAATAGATTTTATTACTTAACAATCTGATATTATTAAGGAATCGAGTGTTCATTATATACAACACAATCTACCATAGGAAAAATATAATTATTTAGGCTTCCCTGTAATGCAGGGGTCCTGGAGGTGCAACAGCTCCCCCTGCGGATGCAGAGTATAACTGAAAAATAGTAACACAAAGTACAATAGTTGTGTGTGTGGGTGTGGCTAGTATTTGCTGGGAAAGGTAAAACAATAGAATAGTGCTTCACAACGAATACACAACACAAAGAGAGTTGCGAGCGGCAGAATGCACAAGTTTCATCTCCTTTCAGTCCAAGCACTGCAAAAACCTTTATTACCTTTATTACATCCCAGTACAAATGATAACCATGAGCAAGAAGCTAACCCAGGTTGCTAAGCTTGAAGGCCTTGGGGTTGGCTAGCATGCTAAACTGTTCTCCGCACTTTCGCTGTCTGGGGCTCCCAGCTCATTTTTACCTGCTTGTGCTGCTCTGAGCTAAACGACTGCTAATTGCAGAAGAAACTCAAGAGCTCTTCACAGCCTCTACAGCAGAACCTGAAAGTCCCGACGGAAGCCAAGCAAGTCCGTGTCAGAACAGCTGCCATTAAGGTGAAACATCATTCTAAATTATGAAACTTGCTTTTTATGAGTGTTCACATATATATCTGGAGAAAAAGAATATTTTTTACATTTATATTTTGGAATAATCTCCGATTTCAAAGTCAGACCCAAATATGTTGCTAAGCCCTTTTTTATACACATTTGTACATAATGTGTGTTATTTAATCACCTCATATTCCAGTGTCAGGCCCAGCACACAGAGAGGCAGATAAAGGAGTTTCACCAGTTTCTAAGAGATGAAGAAGCAGCAAGAATAGCTGCACTGAAGGAGGAAGAGGAGCAGAAGAGTCACATGATGAGGAGGAAGATTGAGGAGATGAGTGGAGAAATAGCATCTCTTTCAGATCAAATCAGAAACACAGAGAAGGAGATGGAAGCTGAGGACACACACACACACACACATAAATAAAGAAAGAAGTTAAAAACTGTAGTGTGAATGAATAACATCACATAAAAGTTGACTACAGCAGATAAACATTTGAGTTTGGTCCCTAACATTTGAGTTTGGTCCCTAACATTTGAGTTTGGTCCCTAACATTTGTTTTTCTGGGAAATATGCTTTAGGGACTTTTATTTAATGTCCCTATAAGAAATAAAAATATCGGATCATCATATTACCAAACAAATTGAAATTGGACTTTTGAAAACGTGAGTGCTGAATGATGCATTTAAATGGATTTTCACTTCACTGGACAATTTTCCCTTCATTTCCTTCTCAGAACTGGAAGCCTGCAGACGTTAGCGATTCTCTTGTGTGTCTTGATTTTCCATTTTGATGTCCATTTTTAAGCTTAAGATTATTTTAGCTAACTATATTTAACTTTTAATTGCTATTTAAATGAATTAGAATTAGAATTAGAATTAGAATTAGAATTATTTGAATAAACCTATCCATCCATGGCTATTTATATTTTAGGGCTGAGAGGTAATACCAGCACGTATACAATGGTAGCATGAGTTGTGTCTCATTATATATTAAGCATTCAGAATCTGTAGGTTGTATACTGTAAAAATATAAAATATAAATTGCTTTTGCAACCTACAACTCTACTCCTAGTGTGACATTTATACTGTATATTGCGTTGTTTTCCTGGCCTGTGTCTTGTGTATTTCATAGTTGTCAGGGAAATTCATTGCATCCGTGTCCTGTTATATTCTGTTAAGCACCAGCAGAGGGGGACAAAATGCAAAAATACATAGAATAATATTACTGTAAAATCACCCCGGTTCCCATGACAGCGCCAGCATTTGAAACCCCTGCTGAATCCACCGTGTAATTCAGTGTTCGGAAGTGGTGAAAACTATAATCAAGATACGTGAGTGTTTTTTAAGTAAAACAAACGTAAGCGTTTGAGACAGCTTGGTTATGTTAAGAGTTCCTTCTTCAGCCGAATGAGCAGTTGAGACGGCTACACTCTCTACACAGTGCAGGCCTGTCACGGGTTTCATGGAAGTCCTGTCCTCTTCCGTTCCGACTTACACATTAATAATGAAAGTGCATTTTCATTTAACACACGCGGACCACATTATATAAATTGCAGCATGTTTTCATATTTCTATCGTTTCGTTTTGACAGATAATGTTGTGTGGCCTTTCTCGTTTGTACCGTGATGGATTATGTAAACGGTGTGGTATATGTGCATAAACTGTTGTGTTTGCGTGTGCACATGAAAGCCAGCATACATTATTCACACTGAGGCTTGACTCGCTGCATTATTCAAACAGACAAGAGCTTTTTTTCCTTTACTGGTAGCAACACAGCCACTACAAATTGCCATTAACTTCTTCCTGCCTAAGAAGTGTAACCTTCAAATCACAAATGCCAACCAAATGCCAAACAGTATCTTCAGTGAACCAGTTTGTTTTGTTGAATTACTGGATGCAGGTTAAAACAACAGCAACATCAGAACATGACTGACCTGAGTAACCTGCTATTATGCCTGGTATTAATGTTTATTCAAAAGCAAAAAAAAATCACCAAATTTGAATTCATCTTATTTATGATTTTTTATAACACACAAACAAAAGGCCATTCCGTCTCACAAATTTAGCACAGTAAATTTCCAGCAGCTCAGCAACCTGTGGCTCAAAAAATAAACAAACAAACCTGCACGTCCTTCCTACATACAGCGTGTAACAGTGGGGAGAAGGACTTCACAGTCCACGACTTCACAGTCACAGCCCACCGTTTTTTTGACATAAATGACATAAATGACATAAATGTTATTCTAGGATGAGGAGAAGATGTTTGGGTTTTTAACGTTTTAACATAAAACGTCTCCTCTGGTTTGGATCGTGGGTCGTTGCTGAGACAGCCATGGCATAAATGATACAGATTTAATCAGGCCTGCTCTTCCCTCCCCGCGTCCTCGTTCTTGGCGTGTGTCCAGGAAGAGACACGTGTTTGTTTGCGGGGTTTTTTTTTTGTTGATCTGTTTTTGTGCGATAGAAGAAGCTTGTTATCCATGTCCTCTGTGCACCTGCTCGCCACCAGTGTGTGACGGAGCCTGCACACACCTGTCGTTGTTGACCTATGACCTCCAGTTTCAACCCTGAGGTCGTTTAAAGGGATATAGGGAAAGATATAATTAAACCGTGTGTGTGTGTGTGTTTGTGTGTGTGTGTGTGCTAATATATTTGTGTGTATATATGAAAAACATTTGTCTTTAGCTTATACAGTGTACACTCTATTATATAAAGTGTTTGATGGTTATGATACTATAAGAACATATGTATGTGTAATTGTCTTTGTAAATTATTATTTTTAATGTAGCTTCAGTATGAAGGTTCTTATGTTTATTGTTTATGAAACAGAACTCTCTACACACACAACCCAATTTGCTGTGTCTAGGGTCAAACAGCACAACAAAACCAACCTTCCAAATACTCGTTAAACAAAAGAAACGGACTTGTAAAAGAATTAATTGGCTTCCTCTGTCCTCTGAAGCCTTAGGAGAGATTGCTGTTCTTGTTATGGGATCCTAGCGTTTCACATGACCTGGCTTGTGAGGTAACCCAGCAGGGATCAGCCTGCCTGTGCAACCAGGAGCTTCAAATGGACCATAAAGCAAACAGCTCAAACTAAATAACATCACTCATTATATTGACGTGCATGGCACCAAGCATGCAGTACAAACACATGAACACATACGTTTGTTTACAAATGTTATACACATGCGGGCCATGCAATATCTGCAAGGCAATGCAGACTGCACGACTGTTCGACCCATGAATGAATCTCTAGATCATTACCTGTGGATAAATCAATAGTGTATTCCGTGCTAATATGATGACGATGGTAATGGTGATGATGGTGGTAATGATGAGGCCGCTGATGGCTGCGGTGGTTGGGATTAAACCCAGCGGGGCGTTGCTCAGGGCGACTGCTGTCATTTTGGTTCTTCTTGATTGTGAGGTTGATTATCTCAGCCGACCTCTGACCTTCCCTCCCTTCCACTCTCTTCAGGAGTCCTCATCTCGTTAACGTCTCACACTCCCTTAACACACATACACACACACCCACACACACACACACACACCCAAGCCTTTCATGTCTCCCCCACTCAACCTCTGCTCTTTCGTTCCTTCATTCTCTCTCTCTCTCTCTCTCTCTCTCTATCTCTCTCTCTCTGCCCTCATGTTTTCACGCAAGCAGCCACAAAACATCAGTTTTCACTCACACACACTAACTAATGAATATATCACTGTAAGTGCATGTGCGCACGTGTGTGTGTGTGTGTGTGTGTGTGTCTGAGAGGAGGACCCCTGAGAGCAGGCTTGATTGGATGGTCTGTTTTTATGAGTGCAGTCTTCAACATGCACAAATGCTCTCACAAATATATGATCACACACACACACACACACACACACATACACACACACAAATATTGCAGGCACTCCTTAAACACATGTAAAGATGCCCTGATCACTTCATTGATGCACCTACAACACCATCCTATACCTCAGTACTATGTTCTCTCTCTCTCTCTCTCTCTCTCTCTCTCTCTCTCTCTCTCTCTGCAACTCTCTTCTCATTTGATGTAATTGTTGTCTTTTGGCATAAACATATACACTCCATGCAGACTCCATGGTCAGTACATAGGGTGAGTTTGAATGGATCAGTAGTGGAACTACTGTAGATCCTTCCACAGTAATCTAATCTGTAGAGAGGCACTAAGGGACAGGTGCATTCGGCCTAACCTGATTACATCTGTGTGTGTGTCTGTGTGTGTATGTGTGTGTGTGGAACTGTATGTATTAGGTATATCTATGTGTGTGATTGCCCCTATGTGTGTGTGTGTGTGGGTGTGTGTGTGTATGGGTGTGTGTGTGTGTGTGTGTGTGTGGGTGTGTGTGTGTGTGTGTGTGTGTGTGTGTGTGTGTATGCTTCTGCATGGTAAGGGGAAGCCTGTCTTTAGCAGAGCTAAATATGGAAATGGAAAAAAGAGGGTTACACACTGCACTAAAATTACAGCCAGTGTGTGAGTGTGTTTCCATATGACTATGTGTGTGTGTGTGTGTGTGTGTGTGTGTGTGTGTGTGTGTGTGTGTGTGTGTGTCCGCATCCTGAGGTGTCATATTCAGTTTGTTCAAGGAGCCAGGCCAGCTGGGACATTGAAAAAGACATAGCCCCTCCACCCCCAAGCTCCCCCACCCTGCAGCAAACACACACACACACATACACACACACACACCCTCCCCTCTCCTCCTCTGTTTAAGAAGTGTATACATTGGGGGGGGGGGCAGCAGCTGGCAGTCTGCACCATTATAACAACCCCCGCATGCACGCGCACACACCCACACACACACACACCACACCCAGAACCTACGCAGACTAAGTGCAGACTAATCACAGCCAATGATTGCTCAGCACTGGTCTTTGCCACCACACCTGCCTCATGACTGGTGGTACTATCCCACCTCTCTCAGTGTGTGTGTGTGTGTGCATGTGTGTGTGTATGTGTGTGTGTGTGTGTGTGTGTGTGTGTGTGTGTGTGTGTGTGTGTGTGTAGTGTGTGGGTGTGTGTGTTTGTAGTGTGTGTATGTGTGTGTGTGTGTGTTGGGGGGTGTTTATGGGTCTAACAGCTGAAGGGATGGAGGTAAAGTGAAGATGAAGGAGTCATCTCAGAGGATTAAAGGACATATGTCTTCAGACCACAGGGTGTGAACATGGCAACATAAAGACACACATTGCCATGCATTGACTGCATTTATTTGCATTATCAAATACATCTTAGCATTTTGCACAAGCCAACATTTCCACGGGTTGCAAAAACTATTTACATTTGTGCAGTGTGGATGAATATTTGTCTTTGCTCTTTGTTTGCTCTTAAAACTGCACTAATTAAGATTTGCCAAGGATCTTTAAATGTACTACTAACATCAAGAGTACAAGCTTGGTGCTGCATATCTGAGACTGCCTGCATGGCCTAGAGCAGACGGCTTGCGCTGTCTGTAGTGAATTAGAAAGCACACAATATCATATTTTGATTAAGTCAATGAGTGGTTCACGGTGAAGTGAATTCAAAACAATCCAAAACCAGAAGTCCTACTGAGATTAGCGTGAATAGCGTGGTATCTACGACCAACCTGAGAAGATCTCCTAGTGAACAATAAAACTAATTCTAAAATTCCATGAAATAATTTGCTGTTATCTGCGATTGCTAATTCAAGATTCAAGATAATATGGACAAAAATCATTGCTGCAAGAACTGGTCCTACATATGCCTTCATGTACACGCCATACGCATCATTATAAGGCCCAAATCTCTGCCAGTTTGCATTTCTTTTTCAGCAGCGTATTATATCTTTGTCTTTAAATATGACCCACAAAAGCTGCAAAAAAAATTCCCTGTGTCATCACTAAAGTGCTCGATATGTTTCTCAGGAAGCAGATGTCTGTTTGATTATCTCATACCACTTCTGCTCACTAACGGGATCATTCAATCCTCTGTCTGTCTGTGCCCCCCCCCCCCCCACGCCAACATACACACACACAAACACACACACAATGAGAGGGCCAGCTGGCCTTTAGTTGTACATAACAGCGCGATTCCATCTCTATAGGATGACAATGTGTAAATTAGATTGTGTGTATCTGGTGCATCTGTGTGTGTTTTCCTGCCTACCTCATCATCATGTTACAGATGCTTCCCGTATACATCCACCGTGCCCACATCGATCGCCCCACCGTGCCCACATCGATCGCCCCGTGACCCCTGCTCCAAGGTGCAGTATGCCCACTTCCTGTGCCCTTTCTCAGTGAAACGAAACATAAATGATCCCGTCTCATTTTTGACAGCAAGAATCAAGCAATTCTTGAGATTTTGCTGACCTGTCCTGTAAGCCCTGGAAATAATGATTTTGTTCATCTTCCTTAAGTGTTGGTTCAATGAAAAAGTCGTTTGTGGTTCTGTATTATCGAGCAGAAACAGCGATTTCTCAAATGGACGCTAATGTAAGCACCAACTCAGTAGTTGAAGCATCACACAGAATGTGTTACTGAACTGATGGTATACTCCTAATGCAGGGTCTTAGTACCTTGCTGCATCAGTGTACCTTGAATTATGGGATGCCCGCCTGTCGGTTTGTCAGCAGTTAACATGGAAATCCTTTTTTCCTACAATATTTATATTATAGAGTCGTTAATATATGTTCTATGGATATATCCTATTTTTTTCTTTATCAACAATGTATGATATTTAATGAAAACCTTTGTCCTCACAGAAGCCCTTGCATATGCGAATGTCTCTCTTGATTGGCTTAGCTATCACGTAAGATCTGCTTGCTATAATGAGAACCTTCAGTGAGGCCTCTGACAGTGATTGGCTTAATGATTGACCAATCAGTGTTACCAAGCCAGATGCTTATCACTGTGTAATTTGATCAGGGTTCCTAATGAGAATTCTGATGAGAAAACAATACGCGCATTTTCTGTGTTCGCCTGTTTATCCTCCGATAGGTTTATTTCACTCCTAAACATTATCTAACCTATAATAATATCGTAGGAGTTAACAGCACAGGTGCAGTAGGCCTGTCTTCATTTCAGAATAGGACACTTTAAAAAGCCTCACTGCACTTAACTGGTCATACTGGGGACTACGACACCAGTAGTGATGTCAACCACCAACGCACTGTACAAGAAGGCTAAAACGACACTTTAACCGAGAAGAAACAAACATGGTCGGCTCTTTCAAAACGACAAACGTAGACGACAGAAAATGTGCCTTCGCCGAAAGTATGAAGTTGCTGTTTAAGCATGCATAAAGAACGACACCCAGACACCCTTGACACCCAGTTGCATTTTAATAAGCTATTTTTAGCTCCGAGCGTCACTGCGCATTGTGACGCTGCCTGGCGCGCATGCTGGGTCCGACTCCCCGCCCGCTGCTGTATGAAGTACGCTGCACGCGGAGGAAAAGTCTCATTCTGTTGCAACCGGCTTTATACCTTGGAAGAGGTGCTATGTCACCTCTATGTAGACGAGATGTATAATTAGCAAAGAACGTCAGAACTACAGCTCGACGTGTTAAAAGCATAGTAATAATATTCATACACATGAATGTGTTTTAATGTGTAACATGATTATAAGGTAATATGTTTTCTACAAAAAAGTGCATTCATTCTTACATGTAGCTGGTCCAAGCAAATAATGGAATCTACTGAGCTCTGCATTAATACATTGGATCTGTGTGCGTGGCCATGACGTAGTACACGGAAAGCATAAGGTGTCGAACTAATGGGTAAGCCCCGTGCGTCTTAACGGTGTCACTGTCCCAAACCTCGCGAGCTCTAAGGACATTCCAAGCTCTTATCGGCAAACCTTCGTGACAGCGTGAGCTACTGCACCTTATAAATAATGAATTAAATGACGTAAACATTGCGGCGCTCTCTGCAGCTGGAGCGCTTGCTTAAAGGGGCGGGAACCGGAATAAATCATGACGCAGTCGTGACGTACATTGAGGCGCTTTAATCCTTTGCCGCAGCAGATCAGCCGGTAGCGCGAGGAGGAGGATGCACGGTCGGTCGGAGAGGACTCACGGCTAAAAATACAAAAATAATATCAATAATAATAAAACAAAATATAATATAGCCACAGATAAAAAGGCTAACAGCAAAACCACCATATTTATTTAGAATCGACGACCGACTGGACCAAAGCGCCTCCTCTCTCGCTGTATGGTATAGGAAGTTAAAGGTTCTGCGCTAGAGGTTACCGTGCGTTCTCCTTTTTGTTCTTGACAAGGCCGTGGATACGCAAGCTACTTTTTTTTTGTATTTTTACGCAAATAAATGGGTGATTACGGGTTCGGCTTGCTACAGACAGCGAGTATAAACAGCAGCACTACACTGTTCGGCGGAGGCGCATTTAGATCCTACTCGACCCCCTCTCCGGTTACTATCGACCACTTCTCCCCCACTTCGCCGTTGGTTTCCTGCGGCAGCGTCACCGCCGAGTCCCCTCTATTCTCGTCAGGTGCTGTGCATCAGCAAAACATGCAGGATGAGCCTGTGAGGTTGACAACCTCGCATCAGCTCCCGCCGACCGAGCCAAACAACGACAACGGAAACGCAGCCGAGCAACCGCAGCTAAGCGGCAGCAACAACGGCCATAGCTGTAACCACTCGGATCTGCAGGCGCAGGACTACGACGCGCTGAGCCGCTTCGCCGACTTTAAAGCTGGAGGTCAAGCCCAGTTTTGTCCGACGCAGTCGTTCTGTGACCTTCAGCACGACCGGAAAATACAGCAGCAGTTAAGTCAGCAACCTGACTTGGACTGCCAGGAGCCGCCTCCACCCCTAGGAGAATTCTGTCACCTGCCGCAAAAACAGCCCTACACCGCCCTGTGCGCTGTCGAACCCCACCTTAGCGCGGACGCGGGCCACGGTCACACTAACGGCCCGCTGTTGGAGCATACGGCAGCCGATGCTGTGTCCGCTACGTCGCCATCGCCAACTTCCGTGAGTCCCCGCAAGGTTAAAATCCAAATGGAATCCCCCAACGCTCACCTCATAAATAGCAACGGCACCGCGAGCAACAGCATGCTGGCCGGAGGGATCGGAGCAGGTTTTCCGAACCTCCCCCATCAAGAAATACAGAACCCCGGGGGCGGCTCGGTTTCCCCCACTCTCCCCGGTTTCGGAACACCATGGTCGGTTCAAACAAGCTCACCCCCACCGCCTGTCTCCAGTTCGGCTAATCCGAGTCACGCAAACGCTATGAATCCTGTGTCCAGTACCGAGAACGACAACAACTTCTACCCGGGGATCCCCTCCTCCATCAATCCCGGCTTCTTCCAGAGTTTTTCGCCAGTGTCCGCTAACCCCTGCGCCGGCATTAATGTACAGGGCTTCAACAGCCCTTTCTCGCCGCAGATCAACGTTCCTCCCCAGCAGGCACAGAGCCGCCGGTCTCCGGTTAGTCCACAGATGCACCCGCAGCAGGGCGCTTTCCTGCAGCAAAGGAACAACTATAATCATCATCAGGTGAGCGAACCTTCCATGGATGAGCGGCGAGAATAAATCGAACCCTTAATCCGTGTGGACCTTTAATCTCAGTGTTTTTCAGAGATCATAACCATGCTAATAAAGTACATTAAAAACATGCTATGAAAGATAGAGCTATCGTAGTAACTCAGCTACGGTTGTTCTGTGATCATTACTGTGTAATTATTGCCAGAAAGATAGATTACGGCTTCAACATTATTGCAGGGCTGGGGAGGTGAGGTTGGGTGTGGGGGGTGAGGGAGAGAGAGGGGGGGGCACGAGCCATTGTGAAATTTGTGCGGTGAATACAAATACGGCCGGTCAGTGCGTCACTCCGCACAGGGGAGAAGGCTATGAGCAGTCCTGCAGATCCCGACAGATCGCTCCTGCGTATTTGAGTATGTACCTTAATTGTTTGGAGTGTTAAGAGGTCGTCCGTGTTGGCAGCATTGTTCCCTATCAGTGACGCGAAACATCGTTCACGAGACGTCGTGACATTGTTAAAAGGCTTCACGTGACATCGCCGAGGCCTCAAGGACGCGCGTGTGTGTGTGTGTGTGCAGCCGCGCCTGCGTGTAATTGTGTAAGCCCCTAATGAGAATGATGTTAATGTTTTTTTTTTTCATTTGTTTACCTATGAGAAAAATAGAAAGTAAAATTACTCGAAATATTTTTATATAGTTCAGGTTGTTACAGTTTTCTTGTATCATACAATCTTTTATCTTTCAGACAAACAGAAAAAGTACATTTGGTTTTGAATTAGACTGAGTGGGGCAGGGCCCCCACCTGTGTGTGTGTGTATGTGTATGTGTGTGTGTGAGGCAACAGATGGTCTACAGGAGAGAGAGAAGGAAATTATTGTGTGTTCTTGCTGCCATCTCCATATATACAATGTCTAATTATACAAAATGATACACACTCAGATTGTTACTGTGGTGGAAATCTGCAACCGTTGTCTACTCACTGTGGTGTGTGTGTGTGTGTGTGTGTGATTGTTCAGAATCCATGCATTATGGTTTACTCCCCTGGATTGCAGCAATTTGGAAAACAGCTCACGCTTTCTTTCCCAATGTCTAGACAGCATCGTTATTATCACCAAAACGCCCAATGCTCACACACACACACACACACACCTATATCTAATTATACACCCGGACATTGTAGGTTATGTAGATGGGTGTGGCAAATGCGCATTAGAGAGATCAGGAACTGTACACACATGCGCACACACACACACACACAAGTGCACCCAGCCATATTCAATGCATGCGTGTTTACGAGCGTTTAAGTGTTATACCCTTGTTATTTCATTTGTAAGTTCTCTCGTTGTGTGTGTGTGTGTGTGTGTGTGTGAATGAGAGAGAAAAAGAGTTTGTGTTGTTGGAGTCACTATGCAATTAGAATTAGATGCAAAGCTCTAAAGCTTCTTACTGCTTATGTAGGACCAGACTAGGCCTGCCTAACAGCCCAGCACACACACACACACACACACACACACACACACACACACTGCATGGCCAAAAGTATGTGGACGCCTAACCATCACATAACCATCACATATATCACTAAATAAGCTTTC
Source organism: Brachyhypopomus occidentalis (assembly GCA_020368025.1). NCBI lineage: Eukaryota > Metazoa > Chordata > Actinopteri > Gymnotiformes > Hypopomidae > Brachyhypopomus > Brachyhypopomus occidentalis. The sequence continues at coordinate 601,422 of JAGXOD010000041.1, forward strand.
TGAACACTCCAGTCCCAAACCAAAGGCGTCGCTGTGATGTCGCTGCCCGAAGTGTGTCTGCAAATTTATGCCCATTCAGTCAAAAGAGCATCTGTGATGTCCGGCACTAACATTGTACATGAAGGTCCGGCTACTAGCCCATGTTCCAATTCACAGCTGTTCGGTGGGGCTGAGGTTATGGCGGGTTCAGACCCCTGGAGTCCTCCACACCAAACTCATCCAGCCATGTCTTTATCGAACTCGCTTTGTGCACAGATATGCGCCAATGGCAAAGACCTTCCCAAAACCACCGTCACAAAAAGTGGAAGTGTGTAATTGTTTAAAGCGTTAATCCTCCAGTGTACAAAGACGTCAGCCTTCCCTGGAACTAAGGGGCCAATTTTAAACCGTGAAGAACCGCTGCAGAACATAAGCGCTCCACCAAACTTCCCCATTGGCACTGGGAACCATATTCTTCTCAGTCCCAGAATTGTGCATCAGGCCGTCTAATAGCAAAGCGCGAATCTTCGCCCGATGGAACATGTTCCACTCTGGCATCTAGTGGCGGTGAGCATTACGCCCCAGTCCGTCATCGGTACGGTGCGTATTCGCCTGAGGCTAGTCTGCACCTGATTGGTTGTCGAAACCCATTTCACGAAGTTCTCGACGCTCAGGTGATGCGCTGACGTTGCTCGCAGAGAACGTTCGGGACCCTGCAGTGAGTGATGAAACAGACGAGAGTTGATGTTTCTATACGTTTATGCACATTTAATGCCATTGAGCTCTTCAGTACGTCCCATTCTACTGCCAGTGCTTATCTATGGACATTGCATGGTTGCGTGTTCGATTTTGTGTCCGTTTTAGCAAACAATATGGCTGAAACCGTAGCTCAATAAATAAAAGGTCCATGTACTTTAGAGCACACGGTGTATGTTCACAACATGAACCCTCTCTCTCTCCGTTCCGCCCACCAATAGCCCATGATGAAGCAGTCCCTGTGGGGCGGGCCGCAGGGGAGTGGCTGGAACTCTGGGGGCGTGTCCTGGGGAAGAGACCACCGGCGTGGGGGGGGGCATGAGCATGCCTGGCTCTCTCAGCCAGGTGTCCCCCATGAAGAAGCCGTTCTCCAGCAACGTCATCGCCCCTCCCAAGTTCCCCCGCTCCGCCTCCGGACTCGGCCCCAAGTCCTGGATCGAAGAGACCGTGTTCCGCACCGACAACAACTGCAACACTCTGCTGCCTCTGCAGGTGCGGACAGTCATTTGTGTGTGTGTGTATGTGTGTGTATGTGTGTGTGTAGGTGTGTGGAAGCGGGGATGTATATCTGTGTTAAGTCACGGAGTGTCTGACAGCAGTATGAAAAGGAGTCCCACAAGTTAAAAACATATAAACACGTTATCTGAATCCCAGCATGATCATGTACTAGAGTACCTGGGTGTTCATACTCATACCGAGTGTTCATACTCATACCGAGTGTTCATACTCATACTGAGTGTTCATACTCATACTGAGTGTTCATACGTTCCTTTAAAAAACGTCGGGGGAGTTTGGTCAAATGGAGAATTGGTCAAGTACTCATAACAGCTACTCAGACACATATAGATTCATACAGAATCAATCCCTGTGTAAAAATAGGAAAGAAAATAGGAACTGAGTGTATATAATGGGGGAATATAAACGAGTGTGTCAGTGTGGTTAGTGAGCCTAACCATTGTGTCTACCGAGAGAAAGGCCAGCGCATTTCGATCTGAACCACACATGGACACACACGCCTTTGCCATGTGTGAGCACACGCGTGTGCCAGTCAGTATTCATGTGGTCGCCTTCATCCACCCCTCTGTGTACTCTGTCCGTTCAGCTGGGAGGACTGGGTGTCACCTGGGCTTGCTGTAGGTCAGGTGTTGGCTGTCACCAAAGCAGACTGGCCTTTGAGAAGCTCTGTAAGGGTGGATTAGGTCCAGGTTTTCCATTACCTCGTCAGGGTACGTCAGGAACGTCAGAGAAGGGTTTTCATGGAGGGATGGATTGTGTGCTGTTTTTACCAATTAGAGCCTGCTGGGCTTCATGCTCGTTCCCAATGGCAACTGTTGACCCAGTAACATGGTCAGCCTGCATCCTGAGGCAAAGTCGTCTACCATTAACAAAAGGCGACGTGGCCTTCTGCTAAGAAAGCTGGCTCAGTTGAGGAGATTATTAGTAAGCTAGAATTCAGGCGTGAACCACCTCGGTGTTTATGAACTGCTCGTTGGCTTAATTGCAAATGAGTGTCTGATTACTCAGTGTCTGATTACTCGGTGTCTGATTACTCAGTGTCTGTGACTCCAAAATAAAATGTGGAGGTATTGCTTACTGTATCTTTGAGTGGATCCATTTTCCATATACACATTTTCCATATGCATTTGGGTGTTCTATGTCTCTTTATCTTCCCCGCGCTGTAGCTATACGTTTCATGTTACAAATGGTATAACCAATATGATCCCTCTCAGATTTCTACCATGATTGTGAAATCCTTTTAATAGCAGAAACCTAAACACTGAAAGAGAAACTTGTGAAAGAGCACAATGCATGCCTTTCAGGTTGGAGTTTGAGCGGAGTTTTGGCAATATCACTTCTGGGATCAACACGTTCCTATTTATCGTATGAACTGTATGACAGGTGTAACGCTAAAAGCCGTACGCACGGCAGGATGAGTATGCGTGTAAGTACTTGACGTTTCAGACCAAGTTAAGCCAGCTCTTCCCCGTCGTAGAGGAGTCCTTTAAAGGATTGCGCCAGTGCTGTGTGCCTCGCCTGGCGTGTTTTTCTGTCCGTGTGTTTTCCGACTGGCCGGGGCACGTCACTTTCTCCTCTTCCTCGTTCCTGCGCCCTTCCTGGAGTTTGGAATGCCTCTCATTCCTCGCATGTCTTCTGCTCGCCCTCCTTCCCAGATTTCCGATTGTCTCACGCTTATGACTCAGAGAGCAAGGGAGAGCTAGAGAGAGGGAGACAGAGAGAGAAGGGGGGGAGAGAGAGAGAGAGAGCTAAACAGGGGTAGAGAAGGTGGGGAAAAGAGAGAGAGAGAGAGAGCGAGGGGAGATTTTGAAGCGAGAAACCTAATCTCCATGTCCTATCAAACTGTTCCATAAACATTAATTAGACATTTATTGAGACCACTGACAGACTGAGCTGCAGGCAGTGTAAGTCCTGGCCGTACGGGAAGGGAACGCTCACTCTCACACTGGGGCTTCGGGGCCCCGTGTAGCTCTGAACCAGCCTGCTGTTCAGCTGCTTCTCACCAGTTTTATTTTTGGCAACTAGCGCTAATGCTAATGCTATCTTTAGCCTGGCTAACACTTCCCCAGCAGCGGTGCGTGCCCAGGCCCAGGGGGGCCGTGCTGGAAAGGGTTGGTCCCGGAGAACTGCCTCAAACCCATTTCAAGGAGTTCAGTAACCTGCAGGAAGGGCGTGTGATGGGTTGGGACGGGCCTGTGGACGTGACTTCCTTCTTGCTTTCTGCCTGTCTGTTTGTGTGTCTGTGTTAGTTGGGGGGTGGGGTGTCTAGGCAATGACTGTAAGCAATTGATCAGTTGTAGTTCTGATTTAATGCAATATTTGTCGGGTTAAAGTGGAGATATATAACCAGTAGTGGGCACTCTTCTCCGTAAGCACTGCCATGTCTTCCATCCCCTTGCATTTCCACCATTGGTGCGCGATATGAACCCATCTGTAGTCTGACGTAGCAAGACCCCCAGGCCTATCCCAGCAGTCCGAGCAGTTTCGTTGTCGGTTGTTTTGCTTCTACACACACAGGTGGAGACAACACCCCACCTGCCCCACCCTACTAGCCAGCACGCGATATGCCACTGGATGTTTGGCTGTTTAACATATTCCTGTGTGACGTACGGCATGTTATAGTGTTTATATACAGTGTTATAGCATTGTCTCTTCCTTAGTAATGGCCGCCGTTAGAGCTCTGTAGTGAGCAGAGGCAATTCAAAAGAACTACAGGGACCAAACAAGGGGCTATTCTCAAACTGGTACTGCTGGGCTATTCTCAAACTGGGTCAGTACCAATGATACAAGGCTGTTTCTTACATAGCATTTTCAGTCAACGTTTAGCTTAGATCTGGGTCAGAAAAACAAGCCCATATTGTCTAGGGCTTTTTAAGATTTGACTTAAAGCACCTGTTAGACTACAAAGCACTTTTAAAGGACAGTCCTCTTTAAATAGTGCAGCGTATTCCTAAACCGGGCTGATCCTCAAGAGAAGGGATCCGGGCGGAGCTGGGAAGGGTGGAGGGTTATGTGGTTCATGCAGCCATGGGGAGTACAGGCAGCAGCAGATAGAGAGGCGGAGGCAGATGGAGCGGTCGGGACTAAACCCTGCGTGCTCCGCCAACAGCTTAGCCTGCATGCCCTCCTGAGGCCCTCACGACAGCTGTTGACACGCGCGAAGCTTCCAAATACAGTGGTGTCAGAACATAGTGTGCCCACGTGTGTGTGTGTGTGTGTGTGTGTGTCGCTCCACAGGGCGGTCTGTGAGGAGTAAACATTCCCCTCTGTCCACACAGACATCTGTGGGACTGCTTTCAGAATAGTGTCTGAACAGCAACATAGGACGCCCCACTGACATTTATAGCAAAGCAGAAAAGATGTTATCTGCCTTACACACACACACACACACACACACACACACACACACACAATGTGTGCGGGGAGTCGTAAAGGCCAGCGTTCCCTGGATCTCATCTCAGCTGGTATTCCAGGGATGCAGGGGGATCCGATGCCATTTTGATACATATAAACACACGGATCACGTGATCCAGCACAGGACTGTCTCAGCATGTCTCCCGCCGTCCTCATGATCCTGTAATGCTGGAGAAGAGGTCACCATGTGTGTGTACAGAGCTGGAACACTCTCTATATCTCCCTCCTTCTCTCTCTGCGTCCCTGCCTCTATCTCTCTATCTCTCTCTCTCTCTCCCTCTTTATTTCTAGCAGGATCGGAGCAGGATGTTCGACAGTCTGAACATGCACTCACTGGAGAGTTCTCTGATTGACATCATCAGGGCCGAACAGGACCCGCTGAAGGGTAAGACCCTCCCTCTGCCCCCGACGACAGACCCCGTGTCCGCTAACGATACGTCGCCCCCGTCACAGACCCAGACAGCTGACTCGATGATAACCAGCCTTCAGAAGCAGACGCACACGGAAGATGGCAGTGTCTGCGGTCACTGCCCAAGTCGCACGCGTTCGCTTTGTCATGGTTAGCCACTGAGACGTTGACTCGACCGCTGCATTATCCAGCCAGCTTATAACCGTTGGTTTTGGGGTGTGTTTCAGATTCGTATGAATTCGTTGATGTTAATCCCAGCTCCAGTGCGTATGAGTTAGGGAAGCTCGGAGCAAGCTAGGGCACCTGGGCGGAGCAAGCTTGGGCACCTGGGCGGAGCAAGCTAGGGCACCTGGGCGGAGCAAGCTAGGGCATCCGGTCACTGCCCAAGTCGCACGCGTTCGCTTTGTCATGGTTAGCCACTGAGACGTTGACTCGACCGCTGCATTATCCAGCCAGCTTATAACCGTTGGTTTTGGGGTGTGTTTCAGATTCGTATGAACCTGATGTTAATCCCAGCTCCAGTGCGTATGAGTTAGGGAAGCTCGGAGCAAGCTAGGGCACCTGGGCGGAGCAAGCTTGGGCACCTGGGCGGAGCAAGCTAGGGCACCTGGGCGGAGCAAGCTAGGGCACCTGGGCGGAGCAAGCTAGGGCACCTGGGCGGAGCAAGCTAGGGCATCTGGGCAGGCTTCGCTCGGCAGCGTCTTTGTTACCAGCGTAGCCGGAGTGGTGTGTGAGGATGAGGTTTGGGTGTGGCTGCAAACTGCTACACGAGTACTGCAGTCATGAGGGGCCCTGCTCACTGCAGAGGGTGAGGGGGAGAGAGGGGGGAGAGGGAGGGAGAAAGAGAGAGGGGGTGGAGGGAAAGAGAGAGAGAGGGTGGGAGAGAGAGAGAGAGGGGGTGGAGGGAAAGAGAGAGAGGGGGTGGAGGGAAAGAGAGAGAGGGTGGGAGAGAGAGAGAGAGACAGAGAGAGAGCAAGGACCTGTTCTAATTCTAAATGAATTCTATGACTTTTTTTTATTTTTTTACCAGTGAGGTTATTATAACTAGAACATTTTATCATTTGAATGGAGACGACTGAATTCGAGCTCAGAGAAGAGCAGGAGAATAAACCAAACGAAGTGTCTTGAGTAAAATAACGTCAGGTCTCATCTGATTGACAGTGCTGTTGTAGTGCAGTGCAACTTAAAGTTGTAATACTGAATTACCAGCAAACCTAACAGTAGAACAGACTACAAAGATGTCAGACTATGAAAATGGCGATACACTTGTTCAGATAAAGCAGGGGGCATGTGTGGGATGCTTGGCTAATAAAGGGGCTGGGATCCCTACAAATGCCCTGAGGTCCTAACAGCACAGGACATGCTGACTCTAGTTAAATAAACATGAAAGACTGCTGTGTGCCTTTGGAATGTGTAGCACCACGGCTACACGGCACAAAAGCCGTTAGCGCTTGAGGTGAAAAATAAAGAAGACGTTAGTTTTGCTGTGGACAGAGAACGATTTGTCCCTCGAAAGAACAAAGTTTGTGTGATGTTTCTAGAAGCTTTGAGGGGGGTGGGATAAACAGGCTAAAGGTGCTTTGGAGTCCGTATAGCACAACAGTCTCACAATCGCTGGGCTAAAAGGCCCAGAAGGCATTTCTGTCGGTGTTAAGAGCGTCTGAAGCCCTCATGTTCTCCGTTTGCCATCAAAGGCAGATGTGGCCAGGCGTGTGAGGTGCCTTCCTTTCAGACTGTTGTTTTTAGTTGGTGACTGTTGGCTAGCCAGGGAAAGGCTGAGTGAAGTTCCACGAAGGCGTTGTCTACCGGGCTAGTTCGGGCTAGTTCATGCCAGCGATTCCACAGGACACTTCTGACTGTTTCTGTCTCTGTGGACCAGATCACATGAGCCACCATGAACAACGTGACATCGGTACAGAAGACTCCACCATTACATTTCTCCAGAGACCTCACCCTTGTTTGTCAGAGGTTGAGCTTCACGCAGATTTTTTCCCCATTTGTCTGTGTCTCATGCAGCTCTCTGTCTGTCTGTCTGTCTGTCTCTTTCTCATGTTCAGGCCGTATGGGTTGCCCACATCCTGGTGCCGATGGCCTGCTCATGCTCAATGGTAATTATACCAGCCAATCATGTCTCTCTCTGCCCCCCCTACTCACCCTGCCTTCTTTAAATAAACCAATTACACTGCAGTTACACAGTACCTGTCTATAATGCAATACTGGATTTTTAGTGTAAGTGTGCTGTAGTTTTAAATTCCTGTAACTACCAGCTGAATTACCAGATTTTTAAATTGCTATACGGACAGATAGATAAAATTGAAGCACTATGCTAAGTTTTTGATGCAACTCGAAAAAGTGTTTCAATAATTTCCTATATTTCATAACCTTTGAAATATTTAAAACCTTTGATTTACTTTGTGTACTGTCAAGTGGTGCCGACACGGAAAGATCACAGTCTATGTTGCACTTTTCCCCAGTACACGCTTACAAGGTGCCCTGTGGCCAGCAGGGGGCGCTGATGAGAAGCTCCAGTTAGGTGTCTGAAGGCCCCTGTGCAGCCACAGTTCTCCACTGTTCTGTGGGTCGTGCTCCGCATTTTGTCGTACACTATATCATTCGGAGCCTGACAGGAAGTTGTTGCGCTGCAGTCGAGCCCTTTTCCTGTCTGGAGTCTGACTCCTCAGGTGTTGCTCTGTGGACTCGCATGCTTCTCAAGGCAGTCACGTTCAAGGCTGGTCTCAGATCAGTGCCCATGTTGCTGCAGTCCCCCTGTGCCCATGTTGCATCAATGCAAAAGCTGATCCTAGCTCAGCACTTTAAAAAAGTTTAAAATGATCCCTGACTTTGCATGGGTGTAATTTCCCTAAGCAATATAGTGCAGAAAATAGATTTGTATGCACTGACAGCATATTGTCTTTGTTGCCGTCTAGCTGTGGACTTAGACTGTGGTTGTCCGTCCCTGACGGGCCACATTAGACGCAGAGAAAAAACAGAACCTTCCAGAATTTGTGACTCATGACTTCGCAACAGCATGGAAATGTTTGAGAATGCAGGGCAGTTCCACATTTGCATGTGGCTTGTTACTGGATAAGAAAAGCCTGTGCCAGCCAATCAGAGCTCGACCAGGACCAAGCATTTGGCAGCAGTGTTAGCGTGCTTGGACAATCCTTGTCCATTTATAGCAGCACATGGACACAGAGCAGACCGTCTTCTGGCACGGCAGGACCAGGCTTGGCTCACTTTGGGCCGTCTGCTGTTACTGGGGTCCTGTCCTCCAAGTGTTTTCATATGGGCCCCGCTTGTGGGGAGGTTTCGTGTCAGCCCAGCCACTCAAGACAGTGTTTATGCTGTCTCTTCTGGAGCAGAAATGTCGCTTTGGGCCGTGCCAGTGTGGGGGCGTTTTAACTCGCGTGAAAGACACATGCACATGCACAACAAACTGTTTCTCGTGTTTTGGCCACATGACTGAGGAGGTCCACTTATTAAAGCAGGTCACATGATTCATCATTGTTCAGCATTGGTCATGTGACTGCATACCATGGGTCACATGACACCTGGAGGGCTTGTGGCAGAAAGAGAGAGAATCAGTCAAAGTAGTTTCGAGTAAGAATGAAACATGTCGTGACTAACAGCCACTAATCTGCTTTATATCCCAGACTTAAGGCTGTGTCTTAAAATGGAAACTCTACATAATGAAGACACTTGGCCAAGTTCCTCATTGCTGCTTTATGCTTCACAGGGCAATTTTCTGGAATATTCTGCATAAAAGAGTTCGAAATACAGCCAACATTCAGTTTAAAATGTTTCTTCTGTATATCTGTAAATGTGTTTGAGTGTGTAATCCCAGATTCAAATCATTAAGTTGAAGCTTCCACTCGTGTCATAGTTGTCTCTACTCTGTTCTGTTTACATGCAGCAAGGAGCTTTGGGAGACGGCGAGGTAAAGTGCCCTTCCTGTGCCATGCTGTCTGTGTTGGCGTGGCTGTAAACCTCGCGATTGTCTCGAAATGAGAGTCACGTCTGCGTCTGTCGCCGTATGGCGGCGAGGCGATGTGCACTCATACGCAGCGTCCCTGGGCCGGAATTACTGATTTACTAAAGCAAGCAGCTCGCGGTAAAATGGCCGCCAGCGCGTTCAGTTTGGCTCGTGCGATGGGAGTTGAGGACCACGAGATTTGCCCAGTCACCACTTGTGTTATTGGTTTTGCTTTAAAAATGTACAAACATAACTCTCAAATCAGTTAAATTCTATAGATAAATTCTAGATACAGAAATGCTGGTGGATTAATGGTCTGCCTGATGAAGAATTCAAGAGTTCAAGAACACTGACTCTCTCCCTCTCTCTGTAGCTCACTCTTGTTTTTTTTACTTCTCTACAGGACGCTCCTCCCTTTTTCCCATTGATGATGGTCTCCTTGATGACGGGCATGGCAACCAAGGTGTTCCAGGGATATTGGGCTCTTCCAGTTACCCACATCACAACGGGGAGCGCATAGAGAGGTTTTCTCGTAAAGTGTTTGTGGGCGGTCTTCCCCCGGACATAGATGAAGGTGAGCTGGAAACTTAAAATTTCATTATTATCTTTTTTTTAGAATGAATATTTGTAGTTGTGCCCCACCTTGTGGTGTTATTACAAATTTAATAAATTATTTCATTTACTTAAGGTCAAAGTCCCTCTTTAAAACATGAGTCTTAATTCAAAGTAATTCAGAGTATTTGTCTTTGATATTCCTCTTTCTGTCTTCTTCTCCTTCTCTGGGTCTCTGGTCCTGCCTGGTCATCCCCCAAACACAGACGAGATCACATCCAGTTTCCGCCGCTTCGGCCACCTGGTGGTTGATTGGCCACACAAGGCGGAGAGCAAGTCCTATTTCCCCCCTAAAGGTGATCACACTCCCCTCCCCCACTCGCCCTGCGCTTCCAGCTGAGCCTTTAGCAGTGGGCCAAGCCTGAGAGCTGTAGGTTTGCCCCATGAGATTTTGGTTATCACGTCGTGTCATTTGGAAACCTACTAAAAAAAGAGACTTAATATAATTTTCTGACTTAGTCACGGAGTCTGACATATGCCGCAAATGGTGGCGTTATTTCTCCATCGAGGTTAAGAAATTTGTCAGATTAGAAATCTGTGTTGCAGATGACTCATAGCACTTGACTGACAGAGCTGAGAGAATGGTTGTAATGGTTAGACTGGTCATAATGGTTAGACTGGTCGTAATGGTTAGACTGGTCATAATGGTTAGACTGGTTGTAATGGTTAGACTGGTCATAATGGTTAGACTGGTCATAATGGTTAGACTGGTTGTAATGGTTAGACTGATCATAATGGTTAGACTGGTTGTAATGGTTAGGCTGTGCTGGCTGCTGACAATCTCATAATGAAAAAAGTAATATTTTCTGGTAACCAGCTTACTTTGCAAAACTAAACGTGTGCAGCGCTGAGACCATTCAACATTTTGGATTGATAATTCCTTTAAATATTAATTTATTCATTATTCATTTATTCAGTATTCATTTAGATAAATGTAGCCTAAATGTAACTTAATAATGATAACCTAAATGTTTTTAGGTTACGCCTTCTTGCTGTTCCAAGAGGAGAGCTCGGTGCAGGCCCTGATTGAGGCTTGCTTGGAAGAGGACAACAAGCTCTACCTGTGTGTGTCGAGTCCCACCATCAAAGACAAGCCCGTGAGTCCGGCCAATCGGCACGCTCAGCAGTGCACTGCCAACCTGTCCGCGCGACAAGCCCAGAAGCGGGTTGGGTGCAGAGACCTGGGGGGAGGGAGCACCTGTGCTCTCCGTAGAGTAGACTGCTGCGTACAGAAACGGAGGTTCAGTGTCCACGTCCTGTAAATGAGCGAAGAACAGGTGGTTCGGTTTAGCACTTTTAGTCTGTACTTAATGTTGTGTATAATTACTGAAGTGTGTATTTACAGTTGAGTATAGTTACTGTAGTGAGCACTGCCTGTAGTGTGTATTTACTGTTGAGTATAGTTACTGTAGTGAGCACTGCCTGTAGTGTGTATTTACTGTTGAGTATAGTTACTGTAGTGAGCACTGCCTGTAGTGTGTATTTACTGTTGAGTATAGTTACTGTAGTGAGCACTGCCTGTAGTGTGTATTTACTGTTGAGTATAGTTACTGTAGTGAGCACTGCCTGTAGTGTGTGTATTTAGTTGAGTATAGTTACTGTAGTGAGCACTGCCTGTAGTGTGTATTTACTGTTGAGTATAGTTACTGTAGTGAGCACTGCCTGTAGTGTGTATTTACTGTTGAGTATAGTTACTGTAGTGAGCACTGCCTGTGTGTTGAGTATAGTTTTACTGTTGAGTATAGTTACTGTAGTGAGCACTGCCTGTAGTGTGTATTTACTGTTGAGTATAGTTACTGTAGTGAGCACTGCCTGTAGTGTGTATTTGCTGTATTTACTGTTGAGTGTGTATTTATAGTTACTGTAGTGAGCACTGCCTGTAGTGTGTATTTACTGTTGAGTATAGTTACTGTAGTGAGCACTGCCTGTAGTGTGTATTTACTGTTGAGTGTAGTTACTGTAGTGAGCACTGCCTGTAGTGTGTATTTACTGTTGAGTATAGTTACTGTAGTGAGCACTGCCTGTAGTGTGTATTTANAGTTGTGTATAGTTACTGTAGTGAGCACTGCCTGTTGAGTAGTGTGTGAGCATTTAGTGTGTTGAGTATAGTTACTGTAGTGAGCACTGCCTGTAGTGAGCACTGCCTGTAGTGTGTATTTACTGTTGAGTATAGTTACTGTAGTGAGCACTGCCTGTAGTGTGTGTGTATGTGTTGAGTATAGTTACTGTAGTGAGCAGTTACTGTAGTGTAGTGAGCACTGCCTGTAGTGTGTATTTGTAGTGAGCACTGCCTGTAGTGTTAGTTGTATAGCACTGTAGTGCACTGCCTGTAGTGTGTATTTACTGTTGAGTATAGTTACTAGTTACTGTAGTGAGCACTGCCTGTAGTGTGTATTTACTGTTGAGTATAGTTACTGTAGTGAGCACTGCCTGTAGTGTGTATTTACTGTTGAGTATAGTTACTGTAGTGAGCACGTATAGTTACTGTAGTGAGCACTGCCTGTAGTGTGTATTTACAGTTGAGTATAGTTACTGTAGTGAGCACTGCCTGTAGTGTGTATTTACTGTTGAGTATAGTTACTGTAGTGAGCACTGCCTGTAGTGTGTATTTACTGTTGAGTATAGTTACTGTAGTGAGCACTGCCTGTAGTGTGTATTTACTGTTGAGTATAGTTACTGTAGTGAGCACTGCCTGTAGTGTGTATAGTTGAGTATAGTTACTGTAGTTACTGTAGTGTAGTGTATAGTTACTGTAGTGAGCACTGCCTGTAGTGTGTATTTACTGTTGAGTATAGTTACTGTAGTGAGCACTGCCTGTAGTGTGTATTTACAGTTGAGTATAGTTACTGTAGTGAGCACTGCCTGTAGTGTGTATTTACTGTTGAGTATAGTTACTGTAGTGAGCACTGCCTGTAGTGTGTATTTACAGTTGAGTATAGTTACTGTAGTGAGCACTGCCTGTAGTGTGTGTTGTATTTACTGTAGTGAGCACTGCCTGTGTATTTGTGTAGTGAGCACTGCCTGTAGTGTGTATTTACAGTTGAGTATAGTTACTGTAGTGAGCACTGCCTGTAGTGTGTATTTACTGTTGAGTATAGTTACTGTAGTGAGCACTGCCTGTGTGTATTTACAGTTGAGTATAGTTACTGTTGTGAGCACTGCCTGTAGTGTGTATGTTACTGTTGAGTATAGTTACTGTAGTGAGCACTGCCTGTAGTGTGTATTTACTGTTGAGTATAGTTACTGTAGTGAGCACTGCCTGTAGTGTGTATTTACAGTTGTGTATAGTTACTGTAGAGCACTGCCTGTAGTGTGTATTTACTGTTGAGTATAGTTACTGTAGTGAGCACTGCCTGTAGTGTGTATTTACTGTTGAGTATAGTTACTGTAGTGAGCACTGCCTGTAGTGTGTATTTGCTGTATTTACTGTAGTGAGCACTGCCTGTAGTGTGTATTTACTGTTGAGTATAGTTACTGTAGTGAGCACTGCCTGTAGTGTGTATTTACTGTTGAGTATAGTTACTGTAGTGAGCACTGCCTGTAGTGTGTATTTACTGTTGAGTATAGTTACTGTAGTGAGCACTGCCTGTAGTGTGTATTTACTGTTGAGTATAGTTACTGTAGTGAGCACTGCCTGTAGTGTGTATTTACTGTTGAGTATAGTTACTGTAGTGAGCACTGCCTGTAGTGTGTATTTACAGTTGAGTATAGTTACTGTAGTGAGCACTGCCTGTAGTGTGTATTTACTGCCAGTTGAGTATAGTTACTGTAGTGAGCACTGCCTGTAGTGTGTATTTACTGTTGAGTATAGTTACTGTAGTGAGCACTGCCTGTAGTGTGTATTTACTGTTGAGTATAGTTACTGTAGTGAGCACTGCCTGTAGTGTGTATTTACTGTTGAGTATAGTGTAGTGTGTATTTACTGTTGAGTATAGTTACTGTAGTGAGCACTGCCTGTAGTGTGTATTTAGTGAGCACTGCCTGTAGTGTGTATTTACTGTTGAGTATAGTTACTGTAGTGAGCACTGCCTGTAGTGTGTATTTACTGTTGAGTATAGTTACTGTAGTGAGCACTGCCTGTAGTGTGTATTTACTGTGTATAGTTTGAGCACTTGTGTATTTACAGTTGAGTATAGTTACTGTAGTGAGCACTGCCTGTAGTGTGTATTTACAGTTGAGTATTGTTACTGTAGTGAGCACTGCCTGTAGTGAGTACTGATGGTACTGTGTACTGATGGTACCGTGTACTGATGGTACTGTGTACTGGCTCGTGTAACGTGACGTTCAGGTCCAGATCCGCCCATGGAACCTGAGTGACAGTGACTTCGTGATGGACGGCTCTCAGCCTCTCGACCCCCGCAAGACCATCTTTGTGGGCGGAGTGCCCCGTCCTCTCAGAGCAGGTGAGCCTTTCTGACACGGCAGGCAATCTTTGTGGGCGGAGTGCCCCGTCCTCTCAGAGCAGGTGAGCCTTTCTGACACGGCAGGCGAACGCCACGTGCCCCGTCTTCATTTCAGGCCTTCGCGTCTTTGGAGGGACATGCCGTGTGCTTTTGTGTGGCGGCTGGCCGTGCTAGACTGCAGTGCCTGGTCCTGGGTTTTTTGTACAGTACACAATTCAGAGCAGTTTCACCGCTCAAACACAAACTGAGAGCATGATGATAAACTACAGCTACACCTGGCGCACCAAGGGCAGAAACGGAAAGCACAATTTTTTGTATATGTAAATGGTGAAAATACTCACAATTTCTGTAATAGTACTGCTATTGTAAACTGTGGGTACGGAAACCTCCAAAACTACTGCTAGTATTTAAATGCCACAGCTGCGTGGCCATTATTTAAATGATATTCAAATAAGTATTTATATTCTTTCAGTATCTTCGATGTTGTGTGGAAACCTTTGTCAAAGTATGAATGTGCTACATAAATATTTGAAACATGTCTTCTTTTTGTGGGTGCTGCAGTTGAGCTGGCCATGATCATGGACCGTCTGTATGGTGGCGTGTGTTACGCGGGCATCGACACCGACCCAGAGCTCAAGTACCCCAAAGGCGCGGGGCGTGTGGCCTTCTCCAATCAGCAGAGCTACATTGCAGCCATTAGCGCCCGATTCGTCCAGCTGCAGCACGGTGATATTGACAAACGGGTACAAGATCCAATAGGATTTCTGCTTCTCTGTGCATGTGCTCAAGAGTAAATGAGTGTCCAAGAGTTAGAAGAGTGTAAATACCTGAATATAACAAATGTAGCCTTATGAAGAGAGATTTTGGCTCTGGAAGATATCAAATGAAACTAAAGTAATATATTTTTTCTTTTATTAAGTATTTTAAGGCCTATGTATGTTCCCTATTAGTTTCTCACTCTGAGGATCCTTTTAACTGTTAGTTTCTCACTCTGAGGATCCTTTAACTGTTGGTTTCTCACTCTGAGGATCCTTTAACTGTTGGTTTCTCACTCTGAGGATCCTTTAGCTGTTAGTTTCTCACTCTGAGGATCCTTTAACTGTTAGTTTCTCACTCTGAGGATCCTTTAACTGTTGGTTTCTCACTCTGAGGATCCTTTAACTGTTGGTTTCTCACTCTGAGGATCCTTTTACTGTTTGTTTCTCAGTCTGAGGATCCTTTAACTGTTAGTTTCTCACTCTGAGGATCCTTTAACTGTTGGTTTCTCACTCTGAGGATCCTTTAATTGTTAGTTTCTCACTCTGAGGATCCTTTAACTGTTGGTTTCTCACTCTGAGGATCCTTTAACTGTTAGTTTCTCACTCTGAGGATCCTTTAACTGTGTCCTGCCTCGCCCACAGGTGGAGGTGAAGCCCTACGTGCTGGACGACCAGCTGTGTGACGAGTGCCAGGGGGCACGTTGCGGGGGCAAGTTCGCGCCCTTTTTCTGCGCCAACGTCACCTGCCTGCAGTACTACTGCGAGTTCTGCTGGGCCAACATCCACTCGCGCGCCGGCCGCGAGTTCCACAAGCCGCTGGTCAAAGAAGGAGCCGACCGGCCGCGCCAGATCCACTTCCGCTGGAATTAGCGTGCGGGCGGCGACGGAGAGGCGGGCCGGAACTTCGCCGCATGTTTGGCAAGAAAAAAAGCTTAGAACCCAAGCTATCAGTACAGAGCACCTAACAGTATACAGTATAAAGATCTATGAATATATTTACCTTTATCTTTTTGTAGCATCCATAAATGCTACAGGCCTCAGTTTTTTTTCTTTTGTTCTTCACCAACGCCAACCCCCCCCCCCCCATTTGCCCCCCCCCCCTCCATTTGCTCCTCCCCCCATCTCCCCCTCCCACATCTCAGGCTCAGAACAGAGTTTTTTGTGGTACTTTCATGTTTTCTAAAAAAGGAGATTAACAAAAAAAGAGATTGATTTTTTGTAGTTTTTCAAATTATTTTTATATGTGAGATTTAAAAAGTAGAAATGAGAATGTTTTTTTGCATGGGGGGCAGCTAGTTTGTCCGTCTGTCTGTCTGTCTGCTGCTAACCCCCCCTAGTGGGCAAAGTGCGCAATTGTCTCTGGAAAACCCTTGACTTAATCTCTGATGCCTGCCCTGGGTCTTCAACCAAAGGTAGCAAAATGCTAGGAGGCATGAAAAGGAGACATTTCTGCCATAGAAAACAATATTTCTTTTCCTCCCCTCTATTGTTTTTATGTGCTCTTAAAAGTTACAAAAGAATAATCCTAAAATAAGAATAAGAGTTGCCTACTTTTGCTCTCCATTTTTGACCTGCAAAAAGAATGATACCTCAGACCTGCGTATCTGGTTTGTTATTGCTCTACTTAGCAATTTAATCACAAGCTATATGAGACGCTTTGCTGCTATAATTCTGATATAATTCATAGATGTATAGTTGTGATACCTAATGGCATCTTTAAATGGAATCGTTGAAAATGAAAATCGAAATGCAGTGCGCATTCTCAAACAGGCGGATCGTTGCCGTGGAGGAAATGGAATGTGAAACCCAAGTGCATGTTTGTGTCTTTGCATCGTTTGCATGCGGTAGGCTGTAGAGGTTTCCAACGCATATAGGATAGAAAAAAGACATAAGCTTCATTTTATTGATAAACTGAACACTACGTAGCATGAGAGACAATAAAAAATGACGTTAGACTCTCAAGTATAAGATAATATCAATAACAGTGAACATTAATACTAAGTTGAAAATTCTTACTAAAAAACCTTTGCATGCATTGATGTGATAATTTGTTTACATACATTGTTCTACGAAAAACGTCATTAGTTAGGTTAGCGAGTTCCGCCATTTTGTGTATCAATGGTTAGTGAAGAAGCAGTGTGCTGTCTAGTGCTCGTGAGTCTCGTCTCTGTGTTGTGTGACTCTAGTTATGTATGGATTCAGGTTTTAGCTTAGTTACGATGTAGAAAGAGGAAAGTTAAAATATCTCAATATATTGCCTTTGCCCCACTCAACAACCCCACCCACTTTGTTCAGAGCCTGCTCCTTGTATAGATCACCTGAAGTGGTGGGTAGAGACTGAAGGTCTGTTAGTTTATTATACCACCTAAATGTACCGTTAGCTGTTAGTTAGCCACCACCGTAGGTGTGAGAGCGTGTAGGGATGACTCTCGAAGGAAGCTCTTTGCATCAGTACAGGCTGCCATTCCGTAAAAGACACTCTGCCTGCTCCAGACTGTGCTATCCTTCAACTACCAACCTGTATGTGTGTGTGTGAGAGAGAGAGACTGTTCAGTAAATCTAAAATTATCATAGCTATAGATTACAGATATAGGTGGAGATGGACCTAAAACCAGAAGAGTAAGGAAAAAACAACCCAGTCGATATTTTTAAAGTAAAACGTTTTTGTGGCGAAGGTTTCGTTTTGGTCTGCACAATTCGTTATCTTGAGTCCTCTCGTTGTAATCAAGTGCAACTCTATAGAACAGTGTTAGGGACAATCTTTCTGTAAGCAATGGATGCTGGTGTCTCCAGCAGCAATTTGGTACTGTACTAATGTTTTAGTTGGTTGATATGTCTGTCTGGCTGTCTATCTCTGTTCTCTTTCTCTAGATCCCCATATTATCTGTCTAGATCCATGTATTATCTGTATGTCTACTCTCTTTTGCTCTAGACCCCAGTGTTAGCTGTAGGTCTACTCTTTCGTTTTTCTAGACCCCTGTGTTAGCTGTGGCTCTACTCTGTCGTTTTTCTAGACCCCTGTGTTAGCTGTAGGTCTACTCTTTCGTTTTTCTAGACCCCTGTGTTAGCTGTGGCTCTACTCTGTCGTTTTTCTAGACCCCTGTGTTAGCTGTGGCTCTACTCTGTCGTTTTTCTAGACCCCTGTGTTAGCTGTAGCTCTACTCTTTCGTTTTTCTAGACCCCTGTGTTAGCTGTAGCTCTCCTCTGTCGTTTTTCTAGACCCCTGTGTTAGCTGTGGCTCTACTCTCTCATTTTTCTAGATCCTGTTTTTTTGTGGCTTTGGTAATATGCCCAGTGCCCTGGAGTGCTGTCCTGAGTATTTGTGACTTGATTGTTTACGTCTCTGCTGTTACCGCATTGAGAAGTTTGAGAGTTATTTATTGTTGTCCTCTTTTTTTTAACATATTTATTTGTTGATGTGTCACCAATCCTCAGACCATTAAATCTCTGCATACATAATAACATGCACTAATTTTCTGTACATCCCTGGCAGAGCAATGTTATTGGATCCTACTGTACACTTCAATCCAACATCTGGTTGGTTTTTAAAAGCCAAACCTTTAATTTTATGAGCTAAAAAGCAATCCTTTTGTATCATCAAAACAATTCTGTGTATCACTGAAAGAATTCTACCTTTAATGATTATGTCCTATTATTTAATAGTCTCGTATTTCACGATAACTTATTTGAGTTGTGCAAGATCATCAAGGTCATGACCCCAGATCCAGATCTGGTAGTAGTGACCACCCAGTCCTGCACTCTGAAAGAGCCGTGGTGATTTGGGAACATAGCCAGAGACCAGCATGGTGGAGTCGATGGTTGTCCAATCAAAATGGTGAACCAATGGCAGCATTAGTAGTAGTGAGACCCATGAAGTAAAAGGTTGTTCTACTGAGTCTTCTAAAATGGCTGAAGGACATGACACCCTTTTGAGAGTGTTCATAGTGTCACCTCATCCCTTTAAGTCTCTACTGTTTCTGAGTTTGTGATCAGTACTGTGTCGTCTTCTCGGTGTGGGACGCTGTTGCTTTGTACATGTGTTTGTGTTTTTCTGTCTTTTTTGTATGACAAAATCATATTTATTTCAATATTTTTGTAGACAACTATTTGATTTGTATTGTATTTTTGTAGTTCAGTTACACACACTGCGTTTTCCTAATTATTGGGCAATGATTCTTATGATTCTGTTCATAAACAGGCTTTCTGTTGAAATATATATAAATCCTTAATGAAAATGTTTTAGAATCACCCTGGCAATTATGTGTATAGTGATATATTAATATATGGTTGCTTTTAACATTTTAACTTGATAATATTTAAGTTTGTCATGTATTTTATTTTAAGAAAGAAAACATCCAAGGATTTATTATTTTCATGGAAAACACTTGAGACCCCCCCCAACCCCCCCTCCCCCCGGTTGCATTGAGCCCTTGCAGGTCTCTCCTCACTGATACGCAGAAACTTGAATATAACACATTTTGAAAGGCTGACTAACCTCGAATCTGTGTTGTGACGTGCAATACTGTTTCTAATGTTTGTATAAAAGTGAGAATTACAGTGTATACCTTTTTAATGCAGATTTATTTTTTTCATTGCATATTTTGCAAATTTCTGATTCACAGTGTCATTTTTTACTGTCAGAAAAAGATAAACCCCGTTTTTTCATTGCAACTATTTTTAAATCCAGATATCTTTGTACTGATGTAAATGATTGTAGTTATTTTGGATAGCGTTTTGCTAACAAAAGAAGAAACTTTTTCATGCATATTTCTATTTCATTTCATTTTATTTTATTCTTTTTTTATTTTACTTTAATAGTAGCAAAATACTTGGAATAATTTTTCATATATGTCATTAATATTATTTTGTATTTTTATGTGGAAATATATAAATATATAATTTTATGATGCTAATTGCTAAGATATTATTTTAATTTGAATTATTTTTAAAGCTAAAATCTTTGTAATATTGTTAATGTTACTAGTTTCTAAATCAAAGTTTGTGTATAGATTCCCTCAAGTGGTTTATGAAGTGTTCGGATTGTAATTATTACTGAATGGATCTTTGATATGCAAAACAAATATCATGTTGATTTTTATTTTGGTTTGTTTTGTATTTAAATGGGGTGTTGATTACAATCTAATTTCTTTCATTTCCTGAATAAAGACCTGTTCTGTTCAGACACACAGAGCCCTGACCTTTTTTGACTTAAAAGTTTATTTAATCAAATAAATTAAATCTGTCATGCACTCTGACCTTTATAGGCGAACTTAATGTGATCTCTAAACATCTTCATGTCCAACTGCTGTTTCACTACTTTTTGCACAACTTCCTGTTCTCTAACAGCTTAACAGCAAAATGCACAACAGGTGATTGATCCGTGAAATTGACCAATACATTTCCGGGTTCAATTAGCATTGCTATTTAAACAGTCCTCTTCATCTTGCTGTTCACAGTTTGCCGTACACAGGTCTTCGTACAGAATTGCCCTACACTGTGTCCATACTACTTGAATAACATTATTAATCCAGTCATTGTGTCTCTGCATGAATAACACGGGCCTAATTTCATCTTCATGGACGACAGCCCATCGAGGTCATATCATTGGGGAACGGCTGCTGGAGACTGGGGGAACCTCAAATGGAGTGGCCTGCACTTTCTCCAGACCTCAATCCCATAGAAAACCTACAGGATCCGCTGAGTTGCCGTGTAGAGGCTCATAACTCTCCCGTCCTCTCTCCTCCTGACCTGAGGACATTGTCAAGCTGTAATTGATGCTCAAGGGCACATCAAGCCATTGAGATGTTGCCATTTTTTGTTGTGGTAATGCCTACCCACCACTGACTTTTTCAATAAAATTGTCTGAGATGAGGAAATCACCAATACATGCTTCTACTTTCAGGACATGTCGCTGTAGCGCGAACTTGTCCATAAATTTCCCCCAAAAGCCAAATATCCCTAACTTTTTGGGAGTGTGTATATATATATATACATATACACAGTATTTAGGCTAACACTTGTTTTAAAAAGGTTGTACCTGGGGGTACAAAATGTGAGGAGTCTCAGTGGTGAGCTGCACCTGTTGTAGACTACAATTAACACCACATTTTAAAATTAATATCAAACCAATGAAACCCAACAGCTGCACTGTTTTACGAGTTCCACCGGGCGCGCTATTTTCTTACCGCCTTCCAAAGACATGCATGTTAGGTCCGCTAGTATCGCTCACATTTCCCGATTTTCCTGCATGGATTGTCGCCCTCTCCGGCGGTGGGTGGGCGATGGGGCAAATTTGCGTTAACAAATTATTTTTCTGAGAAAATACGTCATATATTAAACAATAAAGCTATTCTCTGATAAGGTACATAAGTTGGGTACAATTGTGATTAGCGTTATGTTTATTTTCAATGCATAACACAAGCTACAGGCATTTTGATGTGTGACGTAATCTCTTCCTGGCGAAAAAAAATACAGAATCGAAACTTAATGAAGAAACAGGTCCTGTACAAATTCAGCTGAAAAACATTGATTCGAATGGTTTGAAATGGACTAATTCGAGTAATCGTTTTAGAACACCAACATTAAGGGACTAAAAATAACTTTCATTTTAAAATATTTTCAAAGCAGCGCTTTGAATCGAGAGATCACTTGCTGGAAATCAAGATACTGATTCCCATTGGAATGTTTTTCTGAGCCATCTGAGTTTACCTGAGGCTTATTCTAGTCGTCCAAGTACTTCAAGACGGTCCCGCTCTGTGAGGAAGAACAGTATGAGCCTCCTTTCAGAAGACGAGCAGGGAGATTGTGCGTCTGACACAAGTCTTTCTGTAGGTTATGAAGATAAGCGTGACAGCAGGGTACCTACAAAACCCGAGACTCGCGGGCCTGAAAGGTGAGGTTGTGTGTTTACTGACTTTTTTGCAGAGTTTAAATATAATGTAGATTTTTAAAACTGGTTATTTCTGATTGGATACCAGATACATGCATGTTAGCTGATTTAAGACCTGCATAACCCAAGTCTGAACAGTGTAAAAGCCAACACATCTGTTCTCAGATCAGCACAGAAACAAGTTAAAAGGAACGATTGTTTTGCCATGTCAGCAATGTCGCTGGTATTAGTAAACATTATCTTTCCTGCCATATAGTGGTGACCCAGTCATTGAGGCACCACGGGCGAGCTCGCCTGCACCAAGCTGTGTGTCTATGAAGAGTGATTGGTCCATGGAACTTCCAGGCCCATTTATGAAAGACAATGTTGTTCCTGAGCAATGGTACACTAATACAGGATATCTCCTTTCCCCATCTGGGTCTGTTTCTTAAACCAAAGTTCCCTCTTTTGATTTCATCTGTGAAAGTCATCTGTATTTTGCCATTACTTTTATTTTGAACTACACCACCAAGCTGACTTCAACTTCTTTTTGTTCAGTGACAAATTTCTAGAATCAGATGCACCTGTGCCCAGCTATTTGTCCATAAAAAGTGACCATTCAGTGGATACACCACCTACAGTTAATGATGGAGTATCCCTTGATGAACAGAGGTAATGATTGAGCGTTAAAAATTGATGCATGCTTGTCATTTAGCATCTTCTCTTTGAAACCCTTATTCCATTTCTTCCAAGCTGAAAGTGTCTTTCGGCAGCTTCTATGGCCTTCCTCCCTTGGTTAGGTTGTTTTTAGGGGATTCATTCATTCATTCCCTTATTTATTTTGTGTGTGTCCATTGAATGTTTGTTAATATTTGAGGACTGACACATAAGTGCCCATTTAACCCTTTAACATGATTTGCTCTGTTTCTATAGAGACCAGACAAGGAAAGCAGCTACACAGTATGATCAGAACCAAGATACGTACATCTCTGAAACAATTAAGGTGAGCTCACCAAAGCGTCAGCTGTCCAGCTGTTTGTAGGATTAACAAGAATGCTTCATGTACCGCCAATTAATGTCACATGCACTGAGGTCTCTCTTAGAATGACCTTGTTCCTTTTAGGTGTTCGAGGAGAGGTTCACCACCTTTGTGAAGGGAGAGATGGTAAGGATTAGCCAGCTTCTGAGCACGGGTTACGCTGGAGATGTAGAGAGTCCAGAGGAGGAGGAGGAGAGCAGTGAGGTCAGAGATGCAGCTTTAAAAATCGGCCTGCACGTTTTAAAGGGCATGAATGAGCGTGACCTTGTTGAAAAAGTGATGACAGGTAAGACTGAGAATATAAACCCTCAATTGGCCATGAAGAGCACTTGTGACTTATTTTAGCAAAATGCTAAATGCCTAGCTTGTAATGCATTGTTTTTTTTGGCTTTGTCGTTTAGCTAAAAGAATATCTACACATCAGAGGAAACTCAAATCCAGTCTGAAGAACCAGAGTCAGCATATATTCGAAGGAATCGCTAAGCAAGGAAACCCGGCGCTTCTCAAAAAGATTTACACGGAGCTCTACATCACGGAAGGTGGGAGCGGAATGCTGAATGACGAGCATGAAGTGAGGCGAATCGAGGCGGCATACAGAACTCCGCCAGGACAAGAGAGGCCAATCAGATGCAACGACATATTTAAGCCATTACCAGGGCAAGAAAAAAACATCAGAACGGTACTGACCAAAGGC
Organism: Brachyhypopomus occidentalis; assembly: GCA_020368025.1. Taxonomy (NCBI): domain Eukaryota; kingdom Metazoa; phylum Chordata; class Actinopteri; order Gymnotiformes; family Hypopomidae; genus Brachyhypopomus; species Brachyhypopomus occidentalis. The sequence continues at coordinate 624,843 of JAGXOD010000041.1, forward strand.
GTAGCTGGTATCGGAAAAACGGTCTCGGCACAGAAGTTCATCCTGGACTGGGCTGAGGGGAAAGCCAATCAGGATGTCCATTTTATGTTTCCCTTGCCGTTTCGGGAGCTGAATCTGATGGGCCAGCAGCAGTATAGTCTGGAGCAACTTCTTCACTGCTTTTTCATAGACATGCGAGAAGTCAGCTTCTCCATCCTCGAAAATAAAAAAGTTGCTTTTGTCTTTGATGGCCTGGATGAATGTCGACTTCCTTTGGACTTTAAGAGCAACGAGAGGTGTTCGGACGTTACTAAGCCAGCATCGGTGGATGTTCTTCTGACAAACCTCATCCTGGGGAACCTGCTTCCTTCCGCTGTGATCTGGATTACATCGCGACCAGCGGCCGCTAGCCAGCTGCCTGCTACCTGCGTCGACCAAGTAACAGAGGTGAGGGGGTTTAATGACCCGCAGAAGGAGGAGTACTTCTACAAGCGAATCAGTGACCAAAATCTTGCCAGCAGGATCATCCAGCATGTTAAGTCTTCCAGGAGCCTGTACATCATGTGTCACATACCAGTCTTCTGTTGGATCTCAGCCACTGTGCTTGAGAGGCTCCTGGATGAAGCAAAAATGCACCAGGTGCCCAAGTCTCTGACTGAAATGTACACGCATTTCTTGATCTTTCAGACAGTGCAAAGGAATGACAAGTACGCTGAAGAGAAGAACCTGGACCTTTACTTGACTAAAGAAAACATTTTCTCCCTGGGAAAACTTGCTTTTCAGCAGCTAAGTAAAGGCAACTTGATATTCTATGAGAAGGACTTGATGGAATGTGGCATTGACGTCAAAGAGGCATCCGTCTACTCTGGGATGTGCACGCAGATCTTCAGAGAGGAGTTAACACTGTGGCAAAAGGAGGTCTACTGCTTCGTGCACCTGAGCTTCCAGGAGTATCTCTCGGCTTTATTTGTATACATGTGCTGGTTAATCCCGGATGGAGATGGCCAATCCGAAGATGTTAACTTTCAACAGCTTCGTCTAAACTCGACCATGTTTGATCTACACAGGAGCGCAGTGGACCTGGCTTTGCACTCGGAGCACGGCCACCTGGACCTCTTCCTCCGCTTCCTCCTGGGATTATCTCTGGAATCCAATCAGAATCTGCTGCATGACCTCCTGACACAGGAGGTGAATTCTGAACAGAGCCACCAGGAGACAGTTGGGTACATTAAGCTCAAACTCGGGGAGAACCTTAGGCCTGAGAACTCCATCAACCTTTTCCATTGCCTGCTCGAGCTCCACGACCATTCTCTTGTGCAGGAGATTCAAACTTACCTGAGCTCAAAGACTCTGTCCCCCGAGTACCTCTCACCTGCACAGTGGTCAGCTTTGGTCTTCGTGTTGATGACCAGTGAGGAGAAGATGGAAGTGTTTGACCTGAGGAAATATGTCGGATCAGATGAAGGATTCAAGAGGCTAGAACCTGTAGCCAAAGCATCCAGAACTGTCATGTTAGTATCATAACTGAAAATTTGAACTGGTCAGATAGCAACTGATGACAAAATATATTAGATGGATTTCAGCTGCATTTGTAAAGCAGGTTTTGTGTTCTAACTTTGATTGCTGGTGTGTTTCAGATTGTCCTCATGTAACCTCACGAAGGCAGTCTGTCCCTACCTGGCTCGTAATTTAAAGTCTTCCGCTACTCGGGTACTAGATTTGAGTTTTAATGTCCTGCATGACCAAGGAGTGCAGCTGCTGTGTACTGGACTGATGGACCCAGATTGTCTGTTGGAAACACTTAAGTACGACACCGTGTTCCATGTCACTCAGCATTGTTCCATCATCCATAAAGTGAAAGATGTTTTATTATCCCGCCACGTTCCTGCGTTCCGTCCCCAGACTGCAGTTCTGCGAAATCCGGAAGGACGGATGCGCAGCCCTCGTGTCCGCTCTGCAGTCCAACCCCTCACACCTGAGAGAGCTGGACCTGAGCCACAATCCGACCGGCAACGAGGCCATAGCCGCGCTGTTGGCCATCCTGCCCGACATCCGGCTTGAGACACTCAGGTGCGTCGTCGTGACGACATCCCTTCCCGTGCTTGGTCCTGCAGACACAGTTAGTCTGGAGCACATTCGCTGGAAAGTGCAGGGGCATACAGGACCGGTTCGCTGTAAAAGCAAATATATAAGCAAGCAGAGCTGAAGGGTGGTGAGAGGAACAAAGAGGAACCAAACATGGGCCAACTGGGCTGGGCAAACCTGAGCTGGGGTTATCCACAAAGCACTGAACCAGAGCCCCACCTTAAAATGCAGTGCCTGCCTGAATTGGGCTAAGGCCGATGACTAATAATGAGCAACCAGTGTGAGTGTTGAGTGTGTAGGCGGGACTGATCTGACGTGTACAAAATCTATGGTTTCTGATTGGTTACTTGTCTGATGACAAGGAAGTAGCAACAGTACTGTTGTCAAGTGTGAAAGTGGGTGTGTCAGATATAAATAAACCTTTTATCTACTGTTAATCTTATCTGTAAACTGCAACGTTCTTTTAGTAATTGCACTTCAAATCGTTAAAAGAGAAAAAGTTTACATTTTCAGTACTATTTAAACACTTGATTATATGTGATGGTGTGATTTATTATCTTACTACAGGCTTTCAGGCTGTGGGGTCACAAAAGAAGGCTGTGTTTTCCTGGCCTCAGCCATAAACTCCAGACCATGTTCCCTTAAAAATCTGGATCTGAGTGACAACAGACTGGGACACCTGGGTGTCAGAGTCTTTCCAGAACTGCTGAGTCATCAAAATTGCCAAATTGAATATCTGAGGTAAGTACTGTGTGAGGACGGAGCAGCATATTGACAGACAGTTGTGATTAGCATCTACACCTAACATGAGGTCCGTGTTGAGTGAGCTGACCCCCACAATGCTAATCAAGTCACTTTTCAGTGAATGTGACAGCAACACTATATGCAGCACTAACACAAACACAAAATCCCTCAATTATACTGTGCCAGTCAAACATTTGGAATCGCTAAGCAAGGTTGGAGTGTTTTAAACAGATGTAAGCATAATCCATTAGATTAAAAGCCTTTAAGACTATAAAAATGTACCTTCAGTGTATTTTCAGGAAAATATCCAATGAACTACAAGAAGCTGCATTTTTTTTATTACAATGGGTTTGTGGAGAAATCCATAAGGCCTAAAAAGCCGTGATTTTATATATAATTTTCAGAAGAAGATTAAGAAGTTCAACCCACTGGCTTAAGCGAATTAGAAATGTGTAAATGTGGTTGAACTTGGATTTTGGGCAGGACTTTTTGAATCATAACTATTCACTGTCTTGTGGCACTGACAGATTGCTTCCTGTCTATTTATGGAGGCCTTATGAAATAAATAAAAAAAACCTTGTTAGAATGTGAATGTTATTTAGTCAACATATGAGCATAGTGAAAGCACAGCTCTAAACAAGCTTTTAAAAGTTGTTTGTTGTGTCATTTTTTACAGGCTTGAGAAGTGTAACATAACTGGGAAAAGCTGTAAAAACCTACTCTGTGCATCCAGCCTGGAGTCTTGGAGTCTCCGTGCCCTGGACCTCAGTGACAATGACCTCCAGGATTCTGGAGTGAAGCAGCTGGCTTTCGAACTGAGAATGCCACACTGCAAGATAGAGAAATTAAGGTCCATGAAATATGCCTTAATAAATAAATATATATATTAATATGCCTTAACAATTAAATGAAACTATTTATAATAGATCTTTAGTTGACTTATATTTATCTTATTTAGGTGATTTATTTATTCGTGACTCTATTGACCTTGTATCATGATAAACTTTGTCTCCCCCTACAGGCTGTCTGGTTGCAGGTTCACTCAGAAAGGCTTCTCTGCACTGGCTTCAGCTCTGAGGTCGAATCCCACAAGTCTGCATGAGCTGGATCTGAGTAGCAATTTCCCAGGCTTCTCTGGGATGGGCCAGTTGTTGGCAGCTCTAAGGCAGTCCAGCTGCACGCTTCACACGCTGCGGTGGGTCATTTCGGGTTTCTTTGTTCTCTTGGTTTCTTCCCTACTGAGCCTCATGCTCTTTTTAAAGCATGTCCAAGCCCTGTGGGTCAATAGGTGAGTCAATTGATGTATGTCAGTAGGTGAAGAACTGTTGATGATCTGAGTGGTTTGTTGCCCAGGTAGTGTGGACAAATGTTTCCTGGGCTCGGACGTCTGCAGCTCCCTGTCTACAATGCTCAGCAAGAACTCCACACTTAGAGAGCTGAGTCTGAGTGATAACGCGCTTGGAGACGAGGGGATGAGGATCCTCTTCACTGCGCTACACAGTGGACTTTGTACCCTAACGACTTTGAGGTACTCGTGCCTAAAAATGGGGGTAATCACACCACCAAAAAAAAAAAAACATTTATACCAACCACTGACATTCTCTGCTAACTAGAGTTTCCCATATTATGTGAGAGGGTCCATAGTTTGGTCCAATAAGTACAATGTAATTTGCATATTACTGTAAATTATATATCATATAGTATATTTGATTACTGTTCTCATGCCATTTTTTTCCCCAACTTGACAGACTGTCTAACTGTTACCTCACGGAAGCCAGTTGTGAAATGTTGGCTACTATACTGAGTTCGAACACCACTGGTCTGAAGGTGCTGGACCTGAGCAGAAATGCCTTCAGCCCAGACACAGTCAGCTTCCTCAGTTCTGTGTCCAACATGGATCTCACGCTGTGATGAGAGCTCCCGCACCCAGCCCTGGGGAACCCCTCCATTACTGTTTCCCTTTTCTAACATACTTGTGCTGCTGTGCGCCTGAGTCCCATTTTGAGGTGGTTATGTGGTTCCTTCGTTTTGGCAAGGGGAGTTTTCAATGCCACGGTCACCCTTGACATATTAGTGGATTAGGACTTGTTCCTGTAAAGCTGCTTTGAGACAATGTCTGTTGTTCAAACACTACGTAAACTGAAGTGAATTGAATTTAATTGATCAGCCAGTAATCAAGGCGCTGGTGAACTGGGCCTGGTGTGTGGGAATGGAAATACAAGCATGGAGTTTCCAGGCCAGGGACTGGGAGGTCAGGCTGTCTGCAGAGTCTCCTGGTGTGTAATCCAGTGTTTGCTGAACGTATCTACTGATGTTCCTGTTAGGATTCCTGGACACATGGGTTTATGGAAAGGATTGTAATATGACAAACATAGTAAAATGTTATTGTGAATAAAGAGCCCAAAGGAATTTCCACTGCATTCTCTACAACCAAGTTAAGATAATTTCATATGCGTTCCTGCAGGGTTCCTTACAAGCACTTATGCCATTAATTGTAAATAGTGTTTAGTGGATAAATAAAAACATGCAAATTAACAAATAAATACTATCACTTTTTTTAAAGTCAATATAAGAGTTCGATTGCAAATATTTTGTGTGTGTATGTGTATGCTCTGCCTGGACACATTGTTTTAGCCCCATGTCGTCAGTGAGGTAACTGCAAGAGCACTCCAGCCCTGCCGGAGTTGGGAGGTGCGGAGAGCAGCGTTTCCACAGCAGCCCGACCCCCCCCCCCCTCCACCCTGCCGGAGCAGACAGGGGAGGGGCGAGATCTTCCGAGCAGAGATGAGCAGAAGTGTGATGAGAGGCAGGGGCAAACGAGATTTATGCTAGACAGGATGACTTCTGATCCAACTCTGCCTTTTACAACGTGGACGGTGCGAGTCCAGTTGTGCCTCGCAAGCAGCCATTGCAGAGCATAGGAGAAGGGGGGGGAGACGAACGCGAGATAAGGTCCAGACGGGACGCGGAGCGTGGGAAAGGCGCGCGGGAATGCCCACGAGCACGTAGGGAGCACCAGAGCTGGGTGGCCCTTCCTGGCAGCCGCAGATTGGACTCCGTACCGGTAACACTGAAAAGTCCTTGATCATCTTGTGTCATTAATTGATTCATTTTGTTGAATAGTACTTTACAGATTCCAAATGATTTGTAAATCTTTCTGAACTGAGAATTATACTTTTTTGTTGTTTTCACAGATGAATCAAAGTAAATTTGTTTTATGCTGTTGATGGATTCTTAACATAGTCGGGCATTTTTTCAACTTTGCTGTAGTTGCTGTTACAGTTGATGTTTGTGATGTATAAGGGCAGAGTTGTCAGATATCCATAACTCACACTGAATGGTACACTGTCGCTGTCTCTCGTAGTCAGTCAAATGTTTACATCTGTCAGAATGGCCAACTGTGTTTCCCTGGTTGTCAAGGAAACAGCGTGAGCCGCTCGAGTTCTCCAATTCCATGCTGAGAACTTCTTTCCTTTGGGGTTTACAGATGTGTCTGCAACTCCTCCACCATAAGCACCATAACAAACGGAGCTTGGTTAGCAACTAGCGGTGCCGGTTCAGTCTGTGTTGTCAGGGTGGTGGTTGTATGGCTCTGTTTGAAGGACCACTGTTGTTACCAAGCAAATGGTTGTCAGGGTTGGCAGAGGTTATGCATTCCTAAATTACAGCAGGGCCTCTTATCAAAGCTGTTGCAGTGTAGTGTGCGGCCAGTAACTCAACTGATACTTCATGGCCAAAATCATAAAGATGTGAAAATGTGTGTCTGGCGTCGGTGACGTTTATCTCCTTTGTTTGATGTCAGTGCACCGCGATCTGCTTTGTTTACATGACACGATCTTGTACAATGATGAACGTTGCCAAAATAGTGCTGATTTTAATATTCCTAACAGGACTTGTTTACACATAAATGTACAGTTACCATATTCAAGTGTGATACTGAGGAACAACTCCACTCCATTATTGGCCCACACATTTGACCCACGCCGCCCCTTTCTCAATGCACCATTGTTATTAGCCTCCTGGTAATAACCATTTTAAGGCTTCTGATTGGCCAACATGCTCTTGACATCACATCCAGTATTTAGGCTCATGCTTTACTGCCATTGCGTTTTCTGACAGGTGAAGCTGCCCTCTGAACTCTCTCTCTGAAGCTTCATAAATATGGATCTTAAACCAGCGACTGACAAAGCTCTGCTCTATTGTGCATTGGTAGTCAAGGCTTTGGAAATGATCACTGTAATTGCTTCATGAGTGAGAGCTGATGTCACAGGCTGAGAGAACTGCACAAGAAACGTGTATCTCCGAGGACACAAGGGAAAACCTCGGATTTTCCTCAATGTGGGACGTTTGATGGGTAAATTCATTCCAGCCCACACGATCATCTGTTCGTGTTAATGTGCAAAGTGCCAACTGCAGCGTGGTGCCTGGTGCGACTGTCGGAGTGCAATTCACCATCGTAAATCCTGCGCTGCTTTATAATGGGAAAACACATGTTCCAGCCCACAGCGTCACCGTGTCCATTGGAGCACATCTGCTCAATCGGCCGAGTGCAGGGAGTGGTGTGTGATCCCACAGCTGAGTGTGATTTTCACTTGAATACCTTGTGCTGTTTATTAAGAGAAACTGAGACAGGAAAGCCAATTCATGGCTGGGGGAGATTATATCTGTCATCTGGGCCTTTATCATCAATTGAGAGGATTATCTGAGATTAATGGTGTACACATCTTATGCCGTATATAGTATTCAACCCAGTGACCCAGCCCTCACAGGTCAGTATAAGGTCTGTGCAAGTCTCCCTTTTCTCTGTTTTGTCGGTTTTGTCTTTTTAGGGCTCTGAGTCAGAATCATTGTTTGTCTTACTGTGGATTAACCAAAGAACTAGGTGTAAACCTGCTTCGTGATGTCATCCCTACAGAATGCTCCACAAATCCTCTTAATCCAGTTTCAGTTCACATCCGTTTTAGGATTATTTGTAATGTGTCGTGATGGACCACAATGCTCCCCTCCTCACTCGCTGGCGCCATCGTGAAGGTTCCATAATCCCTGTGAATTGTTTCAGGAAAAAAAAAGAAATCTTCGCTGGGAAGTGAACCAAGGCACAAAAGACTAGATCTTAATCACCCAGCAGGTTGGTGACTGTCCCCAAAAGGCAGAAATAAGAATGAGGTTTCATTAGAGAGTGTGCTCATAGTGAGAACTCACTGATGGTATTAGAAAGATCCAAGATAAACATTTCTAGTGATGATAAAATGAAAACACCAGTGTATGTACAGTGGACCATAAAATGTGTATACTATAAGTTGGAATGACAGTTTGAACACCAGAGAATATGACATTCATTCATTATCCGTACCGCTTATTCCCGCTAGTCGGGGTCACGGGGGGGGGCTGGAGCCAATCCCAGCATCTCCGGGCGAAGGCAGGGTACACCATGGGCAGTTCGCCAGTCCACCACATGGCCAACACGCACACACACCTACGGGCAATCTAGAGTGACCAATCAACCTATGATGCATGTCTTTGGACTGTGGGAGGAAACCGGAGTACCCGGAGAAAACCCACGCAGGCACAGGGAGAACATGCAAACTCCACACAGAGCAGCCCAGACCGAGAATCGAACCCAGACCGCCTTGCTGTGAGGCGACAGTGCTAACCACCACACCACCATGCCGCCCGAGAATATGACATAAGCATTGAAATTAATATGATGCTCCATATTTTGTTCCAGAGGTGGTTGCTAGGCAGATTTTCCCAAAAGCACAGTGATTCAACAGTGCTGATAGCATCTTTACTCTGTGCCGTCACACAGACGTTCTATCATGAAGTGGTCGTTGTGCAGTACTGTTTACCCTGCACAGGGTAGCTTTATTTACTTTGGCTTTTCTGATCTCCAGATCTGATATCAATGTCTTTCCCCAGGTGTGAAGATGCGGACAATTATGGGCGTGGTCTGCTTGTGTCAGTGTGTGATTGGTCAGCTGCTGGAGGCCAAGGCGAAGGGACCTGCACCTCGATTTATCTGCAGCATTCCAGGGTTGCCGGGGACACCAGGGAAGCCAGGCCTTGCCGGGCCCCAGGGGGCCGACGGCCATGTTGGAATCCCAGGAAGAGACGGCAGGGATGGTAGGAAAGGGGATAAAGGAGAGAAGGGGGAAACAGGTATGTTGAGCAAACGATGGCAGCTGTCAGAATTCTGCAGCCACACTGTGAAATTAGTCCAAACTAACCATTTCAAAATACTGTGCCGGACTTTAACTGATTCCCGAAGGATTGGGAATTCACCCATTAAGAGTGGAGTCCTTGTATTCCTTCTTTTTCATGATGTGTAATTTAGCTGTTAGCCTAGCTGTTCTGGCACTTTGGAGGATGTGGATTTGGTTCCATTCCAATAATTCAGTCTTGACTGTGTGTGAACTCGTCCCTCAGAGTTGCAAATTAAACAGAGTCAGACTGACACTTATGTAGCTGTAATCACTATGAAAAACATCACTTCAAAACACAGTGGATCTCTGGCGAGCTGTTCTCTCGTCCCCTTGCGTATTTGCTGCGATAGCGCTGAATAGTCGTAAATTCCTCAAACAGATGTGATTGGAACATGCTGTGCATGCTTCTGCTGGCACTGCTCACGTGGTGTCACACCAGCCAAACTGTGATGTGGTGTTGGAACTGAAGTTGCTTATACGTACCACACACACACACACACACACACAAATGCATACGCACACATTCACGCCAATTTCAGGCAGGAAGTAGCTTGAGAAGCACTAAGCTGTACAAACGCATAGTGACAGATTTGTGAGCCATAGTTTTAATTCATTCTGTTACAGAAAACAAACAAACAGATCGAAATGGTAGGAAATCAATACCAGTGGTAGGAAAGACAATCAAATTATTCAAATTATATATATGCATACACTCCCACACATGGCCTTATGTCAAAGAACAGAAGTCAAAGAACCATTCAGGATCAAAACAATATCCTGAGAAAAATCAACCCACCTGATGCATAATGGGAAATGTAGTCTAATGGCCCTGCCTATCTATTTGTCTGTCACAGGGATCAAAGGGAGAGTGGGGCCAACAGGTAAGCTAGGGGATCGTGGAGAAAGAGGCTCAACAGGGAAGCAAGGCCCAGAGGGTGAATGTGGAGACCCGGGGACCCTGGGACCCCCAGGGCCTCCAGGTAAGAGAGGGGCAAAGGGGGAGAGAGGTCCGCAAGGCATACCTGGCGTCTGTCGCTGTGGAAGTCTGGTGCCCAAATCGGCCTTCTCTGTGGGCATCACCAGCAGCTACCCGGCTGAGAAAGCACCAATCAAGTTCAACAAGGTTCTGTTCAACGAAGGCAGCCACTATAACCCGCAGACGGGAAAGTTCATATGCGCTTACCCGGGCATCTATTATTTCTCCTACGACATCACACTGGCCAACAAACACTTGGCCATTAGCTTGGTGCACAATGGGCAGTACCACATTAAGACTTTTGATGCCAACACTGGTAATCATGATGTTGCATCTGCGTCAACGGTGATGTTCCTCAACCCAGAGGACGAGGTGTGGCTGGAGATCTTCTACAAGGACCAGAATGGCTTGTTCTCGGACCCTGGTTGGGCGGACAGCCTCTTTTCTGGGTTTTTGCTCTACGCAGACACTAATTACCTGGACACGCTTGCAGAGGACTACGCCTAGTTCCACTGCACACAAACAGTCAGAGCACATCAGTTAAACCAGCCAACTAGCTACTAACTCAGAGAACTGTGGACCAAATGTACAATCAGCTCAAACCAGGACAGGACGTAATGTGTATAAAGGAAAAAACTCAAATCATGTGCTTTTCACCATTTCTTATATTTTTGTATATTGTGTGGTAGACATGCATGTAGAGTACGAAGACCTTATATTTAGGCTTTAGAAGATTTTATATTTACCAATGAAAGAAAATATGAGAATATTGCAAGATATAGACAGGCCAGCAAAATCTTTCTTTAGACATATGATGAGACTTTTAAAAATTTATTTTCATAATTGAAATTGTCAATATATGTGACATTTAAACACAACCTAGACTCCAATAAAGAAGAGATCATAAAGTATGTGCCTGGGACTGAAATTAAGAAATTATTTGAAGTTCATGGTGTCATCTTAAATTGTAGGTATGACCCTCTTTATTTAATCTTTATTTTCATTGTTATTTATTATTAAATTTCACTCCCAGTCTGTTGGAATAGAGAGAACTTATATTATATTATAATATATATTTACAGATTTAACTGTAATAATAATGTGACTGACGTATAGTTTCAGTGCATAAATATTGTTAATCTTGCCAGTATGTGTGAGTGAGATTTATTACACCAACACCTTAGTAGAATTGTGGTTAAGATATCAAAATGATTTATAGGGTTGTAATATCAAGTTGTGGCACTTAATCAAATTATTTCAGCGACATTTCCTGAATTCCAAAGAGCAGCAAAAAAAATCAATTTGCGGGACATTTCACTAAGCAACCTTCGCTCTCCTGTTTGTGTGTGACTGCAAGAGAAAGAGAATAGAAATTCTGATATTCTGATACGTGAAGGTCTGATTTATGCCACCGGCACTGTTAAATGTTCAGTTTTATTAGACCTAGCAGTTATGTTACTTTTTACTGATTATCACAATGATATTTTGTATTATTCAGTTGCTAAAGTTTTTTTAGTGAAAGGTACCATACTGCTATACATGTGACAACAAAATACACTACAAAACGAGTTATAACAATACAAAAACACGGACATCAGTGGTCTACGAATGCTTAAAGAGAAAAATAAAGTATAATTCTTAGAGTCATAATGGTTGAATACAAGAAATGTCTTCAAAGCCGCATTTTCTAGTGTAGTCGCTATGTATATTCATTCAGCTCACTGACGTTTTAAATGAGTCCTAAAGCGATTCAACGTCACATGCTACGTCAGTGAGTTTGGTGATTGATAGATTCCCTGCAAATGAAAGACCTGCTTTTCCAACAAGCATTGTAGGATGCATTTTCTTTTTTTATGTGGTTTGGTTGAAGGGTAGTGTTTTTCCGTTACCAAGCAGCAAAGTAACACGAAGATGGTAAGATATTTAGTATTTGATTAAATCTGGAGAAAAAAAATGTGAAGAACATACGCGAGTGCACACTTTCATCTTGTTGCATGCTGTGTAAACGCCCCACTGTCTAATATATTTCCCGAAAGGTTGTTCTGTTCTCCAAGGATTACTAATCGCTATCAAGACGGCGCCGTTACTAGTTATTATTTTATGTTACCGATTATTTCTCGCGTATGTAAAATAAACGGCTACAAAAACATTGTTACAATGTTTCATTGCAGGCTAATATTAAAATGTGTCTGTTTACATGTTTGTGTTGTTCGTATGGACACTTTTATTTTAGGTTTGTAGAAAAAGTGGACGATTATTTATTTCTTCAATGCTTTCCCGTGAAATGCACTACTTATAAGCTACGTATCTTCCTCAAAACTGTCAAGGGAAACTGCCTCCATCATGTCTACGTCTAGGTGAATATTTTACGGTGTAATGTTTTCATATTTTACCATGCTGGTAATCAAAAGATAAATGAAGATTTAGTGGTTAATGTACACATCTCTCAACGTGCATAGCGAACCACAGGGCGAGTGGGCGGGACTTCTCTTGTACATTATTTGTTCCAACATAATATTCGTTTCAATACGTAATAAGTTATTTACTATCTGATGGCGTGTACAGTCCTAAATTCGATATCTGTGCGATGCTCTGTCCTAGTGACCTCCGGGAAAAAATACGGAAGAAACGGAGAACACTGCGAGAATCTTTAGCGAAGGTGAAGGATGACACTCAGGTACGTTACGCCAGCACGCTGCAATCTCAGTGAATGAATCACAACTTTTGCTGTAAAGGACGTTTCCTGTCTTTTACTAGTTTCAGAGAATTTGCCAGTATTCAGTACCAATAATTGTACAAATTGGTATGTTTGTGCGTATGGATTCAACAAGTGGACCTTTATAAATGAATGAACTGAAAGCAGGATTTTAAAAACCTCCAAGGCATAATACTTCAGTAGAAATACTCCACCAAGGTTTATCTTGAGGAAACTAGAAAAGAATGAAGTACAGTCAAACAACAGTAAAAAATGTAGAACTTTATCTAGAAAATGCAAAAAAGTTATCGAATGCAAAAAGATGTCACTTTTTTTTAAAAGAGAATCTGTATGTTTTGAGTGTGTTGTGAAAATACCACATGATTTTAGGTCCAGATAAGTCTGGTTACATTAGACCTATACCTTTCACTTTCTCATGAATGCGACTGAAGGTACACACGGCCAGAAAGAGAACCCTTGAAAACCCTGTGTTGTGAAGGAGTTGAACATGCGGTTCAGATACAGCCAGGGGGGAAATATATGTCCGGTGTGCTCATCTGCAGAGCGCGCAGAGCGTGTGCAAGGAAGGACACGGGCCTTGAGCGGTTTCCAGCGGAAATGGCCAATTCTGTTCTCTTTCGTGGGTGCCGTAGTAATTTGGAGAACACTAACCTGAAATCATCAAGCAGCCCACTTCATCATCTGGTCTCCATCATTCACAAATCACTTGGATAGCAATTTAGTAGTCAGTATAGGAAAGTAAAATATTGGATGTACGTGTGTAGTGGAGTGAAAGTGAAGCTTGGTCTAAATCTCCTTAAAGTACAACTACTTATATTACTTTACAGCACTGTCTGCAGGGTTAACTAGCAGTGTGCACACAAGCATACACACCTTCACCTGAATCTTCACAATCGAGCCGACATATGACTTTAAAAGATATCCTGACTGTAGTGAGAACTACAACGTGACTCAACATGTCCACTATGGTACTTGGAGAGCATGCTCACATGCTGACACTCTCACACACACACACACACACACACACATAGTGGTAAGGCATGTCTTTTTGGTGTTTACCCTGTCTGCTAGGCTCTGGTTCCTTCCGACTCCGAAATGTCTAAGGACAATGACCACACCACCGTTGAGGTTGGTTCTGTTTGCCTCCGCCGTGCGCTCTGATATCGTAGAATGCTCCCTTCTCTGCTGTGGCGTTGTAGAATTTAGCTTTAGCAGCTCTGTCATGTTCTAGAACACGTCGATGGTTCCAGAAACTCCATTCTTATATTTCTTTGTTCACTGTATTATTGAGTTTGCCGAGTGGGATTCGCTACATTCTTTGCTTCCACTTCTGTGTGTGCTACTAAATACACTCCTGTAACCTCTCACCTGTGCTTCCTGTGCTGACTTTAGTCTGCATACTGTAACTTCTCCCTAACCATTAACACAAACGGGTCGATTTTAAATGAAGTATCTGTAATTGTTGTAGTCTGCTTTGGATCTGTTGGTCTAAAGAAAACTCAAATCATTGGTCGTGGTAGTTTTTTGCTGAACAAACTAGAAGCATTAAGACCCTCTTCACTAAGATGCACCCGTGTGTATAGTTATGAAGTGCTTGTGTTGATTTTGAGGACTTCGAGCAAGTCCTCAGAAACCGCTGTTTCAAAAACTCTGTTTACAAACGTCTGAGTGGGTCTGATTCTCACTGCAACGTCATCTGCTCCATCAGGAACTGACCGGCAGAGAGGACCCGGGTGAGACCCTGCGGCGCTCTCTGAAAGTGAAGAGAATGAGGAGGAAGAAGAAGGTGGGAACTGTCATGGCGGCTGTTTACAGGCATGTTTGTTAGTTGCTGCCCGTTTACTCTTGACGTGTGCGTCCTGCGTTACAGCTGTTAGAAGAGATGTCAGCAGAGGCTCGGCCGGAGGAGATATTGGAGGAGGAGGTGGTGGGGGAGGAGGTCACAGCTGTGCAGGAGCTGCATTGTGGGCAGGATGAGATTATAGAGGAGACGCAGGTGAAGAGAGACCAGGCAGCCCGACTACAGAGAGGTGACCGAGTCTCAGCAAAAGCCTCAACAGACTAACATGTTGCTGTTTCACCCATAGTGTGTATATAACACTGACCGCATCTGTAGCAACAATTAGGTATTATGATGCGTAACACTGGGCTAATTTCCAGTGTCAACATGTCAGTGTTACTCGTTGAAAACCTGTCTCTCTCTCTGTCTGTCTGTCTCTATCTGTCTGTCTGTATCTTTCTGTCTCAGATCTTCCTCCTCTCCCTGCTGTGTCGAGGGCTGACTCCAGTCTCTCCCAGAGCTCGGTGAGGCAGCGTGTGAGGGAGAAACTGCAAGAGGCCAGGGTGAGTTCACCTGACTCCACAATGCACTGCAGGGGGAGATCAGGGGGAGATCAGGTTGAGCTCACCTGTCTCCACAACGCACTGCAGAGTGAGATCAGGTTGAGATCAGGTTGAGATCAGGTTGAGATCAGGTTGAGATCAGGTTGAGATCAGGGTGAGCTCACCTGACTCCACAAAGCAATGCAGGGGGAGATCAGGACTTGGAGCCACACTTGATAGAAATTGCAAAAGTCCAAAGGCCTCATTTGTATCTTGAAAAAAAAAGAAATAAATCAAATGTCATACAATTAGGAGGTACAAGTTCCAAATAGAGTAGACAAGAGCATTATCACAGCAACAGAAGTGTCACTGTGTGTCAAAGTCATGTAGTACTTCTCACAGAGACTCTAAAGCTTTATTGGACATTGTCAGAATGATCTAAAGACACAGTAATTGCACACTCATGTTACTACACACACACAGAGAGCTTTAGGAATTGAGGGGAAAGTGGTGTGTGTGTGTGTGTGTGAGATATTTGCCCTCCCTCTGATCAGTCCAAAGCAGCGCGCCTGTTGCTGCAGGAGTCCTCACTGGAGTCATCCAGTCGTCTGCAGAGTCTCCGGGACAGGGAGACACTCACCAGGTTCGACAGGGAGGTACGCAAGAGACGTCTGTCAGCCAAGTCCAGCAGTAGGCGTGTGCAAGGTGCTGGGAGATGATGTCATGTCTGTAATCCTGCAGAGAGATCTGGAGCCCCCTGCAGGCGAGTCCTCCTTCACTGCCAGGGTGAGATTCCGTGATGCGGCCAGACGTGTCACCAGGGACAGCAGGGTAAGGCAACCCCCACCCCCACCCCCACCCCAGCAACTCCGCCCTCTATCTGCCTGCGGACCCAGGGAATGGCTTGGCAGTTAAAGAATAAGTCTGTAGTGAATAAGTCTGCAATAAGTCTGCAAACACAGGTGCGCTGACTTTACAATGCTACGTCTGGGAGCCGTGAAGAGATGTTAATAGAATATTCGTGCCAGCAGTATTTTGCACATCAGAACGTAGAATCTGAATTTAGAATGTTTTTAAGTGTTGCCACAGCAATGGCAGTTAAACATGATAGTAGTAAGAATAGTATTTCTCAGCCTTGTTGTTCTGTGGAAACTGGTGTCATTTTTGTTCGATTAAAATGACAGTATAGGTGTTTTTGATTCTTTAGTTTGTGGGGTTTTATTTTTTGGGCTAACCAGACGGAAACTGGGCTGCCCACGGCTGAGGAGGCCTTCAACTTCTTCACCTTCAACTTTGACCCCGATCCCCAAGAAAGCGAGCGCCAGGGTGGAATGAGAAGAAGACCCAGGAGAGGAGAGGGGGAAGGGAGGGAGGAGGGGGAAGGGGAGGAGGAAGAGGAGAGAGAGGATGAAGAAGCTGAGATGGCGGGAGAACGTGAAGGAGAGGATGAATCCAGGGTAAACCTTCTATGATAGTTCATCTGGGTGGTCTTTACCTGCACATACAGTGTACAACGTGCAGACACATCACACATGCCAGTAATATTGTAATTTTATTTTACAATGGAAACATAGTTTTCACCCCAGATCTAATACATTTATTATATTTTTTGGCATGCACTAATTTCGCTATGTGATGTGTGTGTAAGTAGGTACTATAGACTAGTAAACTAGCTTCCCACTACTGTATCCCAGGAAGAAGATGCACCGCTGGTCAGAGAGGAAGATGAGGATCTGTTCATTATTGATCAATCAGCTCACGACTTCGTGGAAGTGAAGAAGGTGGAGTATTTGGGCTACGGCACACGTGTGCAGAGAGAGCGTGAGATTCTCTTCACGCCCAGCATGAGGCCAGGTACAGCAGTGTGAATATATGAGTCACGTTCTTTGCTGTAAGACCAGGTCACGTGACTCACGTGGCTGCGCATGTATGTGCTTCAGTACCGGCGTCCAGTAAGTTACCAGACAACGTTCAGCCACGTTACCTGGAGGAGGAGGGGCTTTATGTTGGGGAGAGACCACCGGTCTCCTTGTCCAATCAGAACATTCTGGAAAACCGTATTCTGATGCAGGATCAGGTAAGTGACGTAAATCTATATTTGGTGATCTTGAATTAGTGGCAGCATCTCTTGTGTTATAAGAAACAGGAACACAACCATGAGAGTATCGTTTCCTTATGAATATGAAAGAACTGCGTCCCATTGCGAGGTGGCTGGAGGACACAGATTGTGTCCTTAATGCCAGATGTCATTGTCTTTTGTCCCTCAACATTTGTCCTTCATACCGTCGCCATATTGCGGTAGTCCCTCTTGTCCGGTGGGCAGCGTGTGCACAGTCCACCCCTGGAGGCTCCGCAGTGGAGCAGAACCCAGGCTCTGATCTGGATCCGCCCGGCTTTATGCGAGACCCGGGGCTGCCCGGTCGTCTTTGCTGAGATGCTGCTTTAAATGTGTAAACACCAGATGCGATTGATGTGTTTGTGGTGATCTTTGGCTGAAACACAGTTCCACTCTGGGCAGGGCAAGAAATGGTTTGGGGCTGATGGGAGGATCGTGTCTCAGCCTGACCCCATCAAGGAGGCCGCGACGAGACCACCGCTATTCCACATGGAGGCGGAGCTGGAACCAGCGCTGCAGTGCATCTACAGGAAGGTATCTCAAGGTTTACCTCCTCCTAATCATCTGTTCATTTTTCACAGAATTCCCTTTTAGACACAAATGCCCTTTTTAAGGGGAGTGGCTTTATGTGTGAAATGCACTGAGCAATGTGTTGACTGCTCGGCAGGCTCGAGGTTTATATAAACATTAAAAATTCTGTTTATATAAAAAAAAATGGTACAACTCAATCTCCCCAAGCTCCTTCCTGTGCATGTACACAACCTGTTGCTAAGCGACAGAGGCAGCTAGTAATAATATTTACTGAGATGAGAGGTGTGAGAGCTGAGAGTGGCTCCAGATGTGTGGTGATGTCATCAGTGGAGCGGGAAGCTTGGTGGGGTTCATGCATGGGTGGGGCACTCATGCAGTCGGAACAGGAGGAAGACACAGGGATGGGTGTTAAGGGCGGAGGTTACAGGGATGGGTGTTAAGGGCGGAGGTTACAGGGATGGGTGTTAAGGGCGGAGGACACAGGGATGGGGGTTATGGGCGGAGGACACAGGGATTGGGGTTATGGGCGGAGGATCCAGGGATGGGGTTATGGGTGGAGGACACAGGGATGGGGTTATGGGCGGAGGACACAGGGATGGGGTTAAGGGCGGAGGACACAGGGATGGGGGTTAAGGGCGGAGGACACAGGGATGGGGTTATGGGTGGAGGACACAGGGATGGGGTTATGGGCGGAGGACACAGGGATGGGGTTAAGGGCGGAGGACACAGGGATGGGGGTTAAGGGCGGAGGACACAGGGATGGGGTTATGGGTGGAGGACACAGGGATGGGGTTAAGGGCGGAGGACACAGGGATGGGGTTATGGGCGGAGGACACAGGGATGGGGGTTAAGGGCGGAGGACACAGGGATGGGGGTTAAGGGCGGAGGACACAGGGATGGGGTTATGGGTGGAGGACACAGGGATGGGGGTTATGGGCGGAGGACACAGGGATGGGGTTAAGGGCGGAGGACACAGGGATGGGGGTTAAGGGCGGAGGACACAGGCACTGGGTCTAGGGTGGACCACACACAACGGGGAGGCAATACACTAATACAGACGGACAAAGTCTTACCCACATGTGCCATGTGCATGTTCCCGAGTGCTTCTGGGATTAGAATGATGGTGATCAGGAAGAAAGTTCTGTAAGTTACATGTGGCATTGATAACAGCGGAAGTTTTGGTTCAGGAATGTGCTTGTATCTGCAACAACAGGAAATGATCTGACTGCTTTTTCCAAAAGGGTTTTAACTCTCAGATCAGATAAGGCATTGGAGGGTATCTCTGAAGAGGTCTCAGTCTGAAATCTTTACCATTCTCTATACCATGTTAGGTAATATTCTCAGGAACTAACTCCTGAAAGAAAAATATTTTCAAGGAATATATTCAGGAATGGCACATAATTGAAAAAACTGGTTCAAGTTTCTCTATAGCACCAATTTTAAAATTCTGAGCCTTACAGCTATGATTTTCAAAATTAAGCTCTGTCAAACACTTTGTAGTACCGCAGATGACGGTACTTCTCCGATGTTTTATTCCTCAGTCTGCATTTAAACAATTGTGTTCCACTGTCGGGCTGAACCTTCTGTTTCCTGCCCATCGCTGCGTAGGCGCTAAAGTCCAAGTATGTGAACCGCTACATCGTAGGAGTCGGGGACTCCCAGGGAGAATACCAGCTGGACGTGGACGTGTCCGGCCTCGTTTTTTCCCATCATCCCCTGTTCAGCAGGGAACACGTGCTGGGGGTGCGTCTGGCCCAACTGTATGACCGGCAGCTCAGTCGACAGCACAAGAACCTCACCCATCTGCTCAGTGATAAGGTAACGAGGTCTGGCTGCCCTGGAGCAGGACGTAGCAAGACGCTTGTGCTAGGACTAGATGGGTTGATGTTCTGGCTCCAAACGTATCGTCAGAAGAGGGTTCAGTAGAAGACGATGACCAGGTGTGCTGAATGAACCTTGACGTAGCTTTGTGTGTTTGCTTACGACCCCAGTTGAGCGGATTGAGGAACACAATTCGGAATATGTTGGAGCTGCATTATGGAGAGGGCCTCAGTCATGTGACCCAGCAAAGGATAGCGGAGTACAAACAGGAAGTGAGGTAAGCAATCTGAGCCTCTGCCATTTTTGTATACCTTTTTTGCATATACAGTATACGTTTATGTAGAACAATTCTGGGTTAATCCAAAATGTTGATTTAAAAGTTTAAAGCTGTTGAAGTTAATACTATACATGAAGCTGCCTTTGTTTAACATCACTACCACAAGCAATTCCATAAACCTCATCTTCAGATGTCCAAAATCTGATACCGATTATATTGTTCTCTGATAATGATGGTGCTGAGCCACATTAAGATACACACACACACGTCACGCACATGTTTAACCAGACACATGTTTAATCAGACACATGTTTTATCAGTCACACGCGTCGGCTGCGGGACATGGAGCAGGAGAAGGACAGAACTCTGCTGAAGAACATCATCAAAGTCTGGAAAGAGCTGAAGGCTCTGAGGGAGTTCCAGAGGTTCACCAACACGCCCTACAAACTCTACATCAGGAAGTGCGTCCAGGCATTAACCACATCCATCACTGACAAACCAATCCTGTCTAATCTAAAACCCTCCCACAAACACTGACAAACCAATCCTGTCTAATCTAAAACCCTCCCACAAACACTGACAAACCAATCCTGTCTAATCTAAAACCCTCCCACAAACACTGACAAACCAATCCTGTCTAATCTAAAACCCTCCCACCTGACAAACCAATCCTGTCTAATCTAAAACCCTCCCACAAACACTGACAAACCAATCCTGTCTAATCTAAAACCCTCCCACAAACACTGACAAACCAATCCTGTCTAATCTAAAACCCTCCCACAACCATCAGCAATCAGACAAATTCTCCAATGGCAATGGTAAACTGATCAGACACACTCCAACAAACCAGCTCACCACTCCACAGCACACACAATCAACAGTGAAAATGCTGCAACTTGTGATGCATTCTCAACTCTGTGTCTAATATCTCCTCAGGGTGGAGGTGACTTGTGACTCTGTGTCTAATATCTCCTCAGGGTGGAGGTGACTTGTGACTCTGTATCTAATATCTCCTCAGGGTGGAGGTGACTTGTGACTCTGTGTCTAATATCTCCTCAGGGTGGAGGTGACTTGTGACTCTGTGTCTAATATCTCCTCAGGGTGGAGGTGACTTGTGACTCTGTGTCTAATATCTCCTCAGGGTGGAGGTGGAGCGGGCGTCCGACGAGCTGGAGCACGAGGCGGAGGTCCAAGCAGAGGTGGCAGAACTGCGGGCAGAGCATGCAGAAGACCACGAGAGGAAGATGAACGAGTACAGGAGACGGCTGGAGGAATGGAAGTTCTGGAGGAGGAAGCAGGTATCATGACGCTATCCTCACAGGATGGAGTGAAGGAAACTGGCTTCACTCCATCAACAGAGTAAGGACTGGAGGAGAAATAATAAGAACAACCTAAGAGTAGAGTTTTGGGTTAGGGTTAATTAAGTTTGAGTTAGGGTTAATTAAGTTTGAGTTGGAGACATTTGAGGGCATTCTCACCAAACGACATGGTAGTGAATTGCATCTTTATTAAAATTAAGTGTTTGCCATTCTGCTGCATTCAGAAAGCTTTAAAGAAGAAGCAAAAGCAGAGAAGACAACTGCCTCAGGATGAGGAAGAGGAAGAGGAAGATGAGGGAAGTGAGGAGGAGCTGGGAGAGGAGCCTGTGAAGCCAGAACCTCCAGAGAAACCAGACCTGGCAGGTCTGGAGCAGCAGGTACGCGAGAAGGCTGCCAAGATCCGCAGGAGACCCGGGGAGCCGGTTCTGGTTCCAGAGCTAACAGTCTCTGGTTCAGTAACTCCTAATGAGCAGTGCCCTAGGTGAGTAGAGCTCTCTTCACTCTCTCTCACTCTCTCTCACTCTCTAATCACTCTCTCCTCACTCTCCCTCACTCTATCCTCACTCTCTCCTCACTCTCTCTGACTCTCTCCTCACTCTCTCTCACCCTCCCTCACTCCCCCTCTCACACTCTCACTCAAAGACAGACAGAGAGATGACACCCATATATTGACCATCTATTTTCAAGACTTTTTCAACACCTTAGTAAATTTAGGCTATGAATAAACAGTAGATTATAATCAGTTACACACTTACTGGCTGAGCTTCAGTTTCTCTTGTGTAGTATTTGTACAGTATATTTGTGCTTGACAGTATTTGTACAGTATAATATTTGTACTCATAAAGTAAATTTTGACTTATGTAAATGTAATTCATTACCTTCATGTAAAGACAACATGGAAAGGTGTGTGTTGTATTTCCAGAGGTGAATTAGCACGAAGGGAAGATGTGGCAAAACGTTCTCTATACATCAAAATTTTGTACAACGACAAAGAAGTGTCCAGAACAGACGGTCGCGCACTGAGTATGGACTTCAGAGTTCACTTTGGCCAAATCTTCAACCTGAAGATAGTGAACTGGCCAGAGAGCATCAAACTGCAGGTAGTATGTCACAGTCTGTTTTTGTGTGTTTGTGTGTGTGTGTGTTTTCACTTTACATTTGTTTTCCTCCTTAGATATACGAGAGTGTTGGCTCCTCCACGTCTCAGTTAGCAGAGGTGTGTGTGCCGATTCCAGGATCTTCCGTGTTAACAGGCACCGCTGCATCTGATGACCTGGAGTTCAGCAGCAACCAAAGAGTCACCTTCAACCATGAGGGTGTTGGAAGCGGTAAACACGCACACACACACACACACACACACACACACATGTATTACTTAGCATGCTCAGCATAGGGTGTAATGCACTGCAGTGGCTAAGGCGATGTTGTCTGTGTCAGACGTGCCATTCTCGTTCATGGCGGACGGCAGTGACAGACACACCCTGCTGACCACGGCCAAGCTGTCGTGCTGCGTGTCATGGGCCGTCGGGGAGAGCACTGTGCCCCTGGCCCCCCCCGCCAGCCAACCCGGCGCAGGACTGCACAGGTGAGAGGGCCTGCACAGGTGAGGGGGCCTGCACAGGTGAGGTGAGGGGGCCCTGTACAGGTGAGAGGGCCCTGTATAGGTGAGAGGGCCCTGTACAGGTGAGGGGGCCTGCACAGATGAGGGGGCCTGCGCAGGTGAGGGGGCCCTGTACAGGTGAGGGGGCCCTGTACAGGTGAGGGGGCCTGCGCAGGTGAGGGGGCCTGCACAGGTGAGAGGGCCTGCGCAGGTGAGGGGGCCTGCACAGGTGAGAGGGCCTGCACAGGTGAGAGGGCCTGCACAGGTGGTCCTAATGTGGTAGCTCTATGCCTTCCAGGCAGTTCTGCCTTCCAGGCAGTTCTGCTTTATGGACTTGGATAGCATTGGCGTTTTCCATCTGTCAAACATTTGTATGTTGCTGTATCTTTCCATTCATTGTACTGCAGCAATGTTTTCCTGGCATGAATTATACACATTAGTTTATTGCCAGAGGTCAGATTAAGGTAATATTGTGTTTACTGAGGCTGAATGTTGTTGTTGTTGTTGTTGTTTTCATCTGTATTCAGGTATGTCGCTTTCAAGTTGTCATGTTTTGGGGATTAATACTGATTACCAATTAAAATATATATCATAAACATTTTTATCTTTACATTTTGATGTTTTTTTAATTCCTGGATTTATAATTTGGGTGGGACAGATTTCCATGGCTAAGGTTTAGCTAAGGTTTAGCTATCCTAAGTGGCTAAAGTTTAGCTATCCTAAGTGGCTAAGGTTTAGCTATCCTAAGTGGCTAAAGTTTAGCTATCCTAAGTGGCTAAAGTTTAGCTATCCTAAGCCACTTTGGTATCTGTGCCATAGTGGGAAGGCAATGCAGGTAATTTTTAAGGTTGTTCTGAGAGATGTCTTCTTTCTGTGTGTCTACCCCTCTCTCTCTCTGTGTGTTTGCCTGTAGCGGTCTGAGGCAGATGGACGCCATAGCGTGTATTGGAGCGTCGGGTCTGAACGACATGAAGAAACTGGGGAAGTGGGCGGCCGAGTCCCGCCTTGACCCCAACGACCCCAACAACGCCTCCATAATGCAGCTGCTCTCAGTGAGTGACCTCGTTCCATAGGCTGTGTCCACTCTACATGCTGGACCACACTGACGCTCCTTCAAGCTCAGAGGGTTTTCCTTACGTTTTCCTTTCCTTAAGTTCCTTGGATGGAGATGTTGACTGTCTGTGATCAGTTGTGGAGATCATAAACATCTGGTCCACACCAGAAGTAGAAACGTCCAGTGTCACATGTTTACACTTTATGCTAAAGATCGGAGAAATGTAACTGCAAATATAACTTTTCCTCCGCACATTATCTCACCTGTCCTTCCTCTCCTCCTCCTCCTCCTCCTCTCTTGTTCTCTGCCACTATCTCCGTATGTCATTCACAGATGTCGAGTGGAGGGGAGGTGGCCATCCCGGATTACTTCCGGCCGGAGCAGCTACAGGAGGAGTTTAACTTCCTGTCCGAGGAGGAGCTGGATCGATCCCGCCGCTTCCGCCTGCTCCTGCTCAGGAGCCGAGAGGTGGCGGAGTTCCGCAATCTCAAAGCCGTCCCTGCCATGGAGCGCGAGATCTCTGAGAAGGTCTTTGAGGTTGGACCCTCTCTGTATACATGGCGCTGCTGTAACATTACTGAAGCCCTCCATCACAAGTCTCAGTCACTAAACATAGAATTTTACAGAAGAAAACTCTGTATATTTTCATTGTGACGGTGATGGTATGTTAAGGGTAAAGGGTGGGTGACATTTTCAAATGGTCTAAATACTGTTGTATGGTTTTCTTAAAATCTTCTTGGTCATATTTTTGATTCTTGACATTGTGTGTGTATATAGCATATAGTATATAGTGTATATATATGCATATGTATCTGTATTGTATGTATATACAGTGTGTATATATATATATATACACATATATATATACACACACACACACACACACACATATACATACATGGCCTCCTTTATCCTTACATGCCATCAGGATTACGAACGCAGGCTAAAGGAAGGGGAAATGGTCCACACCAAGGAGCACATGGATGCACAACGAGCTCTGGTTGCCAAGTATTTACAGATGGTGAGTGACCCTCTTTTATGTTTGTTTGCAGTAGAGCCCCAGACAGCAGCTCTCAATCTGTTATTCCATTTTATACCGGATTCATTTCTTTGTCGTAGTTTTCATTATATTGATCATTCTGAAGGAAAAAAGAATGATGCTTGTGCTTCGTATCAGTTCGCTGGTTCTTTATCTAACCACAAGGGGGCACACTACTCAACTACAGGCCCTTTATGTTAGGTTTCTCACTGGGAGACTCAGAATTTCCTTTCAGGTGTTTTAGAGGTAGGAACTAAGATTCCTTCTTAAAAAGACAATTATCACACCATGCGAAAATGCAAGAAATCCAGGCACAGTCCTGGGCAACCATCATTCTCCGCCCATGTTATTACCATGATCCAGACATGCAGGTTTCTCTCCTCTGGAATAACTAACAACAAAATTGTGACCTTTCTATCCAGAGATGCCACCAAAATCCTTGTCCAGTCCTTCATTATTTCAAGGCTGGACTACTGCAACTTCCTGTTCATGCCACCAGACCCTTGTAACTGATCCAGAATGCACTTTCACAACTTCACCATCTTCCCAGGTTCACACTCATCGCTCAACATCAGCATTTGAAAAACTGGCTTATAGTTCCTCATTCCAGATTTAAAACCCTGACATTTGCCCACAGCGGACCTGCTCCCTCCTACTTGAAAGCAGCAGTCTCAGCCTTCACAACCTCTCACCTTTCGTGCCTTGAGTCACATGACACATGCTTCTAGACTTTTCTGTGCTTCATGGTGGAATGAACTCCCAGTGTCTGTCTTTAGTCTCTTGCTTTCTGCCAACGTAGACTGAAAACTCAATGCTTATAGAAGCACTTGAATTATCACGTATCCTTAATCTCTACATTGAAACATGAAATAATAATAATAAAATACTACTACTAATAATAATTATGCTTTAATGTACTTTATTCTGTGTATTCTCTCTGACAGTGTTGTAGCTTCATGGAATCCTTAGACTGAGGCCTATACTAGCGTAATGATTGCTGTCATGGAAACAACTGAGCACTGGACACGAGTGTTTGCTGAATGCTGTAGATGTAGATTTAGTTCCGGGGAGAAGTGTGCATGGTTGTACTTTCACAAGAATGGAGCTCAAAGGCTCTGACCCGGAATACCACAGATGGTCAACGGTCTTTCAACATCTCAACATCACAGCCAATTGCCCTAATGTGTGTTGTTTATTCACACTTCTCTGGAGTCAGGTTTGGAAATACTGGGTCTTTTAACATCTCTTCCACAGTTCCTGCCATGCCTTCACGCCTCTGCGTTTGCCTTCCAGTGTCTTGACTGAGATCCCATGATCAGGGGATTCAGTTCATGTTCTCCTGCACTCAGCAGATGGGGCCGATATGTCCTGGCACACATACCTACGCACACATCGATACGGAGCTTGTTTGAGCGAGAAATGACCCTACATCCCTACACGTCTGACTCCCATTGTAACTCGCCCTCTCACTTTCTCTCCTAGGTGCGTGAGTCGGTCGTTAACCGCTTCCTCGTCGCAAAGCATCATTTCATCCTGTCAGACCTGGTTGTAGAAGAGGAGGTTCCCAGCATCGGGTAACCACTTTCTCTTCTGTACTTTTCAGTCTGCGGTTTGCTTATGGCATCCTTAGGCTGAAAGTAACGATCGTTTATTGACATTTTTTTTCAATTTTTTTTCAAATTTCAAACAAAAAAAAACAGCTTTTTGTTTTTGTTCGGTTTTGTATTTGTTTGATTGTCCTCTTCTCTTATCCTTTGTTTGCTCTTTGCGCTGTTGTGCATGTAGACCAGCGAGACGGGGGTACGTTTGCAGGTCTTTTCAGTTCTCCCTCTCCACCTCTCCACCTCTCCTTGGTCACCCCCTCCACCCGCCTGTACCTTTAAAAAGAAAAAAAAAAATGCATATTCCGTCCTGTAATTTTTCTTCGTAAGTCAACGTGCTCCATCTCTGCAGTGCTGTACTGATCAGTGTGTAGTTCTAGAAGAGTCCAGATTGTGTGTGTGTGTCCTTCAGCGGCGTGTGTCTGTAGGGTGTGAGCAACAGTCCAGATTGTGTGTGTGTGTCCTTCAGCGGCGTGTGTCTGTAGGGTGTGAGCAGTAAAGCTTTCACTGGCCTCCTACGAGATTTTATATTACGATTAAGTGGCTTGAGTGGCTTGAGCTATAGACCACCATTGTGCATGTATATGATGCAAACTGTGTGAAATACTTGGCACATCTGATTTAGACAGCACATCTGATCTCCTGCTCTTGGTCCCTTGGTTATGTTTGCTGGACCTTTGTAAGCCACATTTTAACCTCCTTTTTAAAATGAAAGGGTGTAAAGCCATTACCCAGAATCCATCTCTGCTCCTCTCTGAGCAGTCAGCTCAGTAGTAGTTATCTTGGTAGCCAGCAGCCCCATTACAGCTAATCCCAAAACTTTAAGAAACACTTAATCCAAAACGGCTAACGACGAATTAACACTAGTGGATAAAGTTTAGTAATTAGCATAATGTAGATTAGACGTTGTGTATAGGTCCCTCCAACCATTCATTTGTTAGACACAGCAACTTCCTGCTGTTCACCGGGGTGCATGCGGTGATCGTCTGCTCTGGCCTGACGCTCAGGTTTCTGGGCCTGAACCTGTTTAAGCTGGCTGAACCCAAGAGGCCCCTGAAGCCACGGAGGAAGGAGAGGAAGAAGGTGACGGCGCAGAACCTTTCGGATGGAGACATCAAACTCCTGCTCAACATCATCAGAGGCTACGACATCCCCGTCCGCAGACCACACGCTGGGTAGGGCGGAGCTTCAGTGTGTCAGCATGACACTGTGTCATACGTAACACTATGGCACACTGTTAAACATATGACCCCATTTATTATGGTGCTTTGCTATGAATTCTATACAGATGCAGATACAGATTCCTTCTACATATAGACATAAATATAGACTAACGAATCAAGGAGGTATCTAGTTACACCTCATCCAGGGATGATACTGTGATTATATACACTATGTTGCCAAAAGTATTCGCTCACCTTCCTTGACTCACATATGAGCTTAAGTGACATCCCATTCCTAATCCATAGGGTTCAATATGATGTTGGTCCACCCTTTGCAGCTAGAACAGCTTCAACTCTTCTGGGAAGGCTGTCCACAAGGTTTAGGAGTGTGTTTATGGGGGGTTTTGACCATTCTTACAGAAGCGCATTTGTGAGGTCACATACTGATGTTGGACGAGAAGGTCTGGCTCTCAGTCTCTGCTCTAATTCATCCCAGAGGTGTTCTATCGGGTTGAGGTCAGGACTCTGTGCAGGCCAGTCAAGTTCATCCACACCAGACTCTGCCATTCTTGTCTTTACGGACCTTGTCATGTTGGAAGAGGAAGGGGCCAGCTCCAAACTGTTCCCACAAAGTTGGGAGCATGGAATTGTCCAAAATGTCTTGGTATGCTGAAGCATTCAGAGTTCCTTTCACTGGAACTAAGGGGCCAAGTCAAGCTCCCGAAGAACAACCCCACACCATAATCCATTGCACTTGGTGATGTATGGCTTGGATGCAACTGCTCAACCATGGAAACCCATTACGTGATTGGAACACCTGATTCCGATAATTTGGATGGGTGAGCGAATACTTTTGGCAATATAGTGTATGTTTCTGTGTTTGTGTGTGTGTGTGTGTGTGTGTGTGTGTGTAAGGGCGGGTAAGGGTGGGCGCTCCTACGGCGAGCCCTTTACGTCAGCTCACTCCTCCCAGTCAGCACTGCAGGCCAGTGAGTGGCCCCTCGGACAGGTAACCTCCACCTATACCTTACTACACCTGCACCACCTGGCCTTCAGGGCGTAGCTATGAACTTCACATGTCTGTTTATGGCTCATTAGTGGCATGGCAATATGCAAGAAAAAAATGTGTGTGTGTATTTGTGTGTGTGTATGTGTAGCCCTTGATTCGGCCCTTCGTGGAGGTGTCTTTCCAGCGTACGGTGCTGCAGACGTCCACCGCGGAAGGACCGAACCCCTGCTGGAATGAAGAGCTGGTCCTGCCGTTCAGGTGACTTCATAACCTCTTCATTACGTCTCAACAACAGCTGCGTAAAACTTCATAAGAAGCAACTGTGTGTGGTTGCTGGTGTTAATGCAGCTGGACATCAGTTTCGTGATTCAGGAAGTCTGTGTTTGACACAACTGTGTATTCTGAGAATTTCTGTTTCCGAATGTATACAGTAGTTCATTACCTCTTAATACCGCCTTTCAGCATTTCATAAGAAATTGGTGGGAATTGAAAGTTACTGAGGGATTCTGAGAGTTTCAGTTTCTGTGCCAACCCCCCACACACACACCCCTCCCCCCCCCCCCCCCCCCCACACACACACCCCCCCCCCCCCCCACCCCCCACACACCCCCCCCCTCTCCCCATCTCACAGTGCGCCCAATGGAGACTACAGCGCTCCCAGTCTGCAGGCCGTGCGGGATGAAGTTTTCATCAGCATTTTCGACGAGGTTCTCTACGAGGTGGTGGAGGTACATCACACATGAGCGAGTCAGCCACACCTGTAAACTACTGACTGTGCTGTTTAAGATTCTCTGGCTGGTCACTTCCGTCCAATATAGACTCCACCGAGGGCGATGTTTCACATCACCTAAAGAGCTCGATCACATGTGTGTCAGATCCTGTGTGGTTCTGTCCGTTTCTCTTTCAGGGTGAGCGGGAAAGAGGAAGCAGCATTCACACTCGCATCGAGAGACACTGGCTGGGATCCATTAAGATTCCATTTAGCACGATCTATCTGCAGTCAAGGGTACATTTGTCTGACTGTTGTCTGACAGGAAACAGTGCTGTTCATGTGATCTGCTGTTCATGTGATCTGCTGTTCATGTGATCCCCAAGATTAACAAGATAAACTTTAGAAGTTTCACACCTAACCACAGAAAATTACATTTATTCAAATCAGTAAAGTTTAAATGGTCAGCGTGGTTTGGGAGATCAGCGCTGATCTTTCGCTTGGCCGGCAGATTGACGGGACGTTCAAGGTGGCCACGCCGCCGGTGTTGCTAGGCTACAGCAAGGAGCGCAGCCTGAGCAGCGAGGGTGGGTACGGCGCCGTTCGGAGTCTGAGCGACGGCACCTTCCTCACCCTCTTCATCACCATAGAGCCCCAGCTGGTACCTGGAGACACCATCAGGGAGAAGGTAACCAAGAAGCATCAGGTGCATCGTTTTTTCTTTGTACCTGTTCATTTTCTCTTCTTTGGTTGCTAATGCTACTGCTAACTATGAGAGTGGAGCTGCATTTGTGTAATTTTCATGCATCTCTTCTTCCCTGTGTGTATTCTGATTTCACCGCTTCCTCTTAAATAGATGAAGGACGTAAAGTTGACATCTGTGCAGTGTTGCCTTTAGCAGAACACAAAATTAGATTCAGTCTAACTGGCTCACTTCTCTCATATGTATGACTCATCTCCTGGTAGTTCTGTTTGTTGTAACTGCTGTAAATGTAAAGAATCACAGTTTCGGAAGAATTCAGAAGAACACAAATGACCTTTGACCTCTAACCGACATCCCCTCCCCGGCACGGAGAAGTTCGACACTCAGGAGACGGAGCGTTTGTTGCTGGCGTGTGAGCTCTTTGAGAAGGATGCGCAAAAGCGTTTTCCTGACCGGCCCTGCATCACCACCGTTGTGGACCTGAACGGCAAAACTGTGTTCATCACGCGCTTCGTACGACCCCTGACCCCTCCGCAAGAGCTGTTGGATGCCTTCCCCAGCAGCCCCCAGGAGACCATGGTCAGTTCCGGTTGGATGCAGGGTTACGCTGCTCCTAATGCAGTTAGTGTAGCATGTATGCCATCATCATGGCCACACTTCAACATCCCTATTGCTGGATATTTCCACAAATGCCTCCAAACTTTACCGTAGCTATGAGCTGGTAGCTCTCATAGGGAGTGATGTAAGAAAGCAGATGTTTCCAACAGCTCTGCCCAAACACATTACAGCCAAATAATTCATGTTCTCTCTAAAGCAGCGTATGTTGTATCACAGGCCATGGTACCTCCACCTTTAGTAGCAAACCTACCATTCAACATTCTGTCCAGTGTCCTGGGCTAAAAATGTATGTTTGACAGAAACGATCTTGAATAAAACATCCAAGAGTGATAATTCGGAGTGATATGTGCAGGAAACCGACCATTAGCACTGGGCTGTTTTGAGAAATCATGACACTCGTAGAGTAATAGAATCTGCACTGGATTAAGAAGCCTTGTCTATACCGGCGCCCGTACCCGATTAGCTAATGGTCCAGTGGAGGTGATGCGGGCTCTTCCCTCCCCGTCTCCACCAACCTTTTGTCCCTCGCTAGGAGCTGATGAGCCGCTTCGTGTCCCTCGTCCCCTTCCTGCCTGACAGTGTGTCTTTCGCCAGCTGCTGTGACCTGTGGCACACGTGTGACGTGAGTGCTTTTCTGGAACTCCGTTTTCTCTCAGTGGAGTTCATTTGTTCTCGTCCCGTTGAAATAAGTTTTACCCGTTGATTTTTTTTTTATTGATTTTCGTAGCAATTCCTGTCGCTATTGGCTGGAGACGAGGAGGAGCACGCCGTTCTGCTCTGCAACTATTTCTTGGCCATGGGGAAAAAGGCGTGGCTTATCATAGGAACCGCCCTCCCTGAGGTGAGTGGCAGCATGTAATGGCATGTAAAGCATATGCTGTAGAAAACGCTACAGTCACATTATTCCATCTCATCAAATGCTATGAGGCTGTAAATGTAATCTAAATGTCGGTTGCTCTAGTACCAATAATATGAATGAATGGTTAGTAATTTATTTGGTCAGACATGAAGAGTTTTTCGTATCAGTGTTGGTATAAATAGTTTAATGTCTGGATTTGCCTGGTTGTAGGGCCCCACTGCATATGTCCTGACACAAGAACATAACCAGTACCTGATCTGGAACCCCAGCACTGGGCAGTACTATGGCCAGTATGACACATTCTGCCCCCTGCAGGCTGTGGGATGCCTCATCAATACAGACAATGTGAGTGAACATACACGTTAATGGCGACGGCACACGTGTAACTAGGTCAAAGGTGAACCTCACTCACATTGGTTGTTTTTATTTCTAGATTTCTAGTCTAGCTTCAGAGGAACTGACTTGCGCATTTTGGGTTTGCTTTCTGCAGGTGTGGTTTAACATTCAGGTATACGCTGCTCCCATGAGGATGAGTTTTGATGTCACCAAACCGAAGTGTTGGAAGCCATTTTTTTCCAGAACATTCCCTGACCCAGGCCTCTCCAGTGTACAGGTGAGTGCGCATTGCAAATGACTAGCAGATACATTCGTTTACCACGAGGAGAGAACAAATAACTGGATGGAAATGTTATAAGTAATATATACATATAAGTAAAGCTTTTGTGTGTGTGTGTGTCTGTGTGTGTGTTGAAGCCGGAGGTTCTAGCATACAGACGGATAGACAAGGCTGCTGCTGCTGAACTTCAGGACAGGCGAGTATCGGAACACCCAGAGTATCGGAACACCCAGAGTATCGGAACACCCAGAGTATCTGAGACTCTTCCCTGGGTGTCTTTCTCTGTTTGTCTTAATTATGCAGGCTTTCTGCTGCAGTCTGTCTGTTGCTTCCATGCTACATGTAAATAAAGCTTGAAGGAACTGACAGTGATGGGTGATCATCTCCATTGTCCTGCTCCATTGGTGTAGTGGAGGAATGCACAGCTGTAGGTATTTCTAATATCATTTCCAATATCCTTTGTAGGATAGAGAAGGTCCTGAGGGAGAAGATCATGGAATGGCGCCCACGACACCCGACTCGCTGGAACCGTTATTGCACCTCCACGTTACACCACTTCCTGCCCAAGTTGGAACTGAGCGGAGGACGCGAGGTGGCTGAGGAACACCGCCTCGAGCTGCAGAGCCTCCTGGGAGATTACAGGGTGAGTCTTTTTGATTGGCTGTCTTGTCCTATCCAATCAGTTCCATCTATTGTTCATGACAATTCAACTACATCTAATGTGTGCACATTTTGTAAATGTGGGAGCAATGGCTGACACACGGACACAAATATATTCTCGTTTCTGTCTTCTTACTTCCACATCAGATTTCTGGGTTCCCGTTGCATCTTCCTTTTTCGGAGATTCGACCAATCGTTGAAGCCGTGTACAGCACAGGTGTCCATAACGTGGAGGCCCCAAGTGTGGAGTTTGCACTGGCTGTGTATGTGCACCCTTACCCCAGTAACGTGCTCTCTGTCTGGGTCTATATTGCCTCACTGATCCGCACACGGTAGCCTTCCAAACACGGAACAGCTGTGTATTAGATTGACTTGTAAATGTGTGTACTTTGAAATAAGAAGAGCAGCTTGCATGTTTACAGTTATATTTGCAGGCAATGTACTTT
Organism: Brachyhypopomus occidentalis; assembly: GCA_020368025.1. Lineage (NCBI taxonomy): Eukaryota > Metazoa > Chordata > Actinopteri > Gymnotiformes > Hypopomidae > Brachyhypopomus > Brachyhypopomus occidentalis. The sequence continues at coordinate 658,009 of JAGXOD010000041.1, forward strand.
TTTTAAAGGATTTTTAAAAGTAAATATATAAAATATGTATCGGCATAATTTGGATTATGTCTGTACTGCAGCTGCACTATAAAACAATGTAAACAGAACTGAAAATCATGTTTTCTTTTGTGTCAGACTAAATACTGTCAAAGCACAGTATAGATGCTGGAGTACAGTATCTATATTCAGAATATTCAGCATTTACTGCATCTGTATTCAGAATATTCAATTTTTACTGCATCTATATTCAGAATATTCAGCATTTACTGCATCTGTATTCAGAATATTCAATTTTTACTGCATCTATATTCAGAATATTCAGCGTTTCATTTCCTTCATAGGTTTGATGACTTTAAATGAAGGCAAACGGGTATTCGTTAAAGCCAAAAGCGGTTTAGTAGCTTGGATCAGGAAATGTGCTGCATGATAAAAATTAAGTTTTTAGATCTTATTTAGGGCAAAGACGTCTTTTCTGAAGCACATACATCCTGTGTGGTTAGTATGTGATGGCTTCAAAAGGTGTTTAAAGTTTCCATTTCAATTCTCTATACCTTGCCAAAACATGTTATTTTGTGGGGGGGGGGCATTTTATGTAGGAGTGTTTTTGTTTTGGGTCTTGTTATTACCGTAGCTGGGTGGGTGGGGGGAGCTGCTGCCAGTCAGAGGCGTCAATATTGACTAAAATGGGCCTGCTGGTGTGTAATGGAGTCATTGACCTGACTGGCACAGATGAACAAGTAAACATCAAAATGGCACATGGTGGGGTGCTGGGTGTTTATGTATTCATTTGCATTGCTTCCTTAATAAGCTGCACCTTGGGGCTTCTAATAAGCCAGGACTAATGAAATATGCTGTCTACAAACATTCATTCATCTTTTATCAGTTATTCACTCATATGTTATTGTCTTGGATAATACATGTTATGAATTATTTAGCAAACTAAAGCATGAGTTTAAGTATAATGCTAACACTATTTCTGCTGAACCAAACAAAAAAATATGAAATCAATTATATTTTAGAGATGGAGTTACTCCATTCATCATGAAGACTCTCTACACAGACTGGTGAAGGAGATTTTCAGTTGAATCAGATTTATTCCTATAGGGAATGAATGTCTTGATCTCTGAACAGGCAGAACTTTGATGAGAAGAGAGTGATGAGATGTGTTTTCTTAACTCCGAATCCCAAAGATAGCAACACTTACCATCACTGCTGGCGGGGAAGGGGGGGTCTACCAGTAAAAACGTAGATGTATACATCAAATAAAACTATATAATTACATGGATTTTATTTTTCATTAAGCATTTAATTGAGTGTATTGAACAAGAAATTATTGCTCCATTTTGTACACATTCACATTCATTCATTCATTCATTATCTGTACCGCTTATTGAACACGGGGGCTGGAGCCAATCCCAGCATCTCCGGGCGAAGGCAGGGTACACCATGGGCAGTTCGCCAGTCCACCACATGGCCAACACGCACACACACTCACACCTACGGGCAATCTAGAGTGACCAATCAACCTATGATGCATATCTTTGGACTGTGGGAGGAAAATAGGCACAGGGAGAACATGCAAACTCCACACAGAGCAGCCCAGACCGAGAATCAAACCCAGACCGCCTTGCTGTGAGGCAACAGTGCTAACCACCACACCACCATGCCGCCCTTACACATTCACAATTGAAAATATTTTGACCCAGTTACAGCACATACCTACATGGTACCCTGAGAAGGACCGAAGGTGCCTCTTACACCAGGGGCGCTCATATAGTTTTGCTCTTGAAAGACCTTCTGTAAAATTGCATTCAAATGCTCACGGAATTTTACACCAACAAAGACATAAAACACTGGATTAAGGCAGCAGTGTGAAAAGGCCAACAGTTTGCACACGTACAGTGCGTAATCCAGACTATTAGCAACATAACAGTTTGTGAAAAGATCAATCTGATGGTAAGTTAAAGACTGTAGAAATATGACGACATTATAAGGAGCCCAGCCAACGAAGAACACAGCCACGATACAAAAGATGAGCCTCATAGTCCTGCTTTTCTTGTTTGTTCGTGACTTTAAGATAGTCTGAAGAATTCTTATGTAGCAGAAACTCATAACAGTAAAAGCAACCACAAAAAAAATGTTCTGTTGATAAGTTGCAACAAAGTATGCTGTTGTGCTGTTAAACTCACAGTAAAATGTCTGATTGTCCTCTGGGTCACGCATGACTCCACTGCACAGTATGGCTGGCAATGCTGCCAAAATGCTCACCAGCCAAGCGAAGACGGGAGTGACTGCGAACCACTGTCCTCTCTCCCAGTCCGAGAGAGGGTGGACCACAGCCATGTAGCGCTGAACGGTCATCAGCATGAGGAACACGATGCTGCTGTAGAATCCAGCAGAGAAAACAAAGTTCACAACTTTACACGCTGCATCTCCAAGCGTCCAGCCCCAGATGTAGCAACAGGCCCAAAATGGAAGTCCAAAAGTGAACATTAGGTCTGACAGAGCCAAGTTCAGTATGAAGATGTTGGTCAACGATCTGAATTTCTCATAGAGTCCAAGGATCACAAGCACTAGTATATTACCAAAGAGACTGAGGAGGACCACAATGGTGAAGAATAAAGGCACGGCAATGGATCCAACTTTGATCACAGTATCCTTGCGACACAATCCATCAGAAGTTCCATCACTGTGTTCATCATACACAAATGTAATTTCTGTCTCTGTAGTGCTTTCTGGAGAGTAAAGAGAGGAATTTTAAAATAAAGCAAATTTGTCCATTTTTTTTTCAATAGAATATTTGTTAATATCTAAACAAGGGGAAATTAATTGATACATTTTACACAATTAAGTATAAAAAGATGACTAGCTTTATAGCCAGGGATAAATAGGTATTTTTCACTCAGTATTTTGTTTTTAAATTACATACCCATGACCGATTCAACCCATTCAAAATTAAAATAACTGATTTCTGTCAGCGCTCTGAATTGAATAACTCGGATCACACTGTATTTTGTATTTATCCCTGCTCTCTGACACTTTCATACTGAACTGAAATTAATCCATGACGTTTAGTAATGGGTAATCATCTCCATTGTCCTCCTCCATTGGTATAGAGGAGAAATGCACAGCTATGAGCATTTGCGAAATTTCGTCATAAAAACATACGAATCAAGTGTTTCCATCAACTATGCTTTCGGGAAGAAACGTTAGATGACGTCGACCCCCGTGACGGTACCGAAACACGAAAAACTAAGAGATTTTATTTGTTCTAACTGCTTCATACGTCATCGTCATCACATTTCAGCTTTAGCGATATTCTGACTTTTCAGTCATCCAGTACTGCACCTATAGTGAAATGTCTCGTAAGCCTGCTGCTAAATGGACAGGAGTGTATGTAAAGGAACAAGACGACATGCACAGCAGGTAATAATAATAATAATAATAATAATAATAATAATAATAATAATACATTGTATTTAATGGCGCCTTTCAATACATTCAAGGTCACCGTACATCATAAATCAAAGTACAACACATACAAACAAAATATTAATAAAAATCTGCATAAAATGGCTTCCATTACCAATTAATGTGAATAAGCAAGTTTAATGCGTTTTTAAAGCAGATTTAAATTCTATAATTGAATCCAACATACGAACATGATAGGAAAGTGAGTTCAAAAGGTTTGGAGCAGCATAAGAAAAATCCCTGTACTCACTGTGCTAGGGTAAATGGCAGCAAGTGCCAATGAACCTGCTGATGAAGACCGCAAAGATCAGGAGGGGTGTACAGCCGAAAGAGATCTGTAAAATAACCAGGGGAATGGCTATGCAGAGCTTTAAAAGTTAAAGTAACGTAAAATCAAGCCTGCGACAACTTGGTTCACTAGAACAGATCATGAGCAGCGGTGGTCTTTACCACAACTCAAATGTGTGGGGCGCCACAGATCAGAGGTGCCCCCTGCTGGCCACAAGCGGTTGCCTGGAAAAAACAGGGGGAAAACAAATGTATTATTTCTTTGATTGTTATATACCAAAGTGATACCTTAAGACGATAGCTCAGTATGAATGTAGAGTATCCCAGCAGAGCACAAGAAAGCAAGAATTGAGTAATAGAAACCATGGTTAAATTCTGACATCATTAAGAGGATAGGGAAATATTCTACAAGGGATGTAAATTTTTCTGTAATAAAATATAAATGTATTTCGTTAGGGCCTCAAATGTGCCATGACGGTGGCAGCAGTGTTTTATTAATGTCACTAATGGCTAGAATGTTTCTGTTAGTGAAGAGTTATACCTGCTCTCCAGGTGACTTCCAAAAGCTAGATGGTTTCCCAAGTATATTCGGAAGAGATTATTTAACCTTCCTCTGGTCGTGACCGTTTTAAATGCATTAAGTTTTAAATGCATAAAAGTACTACATACATTTGTTTATTGCATCAAGACTATTTGACTTTGTCAGGAACTTCTATTTAAACATTTTTACTAAATTATAAAATGCTCCTGTTAAAATATGACCTTTCTGTTGTTAGGGTCAGTTTAGGTAAGTTCAAAGTAAGCGAGAGTTCGTTACTATAACAACTTACGCTCCCAACCTAACCTACATCCTGGTAGGTTTACTCAACTCTAACCCGTGTTTTACACACGATACCCATGCAAACATGCCGTGTGCTTTCCTCGGGGATCCAGTGGACATCGGAGCGCAAATTCGGTTGATTAGACACCGAATAGAAATCTTATCATTTCCGGATGAATATCTCCGCGAACGATACCGTTTCTCATCTCAGTTAATTATCTACTTAAATAGCCTAACATTCTTAAGCATCACATTTCAAATTATACATCGTAGATCAACTCTTAATTATTTGCAGATTTTTATGCATAGCTCTCCGTTTTGGGGGAGGGGGGACTGTAAGTTTCTGTATAATGTAGGAGAGATGCTGAACATATCGGCAAGGTGACTGTATGTCGGTCTGTACGAAAAGTTTGTTTTGCGTTGAATCGTGTTGTCCATCATTTTGTGGTGTTCCCTGGGCACAAGTCTTTGATGGACATTAAATAGGAATTTCACTGAATCGCAGGTTCATCTTTATTAAGGAGAAAACACATTTGTGAAACAATTAATATTTATTAATTTATTCTTTTAATCACACCATTTAATCTTTCAGGATTCCCAAGGGTCATTGGCTGTATGGATGGTACCCACACATTATAGCAGCATCTGAAAGTGAATGATTACGTGAACCGAAAATCCGTCCATAGCATTAGTGTACAGGTAGTAACCATCCATTTTTCTATGAAAATAATTGTGTAGTAATGTAGTGCAACTAACTCTTTTTCTTTCCTAAAGATCATATGTGATGCCACCCATATCATCACAAACGTGGAAGCCAAGTGGCCATCATGTTGCATCCTTTTAAGTGATTACAGGACAATATGGCCTCCTCCTGGCAGACAGAGGTTATCCTTGCATGCCCTACCTGATTACACCATACCCTGACCCTGAGCCTGGCCCCAGTCCCCCCAGTCCCCCCCACCCCAGTCACACTACAACTGCAGAAGTCGTGCACGGACTGAAATGGGTCCTTAAGGGCAGGTTTCAGTGGGACTCAGGGTCACCCCAGAGAGGGCATGTGGCATCATACTGGCATGTGTGGTACATCACAACATTGCCACTATCAGAAGAGAGTAACATCCAACAGTGAATACATATGTGGAAGAAGACCATGACCTCCCTACAGTTGACCATAGTCACGTTGTGAGAGACACCACTTTTCTACATAAGTACTATATTCCTTTGTTTTGCTCACATTTTTGTTTACGAAGATGGTGTGAAGAAAAGGCATTTCTGTTTAGATTTCTTCATTTCCGGTAAATAACCATACAAATGACAGAGTTCATTTTCTTGTTATTAGTGGTTATAAAGACAATAGCGCCTAAACCCACTTTTATTTTATATTCAAGCAACTCAATTTCTAGTCTTGTCTTTGTGACTTGGAGCTCACACTTTTGAATTTGTATCACTAAATGGACCTTGTATAGCTCCTTAACAGGCAGCGTTAAAAGAAGCAAACAAAAACAAAGTATTTCATGGTCAAATAAATGCCATTCTGTCTCATAAATATTTAATATATTTGGAGAGACATTACTATCCTCTGTCTTACTGTTCAAAGCTGAGCTGTGGAAGTAAGTGGGCCCTCGTCTGCTTGGGTGTTGCCAGTCACATTCTGTTAGAGGACAGTCACACACATGCACATTATAAAAGAGGATCAAATAAGATTCCTTTCTCTTATCTTTATCATGATCCTCTGTAGGGCTCCCAGGATCACCCTGCTCTGAGGCAACAGAGATGGATTCCTTATCATCCTGAAACAATGATTACTTGTTGTATGAAAAATGTATTTAAACCTATCTGGTGAGATTTAGGGATGTTCAGATTACTACAGATTACTACCGCAAGAGGCTCAATTGCTGCAACCACCCCATCAATCACTGGAGAAGTGGCATTACATAATGTGTGTTTCGGCCGTATTCAAGGAGGCACCATTCCAGCAGTTTATGCATTCCATGAAGAGGATATTGTATGTAAATGTAATTAACCTGACTTGAAGATATTGTGTCTGGGGGAGATTGTGGCTCTGATGAGCTTCCTCCAGGGTTCTGTGACGGCAGTGGAGGTTTTAGACCATCTGAACTGGGGGGCCAACTGGGGGTGGCGGGGCAGACTGGGACCAGTAGGTCTGTTAGAGGAGTCGATTAACCTTAAGACCTTAACATTAGACCTTAAGGTGCAAAAGTAAACATAGCGTGTCCACATCTGACGTATCTGAAAGTAGGTCTGTTAGAGGAGTCGATTACTAACCTTATGGTGCAAAAGTAAACATAGCGTGACCACATCTGACACGTGTCTGAAAGTCGGTCTGTTAGAGGAGTCGATTACTAACCTTATGGTGCAAAAGTAAACATAGCGTGACCACATCTGACACGTGTCTGAAAGTAGGTCTGTTAGAGGAGTCGATAACTAACCTTATGGTGCAAAAGTAAACATAGCGTGACCACATCTGACACGTGTCTGAAAGTAGGTCTGTTAGAGGAGTCGATAACTAACCTTATGGTGCAAAAAGTAAACATAGCGTGTCCACATCTGACGTATCTGAAAGTAGGTCTGTTAGAGGAGTCGATAACTAACCTTATGGTGCAAAAGTAAACATAGCGTGACCACATCTGACACGTGTCTGAAAGTAGGTCTGTTAGAGGAGTCGATTACTAACCTTATGGTGCAAAAGTAAACATAGCGTGTCCACATCTGACACGTGTCTGAAAGTAGGTCTGTTAGAGGAGTCGATAACTAACCTTATGGTGCAAAAGTAAACATAGCGTGACCACATCTGACGTATCTGAAAGTCGGTCTGTTAGAGGAGTCGATAACTAACCTTATGGTGCAAAAGTAAACATAGCGTGACCACATCTGACACGTGTCTGAAAGTCGCTAATTGACGTAATCCCTTAAAAAGAGTAGCTCAAGAGGTCTCAATACTCGCTAAATATAGCGACAAAGTCGCTAAGTTGGCAATACTGGTGCTGCTTTGTCGCCATGCACAAAAATGATGTGTTTCACGCCACGCATCATTTAGTGGGGGCTTAGAGGGGCCAAGGATGTTGTGACAGGGTTAGGGGGCCAGTTCTTCTGCCTGTGAGAGGTGGTGGCGATGGTGCTCCTCCAGTTTCAGACTTCTTCCTATTAGCTACAGAGCCAGAATCAACTGTATGCCATGCCAAGCGAGACTGTTAGAACATTAAGTAGTCGTGTACAAAAGTCCTACCACTTTGTACGGCGTTTTTATATTTCATTTTAATTTACTGCCATGTGCGCATGGCCCCACTACACCTAGAGTAAAAATAAACGTGTATAAATGTGTAATTTAGACAGATATAACAAACCTGTTACTTTTTTGGCATATTGTTCTGCCTAATGTTGATTTAATAGACTGGTTTTTAAAAAAATAATAACTCACGCATTTACTTGGTCATTAATTTTTTGCCATGCTGAGTCCCGTTCTTTTGAAGATGCTGCTGTATTACTCTTGCGTTTAAATAGACCTATATATTCATAATCTGTATATGCAGACATAATATATAATATTAATATTTCGAGCTCCTGGGGCGTAAAAAACAACAATCCGTGGTAAATCATTTTACCTGCGCTCCACTGAAATGTCTTTTTATAGTTGCCCGTGAAGGCGCCTCTGTTACGGTTAATCTACTTACAGTTGACTGATCTTGAGGAACTAAACACTGATCAGCTGTCTGGAGCCGAAAACTTCGGGTATGACACGGAGCGGTAACTCAACTCAGAGTTCATGGTTAGGTTTAGAGTATCTTAAACTCGCTTTGTGGAATACCCCCCTGATACCCCCTTGTTTGTTTTGTAAAACAAACAAAAAAGCAATTAAGGCTGTCAGTGACCGCCAACGGGAGACGCATCTTATCTTGAATAAGCATATTGCGTTTGGTTAAACGGAAGCCTGACGTTAATATGGTTTCAGTTAAGCTTTTGAAGTTTGCAGGAAGTTTGTTTACATCGTGAGGACAAGGCACAGTTTATATTCAGATCTGGTTGATGTTTGCCGGGCTTCGCACTTGAGTTAAACAGCGACGTCTGGAAAGCTGCTGATCCACCACTCCCGAGTTTATCGCCGTGACTGACAACTCCAATTTGCCCCGCGGTCATGTGACGCCTCTTCCGTGCAAGCACTCTTGATTGTGTTCTTACACTACTGGTTTAGATCGTATAGTAGGCTGGACAAATGGAAGCATGGAAGCAAACAGTTATATCCAGGATTTCAAGGATTCGTCGTTTATTACATGTTTATTTTGGTTGACCGTTTATTAAAATGCACTATATGAAAGTCGGAATGATCAATCTTCCCTTTTGGAGCGTGCTTTGTTTTGCCTTTTATATATTTCCCGTGTCCACTTTAACTACATGCCTTGAGTTCTACTGGCTGAGATCGTTGCCAATCAAAGGGCTTAGACAGCACAGCAAGATAGTTCACCAACGTAAACTAAAGTTGACTGCTCAGGATCCCAAAAGAAGTATGTCAAAGTTTTCTTTTTGTAGTACTTCATAACGTTGTCACTTTGGTATCGTAAAACAAGGGATAAAATGCAACTTACAATGTTTTTACTACACAAAACCGTATCATATATAACTAGATTCCACTAGATACTTGATGTTCGTTCCCCAGCTGTTGTCAAACACCAAACAGGACTTTGATAGGTAGGTTAACCTAGCTATGTAGCCTAATATTAAAAAAATAACAGGCAGCACAAATACTTATCTGCTCAGCTATGAGCCAAAATAACAAAGAAGAAAGATAAGCAGTCGGAGTAACATATTTGACGAAAATATTGTAAAATCTTCGGAGATTTTCCTCGAAAAGCGTCAAAAACTTGCAGGGTTTATTATTTGATTTTGTTGTCATGATTATCCTCAGTCATTTGCATTTGCTGTGGTCCAGGTTATGGTTGTTAAATCATGTTTCTGTGGTACTGTAGAAGTCAGAGTTGTAGTATTTATCAACCGACAGATAAATCATGCTTGAGTAGTTACATGTACTGTAAATGTAATGGACTGTAAATATAATGGACTGTAAATGTAGTCTTCATTTAGGCTAGGCTACAGAATTCTGACATTGGCGTCCTAGAGAAATGTAAGCTATCTTGTTAAGCCTGTTGACCTGTAAGAGAAGGAAGTATCGATTTCAGCCAGACATAGATACATACACATAAATAAAAGGACTGATCCACGTGTTTATATGAATGCTGGGTGAGTTTACACTTTATTTTTTAAGCCAGTCAGTATCGTGCTGCTTTTGACAACTTGAATGTAATCACAGGCATTATCGTGACATTTAACACTTATGAGCTCCTTAATCTTGTATCAGTAAAAAGGTCTTCAGAGCAGATTCCAACATCACACAGGCAGTATCACTCTTAATCAAACTTAATCACTCTTACAGTTCAGTACATGGACCCCTGAGACTGAACTATGGTGATTCTTGCTCGATCATTATCCATGTAATTTTTTTGCCTTTGAAAAATCTTCTGTAGAATCATCTTCAAATGATTTCGGAATTTTACACCAATAAAAGCATAAAGCACTGGATTAAGACAGCAGTGGGAATAAGCCAGCAGTTGGCAGACGTACAGTGCATAGTCAAGATTATCAGAAACATTACAATCTGTGAAAGGGACAAGGTTATGAAAGGTTAAGGACTTCAGAAATATCACAACATTATAAGGAGCCCAACCAACAAAGAATATCACAACAATACAAAAAATTAACCTTACAGTCCTGTGTCTCTTGCTTGCTCGTGATTTAAAGACAGTCTGCAGAATTCTTATGTAGCAGAAACTCAGAACTAAAAATGCACCTACAAAAGAAATGTTCTGTTGATATGTAACTGCAATGTATGTTGTAGTGCTGTTAAGCTCGCAGTAAAGTATTTGAGAATCTGGTTCAGAAAATACTACTCTTTGCAGTGAGGCTGGCAAGGCTGCCAAAACGCTCACCAGCCAAGCGAAGACGGGAGTGACTGCGAACCACTGTCCTCTCTCCCAGTCCGAGAGAGGGTGGACCACAGCCATGTAGCGCTGAACGGTCATCAGCATGAGGAACACGATGCTGCTGTAGAATCCAGCAGAGAAAACAAAGTTCACAACTTTACACGCTGCATCTCCAAGCGTCCAGCCCCAGATGTAGTAACAGGCCCAAAATGGAAGTCCAAAAGTGAACATTAGGTCTGACAGAGCCAAGTTCAGTATGAAGATGTTGGTCAACGATCTGAGGCTCTCATAGAGTCCAAGGATCACAAGCACTAGTATATTACCAAAGAGACTGAGGAGGACCACAATGGTGAAGAATAAAGGCACGGCAATGGATCCAACTTTGATCACAGTTTCCTTGTCACATATTTCATTAAGTGGTATATCACTTGAATACTCTTCATCAGTGGTATACTGTTCAGTGCTGCCTAGAGAGCAGAGATGATTGGAAAGAGAATATTTGTTTATTCTTATTTAGCCTTATCCCAGATATCTTTTACAATGTAACATTTGATAAAACATTAAAAAAGGAACGTATACTTCTAAAGGGAAAAAAACATGATAATCCACAATTAAATGCTTTAGATTACTGCATTTTTACATTTAACGACAGCATTTATACTCAAGAAAGAATGAGCAGTCACCATTTGATGCAATTTTAAAATGGCTGTACGTACCCATGTTTTTGTCTCTATATATACCTGCAATCTGTGTCACAGACCCCTGAAAATTCACTTTTCAACCATCCTATATTTGGAGAGGAAAAGTTATAATTTCTCCCAGCCGACTCAGAAGGTCAGCTTTGCTGAGGGTTTTTATTCTGTGCTTAGGCTAAGTCAGATTGATCCCTCCCATTTTGTCATGTTCAGACAAGAATCTGAGCATGCAGACTAGTTTGTTGACCTTATCAAATGTAGAACAGTGATGTGTTTTGATATTTCTTTTTTTTTTAAACAGTAGCTCTTTCGGGTTAAAAATGTAGCAGAATTTTCAGGTTACTGCAAAGTCCATAATTGAATATTCCTGTCAGGTTACATGAGAATTGGGGCAGAATTGGGCCAAAATCCTAGGACTACTTGCAAGTAGTTGTCTTTTCATATTATGCAAATTGTTTCAAAATTCTTAAATGTAGCCATAAAAAGTTTGACCCAACAGATGTAGATGTCCAGGAAACAGAGGAAGAATACTTTTGTCTGTCACTCTGATCAAAATTTGTGCTATAATTATGTTGCAAAACTCCAAATATAGTGTAGAGATATAATTTGTTTTAAGCAAAACCACCACTGAGGCCAGTGATGTAAATAGGGTATGTTCCAAATTACGCCACTTTTGAGGTCTCTTGGTTGCTTTATTTGAATCCAATTACATACATTATATGCCAAAAGTATTCGCTCACCTTCCTTGACTCACATATGAGCTTAAGTGACATCCCATTACTAATCCATAGGGTTCAATATGACGTTGGTCCACCCTTTGCAGCTAGAACAGCTTCAACTCTTCTGGGAAGGCTGTCCACAAAGTTTAGGAACGTGCTTATAGGGATTTTTGATCATTCTTCCAGAATCGCATTTGTGAGGTCACATACTGATGTTAGACAAGAAGGCCTGGCTCTCAGTCTCCGCTCTAATTCATCCCAGAGGTGTTCTATCGGACTGAGTTCAGGACTCTGTGCAGGCCAGTCAAGTTCATCCACACCAGACTCTGCCATCCATGTCTTTATGGACCTTGCTTTGTGCACTGGTGCACAGTCATGTTGGAAGAGGAAGGGGCCAGCTCCAAACTGTTCCCACAAAGTTGGGAGCATAGAATTGTCCAAAATGCCTTGGTATGCTGAAGCATTCAGATTTCCTTTCACTGGAACTAAGGGGCCAAGTCCAGCTCCTGAAAAACAACCCTACACCAAAATCCCCCCTCCACCAAACTTTATACTTGGCACAATGCAGTCAGACAAGTACCTCAGACATACAGACTCCTGTGAACCGTCAAACCCAGACTCGTCTATCAGATTGCCAGATGGAGAGGCGCGATTCGTCTCTCCAGAGAACGCGCCTCCACTGCTCTAGAGTCCAGTGGCGGCGTTCTTTACACCACTGCATCTGACGCTTTGCGTTGCACTTGGTGATGTATGGCTTAGATGCAACTGCTCGACCATGGAAATCCATTCCATGAAGCTCTCTGCGCACTGTTCTTGAGCTAATCTGTAGGCCACATGGAGTTTGGACGTCTGTAGTGATTAACTCTGCAGAAAGTTGCCGACCTCTTCGCACTATGCGCTTCAGCATCTGCTGACCCCACTCCGTCAGTTTACGTGGCCTTCCAGTTGCTGTCGTTCCCAAACACTTCCATTTTCTTATAATACAGCTGACAGTTGGTTGTGGAATGTTTAGGAGTGAGGAAATTTCACAACTGGATTTGTTGCACTGGTGGGATACTATCACAGTTCCACGCTGGAATTCACTGAGCACCTGAGAGCGACCCATTCTTTCACAAATGTTTGTAAAAACAGTCTGCATGCCTAGATGCTTAATTTTATACACCTGTGGCCATGGAAGTGATTGGTACACCTGATTCCAATAATTTGGATGGGTGAGCGAATACTTTTGGCAATATAGTGTATCTCTGAGATAAACTATGTAAGAAGTATTCTTACTTTTTTATATTGTTTTTATATATTGAATTCAGTAGACTTCTAGAAAAACCCTCCCTGTACAGACCATTGAAGCTTCATGCGAATCGCCTGATGTTAAGGCCATTAAATGCCTGCTTAGAACTGGCTAGTGGGTCTCAGAGGGTCGCAGAACTTCAGGAAAGAATCCATACCTTACACTCTATAAGGGAGGATGAGGAATTTCTGGACTCGATTCTTTACACGCAAACTGCTGATAAAACCGTTCCGATGATTGGCAAAGAAAGAGACGTCTCCCTGCATTGTCGCTGGGATGTACTGGGGGCGAAGCCTAAGCTCATCTTAGCCTCAACTCCCAACCCAGTGAATAGCAACAGTGATAAGTACTGAACTCTTGTTCAGGGGAAGGAAAGCAGCAGAAATCAGCACAACTGCTGTGGCAAGCAGCCATTTCCAGAACAAAACATTCTTTTAGATAACAGATATGAAGCTCTCGCCTCAACTCCAGTAGCAGAAATCGAGCAGTCTCACCACAACATGCTGCCTCCCTCTCCAGGACAACAAGGACATCGAGCACAACCCAATCTGCATCAGAGAAACAACTCCAGTCTCGCTGCTAAACATCAGCATGCAAAAAACTCTGGCCACACGCGGACCAACCACCAGGGTGCCAACTGTGCTAGTCGGCAGCATGCTAACAGTATTAGCCATCAGAATGGCCACACGTGCCAACCACCAGGCTTCCAGCCATGCTAGGCAGCATGCTAATAAGCATGCTAAGAGAGTTGGCCATCAGTGTGGCCACACGCGTCCCAACCACCAGCTTGCAAACCATGCCAGTCGACAGCTTGCTAATAAGCATGCTAATAGGGTTAGCCACCGGGATGCTAACCATGTTAGCCAGCAGCATGCGGCTTGTGTTGGCCGCCGTGACATGAACGGTGAAAGGAGACAAGGAGCACCTCTACAGCCCAAAACTCTGCTGATTGGTGACTCGTCAGAGATGTATGGAGCAACATTCTGGAGTTTTCCCAGTCTGAAGTGTTCATTTCTGGACCGATACCGACTGCGCGTCTGGGTAGTGGTCACTTTACCAGACTGCTGACTCTAAACAGCTGGCTCGCTACAGCCTGTGCCCATCAGAAGGTAAACTTCAGTGTCAATTTCAACATCTTTTGGAGGCGTCCTGAGTTTTTAAAATCTGATCAGCTTCACCCTAACAAGACTGGGACTCAAATGCTTGTGGATAATCTACTCTATAGCATCACTCACATGTGGAACTTGCGCCCAACCACCAGCAGTAATGTCAGTCACAGGAGCTCACCGTCTCCTGTCAAGAGAATCTGTTCACTGTCTCAGAGGTAAACCCCATGAGATTGATGAGGTTCTGCAACACTACACTCTACAGGAACACTCTCAGGTCTGACACACTGTAATCCATGCTCCTAGTCAATGTTACATTCTGGTTCTTTTAAATAGTCGATGGCATGGCTCTCAGAATCGAAATAAAAATGAAATCAGAAGAAACCGTAGCAGTACAAGATATTGTAACAAACAAAATTTGATCCCAGTGAAATGCACAAATGTAAGCTATCAATCACATCAGGCCTTCAAAGTCTCCTTAATAAATGTCCGCTCACTCACAAACAAGTCTTTTATAGTAGCTAAATAATTGAAGATTATTGTCTTGACTTTCTTTTCCTAACAGAGACTTGGCTTGATAGCAATGCAGCTATAGTGCTAAATGAAGCTTCCCCTCCTGACTTGAGCTATTTTAATGTCTCTAGAGTAAATAAGAGAGGTGGTGATGTTGCATGTTTTTATCATAAAGCACCCCGCTGTACGCAAATCTCATTAGGGGAACATTCTACGTTTGAATATCCGGCAGTACAACTGAACAGTAATTATCCAGTTCTATTGATTATCTGTCGTCCTCCCAGACTAGATACAGACTTTCTTGAAGAATTTGCAGAAATGCTTTCTAGGATTTTAATTGGTATTGATTGTTTTAATTACTGGGGATTTTAATATTTTTATATCCACAAATCCAATCACTTCTGAATTCATGAGGATGCTTAACTCTTTTGATCTCATACAACATGTATCAGGTCCAACTCATAGGCACGGCCACACATTAGATTTGATCATTCCTAAACACATAGATGTTAATAATACTGAAATTACTGATGTTGCAATCTCTGATCATTTTGGTGTATTTTTCAATATGTCATTATCTATTAGAGGACTCAGTGAAAAGCGCACAATAACCAAGCGTTATCTCAGTGCTGGCAGTGCCGTGGCCTTCACGGACATGATACAGTCCCTCCCTCCCCTCTCAGAAAATGGGAATGAGTTAGTTGAAACATTCACACACAGAGTTAGAAACTGTTTTGATGTTGTGGCACCAAAGGTAAAAAAAAATTATTTCTGGTAGAATTAAGATGCCCTGGAGAAAGACTCCATCTGTTGTAAAACTTAAGCAAGGTTGCAGGAAGGCTGAGAGACGCTGGCGAAGGTCAAAATTGGAAGTACATTTTGATATTTATAAAACATTGCAGAATTACAACAGTGAAGTGAAATCGGCACAGAAAAACTACTTCTCTACATTGATTGATTCATCCAATAATAACTCAACTGCCTTGTTCAGAAGTATAGACCAGCTAGTAAACCCCACCTCCTGTGTCTTCCCTGTTCAGAAGTATAGACCGGCTAGTAAACCCCACCTCCTGTGTCTTCCCTGTTCAGAAGTATAGACCGGCTAGTAAACCCCACCTCCTGTGTCTTCCCTGTTCAGAAGTATAGACCGGCTAGTAAACCCCACCTCCTGTGTCTTCCCTGTTCAGAAGTATAGACCTGCTAGTAAACCCCACCTCCTGTGTCTTCCCTGTTCAGAAGTATAGACCGGCTAGTAAACCCCACCTCCTGTGTCTTCCCTGTTCAGAAGTATAGACCGGCTAGTAAACCCCACCTCCTGTGTCTTCCATGTTCAGAAGTATAGACCGGCTAGTAAACCCCACCTCCTGTGTCTTCCCTGTTCAGAAGTATAGACCGGCTAGTAAACCCCACCTCCTGTGTCTTCCCTGTTCAGAAGTATAGACCGGCTAGTAAACCCCACCTCCTGTGTCTTCCCTGTTCAGAAGTATAGACCGGCTAGTAAACCCCACCTCCTGTGTCTTCCCTGTTCAGAAGTATAGACCGGCTAGTAAACCCCACCTCCTGTGTCTTCCCTGTTCAGAAGTATAGACCGGCAAGTAAACCCCACCTCCTGTGTCTTCCCTGTTCAGAAGTATAGACCGGCTAGTAAACCCCACCTCCTGTGTCTTCCCTGTTCAGAAGTATAGACCGGCTAGTAAACCCCACCTCCTGTGTCTTCCCTGTTCAGAAGTATAGACCGGCTAGTAAACCCCACCTCCTGTGTCTTCCATGTTCAGAAGTATAGACCAGCTAGTAAACCCCACCTCCTGTGTCTTCCCTGTTCAGAAGTATAGACCGGCTAGTAAACCCCACCTCCTGTGTCTTCCCTGAATCTATTTCAGTTTAAAAATGTGATATGAGTTGAGTTTGTGATATTTTTTTAGGGACAATATTACTATTACAATTCTCAATAATTATCGATCTATGTCTAACCTTCTGTTTCTTGGCAAAATAATTGAAAAAGTTGTGTCAACCCAAATGACTCTTTTCAGCCCTACAAAGCACTGAAACAGCACTAGTTAAGGTAGTAAATGACCTGAGATTTAACAGTTTTGCCATCTTATTTACTTTATTACATTATTATTATGCACCTTATTGACAAACTTTACTTTGATCAGCTACCTCAAAAACAGTTAGGATCAGGTGTCTTTAAAAACAAACAAAAACAATTATGGTGTTCAGACTCTTTGGACTATCTATCTTTGGACTGTTGATTGATATGACAGCTGTGCTATTTGCAAATATAATTATATATTTATATAAAATTCTATATATAGTATAAATGTTTTGCAAATTAGTAATTAATTACTTAGGTTCTTGAAAAAAGAAAAAATTGTGGTGATTGGTTAAAACCCTAGAACTAGTTCACAAAAGTAGTATTCACATATTATGCAAATTAGCAAAACATCCATCATAGTGGAAATTGATGGATGGGACCTACAACAATTCATCAAAACTCAAGCGAGGTCCATCACATTCCAGAAAGGTCCTCTTAGATGTGTCTACATCACATTCCAGAAAGGTCCTCTTAGATGTGTCTACATCACATTCCAGAAAGGTCCTCTTAGATGTGTCTACATCACATTCCAGAAAGGTCCTCTTAGATGTGTCTACATCACATTCCAGAAAGGTCCTCTTAGATGTGTCTACATCACATTCCAGAAAGGTCCTCTTAGATGTGTCTACATCACATTCCAGAGAGGTCCTCTTAGATGTGTCTAGATCACATTCCAGAGAGGTCCTCTTACATATGTGTCTACATCACATTCCAGAGAGGCCCTCTTAGAGTGTGTCTACACCACATTCCAGAGAGGGTCCTCTTAGATGTGTCTACATCACATTCCAGAGAGGTCCTCTTAGATGTGTGTCTACATCACATTCCAGAGAGGCCCTCTTAGATGTGTGTTTACATCACATTCCAGAGAGGCCCTCTTAGAGTGTGTCTACACCACATTCCAGAGAGGTCCTCTTAGATGTGTCTACATCACATTCCAGAGAGGTCCTCTTAGATGTGTGTCTACATCACATTCCAGAGAGGTCCTCTTAGATGTGTGTTTACATCACATTCCAGAGAGGCCCTCTTAGATGTGTCTACATCACATTCCAGAGAGGTCCTCTTAGATGTGTCACAGTCACTCACTTCTATTTCCGAGGTCCTACATTGTTTTCACCCCTGCAGTGTGTTGTTGCCAGTTCTCTGTTACATGCTGTCTGTTACATGCTGTCGTGTGTTGGGTGTAATGCAAAAGGGAATCTAAGGCCACACCATAAGGGTTTTTACAAACTGTATTTAGATCAGCAGTATATTATTTTTATATTTTTATACTTTTATATTACAGGAAGATCAGTTTTTCACCATCCATGGAGCTCATTTATTATCGTTCCTTCAGCTTTTCACAGGTCCTGACTGAATGGTAGGCTCTTTTGGGGGGGGGGTTGTGTCCAGTGTACTGTGGGTATTGCCTTTGCTGAATGTGATTGTGATCTTGACATGACAGACCACAGATGACCTCTTGACCCGGTTGCTGAGGAGCAGGTCAGAACATGGCGACTGCTGCAATTGCTGGAGAGGGGCAGCTCCAAAGGATTATCAGAGATCTGCATGGTACAATTGTGTGTGTGTGTGTGTGTGTGTGTGTGTGTGTGTGTGTGTGTGGTGGATGTAGGCATGACATACTGGAGCTAGTTCCACTAGCTCCAACCTTGGAGTGGCCTACCACTACAGAGGAGGCTCACCTGCATGTCATGTGCAGACCATTCACACACCATCACTGAAAATGCGTCAGTGGACAAACTAGTAATTAGGATTAGAATTAAACCATTTTGTTTACTGCAGCACAATGAGGAAGGAAACAGAATGAGTAGCACATATGAATATTATGCATGTCCTGCTTTTAAAGGACTGAATTTCTGCATTTCAGCATGCAATTAATATTGAAAACGCTCTATATTATGAACAATGAAGCTGCTAAAGTTGTCACAGTTGTGGAGTCTGATGGCCATATGGACCAATGTTATGCTTTAAAAGGTTTAAACTGTCAAACTAGTTGAAGCTTTAAATGCATCATGTTGTAGTTGTGTACAGTAATTGTTCCTGGCATAAATGCAGAATATGTGTAACAAGTCTACAAATTGTCTGTAAAATATGCTGTTATTTGTATCATTAAGGTGTGTCTTTTGAGTTTGAATTGCATAATGGCTCTAAACAAATATTTGGATTTGAATTTGCATTTTATATTACATATAATTCCAGTTTAAATGTGTGTGGCCTGCGTGCCTTTGTACACATGGGTGTGTGTGTGTGTGTGTGTGTGTGCGCGCGTGTGCGCTTGAATGTGTGTAGTGCAAAACAAAGGACACTGCGTGTGAGGGCTGAATGAGAAAGACTATGTATCATAGGATATGTATTGTTCTTAATCATGAACTATTTCCTCTTTAATATTGAGATGTTCACTGTGCCCAACAGATGCTGTGGTTGATCTCACCAAAGAGCACAAGGAGAACGGAGAGCCAGTCACTGATGACAGTCCTAACCTGCACAAGTTCTCCTACAAACTAGAGTACCTGCTACAGGTTCGGATTCACATGTATTGCACACGCAGTGTAATTATGAAGACAGTATTGTCATATCCTCTATGGCAATGGATAATAATAGTCATGCCACCCAATAATATATCATTTTCATTATAAAGTTGCAGGTGGGTCACAGTTTGAAATTAGATTTTGCTTGTTCATTTGATATTTTTCTGTTTTTGATCGCACACCAGAGCACATGCTAGTTGAAATGCTAGTGTTGGTAAATTGACAGGTTTTTTCCCACCACGTAGCTCAATGAACTAGTTATAATGTAGTCATAATGTAGCTTTTGTAGTCCACATGCGGCAATGAATTCATAATGCTTCAGTAGGCTACATGTTGGTACCACAGCACAACCTCACTGATTCTCCCAGTTTGACCAGAGAGAAAAGACTTCGTTTCTGGGCACGAGGAAAGATTACTGGGACTATTTTCACGACTGCCTGGCCAAAATGAAAGGAGTCAATGATGGCATTCGTTTCGTCAAGTCCATCCCTGAGGTAGGGTATATTCACCCAGTCATCCCAGCTCTGTCCTCTAGAGTACAGAAATGTTTGCATGTGTGTCTTCTTCATTAGATCTTGTCCACAAATACCTTCATTATGATTGCTAGTGGTTTGACCCCTTTAGAAAAGCATTGTAACTTCAAACACATAGTTTAAAAAAATGGCGGCATGCACAGACCTTTGTTACTGTTCCGTATTTGTTAGTTCTGTTTCTGAGAACAAACAACAGGTGAAATAATTGTTTGTACTTTTCTTTCCTTTGTTTGTTTTTAAATACCAAGTTCTCGTATGAAAAGCTGCATTAGGAAACAGGTTTTCCACAATACAAAGAAATGATTGTGTGCCGCTGGCCGGTATCATTGTGAAGGGTAAAGCATACCTCCTGGTGCGGAACAAAGAAAGGCTTTCACTGACTACTGGAGGACTGCAGTGTAGTGATTGTGTGAGAACAGATGTGATATCTGCCTTATTTTTGTGTATGGAAATCTCAACAGAGAGTATTGGGGACATTTCCCTAATTAGGCCATCTATGGCGTTTT
The DNA here is from genome assembly GCA_020368025.1 of Brachyhypopomus occidentalis. NCBI lineage: Eukaryota > Metazoa > Chordata > Actinopteri > Gymnotiformes > Hypopomidae > Brachyhypopomus > Brachyhypopomus occidentalis. The sequence goes on from JAGXOD010000041.1 coordinate 678,552, forward strand.
ATGACATTAGATATAAAAGTTAATTAAAGTTGTCATTTATTTGTAATTTATTTAGAATTAATTACACAAATACAGTCCATATTATGCATAATAATGCCTTCTCATTGCTCCTTAATTTTGTTTTGTTTGTGATGTTTATTGTTTATAAAGTTTATAACCTGATTAATAACCGTTACTTCAGTGACATAATCAGTTTATTATCTTATATATTATATAATGATTCAAATATGATCATTAATTTTAATCATTACTATGTCTTTCAGTTTAATTTGACTTTTTTTTTTCCAAACAATTGCCTAGTCCCACTTCCTGGACTTTCCATGACAAAACCATTTTTTTAACCATAGCATTTAACTTAAAATCAGCTCCTTGAACTAATAGTACTTATGTTTCTGCTTCAGGGCTTGCCTTACACACAGGTGCTTTCTTCACATTTAGTCAACAGCATGAGAATAATAGTCCATGTCCATTCTGTGATGTCTGGCCTGGATGTGCTGAGGGCCTCTCTCTCTCTTTCTCTTGCCCACACAGCTGAAGATGTCCCTGGGGAAAGGCCGGGCGTTCATACGCTATTCTCTGGTGCACCAGCGGCTCGCCGACACGCTTCAGCAGTGCCTCATAAACCAGAAGGTCACCAGGTAGCCGCAGTCTGCTGTGTTAGCGCTCCTCTCAGGATTTAGCATAGCCGTATTTGGTGCTGTTGTCCCTCTCTGAGATTTTATTTTGGGGTGAAGTTCCCATGAAAAGCATCTGAGTGTCTCCAGACTCTCACACCACACTGTTCACAACTATTCGTAGTAAATTCCAAAAAGGAATCTTTGTTTGGATGCATAAGGACCATCACACCCAGCTGGATGGGGCTGAAGCCCAGGAGTTGGAGGGCTGGTGGTTTATAGGTGAAGGCAGTAATGACAACGTGGCGGTCCGGAGTCTTATTGCTCTTCGTCACATCGGTGTCACTTAATCCACGGGGTAACGTGGGAATCCCCCCCCAACCCAACACGGACCCTTGGAACCACAGACAAAGATCAAGACTGCTCAACGGAGAGATCACAAAATCATTAAGATTTGTTGAACAGGAAACGGAGCGGAATGACACAAGTGGGATCATTTCCTGTGTCGCCACCTGTGTTCAGAGAAGCCAGAGAATTCTTGCAAACGGAATCGTGCTGGTTCTTCATTCCGTTGTTCCATGTTCCATATTCATTCCTCGCTTCCAGACACTTTCACCGACTGAAAATTACAGTTTCACTTCCCACATATGGTTGTACTTCTTTAAATGTGCTTCCCTGTTTCATAAAGGTTCATAAAGTCTGACTGACACCTGCCCCCTTTTTTGGCATTGCAGAATAATAGGTGATCGTGTAGATTTCTGAGTAACTAGCCAAGCGTGTGTGTGTGTGGATGTGGTTCTGATGCTTCTTCTGTAAGTGCCTGTTTGGTCCAGGCATCGCATGTAATTAATGTGTATTTTTATTTTATAATTAGAATTGTTTTGTCTTGGGAGACACCCTGAGGCACTTTAAGTTTGGCCCTTCTCCATAGTTAACTGGAAAAAAACTGGTAAAACGGTTTAAGTAATCTAGTTGTGTCAGATCAGATTGAATATTATTGCTTAAATATGTATTCACACTAAAGTGCTATGCAAAACTGTGGTATGAAAAAAGCTTTAACCCTCAGGAGGACGAGTGTCTAATTGAATGTGGTGTTTGTGGGCTTTATCTGCAGTGACTGGTATTGTTCTCGGAGTCCCTTCCTGAAATCTCAGCTCAACATGGACATCATTAATTGCCTCTATGAGCTCAACGAACTACAGTTCGACCTGGCTTCCCGGGGTCACGACCTTGATTCAGCCTGGCCCACTTTTGCAAGGTAGCCAATGGGAGTGGATCAGGATTTTATTTTAATTTTACTTTGATTTATTTGGTCATGTTTCTATGAGCATTATCCTCACAAAAGTCTGTGTGTGTGTGTGTGTGTGTGTCTGCGTGTGTGTCTGCCATGCTGTCACTCCTGCTCTGTGATCCATGCTCCAGGAGGACTCTGGGTATGACCAGCTCTCCCAGTAGCATGTGGAGGCCTCCCAGTCGCAGCTCCAGTGTCAACAGCCTGGCCAGCACATATTCACAGGTTATGACTGCTTCTCGTTTTGTTATGACTCTCGGTCCACACTTAACAGAAATGAAAAGACAAAAAAAGATAAAGGAACATAAGTAATGGGACAAAGGCATGTGTTTAGATTTTTATATATTCATTTCTCCCCCCTCCCATTTTGGTCATTCTCACTGCACCATGCTTCATCTCCAGCAGATGGCAGTAGTTGCCAAAGGCTGATTCCAACCTCGGGCGCTCTCATTACTCTGTTGGAGAGCAGTCTGTAATGGCATGTCCCTGGGTTTATTCAGCTTAACCAGACATGCATGTCCACACACGCTGCTCACTTGAGCTCGAAATCTTACTGCTGTGGTCGAAATTAAAACTGAGGGGGGTCCAAATTTCCACAGATTTAGACCGGATATGATTTCATGCATTTGATTATCACTGCGTTTGAGTCCTTGCTAAGACTCCAGACTAGGCTACTGAACACAAATATACAGTGATGGTGACAGAGGAGATGAGCATGATGATGATGGCCAAGTGCACTAACTCAATTCTTTCTCCTCCCCCCCACCATGGTCCTCCCCCCCACCATTGTCCTTTCTCCTCCATCACTACCACAGCAACCCACCGAGTTTCCTTGCAGCCCAGATTTTGGGCAGGGTCTCCTGGGAGACCTTGCCGAGCCTCTGTCCGACTCCACCATCAGCACCGTGGATGAGCTGCGTCTGGAGCTGGACCAGTCCGAACTGAAGCAGCGAGACCTCGTCGAGCACGTCCAGCTGCTCGGGGGGGAGGCCATAGAGCTCCGAGGAGTGGTGACCGAACTCCAGAGGCAACTGGACGTCGCACTGGCAGCTCAGTCTAACCACCAGGAGCTCCAGCTCAAGCTGGAGGCACTGGGGCAGAGGGAACGGACCCTGGCCCAAGAGCTGGATGTCCTGAGGGGGCGCGAGGGCATCAAGGAGGCCGTGCACCAGGAGCTCCGGGAGAAGCTGGCCACGGCAGAGAGGAGAAATGAGGAGCTGAGGGCTAAACTGGACGGGGTGCTGGAAGAGAAAGGGGAGAGGGTGGCCAGCCACTTCGACTCAGCCGTGAAGATCCACGAGTTGCTGGACGGCCTGAAGGAAGCAGAGAAAGGGAGGATGGAAGCTGTGGCGGATGGAGAGGAGAGGAGGAGGCAGGCTGAACGACTGACTGCGGAGCTCCGAACGAAAGAGCAAGCCCTGAAGAACGGAGAGGCGAAAGAGGCCGCATTAACGAAGAATGGGGAAAAACTGAGGAAAGAGACAGAAGACCAACATAACATCATAGACAAACTCCAGAGGGCCCTAGTGGTGAGAGAGGGGGAAGCCAGCAGTCTTCAGAAACAGCTGCAAGACCTTCAGCACTCGCTGGAGGCGATGAAGAAGGGCACTGCAGAGGAGAAGAAGAGGACATCAGAGGAGAAAGATGAATTGCAGAAAAAGTTTAGCTCGGTAAAAGAGAGTCTGGAAGGGCAGCTGCAAAGCCTGAAGACCCAACTCAGGACTAAAGAGAGTGAACATCTCTCAAATGCCAAGAAGATCCAGCACCTGGAGGCAGAAGCTGAGAGGCTGAGAGGAGAAAGACAGGACCTTGGTGGGGAAGTGGTACAGCTAGAGAACACCATAAAACTCCACACCAAACAGATTGACGAATACAAGGAGCAATGTACCAAATTCACAGAGCTCAAGAACAACCTCCTCCAAACAGACAAGAGGAACGAGGAGACCAAGAAGGAGATGGCGGAGAGCAAGGCTGCTCTGGAGAGCGAGCTGGCCAGGCTGAGGGCGTCCGAGAAGCAACTGAGAGGCCAGCTCGGCGATGCTAAAGTGACCGTGAATGAGCGTGAACTGCGGATGCGTGAGGAGAACCGCAGTCTGGACGAACAGCTCCAGAAGGCTAACATGCGGGCCAGTGAGTCTGAGGTTGTAGTCCACAAACTGGAGCAGGAGAACAGGGAGCTCAGAGAGGAGCAGGCCATCATCAAGGGCGACCTCGCAGCTGAGAAGGAAGAGCTGCGCAGCATCGTGGGACAGATGGCCGATCTGGAGAAAAGCCTAGAAATGGCGAAACGCACCGAGGCAAACCTCACCTTGCAGCTGAAAGACCGAGATTCCCAGCTGGAGGACAGAGAGAAGCTATGCGAGGATCTCCAGGGGAGAGTGGAGGAACTTGAAACCAGGGAGAGAGAGCTGGATTCAGGGAAGATGCAGGCAGAGAGAGCGTTTGAGAAGCAGAAGGAGATGATGGAGAGTCTGGAGGTCCAAAGGAAAACTGTGGAAAAAGCCCAGCTGGAGATGACCGCCTCCCATGCAAAGGAAGCCCAAGAGACGACCTCAAAAGTCAGTCTACTAGAGGAGCGGTTAGGATTCAAAACGCAAGAGGTCTCCAGGCTCCAGGAGGATGTGGTAGACTTGAAGGCCAAATTGCACCGCGCTGTAGAGGAGAAGGTAAAGACCCAGGCCAGGCTGGATGTCACAGATGCGTCTTGTACTGAGCTGCGAACCCTGATAGAGCAACTGAAGAAGCAGGTTGAGGAGCAGAACCGGGCCCACGTGAGCGAGCTGCTGGAGTCCAAACAGTGCATGCAGAAGATCTCGTCTGAGCTGGATGCTGAGAGATCCACTCGGACCACAACAGCGGCGCAGCTCGGTACAGCCCAGGAAGAGGCGGCCATGCTGAAGACACAAAACGAGTGTCTAATGCTGGAGCGTGCTGAGTCCCTGGAGGGGCTCCACAGGGCTAACACGGAAATGGCGGAGATGGGAATGACCGTCTGCCGGCTGAACGCAGAGCGGGAGGAGGCTCGGAAACGTTGGGCGGCTGAGGTCGCTCGTGTCCAGGAGCTGGAGGAGCAGGGGAAACGGCAGCTAGACCACCTGAGCGCCAGCATCGTGGCGCTGCGGCAGGAGAACAGCAGTCTGCAAGAGGAGCTTCTGCAGACGGAGAAGCTTCCGGAAACGGTGCTGGAGCTGAAGGAGCTTCTGGATAAAGCCGAGAACGAGAAGGAGGCGGCAAAGGAGGAAGTGACCGCTGTGAGGTTTCAGATGAGCACAGAAAACATGGCACATCAGAGCCAGGTGAAGGTATGGAGAGCTGCTCCTTCACTAAACAGTCAAAGCTACTGCCGTCCCGTAATCCAAAGATCGATATCGCTTTGAGCAATTTTAGTATCGACTAAATGTTCTTGATTTTTAAATTTTGTAACTTTTTAAGTTCACCAGCAAAATAATCTACTTAGAAAAACTTTGTTTTTGTATTTATGTTCATGTTTTTTTTTGTCTACTCAGAGTTTGACTGAGGAGCTTGAGAGTTTAAAAACACAGCTGAGTACGGAAAGAGAGGGGACATGGAGCCTCCGAGCTGAAGTCACAGAGCTGGAGGTGCGTAGCATTTTTAGAGTTCCTCACTCTGTTCACGGAACCAGACACTGAACCAGACAAAGGGCCCTCTTGAAGGTTGAATACAGGAACCACCCAGTCATATCCTCCTTCAAACCAACCAGATAGCAGCCCAAAATAAATCTCTTGGCTGAATATGTTTTTGGGGAAAAAAAACAGTGCTCATCTGTTGGAATCTCACACTCTAGTTCTTTAGATTGGGGACAGTGGGGACTTGCCACACAAAAAGAGTGATAAAGAGTGATTACCCGGAGGTGTAAAAGCACATATTGACATTTGTATGATTATATATATATATATATATAAATATATATTACATATTTGATCAGTTCATACCCATGTAGCACAGGCATATAGATTGTAAATGAGCGTGCTTAAAAACAAAAGATTAAAAGGATAAAGGAGTTGCAGCTTTACAGGTATCTCTCATCCCATGGTCCATCGGTTAATTGTGTTACTTTGTGATGAATATTCATTACCACTCTGCAATTAAGCGCTGATTAAGGTGTATAATAAGCGGGACATTAGAATGGCGAACAACTCATGGTGCTGCGAGAGGCCAAGCGTCAGGGTGGGTGCTGAGGAACAGAGGTTAATTATGGGATGGCAGGGAAGGGCGGAGCTGTCATTAGCTGTGCGCTGATGCCTTTCATCTATTTTTTGGAATACATGTGGCTGTGATAATTCCCCATTATAAGTCTTTCTTGGTTATAGGTGCCTTGCGAATCAAAAAAAGGGGGCGACACTAGCTGCAGTGGAGCGTCCTGCAGATAACGCGTCATTTGTGCTCTTCTTCTGGGTTAGAAGACAAAAGGATGCGCAGACAGCGAAATGAGAAAGCGATTCAATCCTAATCCATTTTAATCCATGAATCAAAAGGGAGAATGCAGCATTAGATTCTGGTTTAGACAGACTGTAGGGGGGAAATCTTGCTGTGGGCTGTGTATCTGTCATATTTCTAAGTTGCTATTGTCATTGTCCTGCTATCGCTGTCCATGTAGAGCCTGTTAATCTAAAGTCACATATTTACCCAGTGATGTCAGTGTCTGCAAAAATATGACACCTGTAGCAGAATATATAGGTATTAAAACATCCTACCTTCCACTATTAACCTATGGACGGAGAAAGCGAGGATCTGTAGAACGTGGTGAATGCAGGCTGGCCTTGAATCGGGGCTGTGTTTCTGCAGGGAGTGAACTCGGAGTACTCTCGTCTGATGGAGGAGAAAGACTCTCACACCACCAAGGCTGAGAGCCTGATTTGCGAGAGAGAGAATGAAATACAAGAGTTGAGACAGAGTGTGATAAGGTAACGCACACACACACACGTATACACACACATCCGCACGCACGCACCCCCTCTCGTGCACGAACGCACACTCCTTTTCCCTAAATCCCCTCCCAAATCTGCTCCAACATGTTGGACTGGATACAGAGAGAGAGAGAGAGAGGGAGGGAGGGAGGGAGAGAGGGAGGGAGAGAGGGAGGCCGGGTGTAAGAGCGGGGAAACGCTAGCTTGAGGCTAGGCTTGTTGAGGCGTGCTCCAGGCTGCAGGAAGATGTGTCTAATTAAACCCCGCTGCAGGACACTGGTAATGGACTCTCAAATGGTACACAGTCCCAAGCATTTGTGAGCTGGCTCAAATCGTTTCGTTTTAGCAGTATGGTTAAAGGGATTGGATGTATCATGCAGAAGACCGCCATTCACGCACATATAGTTAAAAAGATCCTGTGGGGCTGGTCTGCCTCCCTCTAGGGCTGTCCCACTGATGTCATGTCTGCATACTGATGGGTGGTGTTTTTCTCTTTCTTCCTCCCCCCACGATGGGCATTTTGCGTTTGTTGTGTTTGTGCCTCCTTCCTCTGTCATGCTCTCTTTCCTCTGCTGTTCTCTTCTCCGTTTTCTCCTCTTCTTTTCAATCACTGTCTCCCTCTACCTATTTCCTATACTCTTTTTTTTTTTATCCCTTGCCATTCCTCATTGTCTGCTGCACTCCTTTCTTTCCCAACTGTCTCTCGCCGCATGTGCCCCCCACCCCCCCAGCACTGAGGAGGCCCTGGCTCTGGTCCAGAGGGAGAGGAAGGAGCTGATGGAGACAGTGGAGAAGATTCGCTCGGATGCTCAGGCTCAGGAGTTCAAAATGGCGGCCGAGATTGAGGACCTTGGCTGCACGAAGAGCACCCTGGAGGAGCGGCTCATCGAGCTCCTCCGGTAAGACTCTTCCAGACCCTTCAATTGACTCCTCGACAGGCCAGCCAGCCCAGAGAGGCAGCCAGCCAGCCAGCCCAGAGAGGCAGCCAGCCAGCCAGCCAGCCAGCCAGCCCAGAGAGGCAGCCAGCCAGCCAGCCAGCCCAGAGAGGCAGCCAGCCAGCCAGCCAGCCCAGAGAGGCAGCCAGCCAGCCAGCCAGCCAGCCCAGAGAGGCAGCCAGCCAGCCAGCCAGCCCAGAGAGGCAGCCAGCCAGCCCAGAGAGGCAGCCAGCCAGCCAGCCAGCCCAGAGAGGCAGCCAGCCAGCCCAGATTCTCAGCCTCTGAAGCCGTATGATTTGTTTGTTTGCTTGTTTTGCTTCTGTAATGTGCTTACGTCAGCGTTCATTACACTTCTTGTGCTGCTCTTCAGGGAACCAACTCTCGTCCTCACGCAGCGTTTGTACTCTTTGTGAGCCTCCAGTTCCACTCATGAGGGTCTTTGCTAATTAGCTGGCACACTGATTTAAACTTCTACAAGGAAAACCCAGAACTCTACAGAACACAAAGCGCTTCAGGAAGGGCATCTGCCACTGCTGTTCATCAAAACGTTTGAAGCGTATCTCTCAAAAAAAAGGGGGTGGTTTGGGTTAAAAGTGTGCTAATCACTTTCCAGCTGTTCTGGAAGCTTCTCAGTTCTACTCTTCCAACCAGCTACAGTCCTGCCGGTTAAAACTGCTTTGACCCAAAGAGGCTGTGTTTTGGCAGAATGAATAACAGAGAATATGTATTTATTCATATGTTCAGTCAGAAATCTGGGTGGTATTTGAACACTGCTCAGCGACGCCCACCGGTGCCATAGTGACTGCAGCTGTTTGTGTAACCAAGCGTTTGGCATGCGAGTCTGATGAAGCGCCTGTAGAAGCCATGAAGGAGGTGGAGGGGTGGATGGAGGTGGTGGTGGATCAGGAGGGATGCTGCCCGTGTCCCTGTTTCACAGTCCCCGCAGGGGTGCGACAGGCGGCCCTCGTTTGAGACAGGCTCCAGGGCCGGTCCGGATTCCCAGGCACGGTTCTCCCCGATCGGTCCGCTCGGCTTCGCTCTCGGTCAGTCGGCGGCGGGACGGCCGGAAAGCGAGACGGGTCCTGCGGCGCCGTGTAATCATTGCGGTCTGCACGTCTGCCTGTCTGCGCGCGTGTCTGTGCGTGGAACCTGCCCTGTATAAGCCAGCGTGCTCCTTTATTCTATCGCTCTTTGAGAGACAGTGTAGAGACGAGGAAGAGGACAATGGAGTGTAAAAGAGGAAATGGTGGATAATGGGGCGGAATGGATTGTGAAAGTACGAGAACGAAATGTATTCCGTACATATTCTCCTCCGCTTTCTGTACGTTTTGTCTCCCCTCCGTCTCAAAACTCCCAAAATGCATTCTGTCCCTAAAAGATTCCAGCTTCACGGTTTATGCTGTTAAGATGCGTTATGCAACGCTTTCTAAAGGCCGCTGTTTTAAAAAAAAAACCACGATCATTCCAAGAGAAAGGTTGTAATGATTTTCGCTTGAATGGGACAAGGCCATCTCGAGAATAAATCATTTTATTCTCAAAATATTGCAGCTGTGTCGCTGTGTTTGTTTCGTCTTTTAAGCACTGATCCGCGGCCCCAGTTAATGCTGCTGAGGCTGGCGTGAGTCACAACATGTCAGCCTTAATTAAAAAGAAAATGGCTGAAAAGTGTCTTTCTGGCGTAACTCGCTGCAGCCTGCCGGGCTCTGTGTGTTTATGTAATTGCATATTTTGATGATCCGGCACCTCATCAAGCAAAGAGCAGGAAGTAGAACACTCCCTTTCTACCACGGTGGTGCCGTTTATTATACGGTGAGCAGCACACGGTTGGTGTTGGGCCAAGGTGCAGATGTTTAGCACAGAGTTTGTTGTTAAAATGCCAGTGCACCTTTTTGGACACATGAAAGGTTTTTGATTTGTAGAACACGCTGAATTGGTAATATTTTGTGGATAGAACAATTATCATGCGCTCCACCTCTGAAAAGGGGGCGTGGCTTACTGTAATATAGTGGATGCTATACAGAGCAATGGTAAACATACCAATACGGTGGTTTCTCAGAAACAGTTAATGCCATTTCTAGAGGTTATCACAGCCACTGTTAAACTTCTAGAGGTTATTACAGCTGCTGTTAAACTTCTAGAGGTTATCACAGCCACTGTTAAACTTCTAGAGATTATTACTACTACTGTTAAACTTCTAGAGGTTATTACTACTACTGGTAAACTTCTAGAGGTTATTACTGTTACTGGTAAACTTCTAGAGGTTATTACTACTACTGGTAAACTTCTAGAGGTTATTACTGTTACTGGTAAACTTCTAGAGGTTATTACTACTACTGTTAAACTTCTAGAGGTTATTACTGTTACTGGTAAACTTCTAGAGGTTATTACTACTACTGGTAAACTTCTAGAGGTTATTACTGTTACTGGTAAACTTCTAGAGGTTATTAGTACTAATGTTAAACTTCTAGAGGTTATTACTACTACTGGTAAACTTCTAGAGGTTATTACTGTTACTGGTAAACTTCTAGAGGTTATTACTACTACTGTTAAACTTCTAGAGGTTATTACTACTACTGTTAAACTTCTAGAGGTTATTACTACTACTGGTAAACTTCTAGAGGTTATTACTGTTACTGTTAAACCAAAAATATAACAAGACCTCTTCACTTATTCTCTGGGTATTAGGCAAGTCCAATAAATCCAAATGGCAGTTGAAGCTGATCTTTCCACACACTTCCCGTGGTCATTTCGAACAGTTTGCGGGCGGCGTCCGTAGGTCTGTGGTTGTTGTTCATCCCCGCCTCTCCCTGCCTCGCTCGGCTGCTACGCTCAACTGTCCAAATTGCAAATCCTACGCTGGGCAGTTTGAGCTGTGCATGTGTAATCTCCAGCTCATTGCCGACATAATTAATTGGCGTGTGTTCTTGTTGACGGCGGGTCTGTTCCTCTCGCCTCCTTCACAGCTGCTAGCGGGATAAATCGAGGTCAGCGGAGATAATTGGGCAGTGCAGAGCACGACTGCAGCGGCACAGGAAGGGCAGGACCGGATTACTTGCGCTCGTACGCACGGGAGGACACTGGCTCTGGCGTCGTCATGACGCAGAGGCGCGGACTGGAGGGGGATAGGCGTACACGGTTCACTAGGGCCGCTCCTGGAACCTTCCAGAAACGACAGAAGGGCTATGTCGACCAGAAACTGGGCAGATTTGTAACCGTAAAAAAAAAAAACGCCCACCTTTAACAAGGGTTAAGTACTTTAATAAGGGTTAAGTAATTTAATAAGAGTTAAGTACTTTAAACAAAAAGAAATGCAAGAAAAAAAGGAGACCCCGGGAATCCATGGCTCAGGAACCCTACATTCGGAGAACTTGTGAAGAACTGACCTTGGGGAGTTTGTAGTCCTGCCAGGTGACAGTTGGAGGTGATAATGAGAAATCGGAGCCTGTGTGGAGCCAGGACAGGACCAATCAGGAGCAGGCGTGGTGTCGTCCACGGGGAGACGCGGCGCCGGCCTTTGTTGCTTGGTCGCTGTTAGAGTCACATCGCTTTACTGCCCAGACGTGGCGCTCCGATCCTGAAGGGCTGCAGTCCAGCACACGTTGGTGATCCCGTTGTTCAGCAACACCTGATACAACTCATCAGTTAATTATCGAGCGCGCTAGGTGCTTAAGCTGGAGGGAAATCACCAAGCGTTGCAGGCCCCCTGGGACTGGAGTTCAACACCACCATTTTAAAGAGATTTTTGGTTAATCTGGACTTGATGAATATAATCTTTTTTTTTTTTTTTTTTTACCTTAACCTTCTTCCCTCTTTAATGAACTCACACTGTGACTGGAATCATTGTCATTCCCTCTTTATTTCCCTCTCTCTCCGTCACCCCCCCACAGGGATAAGGACGCTCTGTGGCAGAAGTCGGACGCCCTTGAGTACAATCAGAAGCTCAGGGCAGAGGAGCAGTGGTGGCTTCTGGACCAGGAGGCCTCACACTGTCTCGACTGCCATAGCCAGTTCACCTGGTGGCTCAGACGGCATCACTGCAGGTGCACACACACACACACACACACACACACACACACACATCCCCCCTCTGCCACCCACCACCACTGTATTGGAGGGTTGTTTTTTGGGTTAAATGTAGGGTTGGTTAACACAGGTGAAAAAACGCCTGGTATTCATCTGTTCTTTTTTTCCCCATGTGTTTATAAATTCATTTTTGATGGATTTGGTTAACAGTATATAGCACCTAGCTGTTATTGATGTGTGTGTGTGTGTGTGTGTCAGGCTGTGTGGGCGGATCTTTTGCTACTACTGCAGTAATAATTTTGTGACTACGAGGTACTCGGGGAAGAAGGAGCGGTGTTGTAGGGTGTGCTATACCCAGCACAGCGCCGTGGTGGAGAGAGTCTCCCACACCGAGCCAAGCACCGCACACACACCTGCACCTGCCACAGCTGACACACTGCATAAAGCCACGCCCACAGGTACAGACACACACGCGCGCGCACACACACACACACACACACACACACACACACCTGCCAGAGCTGACACACTGCATAAAGCCACGCCCACAGGTACAGACACACACACACACACACGCACACACACAAACCTGCACCTGCCAGAGCTGACACACTGCATAAAGCCACGCCCACAGGTACAGACACACACACATGCACGCACGCACACACACACACACACACACACGCATGCTACAACCATGCACCACCATGCAGACCCACATCCACCCACAAATCCCATCATCCACTTTTTTTTTGTTGTCTCTTGTGTAAAGATGCAGGTGCACGTACGAACACCCATCACAATCTGCCACCTCTATGCAGACCTATGCCCATGTGCACACACACACACACACACACACACACACACAGCTACCACTACGCAGGCTCAAGCGCAGAGTTACAACCGCAAGCGTTTATTCCCATCCAGCACCTGCAGTTCAGCAGAACGGCACTCCGGGGTGAAGCACTGAGAGCTACAGGAGGGCCTCCTGTTTTCTTTTGATCACCTCTTTGGGTGAAATTGGAAAACAAGTGGAGAATCGAGTCCAGAAGAACCGTGTCGGCCCTCCTCACCCCAGCGTGACCCCCCCCCCGGTCTATTCAGTGTCGTCCCACTTGCGTTTGGCCAAGTGTCTGAACCAAAGCAAATATGCTCACATGGTTGGGGATGGCGCAGATTAAGCGCTCACACTGAGGTCTGTGTGGTGAATCCTCGTTTGGCTCCACTGTGGCGTGTTACTTCATTTCAGTGTAGACATTAGCTTTAAACTTGCACTGTCTTCTGCAGGTTTGTAAAATCTTCTACACACCGCTGAGTTTGCAAACGGATATGTGAAGGGATGGCGGTTTGCACGCGCAGTTTGCATTTCATTAGATGTTCAGCATTCTTAGGCTGTTTGCACAGTGAAAGATTTCAGCAGACGACCTTGATGGGAGATTGAGCAGCAGCACTTTGTTAGAAGCATCAGCCCATTATGAGCTACAATTCTGCTTCATCTCTTATTTATTGTAATCTGATGATGGTGTGAATGGGAGAACATTTAAGCTTTCATGAATAAATGTATATAAATGTCTACAAAGGTCAGGATCAACGCTTTGATGGTCGGTCAGTTCAACCACTTAATTGTTCATTTGTGTGTGTGTGTGTGTGTGTGTGTGTGTGAGTGATGCAGTGACTGATGAGACCCTGAAGCAGGATGATGGAGTGTTTGACATTATCACTGAGGAGGAGGTGAACGGGGTCTATGATAGTGACTCTGTCTCCCACACCACCGCAGGATCACAGGAAGCAGAGGCCGGGGGCCAGCCCACCAGGGACCTGTGAGTCAAATGCACTCAAATGCATCACTCAAATGCACACGCCATGCATCACTCAAATGCACACGCCACGCATCATTCAAATGCACACGCCACGCATCACTCAAATGCACACGCCACGCATCACTCAAATGCACACGCCACAGGCAATCTAGTAATGATCCAGACATCGTTTAACCCGTCAGCCATCTCTGCACCAGGTCTGCAAGGAAGCTTTTCCACAAGACATTTTTAAGACCAGGACATAATTTTCAAAGCAGGAAGGAAGCCTTGTGGGGTGGCTGACCTGGAGGTGCTTTGTCTTGGTTCAGGCTCTCCTCATGATGAGACCCAGATCCTAACGGTCGGTTAAACTATTAGTGGGCAGTAGAAAACGGCATGGAGGTCTCACGTTTTCTCACCCCGACAAACTCCTGTACGAACCCACCTGTACGAACCCACCTGTACGAACCCACCTGTACAAACCCACCTGTACGAACCCACCTAGACGAACCCACCTGTACGAACCCACCTGTACGAACCCACCTGTACGAACACACCTGTACGAACCCACCTGTACGAACACACCTGTACGAACACACCTGTACGAACCCACCTGAACAAAAGGTTCTTAACTAGGATTACTGAGGGGCAAGCAGAGATGTAAAAAATAATAATTCTCTTTATACACACAGTTCTAACATCTACAATTTAAATACTTAATGCTTTAATCCGATGTGTGTGTGTGTGTGTGTGTGTGTGTGTGCTGTCCCACAGAGGCATCTCAGGTGACCAGGCTTCCCAGGAACAGGAGGAGACATCCATGACCGTACAGGATGCTGAAATCACCCTCCTCAAATCAGGGGAACTGGCGTGAGTACAGCCGTCCTCAGCCGAGCTGCCGAGCTGCCAGACAGAACGTGTCTGTCTCGCGGCTCCATTTTCACTCATCAGTCCACGACGTCAGATCATGTCTGAGGAGAGAATGTGCTGCCAGTGTAGCTGCGGAGAAGGGTGTAGTGCTGGTGGTGGTGGTGGTGGTGGGGGCTCCATCTCCTCCTCCTCACGTCCTGGCTAAATTCTGCCCGGGTTTGGGGACGAGCTAGACGTCTGCGTTTGAGTGGGTCTCTGTGTCTGTAACTGGGCTGACGTGAGTGGCGTGTGCCGTAAATGACGCGGAGGCTGATTGTGCTACTGGGGTTGCGTAGCTCCTGTGTTCAGCTGCACAGCGACGAGATCCCGCAGTTCGGAGACGGGTCACGTGAGCTCTTCGTCAAGTCCAGCTGCTACAGCGCCCTGGCCATCACCGTTGGCGACCACAGCCCCACCGTCTGCTGGGTCTTCTCCTCGGAGCCAAAGAGCATCTCCTTCAGCGTGGTCTTCAGAGAATCAGCCCATGCTCCTGTGGAGCAGGCCAAGGTGACACACACACACACACACACACGCACGCATGCACAAGCACGCATGCACACACACACGCACGTGCACACACACATACACGCATGCACACACGCACGCGCACACATGCACGAACACACACACTACAAACACACACGCACGCATGCACACACCAACACAAACACACACACACACACACATTTTAATCATCTTGGAGAAAGGCCAAGATGCATTCATAGATGATAATTTGCTTGAATGATAAACCTGTCTAGTGTACTGTAATCCACTATCTGATCCACTATCTACGTGTTCACATTTGAAATCAGTCAGCAGGGACCAGTTATCATAATACAAATGAAATCATACCACCTCGTCCTCACTACCCTGGTGTGACTGGAACATTAGAAAGTGGAAGTGTTCCTGTAAAGAGATCTAAATCAGGGGACCTACTCTGGGGTTCCACTGTGCGGGTAAATCATCTGAATCTTAGAGTGAGAGTGATAAAACCTCAGTGCGTTGAGGTTTTAGCTATGATCCAGTAGTGATCAATAGTGATCAATAGTGATCAGCAGTGATCCAGTAGTGATCAGCAGCTTCCCTTAAAGCCTGCCTGCGTCTCGAGGCTTCTCCCTGCTGCTCTGTTCGTTTCAGATAGCCCTGACTGTGCGTGCTCGTTCTGTGGTTTAGGTTCTGATCCCCCTGACCCGCTGTAATGCACACAAAGAGAAGATACAAGGGCAACTCATAGCCAGGAACCCTGGACTCTACCTCCTCATCTTCGACAACTCCTTCTCCAGGTGGGCTACCCAAGGCTAGAACATTGGTAAAGACCGAGAGAACTGCAGAAATATCTGAAAGCTAGAACAAGTGTAATGGATACTACTACTACTACTAGATGGTTTATGTTTAAATGATCTTTACCATGCTGGGAAGCTCGTTAACCTTAGATAATGACGTTCTACGGCCACAAAGATTTTTTTTTTTTATGATGGCCATACTTATGATTGCGTAAGTCAAGTTTATGCATTTGCGTTCCTTGTAGTCTTAACAAGAGTCGTTGTAATTGTACCCTTAGGTTTCTCTCCAAAAGAGTCAACTACCATTTAACCATGGAGAAGCCGGTCATCTATGACGGGAGCGACTGCCTGTAGGAGTTCTTGCTTTGTTTTTGACGGGGTTGTTCTAAGCTCTCTCTATTTCTTTTATTCTATTTTTGATGTTTTTAGCCCTAAACTGGGCCCATGTGCAGTGTGTTTTATGTTCCGCTGGGTTTCAGAGGGGCTCTGTGCTTCAGCACTAATACAGTAATGAGCTGAGCCGTAAGCCTGCTGCACAAACACATTAGATGAGGTTGTGTGTGTTGTTCACCATGGCTCCCACGGTCATTACTAAACCACGACCGTATCACACAGTCATAAATATTCTGTGTGAGAATATTTTATATATTTTTTTTTAACTTTTTGGTGATGCAGTATCTAAATATTTGTAATATTTGGCACACTACAAATTAATAAGAGTCCCATGATCAGTACATCATCTGCTATTGCTGATGTGAATATAGTTATAGTAATATAGACATGTAATATATAGAATTTCCTGTATTCATTATTTTCAACCGATTGTTCAATGCGCAGTGTTTGAGACGCACACACACGCCAGAGAGAAGTGCTCAGATTCATCGTGGCCGTTTTTCTGTGTTTTTGATCTCCAGCCTCGAATGTAAATGTTTAGTATGAGAGACACTATCATTTTCCTGACTATGCATGAAGGACGTGATTGGAGCAGAGACGGCTCCCTTTGCCAGCGCTCTGGCCAATCAGCCTTTGGAAGTCGGTGAGGTAGAACGAGGGATAACAGTGCGAGGGGAGGAGTTCAGCTCAGCCAACCGAGATACACTACCAACCTGATACACTAAGAGCCAACCTGATACACTACTCCACGATACCTGAAAGCACCTGTGCCAGTTAGTCTTCCAGGGTTCATTCATTTCACTTATAAACAAGCCAAGCATTACATACGTATCCTACTGTTGACATCACTAATATAAAGCAAGGAAATATCTTCCCTCGTCATAACACTAGTCAACAATGATTTTGCCTCATGCAACAAAAAAAACAACCTCAGTATTTGTGCACGCTGGATCCAAATATATTTTCAGAATTTCTCTATCGCCCTTTTTTAAAATTCTAATATACCCATAAGAAATTGTGTAGTATGTCGGTACCAAGGACACTGGAGTTGCTGTATATGGCAGACTACTGGACCCTGAAGAGAGATGTTCCTGAGGCCAAATACAGACTTAAATCATATGTTGTATGTAAAGTGTAATAAGAACCTTATTTATGAATAAGCAATATACTGAATGTTAAATTGCCCTGTCTCTTAAAAGCCATACATGAACTTTAGAAGGTCAAGCTATTTCAGTTTGTGAAACAAGCTTTGTTGCCCAGGGTAAAATCATCCTTAAACTCGTTTGTGCATTCATTGAGCATTTTGTCAAATGTAACACACTAACAATACAAATCATAACTCAACTCTTTGTGAGATGGTGTACTAATGATCTATGGCATTTCCATGTTTTGCTTGATGGTGTTGCCTCTCTGTGGTTGTGGTTGTGTATTGTAGTCCTCACTGAGCAGCACCAGCGGTGGCTCTGGTCTCTGGGTTTAGCTCATGGTGTAACTGACCCGTTTTCCTCTGTTGTCTATTATTTAAACAAAAACAGGAGGCTGAGTAGCTCCATTTTTAGCACCGTTGTGTAATACGTTACTATATTACTGCTCTTTACAAACCAACGAAGCACAAATCACTAAATTCAGTGCTGATTTGTAGATTTGGTGATGCAGTCATTGATTTAATTTTGAATCATGGTCATTCATGAATTCTGCAATTAGTAATATATATGCACTTTAACCTGAAATGATTTTAGAACTATTTTATTTTTAGACAGACATTTTTAGCCTTTTTAGACATTTTATAAAAAAAGATGTTGAGTGGGTTAAGTTTGTTGGAAACAGTGCAATCATTCTCGTTGTTACAAGATATTGTCAACATTAAGTGTAATAAAGTATATTACGCTTAGTGTTGTCTTTTTTCACTAGTGTTATAGTTTTAAATTTTTCAATAGATTGTATATTTATTAATGTTACTTTATAGTTTATTTTAGTTTACTTCACTTTGATTTTAGTTTGAGTGGGTAATTATAATTTTGAATTAGCTCTCTATAGATCAGTTTTTATTTAGTTTATTTTTAACATTGCAAGTTGTGATGACAACACAACTTGCTAGCTAGCTTCTTAACTAGCTTCCAGTTTTTCAAATAAAAGTTGTAAAATAAATGCAAACATTTAAACAAACCTGTCATACTATTGGAATATCTACTGGTGTGCTCATTACTTTAATTCCACAAAAGAAGTTGGGATATTCTTCTATAAAGCCGTTATAATTGTGTTAGCTTAAGTGTTTGCTCATTTAATTTTCGTTCGTTTTGTAGTGAACACTGTTTTTATTTGTTGTTTTTATTATCCGTCGAGTGCATTATTGTCAGTGCTTGTTTTCATTAACGAGCCAACTTACAGTTAAATAGAGCGTTTAGGTGTGCATTTGTGTAGGGAAGGAAGAGAAGAGCTTTGGGACCTTTTGCCTTGTTCAGCTATATGGGAGGGTAAGAGCTCTGGGTTGGAGAATATTATCCATTGAAGTTGTTCTTAGAAGCAGGCATTAGTTTTAGAAAATGAAGGCACAACAGAACTTTTTCTGACAATCCCTCAAAATTAACTTGCAATAAAAAAAAACTTAGCAGTCCTGCTGGCCTTACTTTTACCAAATATTACAATCACATAATTTCACTTTTACCTTTGCAAATCCACCAGCACGTGCCTATAAAATCTCCGACACAAGTACGTAAGCCTGCTTGCGCTTTTCACATTGTGCTCCCCCTCTACCCGCCCCTTCCGCCCCTCCTGATCATTTCACTGCTGTTTGCTGATTGCTCTCATTTCCGCCTGCTTCTCCCTTTTATAACAGGTCCCAATGCTGGAACCGCGGCAACACGAGCTGCGTGCTCTCCGCGACGCGGGACAGGTCGGCGCGAGGGAATCAGAGATTTGACTCGCGCACATTCTGATACGGTAGTCACGTGTGCTGCTCCGCCGCAGTAGGCACGGATACTAATCAGACTTCACGAGACTTCACGTGTGTCAGAATTCGCATATTTGCTCTCAGAATGTAAAAGCAAAAATTATTTGTCTGCTGCGCGCGCACAGAGCGCCAGAAGGAGAGAAAAGACAGCAGCAGATATCGGCTTACTTTTGCGCACGCACAAATGAACAAATCACTCAAATATGATTGAATATGATGAAGAATGCCATTATTATGCAAGTATTTATATCCCTCCAGAACCGCACTCATGGTGAATACCATGGCTTGATTGGCGAGTCACAGCATGCGATCCAGTTCTCCTACTTTTATCGCGCTCATGATGACCGCGAAAAGGGGTATCCGGTGCGCTTTCGTGCTGCGTTCTCCCGCTGCGCCTCGCGCGAACATAAAAGCTGCTTTTATGGAGACGGAAATGTCAGGCTGGCAAATGTCTTCAGTTCAGTAAGATGTTCTGAACTTAAACATGTTGCTCTGTGTCCGATCAAATTTGTTTAATTTCTAATAAGATATTTAAAAAACGTTTAAGTTCTTTGAACCCTGGAAACCAAATCTTATCCTAACATCGCTGAATGTGAAAAAAAACCGTTGTGTGTTTTGCCTGATAGCTTACGACAGTATAACTACCAATTTAGCAACTCTTCTAAGTCGAGGAATCTGCCGTGATTGGATGTAGTCACGGCACGGTTTACACTGAGGGGAATGGTGTGTCTGCCTTATCTCCTCCCCTGGGGCGCGTCACTACTCGTGTCTATAAAGGATTTCCGCGAGCACAGCCTCTTCAGATAAGCCAAGTATGTTCAATGCGAGCGGTGGACTGTCAGCGGTCATTCCTTCGTGCACGAGAGCCAAGATGCGCCCACTCGCTTGTTGGATCGTGTGGTTAACATCCCTTACATCTGTGAGTACTGACTCTTCTGTTTCCCTGTTCACAGCCTTTGAGAGACACTATCCATGTTGTATTACGCACATTAAGAAAACATCAGCACGAAACCGGTAAACTTAAAACAGAGTAACAAATACTCTACAATGAACATTAAAGTTATGTAAACTGACACTGCTGAATTGTCACAACGAAATAAATAATAATTTGCGCTACCCTCCCCGACAATGCGTCTCTTTAACAGGGCAGTCTTTGTGTGGGTTATCCTAATTATCAAACACTTATTAAGCTGAGGTGGGATAATAGAGATTGAGTTGTTTAAACTAATATATAAGTATACCACTGTCTTTTCGTCAGATAGATCTTCCACATGGTCACCATATTTTCACCATGTCATCTTTATTGATTTCTCTCTCTTTACAACAATAATCCGAAGGAGCAGTATTCACTCTACGTACGTTATTCTTCTCCCATATTGGCATATTTTCTTTTGTGATAAGGTCGGCGCCTCTACCTATCACCAAGCCTCACGAAAGCCTTTATATAAAGATATTTGTTTAAAGATAAAGGACTAATAAAGAACTGAGAATTGGTACTTACCTGTATCCTTTGGGAGCGGCAGCAAGCAGGTCACCTAGGTCTTGCGGTCTTGAGTGGACTTCGGGAAGTCACTGGTTCAGGGGGGGATCCAGTATACCTGTGGGACATGAAAATATGAATTCTTGTATTTTATGTTGTAATTAAATAACCACACTTACCTGCTAGACTGGGGAAGGAGACAGAGGGAGCAAACGGTTATGAATATAGACTGGTGATTATGTTTATATGATTGTATGTGTATTGATCTACCTGTGGCTGCTTATATGACCCTTTTGGTTTAGTCCAGACAAGCTGATAGGAAATACAGGGGAAGCAGACAACGAGAGAATGGTTGGATAGTGTGTATATGGTCCTGTATTGAGAATAAAAATTGCACGACTTGGAAATTTCTTAGATTTGCCACTGTGGAGTGTGTTTCTTCCAAGAGTTCCACTATATAAACCTCCTGATCATCTGACTCACATTACCACATCCTATAGGCAGGATCTCATACACACACGACCAAAGCAGTGTTTCCCCTTAAATTGCTTCTTCTGTAATAGAACCAGATCATCACTTTTGATTTAGGTGTTGCTGTATTATTCCTAATAGAAGGAAATTCGTAAATCTGGAAATAATTGTTTTAAGTGTCTTAAAGTCTGAGATATTTGTCTGTCTCGTAGTGTCTTTCACAACTTTCCAAAACTAAGTCCTTAAAGCGATAGGCCTGTGGACACGTGACTGATGCCTGTTTGACATTCGCAGCCCGCCACCATCATTATCTGCTCTCATCATCTCAGCGGGCCTTTTGCTTCTCCTGCTCTCTTTTAATCTCAAACACACATAACGCTGGGAGGACTTACCGCCTGACGTTATCTTCTGGTACCGCACTGACATACAGAATCACGAGATATATTTGAACCAGCAGTATCCGTACTCCAGCACACTGGGTTTGAAGTTATTATGAGGTTAGGGAACAGGAAGCCCTTTTTATGTCTATACTGAGAGCACCACAAAAAAAATTGACATAGGCTGGTGATTTCAAGGGACAATAAGTAACAAATGATGGCTATTTTAAATAACCGTAGTCATATTTGACATGCCATTTGCAGTTAGTGCCTGGAGTCTTTCAGCTCTGCGGATGTGTCTGTGATGCAGCTTGGTGCTGTGAAGCTTCTGTTCTGATGCTGGAGGTCTGTGGGCCTGTAGCTCAGATGCTTATGTTCCAAATTAGTTTCGATGGCTCTTCATCTTCTGCCATGTGTTCAAGGTGCGAAATGTATACTCAGCAGCGTTCAGTCTAGCAAACAGACTTATCGACTAAGTTCCACTCTTTGGCCCTAGTAAGCCCTATAATTGCTACAGGTGTTTGACCATTGTGCTGGTCTAAGGAGCCTTATGTTGGATCTAAACGGGTAAGACGCCCCTGTCCACGTCAGAGGCCATCCTGCTGATTCCACTTGTAGCCTCGGGGCTGTGTCGCGGTGACATGGTTTCAGGAATGAGATGGTGTTCTTCGGATCACAAGTAGATTCCTTTCATTTCACACCACATTTCAATCTTCAGTCTTTCTGGTACAGGTTAACTTTGGTCTCAGCTAGTCCAGAACTCTAAATGTTTTTTCTTTTTCTTTTTGAGGCTCACCCATGACTGACACCTTGTGATAAACCCTTTTCTAGATCATTCCAGCGTGTTCTCGTTAAGGTTTCCCTTCAACACACGTATGCCTGCATCCCAGTGTCCACGGTCGGCTTTTAAGCTGCTCTGAAATTAATAACTGAAAACGTTCTTCTGCCATCTGTTTCCATACTGCTGGGTTGGACTGCCAGCTCTTTCGCTATTGCTAAGCATCTTATTTATTGCCAACATTGCAACCAATGGATTTGCACACTTATGATGTTATGCCTGCATCTCTGAATGATTTAGTCTTTTTATAGTTTCATGATGTTATCAACACTTGATTGGTCCTCGTATTGTAAGACAAGAGCAACAGATGGCAGAGCCACAACTGGACTCGACCGTACACATTCTGTCAGCAGTCGCGCATGAGGTGGTCACGCAAGGCTACAAGTGGAAGCAGCAGGGTGGCTTCTGATGTGGTGATGTGGACACGAGCGTCTAACCCATTTAGATCCAACCCAATGCTACTTAGACCAGTCTAATGATGTCTTCCTCTTGGGAAGGACCTTAGCACCGTATTAGATTATTTCTGTGTCCATTTTTCTGATTGGTACTTGGTGCGGGGTTATTACTGCAATTTAAAAGTCAAAAGTTTTCAAAATATATATTTTTTTCCATTTAATGCACTGGCAAATGTCACCCAAACCTAAGGAGGCAAACAATTGCGCATCACCAAAACCGAGTGGTATATGTCAGTGACTCAAAATAGATGTTGTTGCCATGTGTCACTGTCACCCAAATGTAAGATACCGATGCCACTGGTCTACGCCAAAGTGACCTGAGATTAAGATTCCGATGCCTTTCCATGTTATTACTGCCTCTCGGATGTATTCTACTGTACGAGAGTGTAATTACAAGGGACTAATGAAAATGTTCCCAGTGTTGTTGAAGAACATATTACCATCCCTGTGCTAATGCAAATGCCTTGTCCGTGTTAGTTCTTACGGTTCTCTGTCCTTCAGGGCTAAATGAGGTAGGCTGTCCTCAAACCTCTGCATGTCTCAACTGAGATCCTGACCTTTGACCTCCCAGAGGCTCCTCTGGCTGCCTTGAGCACGTTCGAGAGCTCTTCATCCATATCTCCATGGAGTTTAGAATGATTACTTCTGCCCATGACTCTCATGCACAAATGAGACATGCATCTCTCGCCTATTACCAGCATGTCGCATTTTAAAGCCATGCATTAAAGCCATGTACAACACTTTAGGATTGAAATGTGCCAAGCTGTCACTGTCACTGTCTTATTCGTGTCCGCCAGCAGATGCTCTTAAGCTTTGCAATATCCTCGTAGAACGTGTCCTAGATAGAGGCATTAGCATACAGACTATACGAATATCTTACACACAACATCCATACAGTCATTCATGCATCCATAATGTGCACTATTGCAATATAAACCCTGAGGAGACAATGTGTATGACGGTACAGGATGAGTGGACTGGCAATAGCAGAGTGCAATAAGCTTAATAAGATACTATAAGATATTATTGTCCATGCTAATGTTGGACTTGGCCTACAAATTGCAGAGTAACCTGGTCACTAAACATGTGCGAGCCTACGATTGTTAATGCTATCTAACACAGAATGGCTACGTCATGGCTACGTTCATTCACCCTTTTTTTTTGGGTTAGATATATAAGTGACCATTGCCTTGGCAACTGCACAGAAATTGCATGATGTACAAAAAATGAGAGAGAAAAAGGCCTTAAGCACCATCCATGAAACGAACTCTGCGACCCCTTTCAGGGTATGGGTCACATAATGGGAGCTCTGTCCCATCATTTAAATGGGGTTTGATATAAGTTGCAGGTTTCGCCCGAACGTGGCCTGTGCAAGCAGGCTGCATGACTTACAGGTGCACGTCCAAGTCCCCTAGAACTGTGCACATACTGTGTTTTGTTCAGCTCTCTCTCTCTCTCTCTCTCTCTTTGTGCCACTGGTTTGCTCATGTTCTCTTTCTGTCTTTCCCTCTTCTATCACCTTCCTTCTTTCCATTCTCCCCCATTAGGGCTGAGTGGTGTGATTAGAGAGGTGAGAGGCAGGAAGTAGTATCTTTTTGTTGATCTGATTCGCTTTTTTTCAGAGATCATTCTTTTCATCCTCCATGTTTGGAGCGTTTGATGCATTTTGGGGGCCTGGGCACTTCAGAGGGGCTTCCCCCTCTCCTCCTGATGAGAGCTAGAGATGTAAAATTACCCCTGTAAATGCCAGAAAATGTAAAAATTTTTTAGAGGAAAAAATCACAGATGGTTTCTAAAATAATTCAACACTTTGTTCTAACAGTGATATCTTACCTCATTTCAGAGGATTGGGTCAAGGAACCACTCGTTAAGTGACTTCATTATGTTTGAAAGATACAGTTATAGTATCTTTATAGAATAATGAAAGACCAGGAAAAAGACAAAATAGTTTATGAGAAATATTTTTAGAAAGCAGTGAAGTTTCCACTTAGGGGATGTTTTGCTGTATCTATCATTAAACCATTTTATCTGTCTGTTGTCAGAGGTCCCATCAATGGAAACATAGTATTTAGCAAGACGTCCCTTCTTTATAAAAATGGACATCCTCCCCTCAGCTAATTTTTTACTTGTTAATATAAAATTCAAAACGAAAAATTGGCCTTGGGGTAAGGAACGGAAAAGCTTCAGGCCAGCACACCCCCACCGATGTAAGTCTCTAAATGAACAGTTTGCCTTCTTCCCAATCTTGTTGATCCAATCAAGTGTATTGTCTGTTTAATCAGCTGTCTTAATGAGACTGGCGAAAAGAACCATGTATTGCTTTCGCGTGTCTTTCGCCAGACAGGTCATCACAAGACAGACAGGCGTTATTTTCCACTTGAACTCAGAGATATCAGACGACGAGGGTGAGGTGAGGGTGGAGGATGGAAGGTGGAGTGTGGAGGGTGTGGTAGCCCGGCTGGTCCTCACCAAGTTGGAGTTATGGCACTGATGCTGCTGAGATACCAGAAACACACACATTCAAGGGAACGTTGCCAGGGTAACTAATCTTTACAGTCCATCAAACCACGCTTGGTTGTCCATGGGGAACCTGTTTAGTCAAGTCATTGGAGCCAAGAGTCACATTCTCTGACGTCAAGGGGCCGTTTGACTGACAGACCGACAAACCCCAATGTTTTTTTGTGATGTGTGCTAGCAGGTATTAACTGGTTATGGGGAGTTTTCTTCACTTAAATACGTCAATTGAATAAGGTCAAGAAGTCAAGTGTGAACTTCAAAACTCCCTTTCACTCTGGTAATTGCAACTCCATCTGCCATCTGGTGCTGAATTGCTACTAAGTTTCTGCAAGTCATTGCTGCAACTTATTGCAAACAAAACTGAAGATTTTGTTCATTTATTTAAGCAACCACCTTATTGGCATTAACCACCTTATTGACATTAACCACCTTATTGGCTTTAACCACCTTATTGGCATTAACAACCTTATTGGCATTAACCACCTTATTTGCATTAACCATCTTATTGGCATTAACCACCTTATTGGCATTAACCACCTTATTGGCATTAACCACCTTATTGGCATTAACCACCTTATTGGCTTTAACCACCTTATTGGCATTAACCACCTTATTGGCATTAACCACCTTATTGGCTTTAACCACCTTATTGGCATTAACCACCTTATTGGCATTAACCACCTTATTTGCATTAACCACCTTATTGGCATTAACCATCTTATTGGCATTAACCACCTTATTTGCATTAACCACCTTATTGGCATTAACCACCTTATTGGCTTTAACCACCTTATTGGCATTAACCACCTTATTGGCATTAACCACCTTATTTGCATTAACCACCTTATTGGCATTAACCACCTTATTGGCTTTAACCACCTTATTGGCATTAACCACCTTATTGGCATTAACCACCTTATTGGCTTTAACCACCTTATTGGCATTAACCACCTTATTGGCATTAACCACCTTATTTGCATTAACCATCTTATTGGCATTAACCACCTTATTGGCTTTAACCACCTTATTGGCATTAACCACCTTATTTGCATTAACCATCTTATTGGCATTAACCACCTTATTGGCTTTAACCACCTTATTGGCATTAACCACCTTATTGGCATTAACCACCTTATTGGCTTTAACCACCTTATTGGCATTAACCACCTTATTACTCCAAGCTTACATGTTACATTACATGTTACTATTTCTTGAACTAAACATAACTTTTTTCTATATTCATTTTTTAGGGCCACATGTATCTAGGAAAGGAAGAGTCAATCAAATCATTTCTACACCCTAGCCTGCACCCTAGTCTACACCCTTGCGTCTCACCCCCATAATTAATCATCTGTAATCCATAAACAGACGCTACATAATCATTCAAACGTATTACTCATTAGAAACAGAATGTTTCTAATTACAACATAATGAGATAAAGACAAATGTGCTGCTAAATCAATTGGATCAACAGATATGTAATTAGCCATAAAACAGTTCACCTGGATTACACCAAAGTCTTGGACTGACAGTGGTGAGTCACCATTGTAAAATCCTAGTCTAGGTTTAGGTGTAATCTGGGTCTGAGACTGACGTCATTTCTGTAATCTGCTGCCACTCTCAGGATGATGCTAAAGCTTTTGGCAGACGCAAGACCACTTGCTCTTTAAGTTTCATGTTTGGTCCCAGAACGAGTCGTATGTGCAGATAAAATATTCAGGACAAATTTGAAAATTCCCCTCAATCATATATGCATGCGTTTTCCCCGACTAGAACTTTACATAGTGGAATCTGGTCGAGTCTTGCCTATCGTCTGATCTTTTTTATTATTATTCTTCATATTTTAATTTGTGACATTGGCTTGTATTTTTCTCCATTTTCCTCCACAACAGACAAAGGGCTGAAACATCCAACTAAGCCATTTGTTTACTTCACTTGGTTTAAGAATGTGTTTTATAATGGGTTGTGTGTTCATCCTTTTTCTGTAATTATTTGCACAGTCTAAATTCTGACGACTTTATGTCAATAATTTGTGACCTTAAATTGAGGTAATGTGTGGTAAGATGTATGTGTGGAGATGAGTGACATTTATTGAGGGCACATAAACAGAATCATTAAAACAGTCCAGAAGCAAATCTGGAATACATTGTACAAACAGGGACAAAACGTAAACCAGAGGAACAAAACTGACACAGACAAGAATACAGTGAACCACTGAGGAGGATACAGCATGAGCGGAATATACAGGATGCTCACAATAAAACAGACATGTATCAGAATACAGTGAACCACTGAGGAGGATACAGCATGAGCGGAATATACAGGATGCTCACAATAAAACAGACATGTATCAGAATACAGGGTATGAACACACACATACACACACACACACACACACACGAGTCCAGTTATGGGCCGATAATGATAAGATACGAATGAGAGAGGAGAAGGAAACCAAAGCATAACGTGAACAGAATGAACACAAAAACATCACACGGAGGTCAGCGTGACGGGAACCACTGCTGTACCTGGTTCTGTTACCCCCCCACACACACACACACAGCTGTGCCTGGTTCTGTTACCCCCCCCCCCCCACACACACACACACAGCTGTACCTGGTTCTGTTACCCCCTCACAGCTGTACCTGGTTCTGTTACCCCCTCCCACAGCTGTACCTGGTTCTGTTACCCCCCCCATCCCCCCCCCCCCAACACACACACACACACACAGTTGTACCTGATTCTGTTAACCCCCCCACAGCTGTACCTGGTTCTGTTACCCCCCACACAACTGTACCTGGTTCTGTTACCCAACCCCCCCACTGTTGTACCTGGTTCTGTTCCCCTCCCACAGCTGTACCTGGTTCTGTTACCCCCATCCCCCCTACTGTACCAGGTCCTGTGCCCACCCACCCACTGCTATACCTGGTTCTGTTTTCCCTGCTGCTATTCCTGGTCCAGCCCCATGCTGTTCAACTTCTCCCATTCACTCTAACCCTGTGACTAATCGATGATCCTGCCAGACAGCAGGATGAAGAACCTGGACCCTTCAGTCTCTTTTCCTGCACACATAGTGCACCACATTTAGTCTGTCTAGTCAACTATCTAATGGCACTGAATTGCCTTTTCTTCTGTATTTAAATGAGCCCTTTTCTGCATGTGTTCGTTCGGTTTGAGTGATGATGTCTAAACCCACCATTGACTCAAGAGTCCTCCTTGCTTATGACATGCACCAAGGCCTTAATGCAATCTTGCGTTATATGTTTGAGAGGTTGAAATGCATTAGTGATAAAAGCCCTCTTTCCCATTTGCCTGTCACATACTGATAAAACCAGTTGAAAAATCCACTAACTAAGTGAACCGAGGGTGGTAATCAGTAGCGTCAAGTGACATACATATGCAAAACACATCATGGTGAACACATATAGGGGAAATGCAGTCATGGGCAGCAGGATTGCCATGTAGTTCTATGTTTGAAAAGAGTTACATTCTTTTTTTAGTTTTTAAAACATTGATGTGGGCAGATCGTGTAAATTTGACAGAAGACTAACAAAAGTCACATCAAGTTTAACGAAGTATTAGTTTAGTTTGTGTAGAAGCAGCGTCCACCAAAACTGTACTAAACTTGTATTTATTGCTATTATTAACTCTAGGTACGTTGAAGCTGGATAGCATTTTTTGTTCCCTCTCTTTTGCAGATGCATTATGGGTAGATCTTCAAATGCACGTTCACTTCTAAACCTTGAAAAGTACGATGTGCATGAGTCAGAAATAGAGTATGAATATGAGTATGTCGCGGTCCGCCCGACTCCTCCCTCAGGCTCACTGGTGTTCGTGTAAATGTCTGCAAACGTCTGCGTCAACGCGTGCGTACGTCTGGGTGTGTTCGTCTGTGTTATTCGTATCACCTGTCTATGTTATCGTTGTGTTACACTCCTGTCTTGCTATCGTCGGTGTATTTTAGTGTGCGTGTTGTCTTTGTTCTTTGTCAGTCGTCTGACTTTGTCCCGTAAATGTTTGAGAAGTACCGCACTTGTGTACTATCACATCGAATTATATTCAGTTCATTGGAATTACTCATTGACAAACATAAATAAAAGCTTTACATGACATTGCATTTACCCTTGTTTGTAGGAACACGCTCAATATGCATCTACATTAGTAACATCATAATTACTTCAAAACTGATTATTTGTCATGCGCTAAGTAACATTCAGACTTCTCTGGAATTAAACCACTGTGAACAAGAATGCTGACAGGAAACAAGAAGGAAACAAGAAAATGGGCATCCATGTCAAGATTGGTCCATTAGCAGCATAATGGGATAAACCATTAAACAAGCCTCGCTGTGCCAGACAATGCAACAGGTTCAGTGTTTTTAATTTTGGTGTTTACTATTTTTTTACTATTTGATCAGGCAGCGTCTGTTGGATATCTAGGCTCAGGCTGGTGGGAGCTTGGCAAAGGTTCCGGATGTGCCGTCATTTCTCCGAGAGACTGAATGCACAGGAGTTCACTTACTCCCAACCAAAAACCCCCAGATTTTCAACAATGTTACATCTTGTAAAAGGTGTGGTGCATTAGTCACTTTGGAGTAATTCTGGATGTACTTTCCTGGCTAATGGGATTTGACTGCAGCTGGGTTGCTCTTCGTAGCCCTTCAGGCAGCTGGATCTTACACTGGGCAAAAATCTGTCAAACCAGTAATTAAAACTGACTGTCTCCTTCTCTGAGATTTAAATGCCACAAATCTCCAGTAACCATCTATAAACCCATCTCCAGTAATGCATACTCATCTGTGGTGTACACACACACACACACACACACACACACACACACACACACACACACACACACACACACACACACACACACACACACACACACACACAGGCACCTTCAAACCTGCCCATGTCAACTTAAACCCATCTCCAGTAATGCATACTCATCTGTGGTGTACACACACACACACACACACACACACACACACACACAGGCACCTTCAAACCTGCCCATGTCAACTTAAATCCATCTTCATTTTGTACTTGCCACAATTTGCATTTATAAGTCGTGGTGTAGAAAATCTTTGGGTTTCTCTTCTGCGCAGCTCTAGTGAAATTGTTGGTTTGTTACTGGAGGTGAGGTTGACCTCAATTCTCAATGGCACATGCAAAAAAACCCCTCAAAAACGTCTTCAGTCTTTTTGTGTCATACCTGCTGTGTAGTAAGGACACTGCCTCTGCTGGTATAGTCACTCAGGGAAGATGAATCACAAGCATTGATTGAGATGCTCTGTTCAGACACTGAGCTTTTTAGCTCCAAGCACGCAAAGTCAATTATGCAATAACATCGTTTAACACAACCTGGCAAGTGTATGGGGAGAGTAAATCTGCCTCAGAAACTGATTGCTTATGTGGATACGAGCTGTTTGTCTTGGGAGGCTGCAGAGTTTTTAAATAGAGTTTGCAAGGTCAACTTAATAACACCAGGATAAGTCCCAATGACCTGGAAACATAAAACATGTGTTGTGCAGCAGAACGTTTAGACACTTGTACTAAGCTAATGAAGTCTGTTTAATGAAGTGACGTTTCTGGTAAGATATCTGGTATGTGTAAGATTTTCCTACATTGCATTTTCCAGAAGTAAAGTTCTTGGATAGACTAATCACAAAAAAAAGTCTCAGTATTCTTCTGAACAAACCAACACAACTAACAAAAGTTTTTTTATCTAACTTTCTTCAGGTTGGTTCATATCTTGCTGGTTCCAGAGGGTCAAAACAGAAAAGGGTTCCCATCATCTGGAGATTGCGAGTTCAATCCCCAATGATGCCACAGCTATCTGTAGTCGGGAGCCTGAGAATACAAAATCAGGGAGGGGGGGTATGGCAAACTCTCTCTCCCCTGTCGGTGTCCAATCATGGGCCTCTGTGACCTCATGCATCAGAAGCAACCTAACCCTCCCCCCCCCAAAAGGAAAAAATTGAACTGTTGCCAATTCCAACCTGCTAGCTACACCCCCTACATCCACACAGCTACACCCCCTATCACACAGCAGCTGCCAGCAGAGGAAAAGGACAGTTAGGGTGTGTGTTCTCTACGATGCATGAAACCTGCCTCGTGCACTTTCATAGGACAGCTCAAAACTTTCAGGACAGCACTAACAAGCCAATCCTGCTTACGTGATGATGCAGACGACCGGCCAGCATTGCCCACCCAGACACAAGGGCCGACTATGGCGATACTGTCACGGACGGCTGTGGCATCGTCAGGACCTGAACTACTCACCTTGTACACTCGCTAAGCTGGAATGAACTTTTATTTACATGGAGCTCAGTCACATGATCGATTATTTTAGTTGGTGTCTGAAAACTTGT
This sequence comes from Brachyhypopomus occidentalis, assembly GCA_020368025.1. NCBI lineage: Eukaryota > Metazoa > Chordata > Actinopteri > Gymnotiformes > Hypopomidae > Brachyhypopomus > Brachyhypopomus occidentalis. The sequence goes on from JAGXOD010000041.1 coordinate 710,188, forward strand.
TAGCTTGCTTGTCGGTAACGGCACACCATGCACCATACACCATGCACCATGCACCATTCACTATACACCATGCACCATACACCATGCACCATGCACCATACACCATACACCATACACCATACACCATGCACCATTCACTATACACCATGCACCATGCACCATGCACCATTCACTATACACCATGCACCATACACCATACACCATGCACCATACACCATGCACCATACACCATGCACCATACACCATACACCATACACCATGCACCATTCACTATACACCATGCACCATGCACCATGCACCATGCACCATTCACTATACACCATGCACCATACACTATGCACCATGCACCATTCACTATACACCATGCACCATACACTATGCACCATGCACCATACACCATGCACCATACACCATGCACCATGCACCATACACCATGCACCATACACCATACACCATGCACCATGCACTATACACCATACGCCATGCGCCATGCAACATGCACCATACACCATGCACCATGCACCATGTCTGGCTGCTGTGTTTTCAAAGGGAAACATGGTCTAAAATAGCTCTCCCAGCCTTTACTGGCCATTGCAGTCATATGTGCCACAGGTGCCATCTCACGTTCTGCATGTCTGGATGGTCTCAAAAAAAAAAATAAAAACATCAGCTCACCATCACTGTTCTGTCATCACCTGAATCCAACCTCTGAGGTAATGTCATTCAAGAATGGGCCTCACATTGTTACCACATGGTCATCTGTTGTTATATTGACAGCAAGTGCTTTTAGGCTAGAGGCGATGCGAGGTTTTGCTATTTTTATATGTCCTGGTCGGGCGGCATGGTGGTGTGGTGGTTAGCACTGTCGCCTCACAGCAAGGCGGTCTGGGTTCGATTCTCGGTCTGGGCTGCTCTGTGTGGAGTTTGCATGTTCTCCCTGTGCCTGCGTGGGTTTTCTCCGGGTACTCCGGTTTCCTCCCACAGTCCAAAGACATGCATCATAGGTTGATTGGTCACTCTAGATTGCCCGTAGGTGTGAGTGTGTGTGTGTTGGCGTTGGCCATGTGGTGGACTGGCGACCTGCCCATGGTGTACCCTGCCTTCGCCCGGAGATGCTGGGATTGGCTCCAGCCCCCCCGTGACCCCGACTAGCGGGAATAAGCGGTACAGATAATGAATGAATGAATATATGTCCTGGTCAGTGTCAGTTCAGAGTCCACTCTGCATCATCTTCGATTCCACTCTTATCAGATTTGCATGAAACGGGGACGATGATGACGGAGATGATGTTTTGTTCGCAGTGAGCAGTGTTTTGTGGAGGGAAACGCTGGGGACAGTTAAATCTAATCTTGCCCGGTTAGGGTCACAGGACCAAATCACGGAGAGAAGTGGTTTTGAATCGTCTCTTCATCATGAAATCAATGGGCAGGAATGGGGCCAGTGTGCGTGACTGGGCCCTTGAAGAACAGCACTGATCTCTGAGAGAATGTGCGGAACGCGTGATGCTAAGTGCGGTGCCTTCGGTTGAAAGGGGAAAGGACGAGAATGGAGAGTCCGTGCACTGGTGGGAAAAGCGGAGAGTCTTCCAGGATTGGAGCTACGTCCTCTACAGTCTGTTACAAACATGGATGAACTCGCATGAGCTATTGATCCTGTGTGTGTCTGTCTGTGCATGTATGTGCATGTATGTATGTGTGTGTGTTTGTGTGTGTGTTTGTGCTTATATGTGCATGCATGTGTGTGTGTCTGTGTGTGTGTGTGTCTGTGCATGTATGTGCATGTATGTATGTGTGTGTGTGTTTGTGCTTATACGTGCATGCATGTGTGTGTGTGTGTGTGTGTGTGTGTGTGTGTGTGTGTGTGTGTGTGCATGTATGTGCATGTATGTATGTGTGTGTGTTTGTGTGTGTGTTTGTGCTTATATGTGCATGCATGTGTGTGTGTGTGTGTCTGTGCATGTATGTGCATGTATGTATGTGTGTGTGTGTTTGTGCTTATACGTGCATGCATGTGTATGTGTGTGCATGTGTGTGTGTGTGTACTCTTTCATACCCATTTTACTCCTCTCCAGTCATCTGCCTCCCACACTCTTCCAGCTGAGCACAGCACTAAACATAGAATAACCACAGCAGGTGTGCCACTCTTCAACGTTCCGATCCATGTCCTTATGGTGCCCATCTCTCCCCCCGCCCCACTACTGGGGAAAGGAGTCCAGGCAGGTGTGGGGTCCATCGACAGAACCCTCTCCAGCCACTTAGAGGATTGTGGGGATCCAGCGAGACAAAAGACAAAAGTCTAAAAACAGCTTTACAATTTACGGTTCAGAACTCCATTCAGACCATCCACAGCATCCGCGGATGGAGCCAAAGAGCTGCGTATTGAAGGCATTCGACCCTTTAGATTGGGGTCAAATAAGTTAGAGAGAGAGCTGAGGGAACTGGGGGAAATGACCCTAACGTGTTATGAGCTCACTGGTTGGACCGAGAAAACAGTGTCACTGGCTCACCATCGTCTCAGTTTGTATGAACTGTTCTGATTTGGCAAAGGAAAATGCTAATGACATCTGTGCTCGTGTTCGGCTGTTGTGTTCGGCTGGTCTGAAGCCTCACAGGTTGGCTGCAGAGCCTCATCGTATTCCTAGCGTCCTACTGACCGCTGCCGTGGAGCCCCGATCAGCAGCTCCTTCCTAAGCTTTCACATTTGGAACACTCACATTTGAAACACATTTGAAACACTCACATTTGGAACACTCACATTTGAAACACTCAGATTTGGAACACACACATTTGAAATACTCACATTTGGAACACACATTTGAAACACTCACATGTGAAACACATTTGAAACACTCGCATTTGAAACACATTTTAAACACTCACATTTGAAACACATTTGTAACAGTCACATTTGAAACACTCCAGCATCCAGCTTTTCGGTGCCATGTTTTGCCCTGTGAGCATCAGAGACAACACGTAGCACCACCGTATCTGCTGACAGGTTTATTAATGGAGGCAGTCGTCTGACTTATGAAATCTCTCGCTCTTTCTCTCTCTCCCCATCTCTTTCTCTCTCTTTCCATCTCTTCTTCACCTGCTCTCATTTTCTTTAACACAATTTCTTCTCTCGTTATTGATAGGGTGGGCGAGGGAACGCCTGCGTTTTATGAATGGACTAGAAGTTATCAGAAGGAGAGTGTGTTCTGAGCGCGCCGTATTTCCGAGTCATATTTTCTGTGTAGTGCATTCATGACTGGCCTGATGATGTGATTCGGTGTAGCTTAAACTGGGTGCAGCACTGGCTCCCTCTGCGAGATTTACTGTTCACGTACATGACTCATATACAACTATACAACTCATATACTGTTCACGTACATGACTCATATACAACTATACAACTCATATACTGTTCACGTACATGACTCATATACAACTATACAACTCATATACTGTTCATATATATGACTCATATACAACTCATATACTGTTCACGTACATGACTCATATACAACTATACAACTCATATACTGTTCATATATATGACTCATATACAACTCATATACTGTTCACGTACATGACTCATATACAACTATACAACTCATATACTGTTCATATATATGACTCATATACAACTATACAACTCATATACTGTTCATATATATGACTCATATACAACTCATATACTGTTCGTGTATATGACTCATACTTGTAGACTTGCACGCCACTCATTATATGAATCCTGTTTAATTTCCGGGGATTGATTTGTTCTTATTAAACTTTCTTTTTAATGAAAATATATCTGTGTGTGTATCCATTTCTGTTTCTTTATCCATCTCTCTCTCTCTCTCTCTCTCTCTCTCTCTCTCTCTCTGTTTCTGGGTGTGTAGGTCTGGTCGAGTCTGCACCCAGAATGTGAGTACATATTCCAGCTGGAGAAGGAGGAGCAGCGTTGTGTGAGGGAGATAGAGGAGCAGAGGAACAGCAGTATCTCAGGTCAAACTCCCCTGTGTCTCTACACTTTAGAAGAACATCTAACCAATATGGAAATATTAAAATAACACGAATTCAGCACCATTGGTTACTGCTTTTTTATGTAACACCCCATTTGCAATCTGATTGAAAAGGATGAATCTAAATGGTGTTTTAATCATTAAATATTAGTGAGTTTGAGTGCAGCAGACAGATTGGCCAAGAGAGTTCATATTCATCTCTATGTCCAAGTATAGTGGAGTGTAAATTAGTGGACTACAGTGTGCAAGGATGGACTCCAGCAGATCTAGATATGGCAGCACAGCTAAAGGGCGGAGCCAGAAGGTAGCACAGCTAAAGGGGGTGGAGCCAGAAGGTAGCACAGCTAAAGGGGGGCGGAGCCAGAAGGTAGCAGAAGGTAGCATGAGTGTGAGGCCAATTTAATGTAGCTAAGTATATAAGTAATGTGATCAAACTTTCTAGTTCTAGTAAGAACTTTGGCTGCTGCATTTTGCTTGTTTAAGCACCTAGTCGTACAGCCAGATAGAAAACCATTACAGTAGTCTAATCTGGAAGGGATGAATGCATGGGCAAGAAGACAGTATGTTCCTAATCTGAATGCATGGGCAAGAAGACAGTATGTTCCTAATCTGAATGCATGGGCAAGAAGACAGTATGTTCCTAATCTTTGCAATGTTCCTGAGGTGGAGGTAGTCTGTCCTAAAGATATTTTTTACATGAGCTTCAAAGGAGAGATTAGGATCTATAATTACACCAAGATCTTTTGCAGTTAAAGATTGGGAGTGTTTGGGAGTTCCTCAAGGTTTTTGATAAGTGGTCTGATTGCTAAATTTACAGTAATGATTTAGGTATGCTTTCAATGTTCGTGGAGGAGTTTACAAAATGTAATTTAAAGGATAAATTACTTCAGGGAGAATTTCTTTGACAAAGTGTGTGTGTGTGTGTGTGTGTGTGTGTGTGTGTGTGTGTGTGTGTGTGTGTGTGTGTGTGTGCGTGTTTGTAGGCTGTCTCCCAGAATGGGACTCTGTAGTGTGCTGGCCCAGAGCAGCTGTTGGAGATACAGTACACTCCCTCTGCCCTGCTGTCTTTGCTCTCTTCAGCAACACAACAGGTATGTCACATGACCCACCAGCCATACATCCTTCACAGCCCACCATAGTACTACTGATGTCCTCCTCAGTACTACTGATGTCCTCCTCAGGACTACTGATGTCCTCCTCAGTACTACTGATGTCCTCCTCAGTACTACTGATATCCTCCTCAGTATTACTGATGTCCTTCTCAGTACTACTGATGTCCTTCTCAGTACTACTAATGTCCTCCTCAGTACTACTGATATCCTCCTCAGTACTACTGATGTCATCTTCAGGACTACTGATGTCCTTCTCAGTACCACTGATATCCTCCTCAGAACTACTGATGTCCTCCTCAGAACTACTGATGTCCTTCTCAGGACTGGGACATCATAGCATTTTTATGACATTTAGTGGACCTATATTCTCTACCAAAGTCTGACTAAACATGCAGCAATATTTAATTTATGTCCTATAGAATGTTATACAAAAATATTGAAATGGTCCTTCATGTAGAAATTGTTACGCTAGCATTTCTGGACATAGTAACTAAGTTATCAGTGCAACAATGGGAAATTTAGTGGACTGACAGTACCACACAGCTTAGTTTAAGCACGACACATCTTAAAAGTCATGTGTGCCATAATTAAAACCTTCCCTCCAATCTAACAGGGCACACGATCTTAAATACACACACTCACAGACACACACACACAAACACACGTACGTAGGCTCTTCGTTTTGGTTATGGCTGCCCCCTAGAGTTGTAGTTGCACCTCTGGATCTGAAGGCAGGATTATGCAGTTGCTTGGTGAAGGTCGGCACAATAAACCCTTTAGCTGGACTCTTTTTCTTTTTTCATCTCAAATAATGACGTGTCTACACTGCGTTGTTGCCTTCACGTGGAGAGGGGGATGCCTTTTATTGGGAAAGAGGAAATTGGTTTCTTTCAACATCAGGATTCATGCCCCAAGTGTGGACTTCCTGCACCTCAGTGCTTTAGTATCATAAAGCATCATATTTTCTTCTTTTTTTCACTGGAAAGTGGCTAGCTCTATATGTATATAGCAGTCCCTCTATCATGTATCCGATATTCCTGTAGTATAATCCCGTATAGAGCATTATCATCTGTCTCCATTTCTCAAATACCCCAGACTTTAATATTTCCCACTTCCACCACATCACTAATCTCATGAACCATTTGCCACATACATATATTAATATGGTATATTTGCAGCCCCTTCCAGATAGATTTCCTCCAATCACGCACGAGTCTTTCATTTCCGCTAGGACTGAGGACTGTGACGTGCATACGGGATTTGATCAGCTCCGTGCGGTTAGAACTTGACGTTGACCTTAAAGCCTCAAACGCACTCGCTGTCCTCTCTCTCTCATCCAGTGCAGGCATGCTTCTTACTTTTTGACCACACTGTTTCTGCAAAGGCCTTACTGATAAAGAGGTGTTGCTTCATTTGTATGTTGTGTCCCGTTCCAGCTTATATTTACACCGCAGAGCCTTCGTCTGTCACAAGAAGCTCTGCAGTGCGCATGAAAATAATTCGCTGTAATTTTCTGATCCATTTTCCATCATGGAACTGTCTTGCTTTCACCCCCGAATCTCATTCATTCACCACTAAAACTCTGTTGTGTTAATGCTCCATTCAGTTGGGTTGTTTAGTCGTTAGAGCCCTAAAAACACATAACATGCTATTAACATCAAGTTAATCAGTGAGTAGACACCTCCCAACACTGTCTAATCAATAATATCTAGCTTACACACTGGATGTTGGTAGCAACAAAGGAAACTAACAACAAATGGAACAACGGAAATCTAAAAAATCAAAAGGTTTGGAATCTCAAAATGTTCTTTATAGATTCCAAAAGGTTGCAAAGGTTCCAAAATAAGAAGGAAAAGACAGATATGTGCCCATCATTGCATGATGTTCCATGTTGCTCCATGTGTAGCAACAGGACTAGACAGGACGCAGGGAAGAGGACGTGGGGACATCAGAAAGATCCGCGTCATTGCACTTGAAACGAGACTAACGCAAGCCGAGAAACACACAGGTGGCACTCAAAGCATATATGGACAAATCCAGGCAGTCAGCACACCCCAGTAGCAACAGTAGCTACGGCACTCAGCTAGTCTGTAAGAACACGACACCTGCAAGAAAACAACCAATCAGTATCGCTTCCTGAGAACCTGTTAATGAAACTGCTCCAGTGTTCAGTTAAGCACTCCATGGGTCCTGGGAGACATGGGGACATACTCAGGAGAAGACCAATATGCATTTTTGAAATTCCAAACACCGCACTCTCTAGAGATTCAATTAACAACACAAAAAAATCTTTTAGATTTGTCAAAAGACCTTTGACCTGGTGTAGGCTAAATTTTATTATAATTCTAGCTAGACTTTTAAAGGGTATAATGATTATTTATATTCATGGTGATTCATCATACAGAAATATGTCAAATTTGAGTGTCTGTAAAAAGCATCAGTGCGCAGGACTCTTGAACACGACAGTTTGTTTTGTTTGTTTACATTATCTGATTTACATTATCTGATTGTCAAATTGATGTATAAACATGCAAAGCCAAGCTCACCACTCAGGATTGCATGTCCTTTTTGCTTCTTTACCTTTGACCTTTGGCTTTTGGTCTCGCAGGTACAGTGAGTCGTAACTGCACCAGTGGAGGTTGGTCCCACCCTTTTCCACCCTACCACGAAGCCTGCAGCGTGGACGACGACATCCCCGAGGCTAGTGAAGCCGGAAACACATCCCCATATATCTCCCTCATCCCTCAGGCCATATCTGATCATATTTACTAGAAACCCATAATGGAGGAAAATGGATCAGGGCGTAGCGTATATAAGGCTACGGTGTTAATGTGATTCTGGTCTTGAGATTGTTGCGTTCAGTTGTTGTTTTGTATGTTTGTTTGTTTAAGTGTGATCAACATAAATGTATGTGTTCATAAATGTAAATAGAACCACACTAGTCATGTTTTGGGTTTGGGACAATTTGATTTTGTATATATGGCCCATATTAATGTTTGACAAAAGATATGTAAATATCTTAGAATAGTCATTAAATTGATTTTAAACATTAAAGTCTATGACCTTTAGGATCTTCAGTTAAACTTGTTCTCTCAGTTGGTTGTTGCATGTATTATCACCATCAGTGGTCTGAGAGTTTCTTCCTGAGAAACTTGAGTCAGATGCCAGCTAATTAGACGGCGTGTTCCCCACAGGGAGTTTGGGCTTGTTTGATAAAAAAAATATGCTCTGAGAACAACCTGATCATTTAATTATGTTTTTCTCAGGTCTTGTTGACATGTTGGTTAGTTCTGTCTGGCAGCCTATCAGGCTTAACGTCCTGTTAATCTTATCAGGCTTAATGTCCTCTTAGTCCTATAGGACTTAACTTCCTGTTAGTCCTAAAGGACTTAAATTCATCTTAGTCCTATAGGACTTAACGTCCTGTTAGTCCTAAAGGACTTAAATTCATCTTAGTCATATAGGGCTTAACTTCCTGTTAGTCCTATAGGCCTTAACATCCTGTTAGTCCTATAGGGCTTAACTTCCTGTTAGTCCTATAGACCTTAACTTCCTGTAAGTCCTATAGGGCTTAACTTCCTGTTAGTCCTATAGGGCTTAACTTCATGTTAGTCCTATAGGGCTTAACTGGTTGCTTTCAAAGTATTTACAACCAGTTACTAAATATGTCATTTTATTTAAGATCATTGCTGTCTAATGACGTTTTGACGTGAATTGAAGGTAGTATGAATGAAATGGGCTCTGATTCCTGTATAGCTCACGGCTGCTGACTCCACTGCCCCTAAACTCAGGCTGGTATTCTACACTTCAGTGGCACCTTTTCGTTTTAAATCCAGTTAGCTAAAGTTCGAAGCCAAAACATCCAGTGCTGTCGTCCAAACACTTGTGGGCTGCACCGTACAGGCTGTTGGTCTGTGTCATGGGCCAGAGTGGTTGTGATGGTGACACTTCCTGTTATGCAGGACTCTTATTTCACCACGGTGAAGCTGATCTACTCCATCGGTTACGGAGCCTCCCTTTTCTCCCTCACGGTTGCCGTGGCAATCCTGGTCTTCTTCAGGTACTTCAGCCTTTCGTTGCTTGGTGAACTCTGTCGCACACGGTCTTATTTTTTTTACCCGAACCATTCAAAACAACCTGTGATTGGCTGACGCACATAATACAAATGTTCTTTGATCTCCATCCTGTTGCATTTATCTTTTGGCATTGTTTTTTTTGTTTGTTTGTGTGTTTGTTTGTTTGTTTGTTTGTTTTGGCCTTTCCCAAATCTTCCTCTCAGCCCACTGTGCTAAAAGCAAACCCAGTCAGTGTTCAGCATACGTGTAACCGAGGCGCTGAACTGCTGACGCGCTGCTAACTGGGTTTTGGAGCGGTGGCATTTGGGCAGGTCTCTGCTCGGCCCAGTGGGCTGGCGGGCCCAGTTTAATGTGATAACACGTGCTCGCTCTGAAAAGAGCAAACGAATTACTGGGTGCTTCGCTGATTGCAGCTGAGTCTTCGGAGAGCAACAAAGCTGCAACAAGATCACGGTGCCATTTACCCGACGAAGCGTAAGACCACTGTGGCCTTTCCTTAGCCAGGCAGTGCAGGACTCATCCTCACCTACAGGGCCTCAGGGGGGGGGGGAGGCTGGCTTATCTTTCTGGTCTTGTCTGTCTCTTTCTGTTTCTACCTCACACTTGCAGGCACACACACATTTTTAAGCACAAAGTCTCACGTGCATCTCACACACACACTAACCCTCTTATTTTGAGTGTCCTTTTTTGTTGTGACCAGGACTCTAGGCTAGGCTTCATATCTTTATCACTGTGTGTGTGCGTGTGTGTGTGTGTGCATGGATATGAGCGCATGCGCACGCATGTGGGTATTTGTCTGTATGGATGCATGTGTGTGTGTGTGTGTGTGTTTGTGTGTGTGTGTGTGTGGACAGGAGGCTACGTTGTGCCCGTAACTACATCCACATCCAACTGTTCTTCAGCTTTATCCTCAAAGCTGCATCTGTGTTCATAAAGGATGCGACCCTGTTTGCCAGCGAAGACACCGACCACTGCTCCCTCTCTACAGTACGTGTGTCTACACACAGACCAGGTCTACACAAAAACAGGTCTACACACAGACCAGGTCTACACACGGACCAGGTCTACACACAAACAGGTCTACACACCGACCAGATCTACACATAACCAGGTCTACAGACAAGCAGGTCTACACACAAACAGGTCTACAGACCGACCAGGTCTACACACAAGCAGGTCTACACAGAGACCAGGTCTACACACAAGCAAATCTACACACAGACCAGGTCTACACATAGACAGGTCTACACACAGACCAAACATCCTTTCACAGTCGGCTGAGTCATGCGGATCTTGGAGGGAGACCCATGACCAATGCACCGAGTTGCAAGTTCCCCGGAAAATTTCAACATCCGCTGCTGTTCTTTTTCTGCTCTCGGTTTCTATTTCTTTCCTTAAAATTCCGTCATCTGTTTATTTTTCATCTCTTTTGCATGTCTGGTTTTTCTTTCTTCTTCCCTTCCACTCTGTTTCATTATTTTCTCTCTCTCTCTCTCTCTCTCTCTCTCCCTCCCCTAGGCGGCCTGTAAGGCATCTGTGGTGTTCTGCCACTACTGTGTGATGAGTAACTTCTCCTGGCTGCTGGTGGAGGCGCTGTACCTCAACTCCCTGCTCGTGTCAGCCTTGCCCCGCAGCCGCCGCTGCCTCTGGGGGTTCGCCCTCCTAGGCTGGGGTGAGGGGGATGGGGTGGGGGGGTTGAGGGGTGACCTGACTCTGTGCTGCTCTTCTAGGCTTGGCTGAGAGGACCCCGCAGGTGTTGGTGGTGGGGGGGGGTGGAGAGCAGAGATAACCAGCACAACATGATAGCAAAGAAGTCAAAGAAGCAAAGCGAGAGAAGCAAAGAAACGCACGTGTACACACAAAATACACTTGTGGAACTAACTGTAACTACATCAACTACATCAGCCAACCAAATTGGTACATCTAACCTACAACCAACCAACCAATCAGTACACTTCACCTGGAACCAGCCAACCGATGCTTTTTACCCTATCAAATCCGTGTGCAGCATCACCAACCACTTAACCATCTAAGTCACACAACATAAAATTTCACACACACCAGCACCAACCAACACACTCCACCTCAGCGGAGCCACACAAACAGCCAGCTGAGAAGCGTTCAGTAAGATAAGTGCTTCTTCCGTGGTGCTTTCACTGAAGAGAGCCGCGTAACTGCGTCTCGGACTCAGACTCTTCCTCCATCTTCGTCCTGCTCTCACAGTGCCGCTCTCTCTCACACAGCGGTGCTTGGCTGTCTCGTTTAACGATTAGGATCTGCAGGCATCTGCTGGTTGCTTTTTACTCCTCTGACAGTCCCTCTCATTGTCTCTCCCTTCATATTTTTTACTCTCTTTGAGGAGTGGATCTCACAATCTGAGTCTTTGCCCTTAAAATGTAAAACAGATCAGATTATTTGTGTTTTAAAATGTAATAGCAGCAAATGATTGCTTAAAGCTTAAAACTAAATTAATATTTTTCATTTTTCATTCATTTCTTTCCTATTTAATTTTTTCTCTTGTTCCAGATGACTGATTTGTAATAATCACTTAATCGGTTAACTTCAGTGAACACGAGAAATGGCTTTCCCAAACTGGTTCATGGTTTTGATTGCAAACATTTAAATGTTTTTATTTTATAATATGCATCATTAGCAGAATTATATGGAAAGTCAATTTCTTTTGCAGGTACCATGCTCTTCTGAGCTGATTAAAAAACCTTTTTTTTTTTTTTTTTTTTTAAGTTTTAGAACTTTATATTTTCGAACTTCCTGTGTTTGGCTGGAGTGGTGACATGTCTGACGCGTGGTGAAGGTGGTGTTTATCGCAGTGTGAATATGAGATCATTGATCTAGACTAAATGCTCCCCACCTGATCCTCATGCAGTGGTGTGGAATTCCGGGAACTTCACAGATGTGTCACCTGTAAATTTAATTATGTGGCTTGCATAATTTCATATGATTACAGAGGATTTGCCAGTCAATTTCTCTCCCTGCTCTTCTAATATTTCCTCTCTCCAACTCTTCATCTCTCTCTCCATGTCTCTTTTCTGCAGGAGTTCCTCTGGTTTTCATTATCCTCTGGATTGGCTCACGGATGTATTTTGAGGACACAGAGTAAGTGTTTTCCTTCTGAGACATCCTCACAGATCACAGAAAACATCTCCTTCACTGAATTGTGGCCATGTTTCTCCGCTAGACAAGGAACAGTATCATGGTTATGGCGGGAGAAACTGTTTCTTTCCCATTCAGTTTCTTTCTTTTGGCCAAGACTGTTTTCTTATTTGTGCTTTATTACTGGACACACTTATGATCTCTGCATTGACAGTATTATATTTCCTCAGGTAACTAATGTAATGTTTACTTAATGTATTTATCAGGTGCTGGGACATTAATGAAGACTCCCCGTACTGGTGGATAATCAAGGGGCCGATAGTTGTGTCCATCGGGGTAAAGTAGCGTGCACCTACACATCCAGACACACTGGCCTTTTCCTCTTCCTCTCCTTCCTCTTCCTCTCTTTAAATTGATACTACCAGTTTTATTCTGTTTTTTTTTTTGTCTGTACAGATCAACTTTATGTTATTCATGAACATCGTAAGGATTCTGATCCAAAAGTTGAACCCGCGCCTGATCCAGTTTAATAACTCAGCACAGTACAGGTACGACACATTCCAGCGGTGACACGCGTGCTGAGCAGAATCACAACTCATATCCATACTTTCCCTCTGGGACTGCAGGGTCTCATGTATCTATACTTAAACTCAAATGCCCCCAGAGCAGCTTTTAATACATTATCTCATGTACGATTTTTCCATCTGCACCATTTTATATCTGACAAACTTCAGCAGTGATCTGTCATCCAAACCAGACATGAGAGTCTGAAAACTACTTAAAAAAAAGGTTTTTCTTCAGATTGAGGAATAAAGAGTCAAGGGTATAACTGCTCCTTATGAGCTGGTGTAAAAATAAGTTCATATTTGAATGCCCACTTTTAATTTTAGATATCAGAGTTAACATTTTTTCTCAGGTTTACCACTCTGCGAGCCAAAGATTCTTTGGAATATCAGGGTTTTTTAATTGAATGAATGAAACAAACAAACAAATAAAAAAATAGATAAATAACCACAATTGTATTTTTTGAAGCTAGCAGTGCCCATATATCTATCCAGTGGATCCACATGACATGAGCCATGTATGGACCTGCAGTAGCCTTATAGAAACAGTAACAGGAACCTTATAGAAACAGTAACAGTAGCCTTATAGTAACCTGTCTAGCAGAGAACATAGAGTGAGGTTTGTTTGTTTCAGTGGACATCAAAGATATAGAATTACATACTTATCAAGGTCTTTGTTTTTTATTAGATAATAACTTCACACATTGCACATGAAATGAAGTGTGTATATAGAGCATATCTGGAGATTGTGTGTAAATCTGGGGAGATGGAGGTGTGTGTTTGTGTGTGTGTACACCGATGCTCAGCATTCTGCTTGTTTTGATGGTGTTGTCATGGTGAGAGCAGCACGTGAGAGGTCCAGGCCGTGGTCATGTGTGTGCTGATATGATGCAGCCTCCATAAAGGGCAGAGAGATATTGGCATGAAACCCTACACGACACAGCACTTCCACAGCACAGAGTTCTACCTCCTCCACTTAACCACCTTCCCTGTCGCTCAGGAGACAGACACTTCGTCTGAGTTTGACAGACAGAAATTCGACTGGAGGGAGGAAAAAATTAAGTCGACAAACGTTTTGACAGCCCACAAAGCGGTCTTAATGGCATAAGACAATGGAAGATAAAAGGTGTTTTATTTCTGAAAAGCATTTTGAAAGGTTGGCCTTTAAAAGGCAATATTGCACTGCGCAAGTGTGAGTTCCCCGGCAAACGATGTTATTCGGCCTCGAGGACACTTTCCTTTCCTCTTACCATCGTGGTGTTATAAGTACGGCCAAAACACGTACAACTTCTACAGTCTACTGCTATGGGATGGATGGTTCAAAGCCCTTGAACTTTGACCTCCGGCTCACTGTGCCGTACTGTGGCTTCTCTCCCCCAGACGTCTCACCAAGTCCACGCTGCTCCTCATCCCCCTGTTCGGGACTCATTACGTGGTGTTCAACTTTGTTCCAGATGACTCCAACCTGAACCTGCGTTTCTGCATTGAGCTTTGCTTTGGCTCTTTCCAGGTATCGATCGCACCCCACGTCCTCACCCCCACCCTCTCCACACCCCCACCCTCTCCGTCCCCAGGTGCACCGCCCCCACCAAACCCGCACACCAGTTGTCTCGCCGCCGCCCCGCAAGGATGGGGCACCCGCAAGAACCAGGGCTGCTGTTCTGAACCTGCCGGTTCACGTTTTGCTACTATACGTCCTTCGTGTCGTCAGTCGTAATCGGAGTTTTTAGCTGTGGAGAAGCAGGCGACTCACGCTGGTCTCAGGCTAGAGCAGCGTGCTGGAGAGTTTCACTCTGTGGAATGAGCGTGGCAGGTGGTCACATCGTGGTTAATGTCAGAGCTTGTACCACAGGAGCTTGTTGGCACGTTCCCTCAGAGACCTGAGTGAGCTATTACCAAACTGCACCATGGCCCGGATTACATCAGGATTGTAATCAGACAGCACCAAGGCCCGGATTACATCAGGATTGTAATCAGACGGCACCAAGGCCCGGATTACATCAGGATTGTAATCAGACGGCACCAAGGCCCAGATTATATCAGGCGCGCAATAAGACTGCACCAAGGCCCAGCTAAACTGGTACACTGTTAGAAAACGATACAACACTGCTTGCCAATGCTATCCCATTCTCCTGCAAGAGTAGCAATAATCCAATCTACTACTGTATAATTACTGTAATTTGTAGTGATTTTGACCTTTTCAAAATGCTTTCACAAAAAAAACTACAAATTACAAACATCATGGCCTTATTCCAGTCAGTTCGTACTTTCCAAACACTTGCCAGGTCAGGCTGCTTGGTTCTCATGAACACCGCGCTCCCTCCTGTTCCACAGGCCACAGTAAGCACAATCAATGCTAGTTCACTACTACAGAGTCCCTTGCACCCTCCTGAGAAGTGTTCTCAAAAGGCGAGTTTTACCTACTGTTCTCTGTCACAGCTGATACCCAATAAATAGACGTAATTCTGTTGGCAAGTGTCTGAAGAACGAACTCAACCAATAGCTCATTATGATCCTCAGATGTTTCATCTGGCAAACCTCCATGGTGAAGTATCTGTTGAGACTGGCTCAGAGAGTTGGTGCTCAGATGCAATTCAAAACTTTGTGCATCTCATTATTGTGTTGATCTCTTTTGAAGCGTTCATTTCATAACAAGTAAATCCCCAGTATAGTTTCCACAGCCCAATGTTATTGGTTCAAAACCAAAAGATCAAACATTCAGCCACATCTGCATTGGTTGGACATGAACGATTGCTTAACTTGCACCCGTGTCTTACAATGCTGTCTCACAAACGCTATCATACTAAGACCTCTTGAACTCTTTTTGTCCTAATGACAGTCCAATTTGCTCTGTCAAGGTCCGGATTACCCCTGCCTGACACAGCTCAGAAGGCGTGGATTACACGTGATCGTGCATGTACTAGGCAAAGGGACCATCAAAATAAAGAGATATGGAAATAAATAAGGAGAGAAACAGAGATCTTGAACAGACTGGGTCATGTTACTGTGTGGTGTTTCTGGGTGGTGTTACTGGGTGGTGTTTCTGGGTGGTGTTTCTGGGTGGTGTTACTGGGTGGTGTTTCTGGGTGGTGTTTCTGGGTGGTGTTACTGGGTGGTGTTTCTGGAGCTGTGACTCAGGCCTTACCAGAGACTTGTTTTCATTCAACTCACACAGTTTAAATCATTGATTGAGTGGTTGTGTGATATAAACAATATATTTATAAAAATACAAAACTATATACAAAACTATAACTATGTCAGGTTTGTTTAAAGTAAGAATCTTTAGGTTATGTTTTGGATACTGGGAGGTCTCGCTGTGTGGATGCCACTCCAGGAAGCCAACCTGCCATGGAACTGCCAAAGCAACTGGTTGTGAACTGGTTGTGAACTGGTTGTGAACCTAATGTTTACGAACTTAATTTGTTTTCAGCTACATTCATTCTTCCATTCCAATTTATTTTGGATTTGGGGTTATATGTATGGATATTGAAGAAGATATGAGAATTCTTTCATAGAATCTGAATCCCATTCCAAGAGGTATGTGAAAAAAGGTTGTGAATAATGTATAATATGAACATCCAGCTGTATAAATCACTGTCCATAAGACTCACAGAACCTGTATGATCATTCCACATGTACGTTGCTCTTACTGACATCTCTGTCATTGTATTCAAGGGCCTCATAGTGGCAGTGCTCTACTGTTTCCTTAACCGAGAGGTGAGACCTCCTTCTAACAGACATCGCAAGTACAAAATTAATTTTCATGGCAATCTCTGACTGCGCCATCACCAAAATATGCATGCATGGCATGTTCTCTATTAGCAAACACGCTAACCCCAGAGCAGCAGTTCTCTATTAGCAAACGCGCTAACCCCAGAGCAGCAGTGAACTGCATTGGCAGGTTAAATGTATTTAAATGAAGTCTTCCCTAATGAAACCAGCCATCTGTTTGATTACTGAATTAAAAACTGAGTGCTTCATATTACAGCCCTCGAGGTCCAAAAAGCATTGGTCAAAAACTCTTGTAACAATTAATACATAAATGTTTGTCCTGAATGATTACTGGACTAAACAAAGGAATTCCTCAGTAACAGGTTATAAATAGTATTTCTCTCTATATATACACATGTACACACATAAAACATTAATGTTAACATTCGTAGGCCAATACTGTATACAATATAATCAGCTGTTTATTTTTGCTTTATTGTTTTACAGCACATCCAGTGTTGGTTGTGTGTGTGTGTGTGTGTGTGTGTGTGTGTGTGTGTGTGTGTGTGTGTGTGTGTGTGTGTGTCAGGTCCAGAACGAGGTGCGGATGCGGTGGATGCGCTGGCTGGAGAGCAGCTATGGAGTGGTTCCCGCTGGAGCTAAGGGAAGTCAGATGGACACACCGTTCTAGCTCACTCTATCCACTCTACTCACTCTGCCCACTCTGCTCACTCTACTCACTCTGCCCACTCTACTCACTCTGCCCACTCTACCCACTCTACTCACTCTGCTCTTTCTGCCCACTCTACTCACTCTGCCCACTCTACCCACTCTACTCACTCTGCTCTTTCTGCCCACTCTGCCCACTCTACTCACTCTGCCCACTCTGCTCACTCTGCCCACTCTACTCACTCTGCCCACTCTACCCACTTTACTCACTCTGCTCTTTCTGCCCACTCTGCCCACTCTACTCACTCTGCCCACTCTACTCACTCTGCCCACTCTACCCACTTTACTCACTCTGCTCTTTCTGCCCACTCTGCCCACTCTACTCACTCTGCCCACTCTGCTCACTCTGCTCACTCTGCTCACTCTGCCCACTCTGCCCACTCTGCTCACTCTACTCACTCTACCCACTCTACCCACTTTACTCACTCTGCTCTTTCTGCCCACTCTGCCCACTCTACTCACTCTGCCCACTCTGCTCACTCTGCCCACTCTGCCCACTCTGCTCACTCTACTCACTCTACCCACTCTACCCACTTTACTCACTCTGCTCTTTCTGCCCACTCTGCCCACTCTACTCACTCTACTCACTCTACCCACTCTACTCACTCTACTCACTCTACCCACTCTACTCACTCTACTCACTTACTCACTCTGCTCACTCTGCCCACTCTACTCACTCTGCCCACTCTACCCACTTTACTCACTCTGCTCTTTCTGCCCACTCTGCCCACTCTGCTCACTCTGCTCACTCTGCCCACTCTGCCCACTCTGCTCACTCTACTCACTCTACCCACTTTACTCACTCTGCTCTTTCTGCCCACTCTGCCCACTCTACTCACTCTGCCCACTCTGCTCACTCTGCCCACTCTGCCCACTCTGCTCACTCTACTCACTCTACCCACTCTACCCACTTTACTCACTCTGCTCTTTCTGCCCACTCTGCCCACTCTACTCACTCTACTCACTCTACCCACTCTACTCACTTACTCACTCTGCTCACTCTGCCCACTCTACTCACTCTACCCACTCTGCTCACTCTACTCACTCTGCCCACTCTACCCACTCTGCTCTTTCTGCCCACTCTACCCACTCTGCTCTTTCTGCCCACTCTACTCACTCTGCTCACTCTGCCCACTCTACTCATTCTACTCACTCTGCTCTTTCTGCCCACTCTACTCACTCTGTCCACTCTACCCACTCTGCTCACTCTACCCACTCTGCTCACTCTGCCCACCGTTTACAGCCTGGCACTGCCCAAATGCCACAACAAAAGCCAGAAGAGTCCACCGTCCCCTCCCCCTTTATTACCAACACCCAACTTGCAGTCACACTCACCTCCCTCTTCTTTAAAGAGCCCTCCCTGTCCCCTTTATTAGGTCCACCGTACAGGTGCATTTCGTAGAGGGACGATTACAGAGTGTAGCCCTGCACAGGGTTGCAGCTAATCCTGTTCTACAGTTTTCTCTGTTTTTGTTTTTTTATCAAGTCCTGAATATTCTAAACACTGTCTCTAAACTCCATACATTTAAGTGGAAGTGCAGTAAGGTTTAGGGTTATGGTTAGGATTAGGATATCTAAACTCCATACATTTAAGTGGAAGTGCAGTAAGGTTTAGGGTTATGGTTAGGATTAGGATATCTAAACTCCATACATTTAAGTGGAAGTGCAGTAAGGTTTAGGGTTATGGTTAGGATTAGGATATCTAAACTCCATACATTTAAGTGGAAGTGCAGTAAGGTTTAGGGTTATGGTTAGGATTAGGATATCTAAACTCCATACATTTAAGTGGAAGTGCAGTAAGGTTTAGGGTTATGGTTAGGATTAGGATATCTAAACTCCATACATTTAAGTGGAAGTGCAGTAAGGTTTAGGGTTATGGTTAGGATTAGGATATCTAAACTCCATACATTTAAGTGGAAGTGCAGTAAGGTTTAGGGTTATGGTTGGGATTAGGATATCTAAACTCCATACATTTAAGTGGAACTGCAATAAGGTTTAGGGTTATGGTTAGGATTAGGATATCTAAAGTCCATACAGTTTTAAGTGGAACTTCAGTAAGGTTTAGAAGACCTGTGTTTCCAGGCAGATTGCAGTAATTGGCTTATAACTGCCAGTGTTATTCTTGATGCAGAAAAATGTGTATTTTTTAGGCTTTGGGAATCAGAATGGATGGTTTTCAAAAGCACTATCCAGCAGTTTTGCCATTTCTGAGGCAGACTGCACAGGTTCTCGGAGGCAGATGAGGTATTGATTTCAATGTTCAACATGCATTAGAGAGTGGGAGGGGTTATTAGTGTTGGGGAAGAGGTTGTAGTACTTACATATTCTCTTTATTCATGTTTTAGAACACACTTATTCTTATTCTTTACATATGAGCCACAGACAAATTTGCATGAAAACGCCAATACTGCGCATTCCTGTTTTACTTTTCCACGTGTGTACAAGTTTACAAATTCGTGTTCATAAAGCTATCTAATTTTTATTTAGTTATTATTGTTTTGTTTTAATATGTATTGCTTATTTGGTTCATTGTGTATGCTGTTTAAGCAAATCTAAGTCTTAATGTATGTTTAAAGGAACGCAAAAGGCATGCGTATGTAAAACTTGTGGCTAAATATCTTTAAATTATTGTATTTATGATGTCATGTCTGTGTGTATATGTGTGTTGGGGTGTATTTAAATCTAATAATCAAATGCCGTATCTAAGCCTTTGTAAAAATTCTTTGTAAACTGGTGTTTATTTTTATAATACACCCTTGATCACCGAAATGCAGTGAATATCCCTTTTCCCATTATGACTAATTGTCGATCAGACACCGCCCTCTAGTGGTAATTAATCAAACACAAATTTATGTAAAAATTAGAAAACTAACATCGCATTATATTTAACATATATTTCCTATTTCAAAAAGGTGCAAACTTTTTTTCTGGAATGGTGATCACAAACATTATCTCATTCCGCAAAGCCCAGTTAAACGATTTTTCCCATTAACCTATTGAATGAAGATTTTTCGTCCATTCACACCTTTGTATAGCCTCAAACTGAGTTTCCTTTTGGGTCTAATGTATCGAGAAATTAACCTCAATTCGCTGGGAACACGCGTGTAGACGGTTTTTAAATGGGCTTAGCAAACAGATCCCTGAACTAAAGGAAAAATGTTTGCTTGGTCCAACGCTGCACTCAAAGGGGAGTGGCTCGACGTAAATCCTCCCTGGCTCTTACAGCCTACGCGAGTCTGCGGGTTTTTTTTTTACTCCCAAAGACCGAAGAAGTGAGGAAAAGTTTCTGAGAAAACATGGCGGAGAGTCGAATACGTCTATGAAACAGTTTTCGGCGACACTGGTTATCGCAGGACTTCAGCGACAGGACATGGTGCACGCTTGCAGACTCGTCGCTCAAGTATTCTAAAGGTAAAAGTGTTTTTCTAATCATTTTGTTTATGCCCGCGGCAACCTGTGTAGTTTCTGTGCCAGGAACTGGTGCGGAGTTAAAGTTTGCCAAAAGGAGTCCACTACAGTAATGGTCCCGCGAGCCTATTTAAACAGTCCGATTTCATGCTTAAACGCAAACAATTCCCCCATTGTTTGCCCCTTTTATTTGTGTAATTGTTGTATGAGAGTTGTCAAATCTATGTCATCGACCCAAAACACCGTCACCTAGCTAACTAGGTTGACTACTTTCCGTTGAATCATGAGTGAACGTGTCCTAACCCAGCCTATGTAAGCAACCCGACGCTCCAGCCGTGGAATTCAGTCGGATGTTTATGGCAGAGCTTCGTGTTTTAAAGGCCTGTAATTAATTCCTCCGCAGAGCCTGGCCAGCCTAGGGAACACACCCGGGGAATATGGGTTACGTTCTCATCACCTCCCGCGCGCCGGCCAGCGCCGCTTGCTCGCTCGAGAACATTTTTATGCGGGATTGAACCTGCAGGGGTCTCGTGCAGAAAGTGGACAGAGGAGCCTCTGTGTTGCTAATGACTACAGCGAGAGCCGGACTCTGAGGCGATTAGTCACGCGCTGTGTGCGCAGCATAGAGGCACCGGTAGATTCGCTTATGGGCGACCGCACCATGGCATCCCATGAAGGTTTTAGTGTTGTGAAGGCTTAAGGCGCACCCCAAGCAGTGGAAGACGTCAGAGTACATTTTAGGAAATTATGACCTCTTGGTTTAGCATCCATCTTTAACTGGGCTTAATAGGTATAATAATGATGTTTTCTGAGGCTAGGGTACACATCGTGCATTGCGTAAAATTAGATTTTTGTGGGGTTTGTTAAAAACTCAAGCAATAGTTTGTTTTCCCCCCCTTTAAACCGTACATGCAATCATGGGGACAAAATAAGAATTTAACACTTCTATTGCCACTCAGCGTTTGTGGGTGTGGTTGCTGTGGGAAGCCTCAGAGTGAGGCTCATGTTATTTGCAGTCATTGTTAGCTGACTTGGGTATTTGAAATTCGCTGCCATTTGAATCAGCCTCTGCAAGCTGGTTTTCCATTCAAATGTGGTTGTTGGTTAGGTATGCCTTCAGCTCTAGTTCACCTAAGAGCAGTATGTTATTTTTTGCTAGCATGTTGTAAAACCTGCCTCTAGGTTGACGGGTAAAGTAGGTAAGTCCCTCTCATACCTGTAAAATGCTTCTTTGGTGTGTTCGATAGTGAATATGGGTCTGTCTGTCTGTGGTTTTGTCTCTCTCCTGCACACACACACCTGCACACACACACACCTGCGCACACACACACAGCTCGTGTTTCCTTGAGCACTTTTGCCCACAACTGCTTACAGTACGCCAGGACAGATGAAGACAATGGCGGCTATCTCATAGATGGCTGTCTGTTGCTTGCTTCATCTTTTCATTCCAAAGTTGGACTCTTACTATGCATCTCCATGGACATCAGTGTGAAAGATGGAGAGCAGAGCTTTCATGTCCGTTCCAGGTAGGAGTTTCTGACGCTGTAGTAGTGAACGCCAGGTAGGAGGTTGTGACTGTAGTAGTGAACGCCAGGTAGGAGGTTGTGACGCTGTAGTAGCGAACGCCAGGTAGGAGTTTGTGACGCTGTAGTAGTGAACGCCAGGTAGGAGTTTGTGACGCTGTAGTAGTGAACGCCAGGTAGGAGTTTCTGACGCTGTAGTAGCGAACGCCAGGTAGGAGTTTCTGACGCTGTAGTAGTGAACGCCAGGTAGGAGTTTCTGACGCTGTAGTAGTGAACGCCAGGTAGGAGTTTGTGACGCTGTAGTAGCGTACGCCAGGTAGGAGTTTGTGACGCTGTAGTAGCGTACGCCAGGTAGGAGTTTGTGACGCTGTAGTAGCGTACGCCAGGTTGGAGTTTGTGACGCTGTAGTAGCGTACGCCAGGTTGGAGTTTGTGACGCTGTAGTAGCGTACGCCAGGTTGGAGTTTGTGACGCTGTAGTAGCGTACGCCAGGTTGGAGTTTGTGACGCTGTAGTAGCGTACGCCAGGTTGGAGTTTCTGACGCTGTAGTAGCGTACGCCAGGTAGGAGTTTCTGACGCTGTAGTAGCCAGGTAGGAGTTTCTGACGCTGTAGTAGCGTACGCCAGGTTGGAGTTTGTGACGCTGTAGTAGCGTACGCCAGGTAGGAGTTTCTGACGCTGTAGTAGCGAACGCCAGGTAGGAGTTTCTGACGCTGTAGTAGCGAACGCCAGGTAGGAGTTTCTGACGCTGTAGTAGCGAACGCCAGGTAGGAGTTTGTGACGCTGTAGTAGCGTACGCCAGGTAGGAGTTTCTGACGCTGTAGTAGTGAACGCCAGCGAGTGCTAATGGGATAAGAGACTGATGGGGCCTCGTCCTCTGTTCTTTGCTTCTGTTTTCTTTTTTTATTGTCTTTCTGTATTTTTCACCTCATTCTGAAAAAGGGACATTTTGACCTAGTTTCAGAGCCTTGCTCGTGTGTGTGTGTGTGTGTGTGTGTGTGTGTGTTTTTATTCTCACTGTTGAAACCCAATTGCTTTAAACCTCTTTTCAAGCAGATAGATCCAGTATTTGAAACATAATCCATTCCTGCTGAAGGAGACTGGTAACCTAGAGCTGGTACACCCAAGCTGGTTTTGTTCTCCTCTGCCACCTGAATCTTTAATGGCAGTATTTAAACTTTAATGCTCGGGTGTTGGTCCTGTGAAGTTCACCCTCTTTTGTGTCTGGTCCTGTTCTCTATAACCCCATCGCTGCCTCCCAGAAACCCACCTGCTAGTGGCAGCAGAACGGACATCTCAGCTGTATTGGATCAGCTGTGCTGTGCAGTTTCTAAGTAAGCGGAGTTTGAGAGAGTGACGCAGTGTTTATTGTGCATCTGCGTACTGAATTTGAAAAGAAACACTGATTGTGCGGTTAATTAGCAAATTTGGTCCCTGTTGTTTTTTCAGCCTTCAGTAAGTAAAACGTATGCGTAGCCGTAGCAACCAGGCTCGGGAGGTCAGGGACGCTCCCTGTTTGGGGCCGGAAAACCTTGGTTGTGTTGGCAGTATGTTTTGCGTCTCGCTGCGAGGCAAAGCGCTGTCCTGTGTTGGGTTTTCTAGCCATGTTTTTGCTTTTGAGAAGCTAAAATAGTTTGGTTCTTTTGGACTTTTCTTCATGTTGCAGCAGAATGCAGTAACGTCGGTAAAGACGAGCGATGGACCAGTCCAACATGCATGTCTACAATGCAGGGTCCCACAGATAAAGTGATGTGGGTTTTGTTCTCCTACAACATGCCTTCTCCATTTCATCACTGGTTCAGGGTTGTTTCCATCCCATTAATCCATAAACCTTGTCCTGGGACTGCAGAGCCCTGTGTACCATATTGTAACCCTTTGTGTTCTTGACTCGTAGGTGGTTTGCCATCATCCTGTATAGAATTCTTGTTGTTTTTTTTTTTTGTCGTTCCCTACAGTGGTCCAGTCTGTGCAGATCACGGTCTGAAATGTTATTTTTTGCTCTTTCTAAGCTCAGCACTCTTCTTGCTTATTAAACAGATCATTCAAGACTCTTTGCCTAAGGTTGTAGCTCCTTCTCCCTGATCAGTTTGTTCTCATTTCTCCATCTCGTGGTTGCATGCTTTACGTGTTTTGACACATCTGTAGTCCGTGATGAAGCAGTAGACGTCAGTGGATATGCAATTCATGCATGTGTCCGCCATCAAAAGGCCGAGAGCTGATTCACGACGTTGCGTTTTCACCTGCGATGAAGCAGTAGACGTCAGGTGAAAACGCAACATTGTGAATCAGCTCTCTGCCTTTTGATGGTTGACACGTGCATGAATTGCATATCCACTGACGGCGTCTGGCGGACGCTGTTGTCCAGAAGGTCGTGCAAAGCTGCGTTGGTGTCTCTTTAGAGATCGTTTATCCTTGGTGCTGGTCTATTTAGGCTTTGGTCTGAAGATGAATGAAGGTAAATGCAACCGAGGGCGCCGTCAGCGTCACCAGTCACTACACCGCTGAAGCCCGTCTGCACACACTGGTGATCGTCTAAGTGCTCTTTGAATATGATGATGGACTCTTGCACTTTCCTGATCATCCTACCAGCCACTTACTTTGTGCAGTTACGTCTGGTTCCATAAAATAAAATAAAAAAATCTGTAAAATCCACTGATTCTGATAGTAAGCAGGTCTGCACAATTTTATATGTCAAATAAAACATACAAGATCCCAGAACTACAGGAGCTTCATCATAGTCGGGTGCTGAATTCTATGCGGATGTGGGGCGGGTTTGTGAATCAGAGGTTAAGGAGTAAATTCAGAACTGCGTGTGCTGCACATTCCAGCTGGACACGAAGCTTTAAAAAAAGAATCTGTATTTCAGTGTCGTGTGGTTTGGGGAGCAGACACTGACTCCCCATTTAAGTGTGGAGGTCGCCGGTGTCCTGACCACACTGGCTACCAAGGAAGCTACTCGTCCTACGCAGTGATGGAAGTGGAGTGCAGAGTGCAGTCTGCCCTACGCCCAGGTCACACTGGGCAAAGTGCAGGATTTGCTGCCGTCAAGCAGATCTTCTCGGCTTGACCTCGGATACCTGGTTGAACCCGCCAGCCCCCCCCAGCTCCAAAAGAAGCGCTGTTCTCCATGGCAGAGTCGCCGTGGTGATCAGGCCAAGCAGTCTTAATGATCTTCAGGTGCACAAGAGGCTTTGTGAGCTTTTTCTAAGTCTAACTGATTGACCCCCCCCCCTCCCCGCCTTTTTTTAGCATTTAGTCTGATGGAGCTTCGCTGGTCTACAGGAACGGAGTGGAGCTTTCACGCGGTGGCCACTAGTGTCCAAAATGGCTGTGGATGTGTTGCTCCTTCAGCCATCTACAGTGAAGAGTTCTACTAAATGCTCTAAAAATCATCTCCTCGCAGTGTGATCCTCACATCCTACGCAGGAGAGTGGGGGCCCCCCTGACGGTCCTCGACAATCTCACCACTCTCCAACCTTCTGGAAATGTCTGCGTGATTGGCTCACCTCGCACCTTCTCTTCTTTTCCACACGTTAAACGCAGAGCTCTGCAGTGTTTGCGGAGGAAATGATGGCCTTGGAGGGTGGAGTCCAGTTTGAAGTGATCAGATCCAGCAATGTGTCTCTACCCTGAATCCACAGTTATATTTTCTTACACAACTTTCCAGCTGACGTGGTGGTGACATTGACTCCTATTGAAGTCTGAATGCTTTTTTCCCCTACTCAGAAGCTTATAATTTTAAGTCCTCTTACTTGTTATCCCAGTATATATGATTCATATCATAAGGTCTTTTATTCATTACATCCCCATTTTCACTGAGATCTTGACATGAGAGAAGTGATTTGCCAATATCATCCTAGTACGAGTTACACAATCCAGTGCATTTTCTTTTTAACGTATTCAAGTGATCTGTGGAATCCCCCTGGTAATCGGAGCCTACAGTTGGCAGCAGGCGCCCTGCTCCACTCAGTTTAAGCTGGGCTCACCTTTGACCCGACGCCCCCAAAGCCAACAGCAAGCTGCCACACTTGATCTCTCGCACGGAACTGCAACGAGGAGGGCGGGAGGCGATTTAGCCGCCACCGAGACCAGGTGTACGCACGGCTTAGCCGAGACCTCTCCGGAGAAGGGTGTGTGCTGTGTTTCCTGGCCCGCCACCCCTGTGGTGTTGCCACGATGCTGGTTGAGTTCCGGGTCTCGAGGTGCTTCCCGGGGTAAGGTGCGGCACGCAGGGGAGACGGTGGGGTCGGAGAGACAGAGATGGCCCTGTTGCGCCAGTGTTATGGGAGCTGGACAAAGAGCAACAGCAGGTAGACTGTGGTTGCAACCATGTGCTTGTGGTCTGGTGATGAGAAGGTTTTGTTGCGGTAATGTAGCAATGAGCTTTAGCAGATCAGGCTTTCTGTTTCTGTCCATAAATGGCTTAAGATTGTATTGCTTGTGTTACGCTGCTTATTTGCACACGTGTGCACGTGTGTGTGTGTACATATGAGGTTGCATCATTAGGACAAAAATGTCCATATTACAAGAAACGGACATCCAGAAAACAACAGCTTTTTTTCTCTTTTGTTGTGTATTGTTTGAGGCACATGTGCTGGATTTATGGCCCCATTTCCTTGGCAAGGTATAAAAGCAAATGTCTGAGGGATAAAGTGGGTTCATCTGCAGCCTCTTCTTAAAACTCTTATTAAAACGTGGCTTGCTGAAATACACCACCTGATTCTTCCTTAAAGTCCCAGTCAGGAACAACCAAAATACAGCCCTCAGATTTAGCTCTGTGTTCCAACACAGGATTTAAATGTGTAGATTCTATATTGTATATGTTTTGGAATATATATTGCATATATTACATTGCCTGCATACAATTCAGATACAATTAAAGCACTTGGCATATGATTAATATGTAAATTAAACAACAAAGGTCCCAAAATTGAACCCTGAAGTACCTCAATATTATAGACCAGGCAAGAGGATATTTCATTCCCTACTCATTGGGGAACACATTGGATTGTACTTTCAAAATATGATTTCTTCCCACTAAATAAAGGTAAATAGCTGTGTTTACATCTAAAACCAAACCCCACAGGATGCGGCTGATATAGGCTGCTACTGGTGCCAGTTATTTTAAGACCACATTTAATTGGTCACTAATCTGAAATGATTTTTTTCTTTGCCTGTAGTCACAGGTTACTCCTGCTAACGGTAGTAACCAGCGCTCACTGATACTGAATTTCTTGGTGCTGTAGTTATTACATGATGGGATTATGCTTAAACTCTGGTGTGTGGGAGTGAAGAACCCAGATTACGATCAGATTTTCAAGACTCATGCCAAAACATTCCTGTTTGGGACATACATCTGTTGGATACACTGGAAGTTAGCAGTTTGACAGGACTGGTCAGATTGGACCTGCTACAGCAGAGATCCTGCTCAGTGCTAATGGGGAAGAGACATGTTACTATGGGCAACTTTTACATGTCTCCTGAGTTCAGGAATCATCGTTAGAGAAAATACAGGATCTTGTTGCTGGCCATGCGCTCAGCGTTTCCGTAGGGGCCAGCGTTTCACGACTCGTTGCGACGAGGTTACAGATGCATTTTAATAGGTAATCGATAATCTGTAACAGAATACGTTTTTAAAGCAACCCTCCCAACCCTGGCCATTGTAGTACTGAAAAGAGAACAGAAGCCTCTATTGTGGCAGTACTGCAAACAGACCTGCGATTTGTATGCTGGCTATCCTTGGGGACCCAGCGAAATTACGTCTAACTTGCGTGCGTGTGTGTGTGGACATAAACGGCATCTCTGGACCCGGGCCAAGATGAGATGTCGCAACGTTTCACACAGTGCTGCCATGTGACGCCATCTCTCACATTCCACCAAGGGCTGCGACGCCGGAGTGTTTGTGAATCGATTTATCAGCTGATGACGGTTCAGTGCAGAAATCGCCCTCAGTTATCATTCATATCAGTGCAGGCGCATCCATGCATGTAATATGTCGAGAACAAGACAGGCTATAAAGTGCTGGGTGTGGTGATTAGTGTGTTCACTGGCAATTGTACTGTTCAGTGTCATGATTCAGGATTTCTTTGTCCTTCAACTATTCACTCATTAAGAAAAGATCACGTAGCCTAATGGAAATACGTTGCAATTCGGCCTTACCAGTTCACACGGGAAGAGAGAAAATGGGGAGTTTCTAATAAAATAGGAATTACCA
Source organism: Brachyhypopomus occidentalis (assembly GCA_020368025.1). Classification (NCBI taxonomy): domain Eukaryota; kingdom Metazoa; phylum Chordata; class Actinopteri; order Gymnotiformes; family Hypopomidae; genus Brachyhypopomus; species Brachyhypopomus occidentalis. Next base: position 738,639 of record JAGXOD010000041.1, read on the forward strand.
GAATAAGCAAAGAGTAAAAAAAAAAAGTTATAAAATTGTAAGAATTTTACTTAATCTATACAATCTTAAATTCAGTTGTGAAGTGTTCAGGGTTCAGTTAATTCAGATATTACACACGTTCCACTGTATGCAAGACTCTGATGGCAGTCTGACCCGAGCCGCGCGGGACCCTGGCAGAAGCGCTGTCATGGGTGGGCGGAGTCTGCCATGGCGCTGGTGACACTACGGCTGCCGCTTACTGGCCATGTCCTCAGCACTTGGGAACCCAGTGATTCCTCATGCTGACCTCCCTGCTCTGCTCAGAGAGGGACGTCCTCCTCCTGGTGAGAGGAGCTGTTATCAGGAACCAACACCCTGAGGAATTTAGCATGCCGTGCAGTAGAGCCGTCGTCGTGTGGAATTGTATGGTTTGATAACCTAGGCTAAAAATATCATGGTTTCATGATATTTCAGTATGAACTGACGGATCAAAAACACCAGCCGAAGTTCATCTTAAAAATAATAATAAAACTAAAACACTTGCACCATTCCAGTAATGGGTTGGAAATGTGCTGGAAATGTATTTTGAGGAAGTTGATGGTGAGATAATTGTCCAGTCATACACTGTGACTAACTACGAAACTGTGACATCTTGTAGGGTAGTGTTAGTTTTGTGGGGGAGTGTGTGTGTGTGTGCATGTGTGTGCTTGCTCTTTGACAAGGAACTGGGAGTTAACCCTAGTTTCCTTTTGAAAGAGAAAGGGAAAGTCTTGTAAATAAATCCGGTTTTTCCATCTCGTTGGCCGTACAGCGGATATGGTGCTTGTCTTTGTTTGCATTCTTTCGACATTCTTTTTGACAGCATAGTTTGGTCCCTTTCCAAGTCTGTCTTCCTGTGATCCTCTGTTCCTTCCTGTGCGTGTGTGTTGTTGTCAAATGGTGCATTTTCTTTGACTGCCAAAGATGAGTCAGATCACTGTCATACCAGTGACGCCACATCATGCATCATTTGCCTGTATTAACTCACCCCCCCTGTGCTCATGCTGATCCTGCATTGCATTTGTCCTCCTCTGCTGCCCCCTGCAGGATGGAGGCCTCGTGTCTGGAGCTGGCTCTAGAGGGTGAGCGTCTGTGCAAGTCGGGAGACTACCGGGCAGGTGTCTCTTTCTTCGAGTCGGCCATACAGGTGGGCACAGAGGACCTGCAGATTCTCAGCGCCATCTACAGTCAGCTGGGGAATGCCTACTTCCACCTGCAGGACTACACTAAAGCCCTGGAGTTCCACCGCCATGACCTCACTCTCACCAGGTGAGCTTCACCAAAAACGTGTCTCTCTCTGAGGCGCTGCATCCCATCACACCATCCCAGTCGCATCCCAGTTCCTCCAGCACTGGCCTGTTTTCCACGCACCACACTGTCCACCATGAGAGCAAGATCAAGAGTTTCTGTCCCCCACCCCCAATATCTGGGGCTACATAAATAAACCGCATTATTATTAATAATGTTCTTGCTATTGTTCTTTTTCGTATCATTTTGATATTCTGCATATTATGGGCTTTTTTTTCCCTTCTCAGAACAATTGGAGATCAACTGGGAGAAGCCAAAGCAAGTGGTAACCTTGGAAACACACTTAAAGTCCTGGGTCGTTATGACGAGGCTGCAGCTTGTTGCCAGAGACACCTCGATATTTCTAGAATGCTCCATGACAAAGTAAGAGTGCATGTCTGTCAGAAATGTAATGGCGAAAGCAACGTCTTGAAATGCATTTATCAACAGAAAATACTTTAAAACGCTTTTTGAAATGGCCTCTGACCATCTTTCAAAACTATTTTAGCAGTCCATAACCTTAGTTTAAGTGGTAGGCGTCAATCCATTTTAGATATGTAATCAGTAGTGGTTGTTCGCCTCTGGACTGAGATGTGTGTGTGTGTGTGTGTGTGTGTGTGTGTGTGTGGTTTGGTAGGTGGGGCAGGCCCGGGCCCTGTATAATTACGGGAATGTGTACCACGCCAAGGGGAAGAACATATGTTGGAGTGGGGTCGACCCTGGAGACTTCCCAGAGGAAGCGCGTACTGCTCTGAAGAAAGCCTCCCAATACTATGAGTAAGTGTGTTTGCATGTCAGACTATTGGAATCCTATGGAAAATTATCTTAAAAACCCTTTGTAGAGAAGTTTGGCCTTATTCCTCTGCACATGGCATAAATGTATCCAACACTTGGATAACCACGTATTCATTTGTGACCTGAATGAATTCTTATTTTCGTAACGGAGTGTCTTGGTCTTGGGTTGGTCTGGGATAAAGAACCTGTTAGTTTTGGCTAAGTTAAAGAGACCATATGTCATGATTTAAAGCTCAAATAGTGATGAGTACAACTCAACAGTGATGAGTACATGCTCACCAGCTACTTTATTAGAAACACCTACCGCCCCACGCTGGCCCAGCCCCCACGCTGGCCCAGCCCCACACTGATGACAGCCGTCCTGTGATCAGAAAATGACCGCCGACGAAAGGCGTTTGGATGGCTGACAGATACCAGCTTACAACAAACTCCAAACGCTCAATTCCACTGTGTGATTATTATAATTCTTTCTTTGCTGTTTCCTCTAAAGGGCCAACCTGTCCATCGTGAAGGAGCTGGGGGACCGAGCCGCCCAGGGGAGGACCTACGGTAACCTGGGCAACACCCAGTACCTGCTCGGGAGCTTTCAGAATGCAGTGCTGGCCCACGAACAGGTGCGCATCCGTCCCGCCGTGCGTGTCCGTTTTGTGAGGTTAGCGTACGGCTCGAGACACGACCAAGTGAGGTTCGGTTCATGTCCGTAGCGTCTCCTCATCGCCAAGGAGTTTGGAGACAGGGCTGCCGAGAGACGGGCGTACTGTAACCTGGGAAACGCCTACATCTTCCTGGGCCAGTTTGAGGTGGCAGCCGAGCACTACAAGTAAGTCCGGTGTTGTTTTTGTTTGTTGTGGCTCTGTGGTGTAGTGCCTCATCACCAGAAATGAGCTGCTGCTAGCGCTGCTTTTTGTTGGGCGTGGCCAGGGCAGTGGGCGTGGCCAGGGGAGCGGATCCCTTTGGCTGTGCCGTAGCGTTTGTGTTCTTCACGCTGGCGTCTGCGCAGACGCACGCTCCAGTTGGCGCGGCAGCTGCGGGACAGGGCGGTGGAGGCGCAGGCGTGCTACAGCCTGGGCAACACCTACACCCTCCTGCAGGACTACGAGAGAGCCATCGACTACCACCTCAAACACCTGGTCATCGCGCAGGACCTGAGGGACCGGTACACACACACGGGGATGAATCCCCCACACACACACACACACACACACACACACACAGCAGGAAGCATGGATCACACAAAAATAAACCCTGAGACCACAAACCAGCCCCATTAACATTTCCTCAGGGAGCAGTGAAAACCATAACACACAAACACACATGCAACACACACTGCTATCTCGGAGTGATTTTGTGAGGTAGAATGTGAGAATATCCATCCTAACCCTATAGTGATGGTTTTGTTCTACTTTTCCAACCTCATACACATTTCCGTGTGTGTGCTCGTGTGTGTGTGTGTAGGATAGGTGAAGGGAGAGCTTGCTGGAGTTTAGGGAACGCCCACACTGCTCTGGGAAACCACGAACAGGCCCTACACTTTGCAGAGAAACATCTGGAGATCTCTAAAGAGGTTAGTGTGTGTGTGTGTGTGTGTACATGTACGCATGCTTGTGTGACAAGCATTACCAGGGCATCGTGTATCCATGTGTGTGCGTGTGTCCCTGCATCAGATTGGCGACCGTAGTGCAGAACTGACGGCCAGGATGAACGTGTCCGACCTGCAGCTGGTGTTGGGGCTGAAACTCAACAGCTGCACCACCAGCACCGACGGCCTCCACAACCACACCAGCGGTGGCAGCAGCCCACAAGGTGCCCCGCCCACCCAGTCACCCCTCCACCCCCTCTCTCAGGGTTGGAGTACAGCTGCGTGAAGTGTGTGTGTGTGTGTGTGTGTGTGTGTGTGTGTGTGTGCTTCTGCTCAGCAGTGAGACCCAGGACAGGCCGCCGGCTGAGCATGGAGAACATGGAGCTTATGAAACTCAGCAGAGACAAGAGTCCAGTGAGTCCACATTACATACACAAACACTACTCTCACGCTCCATAACCTGTTACACACTGTGTGCGCGTGTGTGTGTGTGCGCGTGCGTAGGGGCCGCCCGACGAGGAGGACACGTCTCCCAAGCAGACCAAAACTTCTCCCATAGCCAAGACGTCCTCCAAGCTGTTTTTCATCAATCGCTTCAAGAGCAAGAAGCAGAAGTACGGGGGAGGGAGCCCCAGTAAGAGCCTCTCTGACCAGGGCAGCCCTCCCAGTTCCCCCCCACCAGGACCCAAGGTGCTCGCTCACCTTCACTCATACGTTCATGCTCTGCTTCATTTGATTGGTCAGCACAGTGTTCCACAGTAGCCTGAGGTGTAAGAGTATTGAACCAGTAGCCCAAGGTGTAAGAGTATTGAACCAGTAGCCCAAGGTGTAAGAGTATTGAACCAGTACTCCAAGGTGCAAGGGTAGAACACCTCCCTCCCTCCCCTATAACACTAACCTCACCTCCCTCCCTCCCCTATAACACTAACCTCACCTCCCTCCCTCCCCTATAACACTAACCTCACCTCCCTCCCTCCCCTATAACACTAACCTCACCTCCCTCCCTCCCCTATAACACTAACCTCACCTCCCTCCCTCCCCTATAACACTAACCTCACCTCCCTCCCTCCCCTATTAGGACACTTAGGACACTCTGGGGGACGAGGGCTTTTTTGATCTCCTCAGCCGTTTCCAAGGCAATCGCATGGACGACCAGAGGTGCTCCTTGGAGAGCAGGTCCAGCCGGACCTCCACCCCCTCCCCGTCTGTAGCCAATAGGATATGTGAGTTAACTCCACCCCATGACCTCATTTAAAAACAATAGACATTTTCCACGGGGGAGTCCGTTCCCCTGATGAAGGCTTTCTCAGTGCGTAACTAATACTTTTAATTGTGCGACTGCTTTTATACATGTATATTCTCAAACACTTTGAGTCCAGATTTGTAATGCCAGCTGGAGAAAGTGTTGTGTACATTGTGTAATGTGTGTATATTGTATGTCATAACACTCACTTTAACGACTTTCACTTTCTATGTTTGCGTCCAAAGTGGAGGCCTCGGCGCAGCCAGGGCATTTCCTAGACCTGCTGGCCACCTCGCAGAGCCGTCGGCTGGACGAGCAGCGGGTGAGCGTGGGCGGCCTGCCGGGTCTGCGTCTGGACAAGTCCGGCAGCCAGGCCGTCCTCAGCCAGCTCATCACCAGCGCCGACGGCAAGGAGCCGGACGAGGACTTCTTCGACATGCTCATCAAGTGCCAGGTCAGCAAGGGTGGGGTGTGCACACGCCTCCTGCTCAAGCCCCGCCCCCCTCTGAGCCGGGGGCCGAGAGGTCGCAGGGTTCGGATGAGGTCATCGCTCTGCTCCAGTGTGTGGGATGTGCCGCGTGGCCTCACTCTCCTCTACATTCAGATCGTTCCGGGATCTTTCCCGTCGTGTGTGTTCACGTGGGCTGTTTCTGGGGCTTTGAGCTTGTAGACATCTCTCCATTTGTTTTCTGCCTTTTTTTTTTTTTATCTTTTATTGTTCTGTAATTCCCACCTGTGCTGACCAGACCGATCGATGCTCCCTCAGGGTTCCCGTCTGGATGACCAGCGGTGTGCCCCTCCCCCGCCCCCGCCGCGAGGCCCCACCGTTCCAGACGAGGACTTCTTCAGCCTCGTCCTCCGCTCACAGGCCAAGCGCATGGATGAGCAGCGCGTCATCCTGCCCTCCGACCCCGAGCCCGCCCACCTCAACCCAGACTGAGCCGGGCCCGCGGACCACGCGTCTCCGAAGCGGGAGGGCTTTAGGACCCAGGTGCTTACGAAGCTCCTCGGTTTCTCACCGCACGGCAACAAAAACGCTTCGCTCAGTTCTTCTGAGAAATACATAAAGGAAATGGGCCGAAACAAAAAAGAAAAATCCAGAAGACGTGTTTCCGAAGTGTGTAGTGGAGTGCTGTTTATTTCACTGCATGAAGATGAAGGACTGTTACAGGCCATCAAAGACCAGATCTAGGATCAGCCTTTCCAGGACTCCCATAACCCCTTTCAACGCATAAAAAATGTTGAGTGGAACCACGAAAGATTAAGCACCAGAGTATGGAGTCAGAGAATGTGAGATTAAACTATGAGTGAGAAAACCGATCTGTTGAGCTGTGGGGAAACTCATTCTTTGGTAGATCTTTGGAAGGATTGTCTGCTGGATTACAGGGGGGGTAAGAAAGCCACCATGTCATCCTCAGGGTTTGAATATTACACACTAACGTTTGTCTTTCTCCATATTTGTTTGTATTCTTTTGTCCTGAGGGGTTCCTGGCTGAGGAAAGACATTCTTGCAATTTATGGATTAACTTGGTAGATTTTATGATTTCATGTAATCAGGGATAATCTTTCTCCCATAGTATGTTTGACTTACTTTATATTGTTTCTCAAGTATGTTTACAAAGCCTGTACACAAGTAATATTCTTGGAGACTGGAGAAGAAAATAGTTGCTTGGAAAAAAAAAACATTTATAGCAAAAAAAAAATTGATGGAAAAAGGTATAGTTGCATATCTATTTTTACATCATCTTTTAGGTGGTACAGAGAACACTGTAATGGAAACCCTGACCATCGGACGTAAAAAAAATATATATAGATATTTTATTTCATATGCTTTCCTGGAACAGAAATTGAATTCTGAAGTAATGTTTTCCTATTCATTTGTATGTTTTTCACCTCACTGGAATTGGAGTTCTGGGACATGTAGTTTTCATTAGTGTAGGTGCTGACGATCCACCCTGAGCGACATTGACCAGGTGCTGCCTGAGACACATTTGTGTACCCAGCAGTACAGACGAGCTGAAGGCCACCGTCAAGGTAGCCTGGACGTCAGTAACATCTCACCAGCAGCGCAAGCTACCTGCCTCCATGCCACACCGCACAGGGGCAGGGGTTGGTGGTAAAAGAGCCACGACCAAGTACTGAGCGTACCAATGAACATGCTCTTCAGAAGTTGGCACAGCTCTGTATTGTACATCCTTTTCTGTACTATGCACCATTTTCTGTTTGATATAAAATGTTTGATATAAAATGATTACCTTTTTTGAATTAAATTATGAACTACAATGAACTTGCATGTGTATTCTCTCTGCGAGCGCGTGTGCGTACACAATCGGAGAGATCGGGTGTTTTTCTGTGGTACGTGATGTACAGTACATTATGACATTGAAAGGTAAGTAAATACTATGTAGTATTTGTTTAATAGAATGAAAAATTGCAAACTGAATAAAAATGTGTACCCATTTGATGTGAACTACATAGACAATTGCATGAAAAGGCATGTTTAGGGAAACCAAACCGTAATTGTTCCTGTATTAATAAGGAGAGACTGAAATATCGCTTGGACCCTTTACCAAAATCTCTATGTACTGATACTTTGGACAGATCGATGTGAGCTTTCTTGCAGTTCAAACTGAATGTTCCCATGGGGCACGCTAGGGGGCGCCGATCGAAAGGCGTTTGGCCACGCTGTTCTTTCCGGCAAACAGGAAGATGAGAGTAAATTACCAGTACTTGAAAACTCAGCCCGTCTGGCAAAGCGCGCATAGCCTAGACGCTCCACGCCACGGCGGCGGCGAGGACGAGGACGTGGGCGAGCGGCTTCGCCATGGCGTGCGCTATACTGGCGTGTCCTGAGCATCACAAGCGCACTGCGGAGGTCATGAGCGGTAACGTCCGTTAGGGGGCACTGTACCCCTCAAAATCAAACACCGTGGGGACACAGATTCACCTTTCTTAGCACTATTTGATAGAATTGAGCCTACCTAGGGTTGATGGATTTCTTTGACTACGAATAAAATTGAATCTAACAACCACATTTTACCTAAATTAACAGCCCACAAACAACTGTACTTTTCGTCTTTCATTAAGCACATTCAGTGAACAGTGCAGGCTAGAAAAAGTGAATAATTAACCCGAACCTGTAATAATCACCTTTAGCAACGTCATCGCCATCAAAACTTTTCTGTAGCTGATTGTTTTATTGTAGCTGTATGTTTCATAAATTCTCTCATCAAACAACCAGTTCTCCTGTGTGTCTATGTGAACAGGAACGAAGAATAAAGTTGAGTAAAGTGGAGACCAGTATTGACGTTTCATTGGGTAAGTTGAGCAGGGCGTGCGCATGGTTAAATTGGCCAGTGGCTTCAATAATAAATTTTTTAAATAAAAGTATATTCATATATGTCATATGTCAGTATGCCGCTTATTTTATATACTCGGTTATAGGTTTCTGATTTCATAAATTATTATTTCACAGCGAGCAGGTACTAGGTAGGCTCCCCCTACCGGACAGTCTTAGCTTATGTTTGATCTGGGAATGGAGAAATCTGGGTTTGTGAAATGCTTTGCCAATGACCAGCTAAATGATGAGGCATTTGCTCATTTTTAATGTCTCATAATACCTCCAATGTCTTATGCTCATCACATATGTGTTTATTATTATTTATTCTCAAACAGGATTAGAATTTCATATATTCAGAGTTTAAGCTTAAAATATAAAAGAAATATAAGTCACAACACAAATCTTAATGGGTCAAATATTTTGTTCAGGGAAGTGAGCCAACCTTAGAACCTCTGAACACTTTCAACTCCAATATAACACACCTGGCCCTGAAATTACAGAATAAAATTATATTTCTATAAATTTGAGTCAACCGCTAGAAAAAAATGCAGCCAGATTTGAGTTGCAATTCATCTTTACAGGAGAGCATGGACCTGTGATTTGGTGATGTATGCAAGTCTGCTTTGCATGAAACTAGACTTGGCTAGGGAATTCTCCTCCTGCTCACGTGAATGTGCCGAACGATATTCTGGGGAGTGCAGACGTCAATTACAGGAAGACGCCGCTCTTCTGTTGAGCAGTATGGACGTTTCTGTGGTCCTCTTGCCTCTCATCTCCAGCTCTGGAGTGAGGACAGCAGGGGAGATGGTGGGCGGCTTTGACGTGGGCAGAGAGTGCAGGGCACGTGAGAGAACGTGTGCGTGTGCGTGCGTGTGTGTTTACGTAAACTTCTTGATGAAGCGCAGTTTGAAGTATGCTATGCTGAGGAAGATGATGGTCATGGTGCCCATGGCGACGTGATTCTGCCACAGCCCCCAGGTGGAGTAGTCAATGCCCTGCTCCGTGAGGAAGTCTACTCCTGAGGTGCAGCTGCAACCCATTAAAGCGTTTAGTCACATCTTCCAGTCGTATCAGGCAGGAAGATGCAATGAGAGGTTTATCTGGTCAAGTGGGGTTAAGGGTGACTGTGGTGTGTGTACTGCGTGTGTGTTTCCGTACTACTTACACGGTGATGTTTGCCCCAGTAGTATTTAGGCTTGGGAATGTTGCAGGAAGAGGACGAGTGTCGCAGAATTTCAGCCCAACAAACTCATTCACCTGCAAAGCCTGAACACATCGTCGCCATCATCATCCAAAATTGGCTGATAATTAAGTGGAGATTAAGGCCTGTGGTAACGTAGGCAACAACCAATGCATGAAAGATAAACGATGAACTAAGGTCAATTTTAAAGAACTGTGCTTATTAGAGAGGTTTTAACACCGAGAGGGATTAGAAGGAGTGTTCCTCTGAGGTTCCTCTGAGGCAGCAGAGCAGGCGGCTTCTCCAGAACTTACAGTCAAGCCATAGCGGGGGATGCTGAAGTATTTAAACCAGTTCAACCAGTCGGCAATGCTGGGTAAATTCACCAACAAACCTGAGAAAATCTACACACACACACATACACACAACAAATAGAACAAAGAGGATTTTTAAAAAAATAATTTTTTGTGAGAGAGGGATGTGAGAGGGGGATAGAGGGGCTGTAGAGAGAGGGATAGAGGGGGCTGTAGAGAGAGGGAGGGAGAGCACACGTGTGTAATGTTTACATGTGTCCTCACCATCATGAACACAAAACTGATGGTCATGAAGATGTTGGCAACAGCTACCACAGTCTGGTCAGCAGAAATGGCCATCGTCATGGCAGTTGCTGTGTATGCGGTCATGGCAACGGAAACCAGGAAGGTGAAAAATGCCCCAGCATCTGCTTTGTAACCTGGACCACAATAACAAATACTCAAGCAGCCTGGAGCTTTCAAACAAAACCTTTACAGTAACAGAGACAATAAGATGCACAATGTTTTAATCTTGAAAGAAAGTGTTAGTATGTGCATGTTTGAGAATAATGCTGGAAATATGTGTGTGTGTTACCTATCATCCAGTAGGCAACACAGCTGAAGGCAATGGCAGGTACAGTGCGTAGTGTGAGAATATCAGAGAGGATCTTACTAAGGAAGTACACCGATACTCTGTAGTAACCACTAACATACTCATGTCTGTAGAGAAATTAAGAATACTGTTATTGATTTTTACAACCTTGTTAATAATTGAAACCAAAAAAGCTGATATTACATGTGTGTGTGTTTCCTCTCTACTCACAGGAAGAGTTTACGTTCCGTGATGAAGAGTTCGGCAGAAGACAGAGAGCTGAAGCACTGGTTAGTGGTGATGAAGAACAGAGAACCCATCCTGAAATTAGAGACTGACTTAAATAACACACACACACACACACACACATGACCAGCTACACACACACACACACATGACCAGCTACACACATGACCAGCTACACACACACATATATGCCCAGTTACACACACACTCACATACACATGCCCAGTTACACACACGCGCACACACACACAATGTCCTAATAACAGATTGTGGCCAGTCTTGTGTGTTGTGTGTTTCCCACCTGTTCTGAATGCCACTTGATGTGTTGGAAACACCAAAAAAGATTGCACCAACAATCAAAGCTAAGAAAATAGTGACTCCAATCTGTAAAAGAGAATAACTGTCAATCAATATATCAAAAAGTTCATTCGGCTCCTCCCATTGTAATTCTGTTTCTTATTCTAGTGTTGGATCCCCTCAACACTCCACTTAACCAGGACACCTGGTCTCTGCTGCTGCACTTCAGACAAATACTGTATGACACACATGAGTCTCAGTGCATCCATCCGAGTCCATACGCAGGTTTAACGTGATGTACACAGCAAACAGCAGCGGTAACGTGTTTGCTCATGGAGTTGTGTGTGATGTGGGCGATATACTGTATGGTCCTAGCATTGGTCATCTGGTCCTCATTTGCATGCGAGATTAGTGATTCATAATAGAACCCCTCTCGGCAAAAATGCCAGTTGGCCGTCTGATGGTAAAAGTCTCGGTAAGAAGACGATGTGAATTGGATGATCTTTTCCTCCAACAATGTTTGGTACCACATGCAAGTTATCACCGTGGTACCAACTAACCAGTCTGAGTTTCACAGAGTTCATTAGCTCTGGGTGCGATAACGTGAATGCTTCAGCGCTGGCCAATAAAAAAGGCCCTGTTCTCTATGAAAAACCACTACAGCCATCACAGGATATGGTGATGTTATCCGAGTGAGATCAGGCAGGCAGCTGACCTGTGCGAAGGAGGTCTGTGGGTTCAGCATGAGGTTGCGGAAGGTACGTTTGAGCACCCATTTGAACTGGTGGGCGAAGGAAGTGTTGTAGGTGACGGTTCTGATCTTGGGCTGCCTGTTGCAGTGGCGGCCCTGCGTGATCTTCTCCAGCTCCTCCTTGGTCTCCCTGTGGTGAGTGGAGGTTTTATAGGCCTCCACCAGGCGCTGCTCGATGCCATGATGGAGCGTGCCGTCCTGAACGCTGTCCAGATCTGGAGGACATACACGCAAAACAATAAGCCACACCGACTACACGTGAGGGAGAGATATCTCAAAGGAAGAACATGGGATTCAGAGGGAGAAATACCCTCGCTGTCCTGGGATTTGCTTTGAGAATAAGCAGAAGAGTCTCCGTTGATGACATCCAGGAAGAAGTCAGCAGGGTTGTTATGGGGTTCACAAATGAATCCTGGGAAACAGAGTTCTCGGCATTAGAGCAACTGGCATGGGTTATTTGCAGCTGGAGAATTCCTGCCTGCACACTGAAACTCAAAGCTAGCTTCTCATTCCAAAAACAGTATGTACAAACAACATTCCTGCTATACTCGCCATAATTGGCAATAAGGCGTCTCTATTTCATTGACTAGAAGTTCACCCAAACCGACACGGCGCACGGACGCAGCACACAGTGACGGCGCATGAACACAGCGCACAGTCACGGCGCACGGACACAGCACACAGCACATGGACGCAGACACGGAGCTCCCACCTATGTCAGTGAAGTAGTCCAGAGCGCTCTGAGCAGGGCCGTGGTAGACCAGCCTGCCCCCCGTCAACAGCGTCAGGTTGTCAAACAGGCGGTAGATGGAGAAGCGCGGCTGGTGGATGGACAGGATGATGGTTCGGCCATGGTGCGACATCCTGCCAATGAGAAACAACACCCATGCGTGTGTTGGGGAGGAGGGCATATTTTTACATTAACATGAATGTGTGTGTGTGTGTGTGTGTGTGTACCTCTTCAGGAGTGACAGTACTGAGTTAGCTGTATTGGCATCCAGACCTGTTGTAGGTTCGTCCAGGAAAAGCACAGAAGGATCGATGATGAGTTCCATCCCTATGTTTGTCCTCTTCCTCTCACCCCCTGAAATCCCACGAATCAGCTGTGTCCCCACCTGTCACACAACCAATCACAGAAGCCCATTAAAATTCCACCCAGTAACACTTTAGATAAATGCTCTTGTTGATATACATTTGATCAAAATATGAAGTTTTAAAAAAACTAATTCTTAAGAACTTGTATTTGTTTTATTAAAACAAACACACATTTATTGTAAAGAATTTGCAGCAGTAATGTGTCTGTGTGTCTAAATCATTAGTCAGCAGTAACATGTCTGCATGTGTACGAATCCTAACCATGAGTCAGCTAGATATTTTTTCCTGTTCACTAAAACAGGAAGACTGTGTGTACGTGTGTGTGTGCGCGTGTGTGTGTGTGTGTGTGTGTGTGTCCTACCCGTGAGTCAGCAACTTTAGTCAAGCCCAGTTCTTGGATAACTCGTTCCACTTTCTGCTCCTTCTCCTTCTGGCTGATGGACATCGGAAGCCTCAGCGCTGCTGAGAAACGCAAATTCTCTCGCACGGTTAGCGTTCCCATAACAACGTCATCCTGTAGGAAGAAAAAAAAAATATCTGTGGAAGTGGAATGTGCGTTCCTGTCAAAAGCCCCACACACTGTAGTGGAACTGGACCGGCCCGTTATAGCATCTTGTGCCAGTCAGAACCAGATTTGGCCAGTCACGATTGATTAGTCATGGTTATGAGCTACAGCGAGTTGAAGTGATGCTACGAAGGCTGAACGTCAGCCGTTTCCTCTACAGCGTATTGTGGGACTGGAGACACTTCCACTTGAGCGATCGGCGTTCTTCTACGTGGACTGGGTAGAAGATAACGGCTCTTTCTGGAACCTCCACAGAATGGGTGTGTAAGTTCAGTGTGAGAAAGGAGGAAGCACGAATCGGACAACCAAGACAATAAATGAAAGATCAGCAGGCACACAGTTCAGCGTGTGTGTGTGTGTGTGCGTGCGTGTGTGTGTGTGGAGGTACCTGTACAACATATCCAGACAGACATTTGAAGTTGGGCGGCTGTGGTGCTCCATCGATCAGCACCTCTCCAGTCAGCCCAGTGGGGTCTTTCCGCGCTGCCAGCACATCCAGGAAGCTTCATACAACGAAAACGCCAAATCACCACCTCAGCTCATCCCACCTCCCCTCCACATACCAGGCAGAATTAATACCAAACCACCAGTGGCGGCTCTAGGGTGGGGGGTTGGGGGGGGGGTTGTGTTGTGCCCCTGTCACAACATCCTTGGCCCCCCTAAGCCACCCCTAAATGAGGCGTGAGACACATCAATTTTGCGGTACCAGTATTGCCAACTTAGCAACTTTGTCACTATATTTAGCGAGTACTCAGACCTCTCGAGCTACTCTTTTTAGGGGGTTACGTCAATTAGCGACTATCGCCCAGACACGCCCTCCCCTACGGCGTTCGGTTCGCTTGAGTGAGAAGGGGAAGTGGTGAATTAAGTTAAGAGTTTCGGATAAATACACTCGATCCTTCAAACTGCATCCTAAAAACGAGAACAGACTCTCAAATACACAAAAACAAAGCACGAATACTTACGACGATTTTCCGCTTCCGGTGGCTCCTAATATGGCATTCAGTCCAGGTTTCATGATACCACTAGATAAAGAAAGAGAGGTGGTAATTATTGACTTTAATAATTAAATAAAGGCCATTTATTAACATCAGCAGTGACAGCATACCAATTCTCTTTATGCCCAATCGTGGCATGCTTTGCGTAAGCTTGTTTCAAGCTTTGATTGGAGTTTAGAATGCAAATATGCCTTATCATGGTTACAGAAATCCCTGAGTCATGGTAGGGTTGACCTTGCTCATTTTATTGCTTACTAGGTCACGATATTTCTTCCTGCAATGTCACGAAGAGCAGGGAAATGTCATCACCTTTCTAAGTAACCACACACACACACTAATTTCTGTTCTTTTCCTCACATGTAATTTATTTAATTAACTGTAGTTAATAGATATTAATGTTGTACAAGTACTGAATATAAAGCTTTGTGTCATTGAGCAGACACGTGTGTGTGATCCCTTATCTGAGGTGTTGAAGGCGAGAGTCCAGGGCTGGAATGTTATTTGTTTAAACTGTCCAGATCAAGTGTTTTGGATTGAATTTTCCTTTGAAATCTGCATTCCCACTAACCCATTGAAGGTAAATGTTTTTTCTTGTTTGATATTTTGCTGCTCTGTTGACTGTTTTATACAGATTTCATTGTTTTACATCCACTTTCATCTCAGACAATGGGTTGTTTATGTGTGTATTCAATAGTAGGAATCGTGCAGAAACATCAGTGATTGTCCAGGAGCATGTTTCAGTGAACAAAGGGTGTGTATAACTGGATGAGTGTGTCTTGTATACGTCTGTGATTGCTATGAACTGCATATACTGTATACGTCCATGTGAGATATATTCCACTTGTTTGTTTTTTCATTAACGCATGTATGTTTTCATAAGTGTTTGTTTAATTTTGCTTGGTTTGGGTAAGCTCGTTTATTCTTCCTCTCATCCTCCTCCTCCTCCTCCTTCTTTTCTCTGCCAGGTCTCAGGCTGCCATCTAATCATCAGAGTCCTACACACTTCCTTTACACCATTCTTTCACATCCTTTTCCACAGACACTCCCAGACCAGACCAAAATAGTGTCACGTCCACATTTCACACTGCTAGACCAGACCAAAAGAGTGTCACGTCCACATTTCACACTCCCAGACCAGACCAAAAGAGTGTCACGTCCCCACATTTCACACTGTTAGACCAGACCAAAAGAGTGTCACGTCCCCACATTTCACACTCCCAGACCAGACCAAAAGAGTGTCACGTCCCCACATTTCACACTCCCAGACCAGACCAAAAGAGTGTCACGTCCCCACATTTCACACTCCCAGACCAGACCAAAAGAGTGTCACATCCCCACATTTCACACTGCTAGACCAGACCAAAAGAGTGTCACGTCCCCACATTTCACACTGCTAGACCAGACCAAAAGAGTGTCACGTCCCCACATTTCACACTCCCAGACCAGACCAAAAGAGTGTCACATCCCCACATTTCACACTCCCATACCAGACCATAAGAGTGTCGTGTCCACATTTCACACTCCTGGGCCAAACGGACTCCCACTCTGATATAAAACCAGATCCTTCCTCACTTCATTATACTGATCTAAAAACAGACCCTTACTCACACCCTATTCCGCTAGCACTCCGTTATCAGGCAGGGCTGTTGCGTTCACACACCAGTGAGTGCAGGTAGTTCTGTCCCTAATGCCAGATTAACATGACATTACGACCAAATCCTGTCTCCAGACTCGAATCCAATGACTGACCTCAGATCAGAGTAAAAGTTTCACCATCGCCAACACATGGAAGACGTGTGTGGTCTGTGTCGTGTCCCACACTGCCTTGGCGAGTCATTTAGCTGTTTGATTGCTTATTTTTAGACATTTTTTGTAAACTCACTTGAGATCGACGAGGATGTCTTTGTGAGTGACCTTCCTTTTACAGAGTATTCCGCTCCTCACGTCGACGCGGTAGTGGATGTTATGGAAGCTGACCGTAGCCCCGCGAGGAGAGGCGGACTTGTGCGCTTCGTGCTTCCCATTCCCGAAGCCCCCGGCACTGGGGAGATGCGTGCTCTTCTCGGACATCCCGCTATTAAAACCTTGAAAAAGTTGTCGGGTTTATCATTGGTTAACTGGCTACTAACAACCTCCACGATGTTTTGATAATCAGACCGACTGCTTTCTAGGGCTAACCAAACTTCAATAATCTCTCTCGTCAAAGCTAACATTGCAACCCAACCTCGAATTAAATGCCCTTTTCTCTTTTAGTACAAAAGCAGCACATTTCGTTGGTTTTTAAAATAGATGCAAATATACGAAGTCCGTTACAGCATGTAAAAATGTTGGTCACATCCTGTTAACGTTTTCCACTAAGAATCCTGTGATGTTTTCAAAGGACATATTTTCACATAGCTTATTTCCAACACTGTAGGCTACATATCCACACCGAAACACGGAAACTGTCTTTTTGCTAAAAAATAATATCATTAACGCCTTGATAACCTTTAAGGCTTGGCTGCTTTATAGTTACCCTAAAATAGTCTTTCATGGATAAAAACACAACAAACCGCTAGTTCTGATATTAGTATAGCTACTTCCTGATTTTATTAATATTTTTACTTGACAACACTAAACTTTTTATTTAGTATTACCTCCAAAAATACTTACGTTACAGAGATTCCGGTTTCTCCGTCTCTTCGCAGAGTTGAATGCCGTATCCTGCAGAAGCTTCAGGTGTTTAACGTGACACTCACTGTGGCTGCACCGCTGGTGTTTGATAACAACCGCACGACGGTGTAATCGCGGGAGTCGCCGCACCGTACACGTGTTTCACATCTTCATCTGACCGACAGAAGAAACAGACTCAAGACGCGCGCCTTAACCTTTCAGAAACTACATGGATTTGGAACAGCGCTTGGAACGAAAATATATTCTTGTAGTTTGATCTTCGTTTAAGTACTATGCTATAAATTTTGCTCTTATGAAATCAGAGGGGGGTTTTTAGGTCAATTGTCATAATGATTTTTTTATTGTTTTACTAACTGACCGGCCGAGGTTCTTACACAACGTCTCGTAACCACAGTTGTCCGTCAGCGTGACTGGAGGCTTCTGTTTACTGAGCGGTTCAGTGTTTTGGACTCTGCTCCCATAAACCTTATCAGATCTGTCTCAGTACATCAGCAGAGATGTCCGCGAGGGTGGGAGGTGTGGGGGAAGAACACCTTTTGTCATTAACTATATATACTGTATGTGTGTTGAACGCAGTTAGGAGTTCGCATCTTACTCAAACTGTGAAAAATTAATATTCTAAACTAACCTCATGTGAATCATACTAACAACAGTATGTTAACTTAAACGACATACACCTAGACAACCCAACTCCACAATACTGAAATCACGATAAAGGTGCTGTCGCCCTTTCTCCTAAGCTAAGATTCAGATAAATAAAACTGGTTTACGTTGCTGTTTAGTAAGAGTCGTAAGCGTAACAGTGGCATCGCAGAGACACAGAAAGTCCCTGACTGCTCTTTCTGTCTTAAACAATTGTCGGACGCTGCTACATCTCCCTGTGGGCACATGCGTTGGAAGATTTCCTCAACAAGAATAAATACATTAGCACATGCAGCCACATACAAACCTTCTTTGCAGGATGGAGCAGTTGGTGAAGTTATGAACAGACTGAAAAAGGTAAATCTTCAGAGTGACCATCCCCCGCTGATCATGTCGGATACAATCAGAATGAGTTTTTTTGGCCAAGTACACAGACACAGGAAATTTAATTACGCCTGTTGGTAACGTTTAAGCAGTACACACAATACACGATATACAGATTGTGTACAAGGCCAACAATATACATAAAGAACCAGACTGTGGAGTAGTGTTAACATCAGTAGTGAGTGAAGTAATACAAAGCACTGTACTATACATTACTGTAGGTGTGAAGCACTGCATCATGGGTATTAGGGGAAAAGAGCATAGCAGATTGTACTAATTAGCAAGGAAATTTGATGTTTGATTTGTGATATGGTGATATAAGCTGTTAAATTCTGCCTGGTATATTACTTCAGCCGTGCACTGGCAGCTTCTGGAGGCCAGTGAAGGCGATGCAGCAGTGTGGAGTAATGTGTGATCTTCAGCCAACATGCTTCATACTGGATCAGCTGTAGAGATCTGATGGCCATAGAGGAAGACCAGCAAATATCGAATTGCAGTAGTCAAGCTTAAAGATAATGAGAGAAGGCACAAGCACCTGGTTAGCTTCCTGTGAGAGAAAGGGCAGAATCCTTCATAAATTGCACAGAAGAAATCTGCATGACCTGGTCAGGTTTGAAACATGAGTTGAGAATGATAACTTGATAAATTAGTTGATAAATGATAAGTCAAGTCACAAGTCTTTAGGCTGGAGTTCAAGTCAAGTCACAAGTCTTTTGGCTACAGTCCAAGTCAAGTCTCAAGTCAATACCAGGATAAGCTTAGGGACAGGAGATAGAAAATATCGTTTTTATATATTAGCTGTATTAATGGCTAAGTGGCTAGCATAAACTAAACAAACCTATCTGGGTGTGTTTTCAGGTGCCTTATGAAGTTTGATGTGGTCGTTCCAGTGTTTACATGTTGCCATCCTTTGATCATGTCTAAGGATTTTAAACTCCCTATAGCCAAAGGCTACCACATACGTAACTCCAGCTGTAGCCATGGCAACATCGTTTGTTTACATTTGATGTTCCTCTAGATTGGACGTAACCATATCCATCTGAGTCATGCTGAGAGAACAGAGAGGATTGTGTGGTTAACTGTGTCAAAGAAGAATCAAGACAAAGGAAAGTTAGACCTGGTTCTGGATGAGGAAGAGTGACAATTGATTATATACTGCTCATGCAAGAACCTTTGAGAGGAAAAAAGCATGATATCAGTCTTTAATTGATTATGTCAGCTGTCATGTGTGGCCATCTTTAGGACTGGTACCACCCTGACAGTCTTGAATGCGATAGGTCCAAGTTCGAAAGATCAGGAGTTGCTGATGGTAGAGATAAATTGAAGCAAATCTCTTGAAATTGTCTGGAATCGAATCGAAGGAATTGGATCCAGCATGCATGTAGTGGGGTTGTTGGAAGTCATGAGTTGAAGGATTTTGTCTGTGGCGAGATGAGAAAGAATCCATAACTAGATGTAGGGGTATGAATACTGGTGGTCGGCACTTTTGGGTGATGCCATATGGATGGTGTAATGCCCCCATCACCTTTAAAATGTCATTGGAGTGAATGCTAGCAGGAACACATGGTTATGGGGCCCTGGGCACAAGTAGGGGAAAAGGCATGCTGACTTCATATCTGTATATTTGGGCCCCCAAAGTTTGCTGGGATTGGTGTCCTATTATGGACACTTTGGAATTTTATGGCCATCTCTACCTCCCTATTCCTGGTGATGGTGTAAAACAGTTTCAGCAGTCCATTAAGGTCCATTAAGCATTTAGGCTTTTCTGCATCATACTTTATGCCAGTTCCAGGTTGGTGTTTCTGCATGTCAGCAAACAGTTTACGGTGGATATGGACATCAGCAATGGGGGGATTGACATGGTGTTCCAAGGCTCCAAGGTCCACCCTCATTCATGTGCAACATCCTTCAGCCGCAACAATGGTGGGCAAAGATCATTCTGCAATAAGATGCAAATCACTGAAAATTCACCTAGGCATCTATGATGCTGTGTGCTTATGATCATCATTCCCATCAGTGTTTGTGATGCAATTTGGACTCCAGCTGTGAACAATTGTCAATGTGTCATTTAGGCTATTTAGCTGTTAGCTGAACCTAAAATAATTACATGAAAGGCACACTAACACTAACAAGTGTTTGTGTGTGTAACTTTTTGGAGGCATGAACTATGACACCATTAAACTGGGACAGATAAGGGTGGAATGACACAACCCTTTAAAATACAGGAACAATCATTGACCTCACTTTACTTCTATGACACTTGTTGACATGCAGCAATAGTTTAATTGGTCTGAGGTTGCTAAGGTGGGCGGGGCAGAATGTGACGTGAAGTACATCAGAGAGATGGTACAGTAAGGGGGCATCATAACCATGTCACTCATTACTAATGAAGGAGGCAATTGCACAATTGTATTAATAAAGCCAAATATTTAACAATTTTTCAACAGGCTCTTTGAAATTATTAAATAATTATTATTATAATTATTATTATTATTTTAGATAGTGGATACTAACAGAATTTAAATAAAAATTGAGGGTACGAGTTGAAGTGGATAAAGGTGATGGAAGAACATAAGCTCCCTAAAAGATTCACCAGGCCTGGCAGAAGACAGTTGAAAATGCCCCGGCTTGATTCAGGGGGCCCGGGGATGTTCCTTATTAATAAGAACATCATTTCTGTTTCAGAAGGGTTTACTTACATGCCACGTTATAAAGCCAAGAAATTTTCAGTTATTACTTTTTTATGCCTTTTACGGCTATATATGTGTGGATACTTATGTAGACAAGGTTACATTTGAAGTACATTTATTTCCAAGAAAAGTAAGCTTGTTAGTCCGAGATCTTTCAATATTAACTTTAGTTGCGTCCTAGTTACATCACATTTCACTAGGCTATCAGGCTCGATGATTTGCTTCCTTATCACATTAAATTCATATCTTAACTTTAAATAATTACAGGATAGCTATATGTGGACCGACATTGTACAGGTGTAACGTAGGCCTAATCTGGACACCTGGTTCACCGTCTGTCCAGGTTTTCCTGTAATGGGCACATGCATAACACATACGCGTACGCTACTATATTTTTATGATGCTTCTATATGATCTGCTAAGCCATATGGAATAATGGGGTGCCCAACGCAGCTGTAGGACCAGACATGGAGTCTCGTAGCAACACGCTTTCCGAGAGACTAATGACTTCCACTGCGGAATACAAAGTGTCTGTGCTAAACTACCACCATCAACAGGTGCAGTGTTGTGTCACGAACAGGTTATTTTAAACCACAGACCATTCATTTATTTATGGCGTTCATGTGACATCCTCCATTGTGCTGAGGTCAGTGCATGGACCAAGTTAAAAGCTAAACAGTGATAAGACTGAAATAATAGTCTTCTACTATTCCCCTACCTGACCTGTAGTTTTCATTTGATGCTGGTTCGTCATTTTCAAGACTGATCAAATGATTCTGAGCAGGATGATGTTTTTCGACTACATTTTCTTGATGTTTGCAGTGCAATGCAGGTCTATTTACAACCTTAAATATCAGAATTAGCAAACGTCCCTAACAGTCTGCGTTGTCTACACACATGACTCAGGTAATAATTACTACGTCTACACATATGTGTACAAAGAGCTGGAGTGATAATGAGCCGGGTTCATTTGAGGTTCCCTGAGGCCTTCATAAGGAATTATGTGTGTGTGTGTGCACATATATATATATATATATATATATATATATATATATATATATATATATATATATATTCAGGTACTGCTGACTAGAACAAAATATCTCACATAATCCACAATGATCGCTACACTGACATTACAAAATAGAATTTTCAGTGATTGTAAACATGTCATGTTTTACCTTTAAGCGACCATTTAATAACGGATTCTTCACAAAGAAATGCTTTTGAGTGGTTAAAAGTAAATCTGATGTCTGCACCAGTGCAGGTGTATCCTGTCCCAAGCAGAAGATCCGTGTTAGAGAGACTAGTGACGTGAGGACTGCAGCGGTGTTATCGCAGGGAGAGTCTGGGTCAGAGTGTAGTAACCTTTGCCAGTAGTGCATGGACTGAGCAAGAATGCAAATATCAAAGTTGTTGTTGAGTATAGTGTCCTTTTCTAAGTGTCAAACACTACCTTCTGGACAAGGAGCTTATGTTGCACACAGATCATGTCTTGTTGCGATGGCTCTATAATTTGGAGAGATTTGCATTGGCCGGGGATCTCCTACACTAATGCAGCTGCCTTGGCCAGACGCCCTGGTAATGAGGCTCCTTTGGGATCAGAGTGGTGGTGAGATCCTGCCTATAGGGGAACCTGTTTTAAAGGTGAAAATCTAGTGCCTCACTGGTTTGCGATTTCAGGCTTGCAAACAGTCAGGTCAGTGTAAAGGATGAGGAGGAACCACACTGTTTATGGTATTATCAGTGTATGAAATATGAACAATTCATGAAATATTGATATTTATTTGCTGGTCTCGACAATCAGACAGCCAGCAGGTGCTACTGCCAGAATATCTTGAAGACCTGAAGTGATTGATGGGAACTTTTGTCAACTTCCTGCATAGTGATAAACCGTTATACATTATACATTCCTCCCTGTGTAGGTCTCTTCAAACTGAACACTTTCACTCTGGTTTGTAGTCTTCTCATAAAATGGCAGAATTCCTTGTATAGTCCACTTTGAGGGAAATAGCATATGAATGACAACATTAAAGAACCTAGTCAAATACTGGCTAAACAATATTCACATTTTACTGTCTGTCAAAACAGATCAGGCGGAGCTCATTGTCCCATTGTGCCCTTTTCACACCAGTGTGGAAATAAAAATGGTGCATGTTGACATTTTTACTGGGTTTAAAAAAAAATAGTCCTTGCCCAACGTGCTGGGAAACTAACCCATTCCCTTCCCAAGGCAATCAGAAAGCCTTCAAATGTAACATTTTAATAGACAAACTCCAACATCACCTGACCATCCTTCATACTGCTGAGTGACACCAAGCTTCATTCAGAGGTTTTCATTCAGAAGCAGGGATGAGCACCCCACCAAAGTATCAAAGTGGATACCAGTTCATTTCAAACATTTTTTACCCAAAGGAACAATAGCTTCAATTTCAGGTTATTCCACATAAGTAGTGGAAAATGGTCCTGAACAGAACGTACATTATAAGTACTAGGAGCAGAACAGAGAGCCCTCGTAGAGGACCATGTCCTGTCTGACATATTCAGCACGAAATCTGCACAGAAATGCAACAGCAATAATGTGAAGTATTACAGCAGCTCATCTGGGAGACTGCAGTGCAACATGCTGGTAAGATTAAAGCCATGAGTCCGATTCCCATGGGTCTGATTCCCAAGGCAGCACATGTGCCGACATATGGTAGATAAGGTGGTCTGTAAATGAGTGAAAACAGAACACGTAGCCTTTTTAAAAGGGGAATATCAAAAGCTGATTGATAATTTACCAAGGACGTGACCATTAAGGGCTGGTGGATCATCAACCACTCTGAACAAAATGTCTGATTTAAACAGATTATTCTGCCATTTCCTTTCTTCTGTTTATTTATGTTAGACATTATCTGCGGTCGGCCCAGTCCCACATTCTCCATCTTGCATCTGCAGACATTTGGGTGAAAACCCGTTAAATCACAGCTGGAGAAGGGGACCATCTCCACACTAAAAACATATAGTACCATATTGAAGCATTTTATAGGGAAGAATATACCATTCATACACGCAGTAAATATCACACCAGACAGTCTCCAGAGCCAGAGGACGGCTGCAGGATGAGTGTCCTGTGATCTGTGGCCGTGATGCCTCCGACATCGTGTTCCTTTATGAATGTAGGTCTAGCTCTGTTAAAGAGTCCTTACCCAATGATGACATAGAAAAACATGTCCTAGCACCTAGTGTCCTATTTTTAAACCCCACTCACCAGATAATAGACATAAGAAGCTCAATCATATTCTTCATTCTAAAAGCTGGTTTCACATATATTAAGCCTACACACACACACACACACACACAAGTCTTATAAAGCAGAATGTTTATGATATATTTATTTCAACAGACAATGCAGTTGAATCCTAAAGAAGCATTAACCTGTATAGAGAACACACTGCCCTCCAGTGGTTGTTCCTGGTTACAAGCCTGCAGTGCAGCATGAGAACAGAAATCAAAACACGCATTAACAGAAGCAGGAAAGGCAAAGTAACTGTACAGTAACTGCAGGGGAGCGACTTGCACGTGTACTAGAGGCTGAAGCAGGGCCCGCCGGCTGCTACATCCTATAGGTGGGTGTGCAGCGTTGTGAGATACCATTACTGCCATGGAAACAGATGAACACGTACTCTGTGCTTCAAGCAGTGGTTCCTCGAGCACTCAAATACAGGACTGCGTAGTATTCCACCCTCTCCAAAGCCCAAACTTCAATAACACATTATTCATCTACAAATGTACATATTTAAACTGCCCAGTTGCTTGGAAGAGGATTTCAAGGAATTCTGGGGGTCTCCCCTCTCCTTCTTTCAGCTTCTCATTGGAGGGGAATCGAGCCCGGAAGTGTCAGCTAGGAACACGCCTAGATTTAAAGTGCAGATGGAAGAGGGCGGGACAGCACAGACGTGAGAGTGGGGGGGGGGTGATGTGGAGGATGGCTGGGAGGGTTTAGCGGAGAGACGGAGAGAGAGAGAGAGAGAGAGAGGAAGACAGGAGTAGGAGGGCAGTAGAAGAGTGAGACAAAAAAAAAAGAGACAACCTAAAAACAAAATGAAAATCAGCAATAGAAAAACAGGGGGGAGGGGAGGAGGAGGTGGAGGTGGTGGAGGAGGAGGATCAGTCTCCGGAGCGGCAGCAGGCCCTGAAGCCACACTGCAGATTCTGACATCCACTGGCGAGATCAGCATGGGGACCTGCAGGCAGACGGAAGGAGGAAGAGAGAGACAGTCACAGCCAGCAGGGGGAGCACAACTACCTCAAACACCCGCTAAACGTAGCAGAACGGCACAGGGAACGAACCACATAACGCAGGGAACGCCACATAAGTCAAGGTTCACCTTACAGAACACGTTAAAACAGCCGAAGTGTATTCTCTCACTGTGCTTAGCTAACATGTAATCTTAAAGGCATATTTCAAGAAACATACACAGATGCAAAAGGAGGTCACCTGACGTACATTTGAAGTGAACTGGCCTGAAAACCGTTCAAGGAAACAGATTTAGTGGTTGTTGCACAGAGATGAAGAACAAAAACACCAGCCCTGTGCACCAGACTGCAGACACGACGGTCTCAGTGTGAAATGCACCAACATGCATCTATTTACCATCTGTGCTGATGGAGGTATAGAGACAGGAGTCCATCACTGAATCTACTCGTTTACGCTCATATAAAGGTAACTGAACTAAGGACAGGAGGGTAAACAGACCCAACGACTGCACCGCCTACCTGACCAATCACGTCACCACAGAACTACAGGGGTTGGTGAAGTCCCACGTTAAGCTTGGAGATGCTGAGCATTTCTCCCCGGACGAATAACAGCAATAAATGCCCTGCAAACTCACGCGCCTCAGCTCACTGACACCACTCCGCTGCCCCGGCGCCCAACGAGCTTCACTCAAAAAGGAGCTTCGCTCGTGCTAGAGAAAATGAGAAGCTCCGATCTCAAAGCGCCCAAATCCGCTCTAACCGGGACAGAAGGGGCCGCACTCACGTACCCCTGTGGATCAGGCGGCTTGGCTCTAGTAAAGCAGGACAGCCGCTCGTGTACCTGTGTGGGGTGTAAGAAAGGATCCATATCCCAGTCTAGAAACTACTGCGCCTCATACTTACCTTGGTGTACTGTATACCCATCAACATCTCAGGTCAGGGTGGAGTGAGTCGTGTTAAGCACTATTTACACCTTTGGTTCACAAGTGGTTACATGTCTACATGAAAACCAATCAAATACCTCCCATTAACTACCCCCCAAATAACACAGACGTCATACATGCAGACACCCGCCTTAACATCCAAACAGCTGAGGAGAAAATTCACATTCAGAAAACATTAGTCTTTGAAACTGTGCTAAACACAGCAATCGTACTCACCAGAAGCTGTGAATGTAGAGTAGTGTGTGCTGTGTATGTACATTTTTTTAGCAGTCATTGTAATAGGATGTGTATACGGTCTGTGACCATTAATGTGTTAAACTGTCACAGAGTACAAGATTGTGTGTGAGAGCACGTGAGAAACTAGCAGTCTCGTCAGAGCCGTTTTTGAGCAGGGACGTGTGTTTGTGTTACCGTTGATGTTATCGCAGTAGTAGAAGTGTTCGTAGTTAAGGGTGGGACAGACGGACACCAGCTCCTGTAGTCCCACCTCTGTGATAAACAGGCAGCCTGAGAGGTTCAGATGCTCCAGTAGGGGGAGCCCTCCTCCCTGAGACAAACATCTACAGGAGTCAGACATACACACAGCCAGACACAGGCACACACATGCACACACACGCACACACGCACAATAGTCACGTACTAGAAACAGATCTTCCATCTTCATTCATGCTGCACCAGTGACACGTTTTAGTAAATCAGTTTTTCTTTCCGACTCTCTGAACTGTGAAATGTGCAATGCATTGTGGATGACTTGCTCTTAGAAAAACAGGACCCTGACTCTTGATGGGAGATTTACGACGTGGCCATTATCTGAATTTATTAAAGCTGATTTGTGCCAGATGTGTGAGGCTGCTGGAGCTGACAGACCAGTGTGTAGAACCTCAAACCCACTTACGGATTCAGACCAGTGTGTAGAACCTCAAACCCACTTACGGATTCAGACCAGTGTGTAGAACCTCAAACCCACTTACGGATTCAGACCAGTGTGTAGAACCTCAAACCCACTTACGGATTCAGACCAGTGTGTAGAACCTCAAACCCACTTACGGATTCAGACCAGTGTGTAGAACCTCAAACCCACTTACGGATTCAGACCAGTGTGTAGAACCTCAAACCCCTACGGATTCAGACCAGTGTGTAGAACCTCAAACCCACTTACGGATTCAGACCAGTGTGTAGAACCTCAAACCCACTTACGGATTCAGACCAGTGTGTAGAACCTCAAACCCACTTACGGATTCAGACCAGTGTGTAGAACCTCACTTACGGATTACACTAGTGGGGTGTGGGTGTGTGTGAGGGGGTCAGACGTGCAGTACCTCAGGCCCAGGTCTGTGATCTGATAACATCCTGACAGGCTGAGGAACCTTAATGATCGAGAGGTCCCTGATTGGTCAGTCCTGTAGTCGCCCTCGGAAGGGCATGTAGTCCGAAAAGCAGCGCTGCCCCCTGTGGGCTGGGAGGCGCACTGCGCTCCTTTCACTGTCCTGACTGCAGTGTCTGAACTGCAGCATGTGGAGTGGCCACACTTCACGTCTCCCAAAGCGCCGTACAGCTGCCGCCAGTAGGAGGAGCCAGGGCCAGTGACGTAGCTCCGCCTCTTGCTCCGCCTGCAGCAGCAAGACCCGCCTCCTGCCTGCAGCTGCAAAATACTTCCGTGTTCTCCGTCCTGCGCGGACACGCCCCCTCGTCTGCTCCAATCCGCTGCGTCCTCGATGTCCGCCAGCTCAGCCGGATCCAGAACCCAGACGGGACTGCAGCCCATGCCCCGCCCACCGGGTCTCCGCTTATAAATGAACGCCTGTCGGGTTCGGCCCATTGAACAGGTGGAGTGCTCGTCCAGAAGTCTGATTGGAGATGGTGCAGCCTTCAGAAGCTTGGCCCCGTGGCCGGGGCTGTTCTTGGAGCAGGGGGGTATGGTCAGGTCACCTATGGCTAGGGACAGCCTCTTGAGGGTGTGGTCAGTGATCTTCTCACAGCCTGATAAGTCCAAATGCTCAAGTGAACGACACGCCCCCAGCTCCGCCCAGCTAGGCAAAGAAACGGGAATGTCCGTTAGCAGCATCGCTGGGCTTAAAACATCAACCATCTCTCTAGAACTACACCCTGAAAGATTCCTGCCAGTGAAGTCCTTATTCTATACTGAAGGGAAAGAAAATAGAGAGATTTATGGTGAAACACTCACCTGTCAAAGGCTGAATCTGTGATATCGGTCTGCGTCAGGTCTAGGTGTTTAAGTTTTGGGCACAGACTGAGGATCTGACGCACCTGGCGGTGGAAAATCAGACAGGTGTTAAAAATAAACATTTTATCCATCGTTTACACTATGGCCACCTTTCAGGTTTCAAGGCACAATTTTATTCAAATACAGACCCTGTATACTGGATAAAGTCCAGTTTGCCCTGAAGGCTGAATTTGCTAGACTTCTCTATGAAATCTAAGGAACTAATTTTTGCTAAGTTTTAAGTTTCCTTAGTGGGACCTTTAATCCAGCTAATAAACTTAAACCCATCGCTTGGTGTCAGTTTGATTTCTTGGCTATACATTATATACTGAAACACTGTTACCCCATCACGAGTGTCAGGAGGAACCTGAACAGAGAGGAAGGGCGTGTACCGGGAGGCGTTTACAGCCCGACTGATCTCAGCACCTGCTCACCACACTCACCATTTTGCTGGAGACGGTCACACTGTAGGCCAGGCTGACGGTGCGGACGGACGAGCCCACGGCTGGGAGAAGGTTCTGGATCATTCCATTCAGGAGCCTCTTCTCCTGTCTTACGGTGTCCATGGCCAGCGTGTCCTCACATGCTTCTTCTATGCACGCGTGCACACGCACACGCACACACACACACACACACACACACGAATATTGCAACCACTTAGACATTCATTGTCCAGATATACTTCATACTAAGGTCCAGAAGTTCAGTGTTAGTAGTACTGCCAACAAGAAAATGTTACATTATTGCTGATTTATCCATGACAATCCAACATTTTGACTAATATCAGTGCTGACTGTAGAGTAGCCTACAGAGTCGCTAGTTCCAGGGGGCAAGTGGACACACACACCAGGGCTAGGCATAAAAATAAGAGACAGAACTGGGTCCAAGTACAAAAGGCTCTTGCAATTCTCCATGACTAAGCAGCAAAAAACAAACACCCACTACAAGCGCACGCCTCCCTGGAGCTGGAGATCTGCGCAGGCTGCCAGATGTTACCTGACTCGTCCACGTCTGCGTCCTCGTCCCACTCTTGAAAGGCTCGTCCCTCGTCCCGCAGGTTCTGCACCCACTCTTCATCCGGACCCTGGTCCAGCTCCGACGGGGGGCCACAGTAATGATCACCTAGGAAACGCGCTCCGTTACAAGTGCCTGCCAGAAACTCATTATGAGGACGCACTGTTTACGCTGGGACCATCACGTCAAATATTAACAGGGTCGCAGCTGCTCGCAGAGAAAAATCATTGTAGACTGATGAGAAGCAGCTGAAACCTAGAACCCCCGTCACTCGCGCCTAGAACCCCAGTCACTCGCACATAGAACCCCAGTCACTCGCACATAGAACCCCAGTCACTAGCACATAGAACCCCAGTCACTAGCACCTAGAACCCCAGTCACTAGCACCTAGAACCCCAGTCACTAGCACCTAGAACACCTAGAACCCCAGTCACTAGCACATAGAACCCCAGTCACTCGTACCTAGAACCCAGTCACTCGTACCTAGAACCCCAGTCACTCGTACCTAGAACCCCACCCTTTTAACTCCTGCCCACACCTCGTTCCAGCAACTCATCCCAGTTAACGGACAGTGAAGCAGCGTGGACCCTCACCTCGCGCCCAGCGGGCCGGGTACAGGTGTCTCCAGAGCGAGCCCGTTTGGACCAGCTCCGCCCAGGCACTGCACACCTGGCTGCAGCGGCACAGGTCGGCCGGGCCGAGGTACCGGAACAGGCGCACCAACACCTCGTCCGGCAGCACGGAGATGTGCGTGTGCACACCGCCCTCCGCCTCTGCTGGACAGGAACCACACACACAAACGACTGACAGGGAGCACAGACGCCGCCATCTTGGCTAAAGCAGCGCTAGGCCTGGTGGGCTTGGCCTGCAATGCAGCTTTACAAGCCCCCTGCTGAAAACGACAGGATCCTGCAAGAACAGCCTGCACTGTGTTAGTACATTTTTTAGCATAACATTTGCTAGATCATGTGACCTGATCATGTGACCAGCGTAATTCTAAACAGTCACAAAACAACCATTACACTGAAGCACAATGTTATTTATCAGAGGGCTCATTTGTTAATTGCAGCTTTCTGCAATATCCCTACTGCATAAGACAATATTACAACAATGAATATTTCAACAAAAGATGCCCCTGTACTGCCCTAGTTTGGGCAAGTCTGGACAGAAGGATGTTACAAAAGCCTCAGTGAACTTCATTAAAGGCCATTTAAATAAAGGACATTCCAATAAAGGACATTTGACCTTTGACATTGTCACACGTGTGTTTTTGGTGCACTTCTGCGGCTGTGTTAGGGCTGCAGCAGGCACGTGTAGGTATGGGATTAAATAACCAGTTATGCGCCTGGTAATTTAATCCCATACCTACACGTGCCTGCTGTGCTCCAAACCCCACATCTGGGCTGCTACCAAGGACAGTTGGCACCAACGGCGTTAACTGAGCGCTAATGCCAAATGGGACAGGGCTGGTAAACACCACCCACGTGCTGCGATCGGGCCAGGGGCCTCCGTCAGGGGCCCCTCCCAACTGCTCCTGAAGGTGGGTGCGTGAGGTGGCTCACCGTCCTCGGTCTTCTCGTGGTCGGAGTACTTGAAGGCCTTGTGCAGCTCCTCGGCCTGACTCCACACGTTCAGGCCCTTCAGCACCTCGGCCGCCGCGTCCCACTGCTGCTGGCTGCAGTGCTGTGCGATCACCTGCCTCTTAATGGCCTTCAGCTCGTCGTACGTGAAGTACTCCATCAGCATGGGCTGGAACACCTGAGTCAGGTGCGCCCGACAGGTGGGGTGGGGGTGGAGAGGGACGTGGACAGGTGCGATGATATTAGAGGAGGGTATAAATACATAACAGGCTCTCTGTGAGCAGGACATTGTGACATAGCTGAGCAGAGAAGAAGTGCGACACACCCTTCTCTTTCATCAGCTGGATTATAAGGTTAGAGTTACTCAGGACACAGCCGTGTTCTCGGCAACCTGACATTTTGGACAATTTGACAGACGAGGTCAGCATGAGCCTCTCTGCCAGGTGCGGGGTGATGAAGATGGGCTCCTACCTCCTCCTCCTCCTTCATGTGAGGGAGGAAGTCCTGGGTGAAGGCCTCCAGACGCTCCTTCAGCTGCCGCGCGTAGTTCAGCTGCTCACACTCGCTCTGCCGAGGTCAGGGGGGCAAAGGTCAACAAGATGGTCAGCCACATACAAATGACCAATCCAGCACACACACACACACACACTCGACCTCTCACGCATCACGAGAACGGGATGGCAGGTACGTACGTACACGTACACACACACACGGATCAGTCTTAATGAACGCTCCCTAGGTGAAATCAAACATCTGTAGTCCCGGTGCAAGTGTGTTGAATTACTTCCTTACTACAAACCCACTAAGGGGAGTTTCAGTTACACCTCCCCATGACATCACACAGGAGATCATGACACATTAAAGCCATTACATAAATACTGTAATTACAAACGTCCAACTGGGAGTCCAAGAATCCATTCAGGCCAAGTCTCATGGAAAATATTTTCATGTACATTTCTCTGAAAATGAATACTCATCAAACGCTAACGTATGTACGTGAAGTCCACGGGCGTGTGCACCATAGTAAGCCAGACCTCGGTGGGGTCGGGGTGCTGCTGCAGGGTTGCAGCTGTTATGATTTAAAGGCAAGCACAGCCGAAACGTACGACATTCACAACTAATGAGAAAGAGCACACTCCATTTAGTCCATACGGATCTTTTCTTGAAGAACTTTTTTTTCCTTTCTGGAACATTATACACACAAAAAAAAATTCTTTTAAATCCCTCCTACAAGCAAGAGTCATTCTTGCATGAGGCTGGTTGTACTGAAAAAGGCGACAAAGCTAAACCTCCCGAACTGTGCTGCGCAGTAGCACAACAGGCTCATCTACTCACAGAAAAACATCAGCACGCAATTTTATGCATCATTTTCCATCATCTCACATTACTAAGCAACTCTACACCAGACAATGATCATATTTGATGCATGGAAACCCCCTCCCCCCCTCCCCAACACACACACTCATTCGTCCAAGTGAACGCACTACAGACGAACAAACACCTTGAAATTAATGTGTTTGAGCAGGAACGTGATTCAGGTGAGCACATCACATTCTTTTTGTTGTTGATAGACAAGTCATGCATGCAACAGGCTTACACTGCACAGCCTTTCATAAACTACGCATCTTTGTTGCAATAAAAACGTTGTTGAAATACGGAAGTCTCCACGTAGGAACAGGTCAGGCGTGTCATTTACGTGCTGTCCCATACGGTGCCACAACAGCCTGAGTCATCCCTGTACAGCAAAGACACAGTCCCCACCCTGCATGGCACAGACAGCTGTAGCTCCGCCCCACGAGCAGGAGGACAGGAGCTGACCTGGGATCAGAGTCGTTTGTTGCTGCCTTGCTCCTTGCCTGGCAAATCAGTCACAAAAACTGATCAGAGATCAGGATTTCTGTTCTGAAATGCTTTTTGGCAGCTGAAAAGCCAACACAGCACAGGTGACATTAAACTAATAATGGCTCACTCAGTCGCCACCATTTTGGGATTCGCAAAACAAAACACAGTTATGTGATTCCAACTCACATATCTTAGACACACAAGATTAATTAGGCAAACTAGATGTGCTAATCAAAATTATATCTTCACCAAACACTAAAAGCAAATAAGCAAACGTTCCTCAATCTTTCCAGTTACTGAAACAAACCAAAATGGCCTCATTTCACTTGGCTTTACCAAGTGGAAAATTCTATGATTGGCAAACTAAGATTGGGAAAGTCAGACCACTTTACTGCAGACTGTTTCCCAATCATGGGGATTCACCCAAGCTAACCAAAGACACGGATATTTGCAGCAGCAATCCACAAAGGCCTTAAAACAAACGGCTTTTAAAACCCAGAACTGCAAAACAAATAACCACACTAACCAAAAATGCAACATCTGTACATTTTCCACAGTTTTCTAGCATTATTTTAGAAGCCTAAAAAAACTGACCTGCCGTTTTTAGCAACTTTCTTACCCCCAACTGGGGCCCACATTGATGCAAGCAACACCTCAGCACAGTTTCACCTGCCTGATAACTGACACTGTACACCCGAACCTTAAGCTGAGCTACAGGACCTATGGCTCGCAACATGCCTGTGCTAGGCAAGGACAGACATATGACCTTCCACAGTCACTTTCTTCACACCTAGGAGCAAAGTTAAAACAGAACACAAACACGCACAACGCACGCACCTCGACATTCCTGAGGCCTTTCTCGAAGAGCGAGAGCATATCTGAGAGTTTGTTGTCGGAGTGCACGTTGTAAATGGTGCGACTCCGCTGCTGCAGCTGGTCGATGATGTACTCGTTCTCGATCTGCTCGTGGATCTTGAACACCTTGAAGGTGGCACAGAGCGTCTGGAGAAATGCGCGGAAGTCATTGTTGTTGGAGAAGTTCGTCTTTGAAAGCTGTTGACGGAACAGAAAAAGGAGACGTGTTGACATCTACATTAGGAAGTTGACTACTGCACAGGCCGCAAAAATCCCAATTTGAGCGTGCCGTTACCTCTCCACAGCCACAAAACGACGTGTCAACCAGAAACGTGTGGGACGTGATGAGCAGATCCCAGTGTTTACTTTACAGCTTACTGTAAAGCCGTTACATAACTGCAGTAAATCCAGTCACTGGTGCACTGTCTTTATTCAGATCAAATTCATACATACCCACAATACAGGCCTACAAGTCGTTTTGTTAATAACAACCATAACATTCTCAGAAGTTTTAAACTGCAAATTAAATACAAAACAATAATATTTAGATAGTTGAATTGTTTATTAAGGCATTAAATGTCTGATGCTTGCATTCATCATACCAATTCACGCAGGACAAAGTCGCCAACCCTTCCTTTCAGTATCTCCATTTATACACCTGGCCCAGTGATCAGTCATGGTTGAGCCCACTTATGTAACCCATCCAAAGCTCTTCTGGTGCATGACGTATTACAGATACTTTTTTTACTTAAAATGGACACGGCTCGAAAAACATATTAATTAACTAGACACTTCACTCATAATTAAATTTGATACGGACTACTTCAGAAACCAACAGCTAGCGATGTAACAAAATAAACATGGAGGCCTGGTGGCACCCATCTGCCATCACGTAACGCACGTACTAAACTAGCCCGCAAAGAACTTCACTGGCTGACAATATAGCCACTAAGCTAACCCTCGTCCTAGTCTGTCAGGTGGCCGTTTAAGGACAAGTATGATGTTTTCAGAAATCGAAAAAAGAAATAGAACGGTTGAATAATATATTGTGATAGTAAATTCCGAAAAAGCTGCAATCTGTAGCTAGCAAACACGCATTATCTAACGCCACAGACTTATCTAGCATATCCTAGCGAGAGAATTCACCTGGTAAATAGAAACAGGAAACTAGGGGGTTCCTTTTACTAGCTGTCTGTAGCAGGTTTGTTTTGTTGTAGTCAGATATTTTTGTCAATATCAACTAACTAACAAACCAAAATGTTAGCGAGCTTAAGTAACTGCCTGTCGAGCCAGACCCAGAGCTACCCTGTCAAGTATCCGTTGAGCGCATCCGTACACTGTAGTACGTTAAAAACTGCGTGCGATTGTGGATTGTTTTGGATAATCCGCCAGCAATTCGGGTTTAGACACCGATTTACTAACTAGCTGTTCCGGCAAATGTACAAGAACACTCGAAGTGTGAGTTAATGTGGCGTTGGGTTGCTAGCTAACTAGCTACGTATTCCAGTGAGCTAGGCTAGCTAGAAACATAAAGGCCAGCAGTTAGCTGGGGTTAGCATGCTAACACTGCCTGCTAACTAGTGCATGCTGCCTACTTAAAGATTACCACTATGGACGACAGGATGCAACATTCTTTTTGAAGACGTACTTTGTCGCAGTACAGGCCGACCAGCTGTTTCATCCGCCAGTGTGGGCCGGTGAACACGTCCACCTCGTCGGGGAAGGGCGCCATCGCACTCCATGGACAACGGCGAAATCCGCTCGTCTGCGTTGCTACGGCACAAGCCGCGAGACAAGGTGTTACGTCAGCACGTCACCAGCGACCAATGAACGGGCAGCAACCTCCCAGACGTATGTAAATCCATGTTAGCGGAGTATGTGAGTTTTTGTTATTATTATTTTAAAGTCATAATGTAATCCTCTAAAGGTTAAAACCTGGTTTAGGAGCTAGGTAGAATACGAAGGCTGACAGAAGTGCATTGTCCAGTGTGACGAATAAGATGGTGCGATGTTTCGAGGTAAACATGATCACACTGACGGGATCAGTCTTTATATCTAATAATTATTCATCATAACCGAGATGTCAATTATAATTCAGTGTCTTACAATTGAGACATTATATATTTAATCTGCAAAACTTTATTGTGAGATGTCAAGTCATACTATGAGGATGTTTTAATTGATCATAAACAGGATTTCTTAGGATTAAACATTCCTAATTTAGCTGTCTCAAATGTATTCTTTTTCCATCAGATTGCTTTTTTTCTGCTAATTTTAGCTTCACCAACATTTCATCACCTCTGATCATCTGTAACAGCCTCATGATGAAAGCCATGTTTTAGAGACAAAAATTTAATAGACACAAAATATAATTATTCAGCAACTAACAAAAGAACGAGAAAAAAAAACAAAAATAAAGAAACACAAAGATATATTAGTTATCCATCATGGATGCAGATTGCTCTCAGTTTTGATTACAAGACCACTATATAAAGAAAAACTAAACTTTCACCTGCGTTGCCCAAACAGCTCTGTGAACATACAAGTCGATAACTCTGGATCATAAACTGCTTCCAACTATAAACCATATATATTTTTTGTCCAGGTACAAGGGTGCTGCAGACTCTCACCAAGGGAAAAATGTCTTCTACATATCCTCATTGGGCCAGCACTGTGTGGTTTCAAACACCAAGATTTCCGTGACTGTATGGTGTAGGCATGGGCCAGTTCAGCTGTGAAGTTTAAAAGCTGACCAACCAACAGCCCCATAAAATAATGCACATTGGCATGTCACTGAAATTATAAAAGGGCAGATCCAATAATTTCTTATGAAGTTTATCAGCCAAGAGGGAGAGTTTACTGTACAGGCTGTGTGTTTGGCACCAAGCCAAAGTCCACTTCTACTAAACACAGATAACACATCCCTAAATCCATCAACTGTTAAATCAGGAGACTGAATTCTTAAGTGATTTCTTCTTAATTAACTTCAAAAGATAAATATATCAATAGGAAACCATAAAGTATGATATTAGGATCTGTCTAAATGCAATGTCTCTTAAAAACCCACTCTAGGTTGAAGGTTGTGTCGTTTTTTTCTTGGTCCATTACTTTCCCCACATCTCTGTGCAGTGTTGGGTCCACGTGAGAAGGAAGGGTTCTTAGGGTTTAGCTGTCAGCCTGTAACATCTCCTCGATCTCACGGTCCCAGTTATCGTCACGGTTATCCGTGTCTGCAACCACTTCGTACTCTTGCAACTCTCGCTGCAACTCCCTCTCCCACTCGGATGCGTCTTCTGAGGGGAGAGAAAGACAGGAGGAAGTGTGTTGGAGGGAGGGAGGGAGGGAGGGAGGCTGTATGACAGACATAACCATGTACCATTGTTCATTATAGCTTAATGTGACTGGAAGTGCGAATGGATATG
This sequence comes from Brachyhypopomus occidentalis, assembly GCA_020368025.1. Lineage (NCBI taxonomy): Eukaryota > Metazoa > Chordata > Actinopteri > Gymnotiformes > Hypopomidae > Brachyhypopomus > Brachyhypopomus occidentalis. Next base: position 775,430 of record JAGXOD010000041.1, read on the forward strand.
CTGCCGCAGTACATGTGAAACACCAAACACCACCATGTGAAACACCAGTACACCACCATGTGAAACACCAGTACACCACCATGTGAAACACCAGTACACCACCATGTGAAACACCAGTACACCACCATGTGAAACACCACCATGTGAAACACCAGTACACCACCATGTGAAACACCAGTACACCACCATGTGAAACACCAAACACCACCATGTGAAACACCAAACACCACCATGTGAAACACCAAACACCACCATGTGAAACACCAGTACACCAGCTCACCGTCATGTGGCAAAGCTTCGGCTTTCTTGTCCAGGACAAGCTGTTCCATCTCCTTCCGCAAGTCTTCCTGGTTGATGTTACAGGAGTCGAACGCGTCACTCACAAACTCGGACACGCCAGGGCTTGTAGAGATCTCGTCCTCATCGTGCTGCTTTAAAACAACAGAAGTCTGTTGTGCGTGTGTGCGTGCTCGTGCATAAACGCGCTGGTCAGTTAGACTAATCGTAATGAAAATATCTAGCGCTATGTAATACCTCACTCGACTTGGTCTTGGCGTTGATGGTTGTGGGAGGGGTTTTTGGTCTTATGGCTTCTGTGAAATAGATTACATAAAGAAAAAAATGGGAAAATTGTAAAGAAACAATATTAAACATCAAGAAAGCACATTCGACACTTAAATAAAAGACGAGAACCAGAGACTCGAGGTGGCTGTAATGTAAATGTATCTAAACTCACGCCATACCCACTACACTCTCGCCCTGCGGGGCGGCGCCGTTCTTCTCCTCCTCCCTCCTCTCGGCGGCCTGCTGCTGTGCCGCCAGTGCAGTGAGCTGGGCCGACTGCTTGATGAGGGACACGCGGTAGAAGTAGTTCCTCCAGAACATCTCCTCCTTCACGCTGCAGGACACACACATGACAGCTCGCCAGCCGCACGGACCACGGCGCACCGCTGACCAACCCTAACCGACCTCATCCAAGGACTCCAAGCAGTGACCTTTCTGTCGGGCTTGCCAGCTTTATGATGTACCCTGGAATACCTACTCGATTCCTTAGAACTCCCAAAATATAGACTCATTTATGGTGGGAAGTTTCTGAATTAGTAACTCAGTTCTAAATTCAGAATTTCTCAAACTGCCAATATGGCAGTAATGCTACGTCGCCCATTTCATCTTTCGACAGCATGAACCGAACCCATAAGGGGCTCAGAGGTAACTACAGGCCATCCCAAACTTGCTGCCACTCACTGTTTTGGGACAAGGTCGAAGCGCATCCTGTTAAGGAGCTCGTCTTCCTGCAACATGACCAGGGCAATGGGATACATCTGCTCAACATCAAAGTGGTAGTGCACACCAGCCGGAGGGTCACGAAGGAAGTTCCTTTTGTCCTGAGAAAATATTTTTGAAAGAAGGCCTCACAATGACGGATGTTGACATGGTGTGATGTTGCAGTAGCTCAAGGTAAATGCCAGTGTGCTTAAGGAAAGAACCTTACTGCTGATAAAGCCAAGATCTGCTGCTGAATGGTCTCCTCCTCACTGTAGCCAACCCAAGGAGGCACTGCTGCATCTGTACATTTAGAATGTTGTTACTGGAATAAATGCAACTAAGCACTGTGATCATATTCAGGATGTTAATACTGGGAAAATGGAAATAAGTCCTAAATTCAACATAGTTTAATGCTACAAACTTTAATGCTATGTCTAGGCATATACTCACCTGTTTTCTTTGCATTCTTCTCTTGCACAAATTTTTCTTGTTCCTTTTGAAAATCTCCAAGAATGGTCTGAGGAATAATGGAATTTGGAATAAAACAGTCACGTTTAACTCTTAAAGAACAAAATGTGCATGACATTCCTAAATGAGAGAGAGAGAGAGAACCTTGTCAATAATGCCATCGATGTTGCCCTCCTCCACGCTTTTCTTGATACTCTGTGCTGTCTCCGTCACAGAGTCTGATATTTTCTTGGTGGCACTGCTCGCAAAGTTGAGAATGTAACCTTGCGACCCAAAGAGTAATTCGGGTTATCCAGCTAAACCAGACTACTACAATTCGTATTGTTTGTTAACAAATTATGAGTAACTAAAACCTCAATGTGGATTATTTTTCGACCACAAGACTTCCTCGTACAAAGGTATGCTAGCTAGATGGCTAGCGCAGGCAGTTTAGCCAACGAGCTAACTTAGCCAAGTGACATAGGGTAAACCTTAACGCTTTAAAATACGCTAATATTATAGCAGTGTTAGCTGAACCAGTGTCAACCGTGATCTCACCACTCAGCCCCTTCGCCTGTTGCACAATCGGCTTCGTCGGGTCATCGTTTGGTTGCGCTGTGCTTTCGCTGTCTTGTTTGTTTACTTCAGTGTCTTTCAGATCTGCTGTTTCTTTACTTCCGACTATTTCAGGTGCATCGTCTCCTTCTGGTTGGGGTCCTGGGGTGGACTCTATGCCAAGCCACGATCCCCAGCCTTTAAACATATTTGTTATTGTCCGTTTTAAGCTATTGTACTGCGAGTTTTAACCAATTAAGATCTCAATGTAAATGGAATATTACTCCATCTTCCACATTTACGCTGAGGTACTTAGCTACCAACGTCACCACCTGCTTCTTCGGCGACTTTCTAAGCAAACATGCTGAAACAGCGCCCTCTAATGTATGGGAAATGCAACCCACTTTATATTTATCTACCTACTCGGATAGAGTGCGTTTGGGATTTACCCTCTATTGGAAATGTGCTTACGGAAACACTTTATGAGGTAACTGGCAGTAAAAGATAAACGTGGGGCTATGACAAAAGAACTGTAGCTAACAACTTTACAGTCGACGTTCTGTCTCTTTCCAAATAAACTATGCTAAGTATACTATGGAGGAATGACAATAAGATCAGACGTGAAAAAACACAAATCTGTCTTTATAGTTAATAATTCATAATGTTGATTTACACAAACGATTTAATCTCTCCAAGTCTCGGACTCCATAGCAACTGCTACCAGTGTGTTTAGGATATGATACAGAAATTAAAGTGAAATAACCTTCTATTTCAGTTTTCTGTGGTTACCTTTGCACAGTACAGTGAGCCGCTGTTTAAATTGAACAGAATATTTTGGTAACAGTATTTGAACATAACTACAACATCATGGTTCGGATCCAGTAGAGATAGCAACAGCAGGGAAAGAACGAAGGGAAGAGCTTTGAGACGTTATTAAGGCGAGTTGGTTATGGGCTGAGAGTACGAGTGGGGTTAGATCAGAGGGGTAATCTTAATACTACGATCCGCCCATCCACTTTGCGTCTAATAGGGAGGAGTTTCTTTGCTTTTTCATTACCACTATCATAATAATTCACCATGGTAATAATTCGTGAGTGTAATTTGCCTGAGCACGTTGGTGGCTGCTGGTAGCCGGAGTACTGCGAATGGAGAACGAAATGTACCCTGTTCTGACCAACGTGGAGTTCGTCACTCTGAACTTGAGAACGTATAGGATGCACCTTTCTTTGCCCTTGTCTTTTCACTAGAGGGCAGTCCTTCCCAGCAACGACACACGCCATTCTTACTAGCTTCAAGAAACGTCACGTAGCAGAATTTAGAGTATAAAACCTTTAAAGATTTTGTGTAGTTCTTTATGAATACAATTGGATAACAATGGATATGGATAAACATATGTTCCCACCACCAGCTCCACAAGCCTTCAGTTTCCCTGGTCCATTTGTTCTGCCTTCCTGAATCAGATCAACTTTGTCAGATCAACTGCCCTGTTAATCTAACCTCTTGTATGAGGCTGTCGCATTGACCTTGGATGTGATTCCTATACCTTTGCTTAAAAACATGTGGCATACTGTTATATTTGGTTTTCTACCAGCAACTTACTTGCAAATGTAGTTAAAAGAATACATCTAGTGATACACTCAGACACGTTATGTTATATGGGGTCAAACACAAGCCACCCTCTCCTCAGTGACCCTGATCAGGGTGATCACTTCCCAGCTCTTCCCAGCTCACCACCATCTAGAGGCCTTTCTGCTGTCTTCTTGTGTGTGCCTGTGATGGCCAGGAGACTGTAGGCCTTAGACTGAGACCCAGGAGACAAAGGAGACTGTAGACAGTGACTGACCAGCAAACTCTTTGTAATTGACCTCTATAAGCACAGTTTCCTCCACCTGTTTCTGTGGTACTCATGCACCAAGTCTGTGCTGCTGGCTCACTTCTTTTTGTTAAATCCATCTAGGGCACAACGAACTCCAGCACAACTGCCTGCTTTGATGTGTCCACAATCAGCACAATGTCTGGTCTCTGGAAATCGGAGATGGTTTTCCAGATCGATATCTGCCAGTCGTTTACTGCTGTCTTCAGCAAGACCATGGTCTTCTCCTTACCAATAACATCGCCTGCCTTGATGCACAAATGCACTTGGCTCAGTTTTTGGCCATGCAAATGCTGTCAGCAACAGCCTTCAAGCACCTGGTCATGATGCCAGGGGTAGCAACCGTTACCCAGCGCTGTGGGGCAGCAAGTAAGAATGTGCTGCAGTGTTTCCTGATGCACACGGGATGCGCTGGTGAGTTGAAGATGTTATACAGATCTGGGATGGATGTCACAGACAAATTGTACTAGGAAACATAATGTGGAATGGCTCAGCCTGCCACAAATTGGAGCAGATCTTGCGATCCAGCTCCTGTTTCCATCTTGTCCATGTTCCCTGCTGGCTCATACCTGCCATCTGGCTTACAGTCAGCTCCTCAACCCCAGCCCTTACCTACTCTTAGAACAGGTGGCGTCCGCACCTGCCCTCAGTTTGTTCATGACGGGTTGATGGAAAGCTGCCAGGCTCGGCTCTTCAAGATACAACGGTGCCCACCAGAGCTCTTTGCCGCCGGCATGACTCCGCCTGCTTCACAGCATCCTGTGCCTTCCATTTTCTCACAGTCCTTATGTAGGCCTAGGAGACCTTTGTGTCACATGACTTGCTTCTGCCGGAGTCCCTCCTTGCGCACTGTAGTCCACTAATTTACACTCTGTACTTGGACATACCTAAAAGTTACATCTACTCCTAATGTCATGCTGTTACTGTATATCAACCTGTCTCAGTTGCTGTCATTCCTCTAACCCCCTGATGCCCCTCTGATGCCTCCAATGACCCCCGGCTGTGCAATACAAATAAATTTGACCTTGGCTTGGCTCTACAGTAGCACCTCTTGTGCACAGGTGACTCTGAACTGCTTCTGTCCTAGCAGCTGTCTTGTGAAACCAAAGGTTTGAAATCGAGGCTACATGTCTTCTGTGACTTTCATGGTGGGGGAACAGGAGCTTGTTAGCTTCTTCCTGAGGATTCCTGAGAGGCTGCTGATTAGCCATTAGCCATTAGCCATGCTAAAAACACTCATTTTTAATTTTGCCATAAGATTTGACAAGCATGTTAAGACAGATGTAGTTTCTAAATCGATTATGTGTTCTAAAGACTTGGAAACAATTTTTTATGCTTTTATTCCCTCCCTTACTGTTATTACTCCCTCAGTACTGGAATTTACAAATCATCTTGTCACATCTGCAGCAGGTCCAGGGCGCAGCTGTTATGAGCTTGACTGGTGGGTAATAAGAAAAGGAAAATCTCTACTGTACTGGTCTCTCTCCACTGGTTACCAGTTAAATAAACAAAATATTTTTTTTAAAGATTTGTTATTTTAAAAGGATAGATACATGGCACCACACCGTATTCCCAGGATCCTTTGCTCCCATTTCCTCCTCCAATTATCTGCTTTAAGCCATTCCGAAGGCTTGGCCGAGGTTCAAAAGTGACTTGGCCTTTTCCATTTTGGGATTAAGATTATGGAACAGCATACCCCTTACTATAGAGATATCCACAGGACATATTGTCCTATTCCGTTACCTGACACATTGGTTTTAGAATGCTTTATTATATTTAATTATAATGTTTTATAATCTTTTTGTTTTATAATCTACTTGTATGGTTTAAATCATCAGATTTAAACACCCGTTGGTTTCCAAGGTGATCTATAAATGAATATGACTGAACTAGACTGGTAAAGTAACCCAAACCTCCAATAAATGACTGTAAACATATTTTAATATCATTTTAAGCAACAGACACTGCAGTACTGGCTTCACTTTTGAACAACAGCATGTAACAATTTCTCCACGGCGAGACGAAGAGATGAAGGTGGTAAGAAGAGGAGGAGTCTGCTGTCATGACAACACAGGTGGCTTCTGATGTAATTGGAACGAGAGAAACAGCGACACAGTTTTACTGTACACAGATGAACGGAGACATAGAGAAATCGACATGTAAGATTTCGCTGTTTTCTTTTGCAAATATGATAAAAAACTAAACATTGATTGCTAATGTCCAAACACTGAATTAGGCCATGTGCGATATTTCAAAGCTAAAGAATTCAGAACAGTAGTTTAGCAACCTTTGACTATCAGTAGTTTAACACATTGGATCATCACTGAGAATATTCAGGACAGTGAAGTCAGTGAAGTCAAGTTCACTGGAAAGTTCTGCTTTCCACTCTAGCCACCAATCCAGACAGCACATAACAGACACCTCAATGAAATCACTGCTGTCCGTCTTTGTATGTGATGTAAACCAAGGCAAACATAAGAACTCTTTGGTTTAGTGAATGTATTCTCTTTTTCCCCTCTTTCTTTTGAGCTCTCAAGAAGAGCATAGCTACATGAGCTGGTTTGCTTACAATTTCCTCAGTGCTAGTTTTCAATATCTTAAGAATATCTTTCTATTAAACCCGGTGCTTTTCCACAAAACTCCTTTCACTTTAATCTCTGTGGTGATATGTGCGATAAGTCAAAAACACGTAGACTTTTCCAAGGAGCAGGAGACGGGAAAGGGGGTGTCATTGCTGTCGACAAACACAGGGCCGTGTGTAAACATGTTGATACTGATCCGGCACCTTAGGGCTTCATTATCATAAATGACGACTTTCCAGCTGAATCTGTACAATGCTACATTATCTGTGTGGCTTTTAGCACAAAGACACAGAAAAATAACAGTATGGCGGATGAATCGTGGTAAATTGAGAACACGAACGTGTATGAGTGTGATACACATTTAAGCAGACAGAGCGACAGTAGGTGTGTCGTGTGCGTGTGAAGGGGTGGAATGACATGTCCTTCTTGGCCGTTTAGGTGAGTCCAATCTCTTCCAGGACACTGCGAGGGGTCTCTGCTTCCTGAAGGGGACAAAAGGAACAGTGAACCAGATTCTGACACGGCGCACACCAAGGCTGTGACCCAATACTCGCCTGTAGGCTGCTCCACTCACACCTGCTCCACTCACACCTGCTCCACTCACCTCACTCCACTCACCTCACTCCACTCATATCTCACTCCACACATACCTCACTCCACTCGCACCTCACTCCACTCACCTCGCTCCACTCACATCTCACTCCACACATACCTCACTCCACTCGCACCTCACTCCACTTACACCTCACTCCACTCACACCTCACTCCACTCATATCTCACTCCACACATACCTCACTCCACTCGCACCTCACTCTACCTACACCTCACTCCACTCACCTCACTCCACTCATACTTCAATTCACACACCTCACTCCACTTACACCTCTCTCCACTCATATCTCACTGCACACACACCTCACTCCACTCACCTCACTCCACTTACTCCTCACTCCACTCATACCTCAATCTACACAATCTACACAATCTACATTATTTATTTATTTTCTTCAGAGATTTTAAATTAATTTGGCAATCAAGAAACAGAACAGGCATTTTTGGCAATGACTTGTTCATCAACCTACCTGACACATTTCACTGGCAAAGAAAAAAAATGTGCATACTTTAGAATAAACTACAACCTACACATCTAAGGAACAAGGTATTGTACAAGCAGACAGGTGAACAAACTTTGAAACACACAAACACACACACAGAATCTTGTAATATTTTGACCAGTGTAATTGTGAGGCAGAATTACTGAAGTGAGCGGACCGTCTTGAGATGGGATTAAATGGAATGTTCACGATTTTTTTTTAAATGATCCAAAAATAAGCAATGTGGCAAATCACATGACTCGGGCGTGGGCGGTGATTAAGAGTGGCGGATGGTACTAAATGTGAAATTACTACAAGCGCACACAGCTCTACATGTATTGGTAATCAGAGAGATGGGATTATATAAACATGGAACGGTGACACACAGAAAAACAGTTGGCACTTACTTTGGTGTCCTACACATTATCGTCAGGCACAAAGTAAAGAGAGAAGTGAGCGATGAGAAGAGATGTCTCCCTGAAAAGCCTGCTGTGTCCTGCAGCCAGACTGTCCAATCTGAGCTCCACTGACATCCGGAATTCTGTCTGGCTGAGAATTCCACAGCGTGCGAATTTATATGAGAACCAAGCAAGAATTCTAGAGTTCTAGAACAGTTCTAAAACAAGCTAGAGTTGTAGAACAGTTCTAGAACAGGCTAGAGTTCTAGAACAAAGACGGCTGGGGTGCAGATCAGCTCAGTCTGGGTGGGTGACACAGTCAGCCACAGGGCAGCAGAGGCCATTACCACATATTGATCCTCTCCTCGGGGTCCTTCACTCTCACCCAGGCGGGGTTTTAATGTTCGGCACGCAGCATGAGTGTTTCCCGCCAGCAGCTGAATCATTCATGTACTCTGGGTTTGGCATATTCTTGGTGCATTAAAAAAAGCCTATTACAGATACTCTAGAGCTGGGGGGGGGTTACACTGAGATGTGAGCTGTAGAGGAGAGCTGTGAATATTTGATTTGATGTCTACACTCCGGGAGGATTCCTGCGAGCAACTGTATTTCTAATCAGAGGAAATTTCAGGACACGCGCGCTTTGGCTGTGACTGTCATGGCCACCATTTTGAACTGAGCCATGGGCTAGTGCTCAGTGTCTGAGATGAGCGTGCGTGGTGTGGAGCCAACACCAGTCTGAGTGTTCAGGCCCTCAGTGAATCCAATCAAGACATGCAGTAGTTAATCCTACACCAGTGATATTCCCAATCCAATCCAATCTCCGTATAGTACAGGGTTAATGATGGACAACTGAGAATTGAGCTTTTAGAATTGGCGACTGATCACAGATGAGTACCTATTCAAAAGCAACTGTCAGTTATAAACCCCACGTCTGGTATGACAAGGCACTTTCATACTCTGGTTACTTTATTCCCTTAAGAAAACATAAGAATAAGAAACATTCACTTTGACAGATTTATTTAAGCCATTTTACAATTTTTGATATGAAATCACTCCTGACAATTGATTTGTAATCCTAAAGATTTTTTTTTAGAATATACTGCACAAATTTTTGATGCATAAATATCAGTCTAATTGTTCTGACTGAATCATGATCACGATGATTTGACAATCTGCTATTCAAGGGTAAAATACTTTTCAGGCTGTTAAGTGCACAGAGAGTCTAGATGATAGTTAAAAGCCTTTTTCTCCAGCGTGATTCACCAGTCCATCATAAGAATGCATTTAGACTTGGTCCATATACATGTACTGTGTATATGTGGGTGCTGGATAAACCATGGGTTTCCTCATTGCTAAATTATATGAAAATACAGAACAACAAATGATCTCTCGATCCTGTATTTTTTGTAAGGTCACCAATGCAATGATCAAGTTCGATCTTTATCTCACTGATAAATGTGCTGCAGTAATGATTAAAAGTTGTTAGTAAACAGTGAGCACTGATCAAGGTACCTAAAGTGAACGGTGTGTGTGTGCGTGTGTGTGTGTGTGTGTGTAGAACTGCAGCAACTAACTCTAACTGTAAGTACGCTGGGTCGCCAGGAGTCCTGATCAACACCGTCATCTATGAAGCATCTGAACAGTATTTGGGCTTGTACTGCTGTGGACAGACACTGGCTATATGTCAGCTACATGTGAAGCAGAACTCATTCTGACACCCAGGACTCCGGATACACACACTACAAGACCCAACCTGCTCCACTGGCATCTGTCCTCCTTTGGGAACACGTAGTCGTTCACTCAGTTCAGTGGTAAATCATGCTGCTTTTAAACACCCCAGGTCATGTGTTCTGTCACATTCCACATGTGTAAGTCTGGGACTCTGCCCATAAGTGAATAGCAAGTAATGGATTTAGCCTTGACAAAAGACATATTTTTAAACAGTGGTAAATAAAACATTAAATACTGTATATTCCAGTCATGGCATTATCATATTGTTACTTGAAATTATGCTGAAGAAATGTAGTGTGTGTGTGGAGGGAGGGGCAGGGTTGGGGACGACCACTAGGGGTCACTGTCACAGAGATTCCACACACAGGTCAGATACAGATAAGGCAAGTAAACAAGAGTGTGAGCATATGCATGACAGAGAAGGAGAAGAGATACAAGCAGAGGATGTGTAGGATGAACGTGGAAGCACACAGGATGACGATGAGCCTGGAGACCCAGGGACGCTGCATTCTGATAGGACCATGGTGGAAGAAGAGGCTGGACCAGCAGGCATGCCGTGCAGGGGAGGGGCTCAGCATGCATGACCAGCAGCCACCAACAGCCAATCAGTACACAGGCACATTAAAATATTCATGACGTGGCTGAGGAAGAAAGAGAGATGCACAAAACACAAACACCCACAAAAGATCTCAGAATAAACAAAGATCTCAGAATAAACAATCCTTTAGACAACCATCATACCTAAAGGGCAGAGCACATGGTACAAAGCAGGCAGTCCTGACACACACACACACACACACACACACACACTGTAGGCAGAACCCGGTAACAGAAGGAGAGGGCATTTAGTAGGGATAATCGAGTGCGTGTTAAGAGTTTTCCTTGACTCCCACACACCGGATTCTGTTGCAGCTCATCAGCTAATTACTGAAACCTTCACAGCCCCAAAGGAGCGAGTGGAGAAGACACTAAACTCTGGCCCTCTGGGCTCGGGGAGCAGGGAGACGCCGTTCTGAAACCAATACGACACTCCAAAGGAGGCACCTACAGCAACAGCTCCAGCACATTATACCGTGCTTGTGTATGTAGGTCACCAGCCTTAGACTGTTACACCCCACCACGTAGTGTTTGTACAATACCGTCTCCACGCTTCGCTCCTGCTCCTTCACTCCCTCCACCCTCGTCTGCTGCAGCCGCACCCGCGGGCGTGCGGGTTCACGCCCTCTCTGCTCCATCAGTCCCGAGTCACATCACATGATTACTTCACAGATCTGTGCATTTCCCGCCAGGCGTATGGGCCGGCTGACGGCCAGGGGGGAGGACACTGTGCCAGGGGGAGGACACTGTGCCAGGGGGGAGGACCCGTCCACACTACGAGTTAGACTAGCAATGCATGTCCTCCCCGACGGCCTGCCAGAAACCCCCGAACGCCTGGAACACAAATACATCCTGCTGCTGTGAAACCACTTCAAATGACTGTCCCCCATGTTCTGTAGTTTAGTCCATCTTTACTTGAGCCTGAAGAATTTGTGCCTGGGTCAGGCAAAACATTGGGGTGATTGTCACGTTATTCTCACGAGGAGAATCTCTAGGGAAGTTCTGAATAACAACAGTTCAAAATCCTCTACTGGGTCTACGAAGCGTCTAGTGATAAGACACCTAACGAGAGGTGGCTCCACACACTCTTTAACGCAAACTGGAACACACTGCAACTTCATTAATGTGACTAATTATTGATGGCAGGGGCACGTTTCCCCACAGGGACAGACGAGACACAGCAGTCCTACTCAACCGATGGTGAAGGAGCCAGATTAGCCCAAAGCATGTAGCATATTCACCTGTACTGGCTGAGCTCTTGAACAGACCAGAGGACTCAGCTGACATGCCAGCATCCTGAACTCCTGCAGAATGGACAGTTCTCATCATATAAAGTGCCAATATCACACAGCTATAGTGCAGGTGTTTTGTACTGATGTTCAGGGTCAGATCAGTCGTGTTCTTCACTGCATTAACTCGCCCTTAAGCAGGAGTTTAAAAAAAAGCTCTCTGGTAAAGTAAACCACAAATCAGTCATATCAACAAATGATGTTTCTCCACATTTCCCCTTCTTTCGCTCGGGCACAGACGCAGAGGGAGATGCACGCAGACAGACACCATTTTCTCTTTTGTATCCTCTGTGATGTGAATCATTTGCTCTAATGCAATTACCAGAGTGCTTGGTTCCTCCACTCCAATACCACCCTGTTCCATGTTAATTCCATTCTAATTAAAACCGTTTCCCCTCTAATTCCCGGCAGAATGTCTCCGAGTTCCATTTTAATTAAGCCGCATATCTGACTCCACACTGGAGCTTTCCCAGCAAAGAGTCCTGCATAAGCATATTTTTCTGGAATGTTCTTCTGCATGACACATCCATGTCTCACTGACAGCTGTAGTTGCCCTGGTTTAGATGAGCACCATAGCGTGTATGCCTTTAATAAAGTATATATGTCATGTTATAGTACTATTTATATAATATTATATACATATATGCGTTGATATATATATGTGTGTGCATGTCTCACTTGCTGAACTTTCCCAACAGTACACCCAGTGTACTGGTGCATGAGTTTCACCAGTGCATGAGTTTCAAACCAGCTGGAAAACATGAAAATCCATTAGAATAACTGAATGCAGCAGGAGTCTTGGAGGAGGGGCTTAGGGAAGGCGGGGCTTAGGGAAGGAGGATCTTAGGGAAGGTGGGGCTTAGGGAAGGAGGGGCTTAGGGAAGGAGAGCGTGGACTCCCAGAGAAATGGGAGGGATCACATTCCGAATTTAAACGGACCTGCCATAATATTAATAATAATGAATATTTAATACAAATCTGACCATAACCACATAATCCATCTTCACTTCAAAAACTGATGAACACAACGTTTATAAAAATCATTTCCTTTTTAGAATTTCCGCACCTCTTTTCTGCTATATGTACATAATCTCTCAGTCTCGTTAGTCATAGTCAAGCATTGTATACCAAAGTCACCACTGCAAACACAAAATCAAAGCGTCGGACAGCAGAGCAGTCAGCATCTGTGAGAGACAATGAGGTCCATTTTAGAGATACGGCTCACTACATGGAACCGTTGAATCTGTCTCTCTCACTCCTACATATGTATCTAGGCAGGTAGGATTGTTAGCAAATGACGTCTGCCCCTCACCACGCTGACATGTCCTGCTCCTGATGAAGAACAGATCTAGACATGACGAGCTCTGACGGGGGTCAGAGTGCCTTCACGTCTCGTTGTCATGGCCGAAGGGGCAACGTTCCTCCTCCTCTCACAGCGCTGTGCCTGCCGCGGTCAGAACGCGTGGGTGTTGTTCATGCGCTCGCTCTCCACGCCACTGTCTGACCATGCTGAATTGACCAATCAACTCGAGCAACTCGTGTAATTACCAATGGGCTGCCAGAGGGCGTGGCTTCAAACCCTTTATAAGATCTCGTCATTGGCCAAACCGCCCCAGTCCTCAGTCTGGCTCTATGAACACAGAATCCAGCCAATCAAAGTTTTGGTCTTCATATAAGCAAGTTCCATCGTGGAATATATATATATGTATATATATATATATATATATATATATATATATATATGAGAGAAACTAAGAAATGACTAAATACCATATAATAGATTCTATCTATTCATAGCAATGCCACTTCATTTTGTTGTTTTTTTATTCTGTACTTCTGGGAAGTAGTTTCATCTCTTTTGGCCCTGTTCTGCTTTCAGGGTCATATTCATATTCATATTCATTATACAACACAAAATGAAATTTATTTGCTTGAAAAATACGTCTGACTAGAAATGTCGTTTCCGCTGAAGCTGCTCTGGTAATGACAGATTCACATGCGCACAAGAACACGGCGGCAGCAGCATGTGATGTGCCGCAGACGGAGCACGTGCTGATTTGCTGATCTGGGACCTGCCTGCTTCATCAAACCCTGATCCTGATATAATCACAAGGCAGGTCTCAGGTTAGCAGATGAGGGCGACGTCTGCTAATGCGCCCTGCTGTAAACCCCCCCCCCCCAGTTGCCCTGGCTACGTGTTGGCGTTTGCGTGAATGGCTGGGATCTCTGAGCGCATTTGGGTCACGGCCCAGCGGGCGGCTGCTGCCGGGCAGACAAACGCGGCTTTGTGCCGCCTCGGCCCCGCCCACCCGGAGCCGTCCTTCCCCACGAACCACGGAAACAGGCATCACGTGACCCTGCGAAGAACAGCAGAACTGGGCCTCGAGGTCACGGAAGGGGCGACTCGAATATTACACACGATTCGTGATTATGGTTCTGGGTAGGATGGAGTGCTCAGATCCTAACGAGGGAGAGCAGGACTTCAGAAGGACACGTTTCTAAGAAGCTGCAGTGCAGAACCATGCGTGAACTGAACCAAATTGCGCCCACAATTGGGCACAATTCCTTGAATTTCAAGTGCAGCTTCTTGATGGTTCTGCCTGCGCTAAAAACCGTTTTCGAGCATCTAACTACTTGGCTAGTCCCAGCAGGAAAGCAAGCGTTCTCTTCCTTGGGTTCAACCATCCCACAGATTTGTAGTTTCACCACTAATCTAGCACACTTGCCTTTAATAAGACTCTTCGGACCTAGTTGGAAAGGGTTTGTTAGAGTAGAACTGCACATAACACGAAGGGAGTGGATGGGAGGAGGGTGGATCTGTGGTAGTAGCACGCACACGCTGCTTCTAGAATGTTCCGGGTTAAAGAAGCGTTACCGCATGCCAGTAAGACGCGCAGTTATACCCCTGCTGAACCTGTCGGTTGACAGTATCTGTTGTAGAATTAGTTATCCTTTATATAATTAATGCCCAGAATGAAAATGGGAAAATGTTTTCAGATGTTCAAATAGTGATTCTTACATTTTGAAAGCTGAGAAGTAAAATAAGAGCTCTTTTCTGAGACAATTGTAACATATTCAGACATTTCTACAAGACCACACTTTGACAATTGCTGAAATTGAAAAAAGAAAATTGGACCCTTTCTGGGTGCTGTTGCTGGCATGCTGAACAACCAAACCCCCCCCCCCCCCACCACCACCATCTGGTGGAGGGAAGCTGACTGACGAGCGCTAGTGGGGCGTGAGGGGTATTATGGGAAACAGGGCAGGGAACTAGAGACTCATTGGCTTTCCCAATCAATAAATAACACCCCCGTACCTGGAAAGAGGCGGATGTGAAAGTCTAGATTCTGCAAATCACCAAAGAGACGACGAACCAGGAGGCGAGAGACGATGAGAAAGATGAGAAAAGCAAAACGATCGTGTCAGGTGGAGTCTGAGGTACAAAACAACAACAACTACATCGTGAAGTACGTCTGAATGGAGCGACGCGGGATGACAAAGAACGCCAGACAGGAAAGGGGCGGGGACAACCGTGGGGAAAGAAAACATAGCTGGCGCCAGCAGCTGAAATGTCAGCACTCATTACCATGGAGATAAAGAGCAGCTGCAGGACCCCCCACCCCCCACCCCCGCACGTACGCAGGCGTGCGAGAAGCGAACGCAACAATAATATCTATTCCTGTCGCAGGCGCTCTAATCAGAGGCCAGCGGGGCGGGCAGGGCGGGCAGGCGGGTGGGGCAGTGCAGGGTGGGTGGGGCAGGGCAGGCGGGTGGGGCGGGTCGTCCTCAGACCCACCGGCTCCGCAGTGCCACTCTGCCCCAGTCTGGGGCAGACGTGGATCTCTGTGAAGGCCCCGTGGCTCTGGGTCTGATCTCTACACAGCCCAGCTGCTCAGGGAAGGGCTCAGTCTATGTGGTGAGGATTTCAACAGGCCTGAGCACTGAGAGGAGGTTGTGTGTGTGTGTGTGTGTGTGTGTGTGTGTGTGTGTGTTTATAAAAGACGAACATATGGCGGATACATTAGTGGGTTTTTTTGTGTGTGGGTTATAGTTATGAGTAATTGTTGCATGCGTGTTTATGGCATGTGTTTATCTTTGTGATAGAGTGAGTGATTGTCAGTTCCTGTGTGTGTCTGTGAATGTGGGTGATTGTCAGTTCCTGTGTGTGTCTGTGAATGTGGGTGATTGTCAGTTCCTGTGTGTGTCTGTGAATGTGGGTGATTGTCAGTTCCTGTGTGTGTGTCTGTGCCCATTATTGCGAGTAAAAGAACAAGCATCGCCCGTGCAACAGTGTGTGTGTGTGTGTGTGTGTGTGTGTGTATGAATGTATGTGTATATGTGTGTTGCATGTGTGTGTGTGGCTATCACTCATTTAGAGAATGAGTGTGCACTCATGCATGTGCACGTGTGTGTGTGTGTATGAATGTATGTGTATATGTGTGCACATGTGTGTGTGTCTCCGTGACAGAGGGATCTCCATGAGTCACTTTACAGAGTTCCAAAAGCACCAGACCTGCTGGCGTTAACCATACAGCTCTACAGCAAGAGATGGGAAGACAGTGTGTGTGTGTGTGTGTGTGTATGTGTGTGTGTGTGTGTGTGTGTGTGAGTAAGAGAAACACATGCATGTATACAGAATGGGAGAGGTAACAAGCGTAAGAATGAGAAGGAGAGAGAGAGAGAGGTTAAGAGAAAGAGAGAGTGAGTAGTAGAACGTCTAAGAGAGTTTAAGAGAGGAAAACAGAGCCATTATTAAAGCTCCTCCAGGCCACTCAAATTAAAGAGCCCCGCCACGGAGGGATGCCTTCACCTGCACACCACCCATAACCCCACCCATAACCCCACCCATAACTCCACCCATAACTCCGACCATAACTCCGCCTACAAACCCGCCCATAACCCCGCCCACAAACCCACCCATAACTCCGCCCATAACCCCGCCCATAACCCCGCCCATAACCCCGCCCCGACTACACCAGAGCTGCACAAGCACACCAGCAAGAGCCATGAAGACAGCACAGACTGATGGGGAGAGGGCTGAAGAGGGGGAGTGATACCAGGGTGAAGAGATGGAGGGAGGGAGAGACGGAGGGGGAGATATGGAGGGAGGGAGAGATGGAAGGAGGGGGAGTTGAAGATGTATTCATCATTAGAGGCATGTGTTGAAGTTCTAATCGATGGTGCAGTACTGGGGCAGAGCTCCCCAGTCACAAGGGCGTAAAGCCTGTTCATGACCTCCCGTCTGAGATTAAAGATTAAGACCTAATCCTGTTCCCCACAAGAGCAGCTACGGCATTCCAAGAATACAAACTACTTCGACCGTAATGAGCAAACTTGGCGCCCTTAACACTGAATTTACCCCATGAATTCTGATACGAAGACATAATAAATGTGATTAGCATGTGACAATTCAAAGGGGCTACATTAGTGTTCAGGTGGAGCTAGACAATGCAGTGTCTTAGTGTCTTACCTCCTGCAGGAGGTCCGCTTGCTCGATTGCCTTCAGGACGTTCTTCTTGGAGGTCTCCTGAGCCTCCCCTCCCAGGAGGAACTCGTCCAGGATGAAGTACGCCTTCTCAAAGTTGAAAATGATGTCCAGCTCACACACCTTCAACAAGAGAAGAGATCACCAGCTTACTATGTTCAGGCTGGACTATACCACAGGGAAGTTCAGTCCTGCATCACCCCGTGCAAATATTCCCACCGCTCCCGCAAATAATGGTAGGAGGAGACCTACACTGCCAAAATACTTATCCAGCAGCTCCACATAGCGATGAATGATCTCCAAGGTGATCAGCTCATTGTCCTGATCTTCAATGGCACAGCAGAAATACAGACTGGCATATCTGTGACACACACACACAGTTTAATGGTATGGGAGGTATGGAGGTGATGTAAACAAACAGGTTTTTTTTTAGGGCTGACGCATGCTATATTCCACCAAGTCTACCACTAGATATATTCTTTTAACACTACTAGGTTGACATGTAAAGATGACATCCTTACAGGTGAGATTTGGATGCGAGTCTTAGCTTACTCACAAAGCTTCTACACGTAACTACAGATGCTCAAGAAATATTTCTCACAAAGATTATCAGCAGGTTTGTACAACAGCATTTTGACCCTGGACTATAAAGACACTGTATCTTTGTAGGCAGACAGAAGGCGAGTTTGTTGTAGCGGCTTCAGTGATGTAAGAGTTGCAGTGCTGGCTGCGTTTCCCAGAAGCCCTACAGCACGGTGATCAAAGCTCCCCCGTCTGCCACGACAACAGGGCTGCTTAGGCAAACCAGGCCCGGATGAGGTCCGTGAGCACTCAGCACAGAGCAGGAGGGGGTACGGCATGTGTGTGTGTGTGTGTGGCATTCTAAACAGTAAGTGCTCTTTTTTTGGCTCGCTCAGATTTCTTTGTTCCCCTTTTTCAACTTCAGGCAAAGAGGCAAAGCACTGTTTCTTTCTTCTGTTCTCTCTCAGTCTCTCTCTCTCCCTCTCTCTCTCCCTTCTCTCTCTCTCTCTCTCTCTCTCTCTCTCTCTCTCTCTCTCTCTCTCTCTCTCTCTCTCTCTCTCTCTCTCTCTCTCTCTCTCTCTCTCTCTCTCTCTCTCTCTCTCTCTCTCTCTGTCTCTCTCTCTCTCTCTCTCTCTCTCTCTCTCTCTCTCTCTCTCTCCCTCTCTCTCTCTCTCTCTCTCTCTCTCTCTCTCTCCCTCTCTCTCTCTCTCTCTCTCTCTCTCTCTCTCTCCCTCTCTCTCCCTCCCTCTCTCTCTGATGATATATAGGATGTGTGTGAGTGCTGAGCAAGCACCTGCTCTCTTTGAAACAAAGTAACTGCTGTTTTCAGCACAGAGGATATTCATCCGTTTAGGTTGGTGCTGTGGGATAGTGGAGCACCAACCACACCACAGCACCACCCCTGCACCCCCACACCATCTCTGCACCACCCCTCCAACCCCACACCACACCTGCACCATCCCCACACCACATCACCACCCCTGCACCATCCCCACACCACATCACCACCCCTGCACCATCCTCCCAACCCCACACCACCCCTGCACCATCCCCACACCACAGCACCACCCCTGCACCACCCCCGCAACCCCACACCAACCCTGCGAGTCTCTCACACACCTCTGTCTCAGCGGCCTGTCCCGTCTCGGACGGCAGTGTCACGCCTGTGACGGGGACAGGTTTTTTGAGGCACGATGCCCATTCCTGGAATGGAACACCCAATAGAATACCCAAATCCCCACTCCCCTCCCCGCAGGCCCGCCTTAGCCCCGCCTCCCCTCCCTGCAGGCCCGCCAGCGCAGACACGCTGGGCTTCCCGCGCTGCAGCAAAGGCGATTCAGCTCTAATCATTAAGTCCTTCATAAAAAGCCATTTCGTACAGCACCAGGAAAATACACTAGACACTGCAGGACTGCTGATCCATCTGTTCCGCTCTATCCTGCTCATTTGGTATCTATCTATATCTGTCCACTACAATCCATCAGTGTGTAGCTATACATCCAGCATCCACTTCATTTAAAACATCTATACTCTTCCTTTAAGGTGGTCCCTTTATTAGACACGCCTCTGTGCATTTTAGGTGTACAATTACAGCAAGTGACCATTGCTGATGAGGCAGAGAACAGCGAACTTAAAACTCCACTACAGATGGACTCCACTCTGAAGAGGAGCACCGCGTACAAAGAGGTGGCATTTCTTAGGAAGCTGAGTGCATTCATGTACGTCCGGGATGCGAGAACACTCTATATGTGGAGGGAAGTACAGCCTTCCCAGCTGTATTCATCGATTACCTGTAATGCAGTAGCTGAGAAAGAAAGAGGTAGACAAAGTGAGAGACAGAGAGAAAAACAGAGTATAGAGCTTCTGATCAGTACATGGGAATTCAACCTGGGAATTCATCCATGTGCTTCCGGAGGCACATTCCTCAGACGGGGGGCACCGGGGAGTCATAGGTACCGAACCGCACCGGGGAGTCATAGGTACCGAACCGCACCGGGGAGTCATAGGTACCGAACAAGCGAATTACCGAATGGCCACAATGCAAATAAGAATGTGTCAACAGCTTGAAACATCTGTAAGGAAAGTTGGGTAGGAGACTGAAGGTGTGTGCACAGTCAGGAAGCAACACAATGCGGTTCTGCATTAAGCTACAAACACTGGTCCATCTACCACATTACCTTGTGCTCCTGTAACAATGGCCACACAAATCCTGTGAGCTTCTGCTCTATAATGGCCAACGTGATGGATGTTGAAAGTAGTCTGTGCAGCGTAATGCTGTTGTTTGCCGTGGGCCACGGAGGGTGTGGGTGGGGGTGCAGATACGCAAAAGCATTCTACACCCTCACCACCAGACGGCGCTGAGTGGCCGGGGGCGACCCCCCGGTGTCGTCTGGGCAGACAGGGCCTCCATGGCAGGGCTGTTTGACAGCCCCAGTCGAGTTGTTGTTGCTACCTTGCAGGTGGTACAAGCATTTCAAACCACCGTTCCATGAGTCCGGCGTACCAACATTAACGTACATGTGCTTAACCTCTGAAGAGTAGAAGACTGGTTAGGGTTTAGGAGCACAAAGGAGACAGGAAGTGCAGGAATGCAACACATCCAGCAAGTGCACACTTCTTACTTCACGGCTGTTAAGGGCACCTCGAAACCTTGTTACATTTTCACACCGACATGAGGGAAATTGAAGAAAGCTGCTCTTACTTTGACACTTCACCGGAGCCTGAAACGTCTCAGGCAGCTGGACACGCTCGGCGGGGCCGTCTGTCGAGAGCTCTTTCCTGGATGCAGTCGGGATTTGCTGCATTTTTTTTTTTCAGTAGCGCCTCCACGCCAGGCTGTGCGAAGGATCAAAATGCTACTTGACTGCTCACAAGTCAGCTCCAGCAAACCCAGATCCAACTCAAGACGTGAGGAGCAGCGGTTGTGTTACCATCAGGCTGTAGAGAGCGGAGTGTTGGACCAGAGTCCACTACCCTGTCCTTCAGTTTCAGCAATACAACCAACTGCGGCTTGAACTGGGACATTTCAGAGATTAAGATGGGTTAAAGATCCATCTTTAAGCAGAAAAAAAACTACAGATTTGTATGTACTATGCGTGTTTCAGAACTGGGTGCTGTTAATCCTTTCTGCGTGGCTGTCTCCCCCGTCAGCACCACGGACAGCACACCTCCACGAGCTCCAGGACTGCAGACAGAGGCAGGAGCTGGAGCAACCGAAGGTCCTGTGGCTGTGGACGCCGAGTCCTGCCTCGAGCTACTCAGCAGCAGGACAAAACAGAGCCCAGGTTGGG
This sequence comes from Brachyhypopomus occidentalis, assembly GCA_020368025.1. Classification (NCBI taxonomy): domain Eukaryota; kingdom Metazoa; phylum Chordata; class Actinopteri; order Gymnotiformes; family Hypopomidae; genus Brachyhypopomus; species Brachyhypopomus occidentalis. The sequence continues at coordinate 796,563 of JAGXOD010000041.1, forward strand.
GGGGGGGGGGGGGAGGAGCGCTCCTGTCTGACCCTCTCTTGCCCCCTCTCACTCTCTCGGTTATGACACACTCAAGAACTGGTTCACATGACCTAGTCACGTTACCTGATCACACGACCTGGTCACGCGACCTAATCACATGACCTGGTCATGTGATCTGATCACATGACCTGGTCACGTGACTGTCCGTCGCTGCGGTGCCACAGACTCAGCCGCCACGTGTGGGACACACCTGGGAGTTTGCCTGTCGTCATACGTTTAACCGAGACCAGTGCCTAAATAAACCATGTTAAACACAACACGCTAGGTCATGGATCACAGAGTAGGGACTTTTTCTGTGGCAGGGGGTGGGGCCTAATCAGGAGCAGGGCGGGGTTATGGTGGGAAGCGTGAGGCCACATTACAGCATGCCATGGTGGATTGTGAGAGATAGACCAATGATGAGCGGGCGAGCTCAGAGGACACCGTCTGATCTGGAGGGGATCCGCCCACTTTCTTCCCAGCTGTCTGTCTCTTCTGTTTTCATTGTCTCTCTCCTTCTCTTGATCTGCCCTCCTTCATATCAATCTCAGCCTGTTCTAACAGTCCGTTCAGTAGTTTAGAATCATCGCCTTTTTAAAACATTAACACTTTCATTCTTTTTCATTCTTTTATTCTTTTCCATCCTTGTTTGCCGTCTCATCTCCTCTTTCACTCTCTCCTCTCACAGTTCCTACCCACTTTCCTGGGCAGAGCTGCCTTGTCACCTTACTGAAACTGTCAAGCTATTGTGTGTGCACCCACCCACACTCACGCATACACACACGCACACGCACACATACACACACACACACACACACACACACACACACGCACACACACACATACAGACAGACACACACACACACACATACAGACACATGCACCCACCCACACTCACGCATAAACACACACACACACACACACACACACACACACACACACACACACATACAGACACATGCACACACACACACACACACACATACAGACACATGCACCCACCCACACTCACGCATAAACACACGCACACACACACACACACACACACACACACACACACACAGACAGCACCTGCCAAATACTGGAGAACTTTTCATTTGCTCTCTCTCTCCATTCAGCCTTCACAACCCAACTCTGTGTTTTTGTAAAATCAGATCCTCACTGTTCAGCTATGTCAGCGAGTACTACTCAAAACTCAACTCAACAATACAACTCAAACTCAAACTCAAAACTCACACACTCTTCATCTGTCAGTCACACCATTACGCGCCACTCCGTCGGCCTCTAGAACACATACAGTATGTACAGCACACGCCCTCGATACAAACCTTCGTCCTTACTGAAAAGAAAAACCACATCACCATTCATGTTTTTGTATTTTCCTAACAGAATATGGCCATTACGATGTCCAGACGTGTGTGTGTGTGTGTGTGTGTGTGTGTGTGTGTGTGTGTGCGTGTGTGTGTGGGTGTGCGTGTGTGTATAAGAGACCCATGTAGTGCTTGAACATGCTGTCTTGTTTTACATTCATCCCACTCTCCCTGTAAGGTGACCCTCGCGGCGTCTCCGGCTTTCTGAAGCCCGCGGTGCTGATTAAATTCCTTGTGAAAAAAATAAAGAAGCGAAAAGAAAGGAAAACAGTTGAAATATTCATCGGGTCCTCTCGCCCCCCTGGATAAGAATCACCGCGCATCCTCCGGAGAAGCAAACAAGGGCACCGAACGTGTGTTTGAGCGGCTTCATCAGCAGCACAGCACCGCATACTAACGACATCGTCCATCATCCACCAGTTTACACGTGCGTCCAAAACGGCATTCACTTTGGCACAACCTGAAGCCCCGTATACGCAGACCAGAATCGATCTGTTTACACAGGTCTAATGATGATGTACTGTATTTGCAAAGACATGGGACACGGCGGCAGCTGATATGCATTTGGGTGCTTCTGACTGTCAAACAGCTCAAATGGCAAACTGCTTATTCTGTATATCTAATGCAGGTTTGTATGTTGCATTTCTGTCTTTTTCTCTTGTATATTTACACACACACACACACACACACATAAGCACACAGATGACCTTTGTTATTCTGCAAGAACTAGTGGAGAGTGTTATTGTTTGGTAGACAAAGGTGAGAGATTACTAGGCACTGCAGCAGTGTGAGTAAGCATTTTTACAATTCTGTGTGTGTATACACATCATGGAGTGTGTAGGTGTGTGTGTGTGTGAGTGTGTGTGTGCTTCTCCTGGAACATCTATCTGTATGCTCCTTAGGTCATTGTGGCTCCCCCTACCCTCTCAACCAAACCCATCAGCTGCCATGGCAACTGGGCCATATTAAATATTCAAATTTCCCCCCCTGGCACAGTCCAATAAGATGCGCAATTCCTTTCATCCTTTCGATAACCTGTAACTCCAATCTGAATGCTACTGTGGTGACAGGTACGGCATAGATTAACCATTCACCATCGCTTGGACAAACAGGACATGGGGGAAGAAGTTTGCCGTCAACAGATTCAAGGAAACTCCTATGACAGCACGGCCAAGTCAGCAATGCAACCCCTTCATCCTTCTCACCCACCCAGAACGCACACATGCAGTCAAAACGGCTCAATCAGTAACTCCGCTGGTTAGCTTAGTAACTTAGTTTTGGGGTTTCGGGGTCAGGCTGAGTTGTACGCAAGTTGTACTTGTGCTGAGCTGTACACAAGGCATCTTTCAACAGCACTCTCGCACAGAGAGGGGGCTCACTTCACACTCAGCCAACGCAAAACACTTAGGCAATAAAAATGTCTGAATTACTGACATGTCAAGTAGTGTATTAAAATGCTATAATATACAGTATATTGTTAGTTTGTTACCAACGTGTACTCCTTCCGTGTTCTACGCACGTGTTATGTTAACGGTGAACCACGTGCTCCACGCGTCCGCTTTTGAGAAGACCAAAAAAAAAAAACATAGAGGGGCAAACATTGACCCGTCGTTCTGCTCACGCGATGCTGAGACAGGTTGTGTTTGTTATCCTCCTAATCTTCAGCGGTGGTTCCTTTCTGACCACAGGACCTCTGATTTGGGGAGACACTTCAGGATGTGGGACCCACATACATAAGAACCACATGCTGTTTACACTTGTATGTGCACAAAAAGTAAATATCACTGTGGTGTTGGGAACGGTCCAAAATTACTGGCTGGTCAACAGTGTGGTCAGAAATTAACCAGTGATGAACCTGGGGAGAAGAACTGCACTGCTAGGTCTGCAGTTCCAGGAAGCCCAGTGAACCATGAGTGTGAACCGTGGCACGCTGCAGACCCCCATCTCTGACCTTTTGTAAACGATCTTGAGGTCCCTCCACTCCAGGAAGCTGCACATCTTGGGCTTGCGGGCCAGGACGGTCTGGACCAGCTCCCGCGTGATCTTCTTCTTCTCCTTGTCGGACAGCGGGACGTACCACTTCTGCAGACGGAGCTTGCCTTGCCGACTGAAGAGTAGCATGAACTGCATCTAAGCAGACGAGGAGAGACGAGCGAGAGGGAAGGAGGGTCAGGGAAGACGGGGGAGAACCAGGGCCGCTGAAGGTTTCACGAGAAGAAACTGGATACTGGATACTGGAAGCGTGATATGAAGCAGGCAAACAAGTTTAATAGCGTAGGGGGGAAATGGCAAAACGGATGAGTGAGAAGGGTAAACGATAGGAAGCAGGAGACACAGAAATAGTGAGAGAGAAAGAGAGAGAGAGAGGGGGAGAGAGAGAGAGAAACCAGGATAGAGAAGGAGTGTGGAGGTGAGTAAGAGGATTATCATGTGGTTAATACGTGCTATGCCTGGAGCCAAAGACAAAACGCTCTCTCATGACAAACCCGTTTCTCAAACTGAAGCTCAGCGTTTGAGATCTAGGTTATAAAACACCAACTACATCAATATTGACCCAATCATTAAATAAAACAGTGGCCCAACCTAAGCCAAAGTCAATACCACACAGACTCAAAGGCTGTGGGCTTCCCTAAGGTATGCGTAATCATTGCTCAAAGATACAAACCTCAGCAACAAACTGTCGCAAATAAACGCAAAGCCGAACGTTGTAAGATATCTGAGGTGGCGAACGAGGTGTTGTAGATTAAAACCTCACGCGCATGATGTATTTTAGCTATCTGAGCATAAGTTATTCTGTGCGTGGCAACGCATCGTGGGCTTTATCAAGATCGCGACATCGCAATCAGTGTGTCTAACAAAAAGTGATTATATTTTAGGTTTAAAGTAAAAAATAGGAATAATTAAGATAAAGCCCAGTTAACTACATGACGTTAACGACAGCACACTATTAGAATTTAGAGGCGGCACATGGAAAATTTTACAATAGTAAACAAGGCACTGTTTTTCTAGTTTTTCGTGGCGGCTATGTAAATACTTAAGATAACCTTAAATAACAGCGACTGTATAAAACAATTATATCCATGTACAAATGCGTATATATTATCTCGATAGCGCTGGTGAATTTACCATGTAAAGCCAATATCTAGAGTATACTTTTGACAAGCAACAGCAATTCGTGGCAGTTTCAAGTCGTTTACCTTTTTAAATCGAGCGATTAAACCAAATACGACATACCTTTCTGCGAAAAAAATCAATTTTTTCCCAAAGAAATGATAAACATGCCCTGCTTCGACACCACTGTAATTTCAGAGTTTAGTATCGTATTGATCCACTGTGTATTTCCTCTTCTCGCTCCCTTCGCTTGGTTTTCTGGCTGACAGATACACAAAGCTGTCAGCTAACTCCTATTTCCTCATTGGTTTAAGGAGTTGTTTTAAAGGATGTCATTGGTTTAAATAAATCCGTTATTCCCGCCCATTCCTGGTATCAACGATATGTTTGGTTCTTCCATGCCTGAGTGTTTTCCACTGTCACTCCTCCCGTAAATGTTGTTTGAAGGATAATTGTCTGGGTCCATGGCTCCAAGCTGTTTTAGAAACTGGAGACAGGAGCTATCAATTATGAAAACGGCAAAAGGTCACTAAAAGCATTAGTGTAATCTCGAGTGCATTAACGCTGTAAACATTAAGGTATAAGTCACTTGTCTTCATATCAGCAATGGATAGATGGTGTACAGTATTGAATAGATATTATATATTGTTTAACCATGTAATTCTAATAGTCAATGGAATATTTTGTGAAGAAATAACAAGGCCACAATGAATTATAGCTAAATAAATCAGAAATGAACACATTTAATCTAAAGTAACGTTTTAGATTAAACAAATGTAAGTGTGATTTATTTCATAATCTCAGCATAATCATGCAAACATCAGGACAAGTGTCTGAAAGCAAAGCAAATATCACGACACCATCTAGTGGTAGAGCCTCCCTTTGGTTAGTTCACAGTACTCAGCTGCACCGTGTGTGAATCGTTGACATTAGAGGGGCTTGCACTAGCACGTGTCTACACTGTCCCACTATTAGACACACTGCCACACAGCTATATAGTGCTTTAAATAACCGCACAGCTGCTTAAGCGGGCACTGACTGTAAAAGAGAATAAACGCATGTTTGTTTAAATCCTTTTACATGCATTTCCCATAAGAATCTCCCTATTTGTCACGAGGTAACAGTTCGTGTTACCATGGCAAAGCCATTGTGTCCGGATTGCCTAGGTGTAATTATTCATCACCACTGCAACGTCGCCGCGTGCGCATACAATACGATCTGGGCCCTCAGCCAAGCTTGCCCCACGAGGGGAAACCTTGGTCATTTTTCAAGCGACTGTACTCTTTGTGCCATCCAGTCAGTGCGAAGAGAAAACCACCACGCTTCTCTCCTGCTGCTATATTAGTAATCCTGTTTATATTAGCTAATAATAACACGGCATCATTAATCACGTTTATGTCTTAAGGTGCCATGCCGTTTATTTTGGTGTGAGAATGCTCAATTAATTCTGACCTCTGATGGAATGGTATAATTTTAATGCTAGTACAACTTTTCTAAGCTCGAAGAACATCGATGCAGTGCATCCCATAGGTTCACTTCAATTCAATTCAAATTTATTTATATAGCGCTTTTTACAACACATGTTGTCACAAAGCAGCTTTACAAATTGCATGGGTCCAGATCCCTAATGAGCAAGCCATAGGCGACAGTGGCAAGGAAAAACTCCCTAAGATGGCGGGGATATAGGAAGAAACCTTGGGAGGACCAAGACTCAAAAGGGAACCCATCCTCCATTTGACAATCATTCCATCACGAACCTCCCAATGAACCGCAAGAACATTCAAACAAAGTATTTTTGAATATAACACGGTTCATTGAGAGCAATTGCATACTGAACGCGCAAACAGAAAGCACTGAAACAGAACTCCTGAGATCCACCATGGTACTGGACATGAAAATTGCTTCAAAGAACATCAGTGGAAAAAAATATTTAATTCAAAATTAACAAATAAACAAATAATATATAAACCTGTAGCACAGTGTATTAAGCGATATCAGGTCCTGCTGGCACTGACATTCATTCAAAATGTCTGTGTTGTTGGCAGCAACGCTGTTACTAAATCGGTAGGCGACAGCACTAGTGAGACAGCAATTATACAATGACAAATTCACAACACTTGAATGCGCATTGTGCATAAATCACATGCCATTTGTCATCGTCCAAAAAATAAATACCAATTAACATAATTGGTACAACCTACTCCCATCATCTCCATCCATTTGAGTGAACTTCCAAACCACTGACACTTTTACTTGCATTCAATTTGGCGCATGTTTAAAGCGGATGTCGGTAAGAAATTCGAAGGAGTACAGCGACCAGGCTCCTCCCCTTCCTTCTCATATGCGCTCAAGCCCCGCCTCCAAAGCCCTTCCTACAGAGAAAGCTGCTGTAAACGCTGTGAAAGGTCAATATTGCTGGACAACAAACAAGCATAAATAAATATTGTAGACATGAGAAGACAGCTATATCTATTCAATAAAATATCTAGCGCGCACTTATTTCAGTGCTTAAACGCTTGATAAACTCACCAACAGTGCCAAATAAGCAGGAAACTTGAGAACATTTAGCTGTGAGAGCACAGGTAGCCTACATAAACATGACAATCAAAAACAATGCTAAGTAGCCTTAGCATCAGAAACAAGCTAACATTAGCCCGACTGCAACAGTAAATTCAGAAAACCGTTACACTATCATTAAAATCATTACCCAACGTGGGTGTTCTTTTCGAAATGTAAAAATAAAAAAAATGAAATTATCCACCTGTCAGTCAGAAATATACCTAACTCAGCATAAGTTTTGAATCCTTTCAAGTTCTGTATATCTTCCCACCTCTGTGATATTTATCATTGTTTCATCTCGGAACCTGTCTTTTTTGCATTTCTTTGTCATCTGTGTACTTGTGTTTTTACACACTGTTATTGTCAAAGGAAGGATGGGCAGTTTTTTATAGTTGTTTATCAGCCACTGCTATTTCAAAGTTCCTGAAACGGAGTAAGCAAGTGCGCGCATAAGCAGTGCCACGCCCTCAGACGCTCCTCCTGGCTCCGATTGGTTGTTTTGATTCGGGCGTCAATTGTCAATTAAATTGGGCGGACTACGGTGAAGAACCCGTTTCCCACAGATTCACAGGTACGTCTGTGAGGACAGTGAGTTTTAGCTATCTACATTATAACGTACTAGTTACCTGCTGGTGCTTTAATCATGTAGACTACGATACTTGCATTCACTGATTAATAATGTAGCATTTGTCCTGCATGCTGTTCCCAAATAACCTACACAGTGAGAAGAGATATAGGATAAGTGCAATAATGTGTTAGATCAATAAAGCATTAGTATAGCGTGATGAGGTAAAAAGGCGTTTGTAGCCTATAAAAATGATAATTCCGACACAATTTTGGTATTTTATGACTTAAAAGTATTATACCTTGACCGATATCTTATGCCCTTCGTAAGTAAGTTCTAAATTTCTGAATTATAAATTAAGAAATAAAATCATGTCTCACATCCACAAAGTATGCGCAGCGGGATCTTGTGTCTTCAGGGTTGCCAAGCAACGACGTGGCGCACGGGACTCCTTTCTACAAAACGTGCACTTTCACAAATAGTGGCAACCCCACTAATGGTGCCACACTGAACATGAACATTTACATACCCTCTTTAGGCAATTTCAAATACAGAAGCACTGAACTGGTCAAACTTCCCCAAACCACTTTATTCAAATCCGTATTTAACTTTTAAAAAGATCTTTATTTAAACTGGTGTGTCCATGAATTTAAAAAGCAGGCAAACCAAAGATGATCACGCGTCGTCTTTCTCCATGTTATTTTTTTTGACGGAGCGCACGCACGGCAGCGTTCACCTCGCGCTGCGTAATGGTGCCCCGCCTGTTGAACTTGGCCAATCGCGCCGCTTCAGCGCCGACCTGAGCAAACGCTTCCGCCTGCAGGCCGCGTGGCACTGCAGTACTATCGCTCACAGACGAGCTAGCCTGTAGGACAGTGACAGAGGGGAATGTAGCTGGCGAGACAAACACGATCAGAAATGTACTTATTTAAAAGAAGCAAAATAATTACACACTGACTGGCGACTTTTATCCAAAGTTATAACGAATTCTTTTTCCACATCACAAACCTTTATCTTATAAATGTAGGCTGAATGTGCTTTGGTAGATCGTCTGGTTTTTCTGCATGCCCTTTTATACCTACTCAGAATGACTGTTTTCATGGTAAAATCTGCAAAATCCAGTTAATAATGAGCACCCAAGATTATTAATGCGCAAACCGTGTATACACAATGCGTAGTTTCTTATCGTCAATGTCGAGTATAGGAAGCAAATGTCCCGTTGGTCCACGCCCCCGCACGTGCTCGCCTTTAAAGGTTAATTGGAAAACCAGCAATACGCTGCACTGGTTGCTTAATTTAACGGACGAGAGAGATTACGTCAGACTGTTTAGGTTACTTAATAGTCTCTAATGTCTATTAAAGCCGAGCCGTTGGCTGGTACGAATCTCTGTTTTTAAATAGTTTCTTTGAATTGTGATAATTTATTCTGTTGTCCGAGCCACAATCTAAACTGAAACATAGGAAATAACAGACCTGTTAACACAACGCAGCAAGTGTACATCACAGGACAGAAGTGTCTGCAATGTGTAGTCCTGCTGAACGTGTTCATTTATCATCTCCTTTTTTGTGTACTGTTTCGTTATATTTAAAGCGTTGCTGGTTAAACAAATAGAACCGTTCTTATCATTATCGTCATTTTCAATTAGTGCAGTCAGTCAGGTGTGTTTGTGTGGTCTCTTGGGAACGTGATATACTGGGAGAGAGAAATGTTATATGATAACAACAGTGCCCTCAAGTGGTGGATCACTGCAATCAAAACAGCTAGAATGAAGCATGAAGAAGCGGTAGTCCAGCACTCAAGGGGATGATGTGTTTTGAGTGTGGTTCTGCTGAGAGAGAGAGAGAGTGTGTGTGAGTGAATGTGTGTGTGAGAGTGAAGCAGTTGAGACCCAGTGTGTGCTCTGAAACGTATCCTCGGGCCTCTACATACTAATGGCCTGTTTTCTAAACAAATTAAGTCTGATCTCTCCACAAAAGTGGTTTCAAAGATTAAATTAAACTCAAAGATTAGTCTAGAGAATTGTACAGACTTTACACTTTATGTGCTACAGGTTGCTACATGAAAAAAGTCTTCCAGTGAGTGAATGAATGTATTTACACTAAAAACACCTCCAGGTGTATATGCCCTTGTGAGGGGTACGGTGTCCATCACCTTCATGCCCTTGATGCCTACCTACAAATGCTGTATAGACTGCATGCCAGGTCACACCACCCACTTGTGGTATCAGCAAGGTGTGTGTGTGTGTGTATACACACAGGATCAGCTGAGGGGGCAGATTTGTTTGTGTTGTAGATATAACAAACAGGCCAACATGAGCCCAGATATGGCTATTTGTGCTCCCACTGAACATAATTCACACATATAACAGATACATACATAAACATAACTGATGTTTTTTTACTTTTACTTTGTCTCCCCCAGTTGTTTCATGCTGTTTTTGGTGAGATCTTAGACTTACAGTTAGGCCCACCGAATCCTTAATAGGTTTCTAGTAATGTAGAAATCTGAATAAAGTGATTTTATGTAGTATGATTAACAAGTACAATTCTTAATGCAGTGTGACTGAAACACCAGATGCATGTGTAAACAGTGCTGCAGTGTAATGCTATTAAACCCATAATGGCATTACAGATGAAGTGGTGTGATCCTCAGATTACAAGGTATCGATTAGGTTTGGTGTCAGGACATTTCAGGATCTTCCTGTATGGGAAAAAAGAGCTGAGGCAGCGTCTGCGTGTCCCATAAACAGGGCCCTTGCCACACACCCCTGGGGTTCCAATCTGGCTTGCTGTCTTCAGAACGCATTATATGGTTCAATCAGAAGCAGTGTGTGGGTTGGGTCTCTTCCTGATCATCCAGCAAGGCCCACCCAATGAGCCATGATTGGAGGGGGAGAGCCCCGCCCACCCTCAGGTCCACACTCACAGAACCACAAACTTGCCCAGTTTAAAGGGGCAGATGTTAAAAAGCGTGGGGGAGGGGATGGTGGTGGGGGTGGGGCAGCGCTTTACCACAAAAAAGTGAGCAGCACCCGCTTCTAGTTCTCAGTATCTCTGAAATTGCCGAGCATGTCAGATGAAAGCAGCTTCCCTGTGGAGATATTGTCTGGCTCTGATTCGAGTCTCTGCGAACAAGTCCAAATGGCACAGCCGACACATAAATTCTAACTCTCCAGGCGAGAGCGGCCTGGGTTGAACGAGCGCTCTGGATTCGTTCCGCACATCATTCTCCCTGGTCCTGGAATGCCCGCCTGGATTGCCCGCTTCTCCGCCCACCCACCTCTCCTTCCCTCCTCCGCCCAGCGGAGCGTGGCTGTGCTCCAGGACACCAAGCTGCGCCGGCAGATGGAGAGGAGCGGCCACGCACCACCCGCACTGCTGCACCACCTCCAGCAACCTCAGCTACACACAGCTGCTGCACACAAACAGCAACAGGGAGAGACAAGAGTGAGCCAACATCCATCGTGCAAAGCACTGAAACACAGGTGTAAGGAGACATTTGTAACAAAATGGCATGATTTGCATGGTTCTCCACAAATGCATTGGATTAGCCTGCACATGTTAAGTGTCCCAATTCAGCTTCCGTAGTTTTGGACTGGAGCAATAACACTAACATAACTAAATGAAGGAAACGTATTCTTTCAATCACCATCTTACAGACATGTGGCCAACTTGCTTCCATGCTTTGTTCAGTAATCTCAAATAGATCGGCTTATGTGGTTTCTGATATTGCAAGACATAGTTATGTAAAAATGTTGCACAGTTATATAAAAATGGACAAACGCAAGTCAGTGTTAGTTATGCTTGTGATCCAAGGAGTGAAAACCTGCGGTGGTGATCCAGGGAGTGAGAACCTGCAGTGGTGATCCAGGGAGTGAGAACCTGCGGTGGTGATCCAGGGAGTGAGAACCTGCAGTGGTGATCCAGGGAGTGAGAACCTGCGGTGGTGATCCAGGGAGTGAGAACCTGCGGTGGTGATCCAGGGAGTGAGAACCTGCAGTGGTGATCCAGGGAGTGAGAACCTGCGGTGGTGATCCAGGGAGTGAGAACCTGCGGTGGTGATCCAGGGAGTGAGAACCTGCGGTGGTGATCCAGGGAGTGAAAACCTGCGGTGGTGATTCAGGGAGTGAGAACCTGCGGTGGTGAACTGAAAGGTGAGACCTGACTCTCAGGTTCCACTCTCTGCCTCCAGGTGTTTTTGAACTCTTGACCACCGAGTCAAACCTGCCACGTGTGCTGAGTGTAGTCCCACATCTACCCACTGCACAACAGCATGTACTGTGCCCACAACGTCAAAACAGTTGTTCTCGAGTGTGATGTCAGGAACGGTTGTGGTCTGAATCCCGTGTGTTAGTGCTACGTTATGTCTCCTGCGTCTGGGATGCAACGTGCTGGTGAGTAATGACTAAACACATCCTGGGGTTTCCGTATTTTCATCTAGACGGTCAAGTGCTCACCTGTCGGTCGGCCCTCTACTACGAGTGTCAATCAAATTGTAATAGGAGACGTAATATTCATTACACATTCTTAAATACAGAAAAAAAAATGGGATGACAAGTGATTTCATTAAGACGTTCACTGTGCCGAATGTTTAGTCAAATGTAGGTAATTCACACAAGAGACGGTGGTTCCTGGTAAAACCGTCAGGAATTTTCAGGTACTCTTAGATCATAAGCTAGAATGCACACCCTAGCAGGCCCTTCGTAAAGTTAGTGTGCTACCCCTTTAAATACAGCACGCAGACTTAAAATATTGCATTTTAATGTGTCCTAGGGCAAATGAACCTGAATATTCATTATTTACAGTGACTGTCGATCACTGTGAGAGACAGAGAGAGAACTGATAAACTGAATGGAAAAAACAATACACCACACACAAATCACTGCACAGGAAGTACTGAAGAACTGGAGACTCCAATTTCCTGTTTTTGAAATGAAAATGGAATCCACTAGATTTATTGAGATCGCTGTCCATAACAGGTGTAAACAAGAAACAGTGTGAGAACCGCACGTCTCCCTAGTAACGGTATATACCCTTGAAAAACAAATACTTGTTGATGCAGATGAAACATTATTAATCTATGCTACCATGTCATGTTTGTGTTAACCCAAAAACCCTTAATGGTCAAACATTTCCATGTGCTGAGAAGCTGCTATGAATATAACCAACTGAATAGTCACACATTGGTATTAGTGTATTACAGTGTCTATTGTAAAACCTTTTATTCCAGGTTACAGACATCAGTTTGTTTACAACAGAGACAGATTTCCACTGTCAGGTCTTAAGTTGCAGTACCTGGAATATATATATATACTGCATATATCACAAATACAATACAAAAGACTTCTAGATAGGCTGGGATACCTAGGTACACATGGTGTGATCATTATCATACACTGTGCGTGACAGTTATTGGTGATGACACGCGCGCTATTTGTCCGACAACCACGTGGTCTGTTCAAAGTGCACAGGTGAGCAGTCCGAAGTCAATCAGCAACATTGCTTAGAGATTTCGTTTTCTTCTGAGCGATGCAGGATTTAAGGCTCTAGATTCTCGACGGAGGGAGTGAGGTGAGAGGGGGAGGAATTTCACTGGGTCTCTCTTATTTAAGAACCTCCTGTTGTCTGTAGTACGATGCTGGTGTTCGTTCTGTAGATGCTAAAACGAATGATTTCACAATAGTGAAGCGGTTATTTCGAATCCAGCTAATCAACAAGCTAACTTGTGATTTAAACACCTTCAGAGAGATTTAATGCATATTTTCTTTTTCTGGATGCATATTTCACAATTTCTACGCTAAGGTGTTTACAGATTTCTTGGCATTTGACATGTTGTGTCTTACTTACTGACATACAAGTCAATAGTAGTGATCACTGAAATAGTTTTCCCTTATCCAAAGAAATTCTGTTTTACTTTGATAATGTGGTTAATTATTTATTGTTTTAAAATATTGCAATAAGCTGATTAGATAACCTACATTCCTTCACACATTCATATATTAAGTCTATATCTCTAAAGAGAAACAGAAATTTAAAAATCTTTTTTCCTGCATTGGTCTCAAAATATTGCAATAAAATAGTATTTAGTATTTACAATGTTTAAATAACACTAAACCTGAGTATATACAAATGAAATCTGGCTTTTACAAACGTGAACATACTGCAAAGCTGCAGCCATTTTAAGTCCACACCCCCTCCCCCCCTTCTGTCTTATACAAACAGTTGTGTACATTATTGTACAGCAGGCTTAACCTCAGCCCTGGGGTCAGAGTCGGACACTGCGCGGAGATTTCACGGCTGTTACAGCCCAGCTAGACCAGGTTATTAACTGGTAGGTTAAATCAGAGGCAGACAGGGAAATCACCAGTGTGTGCTGGACTCTGGCCCTCCGAGACTGGAATTGAGCAACCCAATGTGCAATGTCTTTAAGCATGTAGTGTGAATGTAGTGAGCAACTGTGTCCAGCAGGGGGCGCTATGACATTGTGTGGTGCAATTACTTGAAAAAGATTTGGAGTTAGCGGGGATTACAAAGCTCTACTCTGACTTGCCTTTTAAAAGCTTTGAGAAATGTTATTTGTTGCATTTTATTAACTAACAAATGACATTACATGAGTCTATCTTTAGATTTGACACTTAGCTCCTATGTTAAATCCACTAAATCAATTTAGAAATAAATGTAACACAGGAACTTGTAGAGTACATTGTAATGACATTGTTTCACTTCTTATAAACTTATATATTTCATACACAAACCATTTAACATTCTTAACCAAATATAAGAATTATTATATGCAGATATGCAGAATAGTATATTATATCTAGGGTAATTATACATCTTATACTTACATAAACATTATATATATATATATATATATATATATATATATATATATATAATTTAAGTTGTATTTATTCAATAACAAAAAATACAGTAAGTACATAAATAAAATTCTATTAAAAAAAAAAAGATTAAGACATATCTAGGCCTACCCCTTGTGTTTGAAAGAACTGTGCCCTTCACGTGTGCCCTCCAGTCCTCCAGCCCTCCAGGTGGCGCTGTGGTGCCATGTCCACCCTCAAATTTACAGAGCAGTTTCTTTCAGGTCATTGAGGTTCGGCATCCGTGAGCGAGAGGGGCGGCCGAAGCCGAGTCCGTTCTGGCCCCCTTTGGAGCCCAGCTGGTCCGGGTATGGGTTTCCCTCCGCCCGGGCCAAGGCAGCCGCGTGCCAGGCGGGCTCCATCTGGCCCGGGAGAGGGTAGGCGGCTTGTCGTGCCTTTAACTGCGGAGCGCCGGTCCCGCCCCCTCCCACGTGGCCCCGGAAGCGCAGATCCGGGGTGGTGGGCTGGTTGGATGACGATGAGGAGGAGAGATGAAGCAGCCGGCGAAGAGACTTGAGCGGCTGGTTCTGAGAGGGCGAGAGACAGCAGAACATGGGCTGGGTCCGTGACGCGGAAGACAGCATTGATTTTACAGATCAGCAAGCAGCTACCATGAGGCTTTGCTGCTCACTGGCCGGACAGTTTCACCCCACTGCGGTTAGGGATTAGGGATTATCCCCGGGATTCAAACGCATCGTTCTCCCAGACCTGAGACATCACACAGCTGCCCTGTGTTGTGTTTTCCGTCCTCCCCGTGGCCCCTGCACTGACCTTTACATTCAAACATTTTCTCCAATCCGACTGAATTCCTTCCAATTACAGATTAAGACATGAGACGGTCTCTGCATGACAATCTGATGATAATCTCAGGTTTACGTGCGCGCTGCAAGTAATCCCATCCAAAATGACGTGCAAGTGTAGTGTACACGTGAGTACTCAGTGTACACGTTACCACGACAACGAGCGCCGCGCGAGTCACATAGCTACCATGTTACCTGACTTCGCAGCTGAAACGTGGACAGATAAGAGCTGCTGTTAGCTGTCTGGCTCTTGTAATGCACTGAGTCTGACCTCATCATTGTGTGCTTTACGCATGTCCATCCTGCTATTGTCCATCTTTTAAAGGTTGTGGCATCATTTTAGTCACACCACCATGTTGCATCTGCCATGCTGAATTTCTGTAAACTTCTGCGCAAAGGTAAATGCGCAGAATAAACTTAAAGGGAACCCCAGACCTGCTGCTTATATGGCTATTATTTTTCTATGTAATGGATTATTTATAGGATTACCCACCCCGTTCAACCGGACAGAAACTGCATTCGGCCTCAATTGGATTAGTTAATTCAGCTCGAGGTGCATACGCAGGCGTTGTGTATTCCAGTTCAGTCGGATTATTAATGGATTATCAGGATGCGTGTAAACGTGGCTATCGACATTCCCGGGTGCTCCACGGCGGGACACCGACCTGATCTCTCTGCAGCGCCTGCGAATGGGGCTCGGCCGGCCACTCGCCCTCCCTGTCCCGCTCCTGGTCCTGGTCCCGCTCACGCTCACGGCTCCTCTCACGGTCCCGGCTGCGGGTGCGGTGACGGCTGCCGCCCTGGTGCCCAAACGACCTGGATGACTTCTGCACCACCACCTGGTCCGGCCCCTCGTTCAGGACCTGGCCAATGACGCGCAAGCACAAAGGCGTCGCTCAGGTTAAACGTCCAGTCCTGAACTAGAGGCGGGCTCTTCCAGCCTTTATTACCCAGTAGTCACCGGGAGAGAGGAAGAACCAAGGAAATGACCCTCTTCCAATTTCACACGTGTACTTACGTTAATGTAAAGTAAGGGACATTTACATAAACGTATAAGTGTTGGTAAAAGCAGGAATAATAAGTATCATACATACATACTTATACATAACATATATACTTGGACTAAAAAGTTTAAGTGTGACTTTTGAATCAGTCCTACACGAACAGATATCAAATTATTTAAATGTGTATCAAATTATTTAAATGTGGTCATTCTGGTCCAGTTGGTCTTCCTCCCTCCAGTGTCCTGTGGCTTCAGTCAGGCTGTTTAAAATGCCATTTAAATATGTCCAGAATTTAGACATGCAGTGTCATCGGCCTATCCTATGCGCCGGGATCGGCGGCTACGCTGACGTCATCGTGGCCGTTGTCCTCCTCATCATCACCATTAGTATTAAACAAAACACCAGATCTTTGAGGTCAGTCGCTACAAACTCCTTCCTGGGGGTTCAACAAAGCTCAACGCTCAACGCTCTTTAACGTGAACAGGCAGTGTTTGGTACAGCAGGTAAGATGTAAAGACTGTTCTGGTGGTAAAGCTGCTCTAACACAAGCCCAATGTTTACCACACGCACACAAAACCCAATAGTGTGCGCAAGCGTATTGAGCTTTTTTGGGGAATTCAAATACATGTTCCCCAAATCACAAAATGGTGCCAAAAGCGTCTCCATGGTGGGAGGAGCTCTCAGTTACCCCGTGGCGAGAGCACTGTCATGCGATCGCTGCTCTAATACTCCAGCAGGGAGCCTTAGAGAGGACCACCTCATGGATCTAGTGACAGTGGCAAGACCCGCCTCCAAGAATTAAAGGCTGATTAATAATGTTAATGGCATGCAGTGACACAGGTTTAGTTTATGTTAGGTGTGTTACAATGTGGTATATTAATGGGCGGTTATACCATATGTGTGGCCACTAGGGGGAGAACTCTCTCAGAGGAGCTAAGTTTAAAGCTAGTCTTTGAGTTAAACAGAGGGAAAAGAGATTTCTTGATCACGGGACCTCTGCCTTCTCCAATGTCCACCTGGAATACAAGAGGCACAAGACGGACAGTGGGATGGACACGTCTAGCCACAGACAAGTACATTTACAAACACACACACACACCATTCGCACGGGTATACACACAAGCGCATGCTGCAGACACACAATTGCCGACACAGATATATATATACACACAAAACTGCAGCTAAGAATAGACAATTCGATGTCACTCAACACATGAAATACACAAAACACACACGTCAGCAGACAACAAGCGCCACAGCGCGGGGGAGGCGGAGACTGACCGACTTCTTTTTCTTCTTCTTTATTGCTCTGAAGAAGCCCTGCTTCTCCTTCTCTTTGGCTGGCTCTGGGGGGCTGAGTTCCAGGGGCTCGGGCCCTGTCCTGATAACACACACAGGTAGACACACACCAACGTGAACCTCGGGATCTGGAACCGGAGTGGCTAGGTGGGCGTGGCTTTGCTGGGCTCACCAGGGGTCGTAGGTGGGCTGGCGTTTGGGGTGACTGCTGCTCTCCATGGTGATCCCTGAGCCCATGGTCTGCCCGCTGCTCTCATGGAAAGCGTTATCCGGTCTGGGAGAGGGCACTACGGCAACGCACACAAACACACGCAATGAACCTTAGAAATGTGTGTCAAACAGAATAATAAATAATATGTACATAGTGTGTGTGTGCACGTGTGTGTGTGTGTGTGTGTGTGAGAGAGAGAGAAAGCTCATTCTAACCTCTGTAGAAGCTTCCCACCCGGCGTGGCATGGAGTCGCTGTAGATCATACGGTTCTCTTTGGACGAACCTCCGTCTTCCAGGTGCTGCTCGTGATACATGGCCGCCTGCAACACACACAGAGAATCAGCTGGTCCTATACAAACACACACACACACTCATACACACACACTTTTATGCAGTCCTCTGTGTTTCTTTCTTTCCTCCACTACCTCGTAGCTCAGTCGTTTTGCTGGAGTTGACAGCAGAGTGTGAAGGCAGGCTGTGGTTTGGGCCAGGATTGGGTGGGGTATTGGGTGGGTTAGGCTGGGTTTGGGGTGGGGTATTGGGTGGGTTTAGGTGGGTTTGGGGTGGTTTTGGCTGGGTTTGGGGTGGGGTATTGGGTGGGGTATTGGGTGGGTTAGGCTGGATTTGGGGTGGGTTTGGCTGGGTTTGGGGTGGGGTATTGGGTGGGTTTGGGGTGGTTTTGGCTGGGTTTGGGTGGGTTTGGGGTGGGGTATTGGGTGGGTTTTGGGTGGGTTTGGAGGGGTTTGGGTGGGTATTGGGTGGGGTATTGGGTGGGTTTGGGTGGGTTTGGGGTGGGGTATTGGGTGGGGTATTGGGTGGGTTAGGCTGGATTTGGGGTGGGTTTGGCTGGGTTTGGGGTGGGGTATTGGGTGGGTTTGGGGTGGTTTTGGCTGGGTTTGGGTGGGTTTGGGGTGGGGTATTGGGTGGGTTTTGGGTGGGTTTGGAGGGGTTTGGGTGGGTATTGGGTGGGTATTGGGTGGGGTATTGGGTGGGTTTGGGTGGGGTTTGGATGGATTTTGGGTGGGTTTTGGGTGAGTTTGGCGGGGTTTGGGTGGGTATTGGGTGGGGTATTGGGTGGGTTTGGATGGATTTTGGGTGGGTATTGGATGGGTATTGCGTGGGTATTGGGTGGGTTTGGATGGGTTTTGTGTGGGTTTGTGTGGGTTTGGGCCACCATTCTTCATGTGTGTTCTGTGCACATGCAGTTAACAGTCTGCAACATCAGCACTGGTGACGTGTGTTTTCAGACTGAATAAGAGTGAATGGAATATTCATCTCTGTGCCACCGGCGTCCACTGCAAAACTCCCAAGGGAAGTGTAGCAGCAGAAGCTGGTGGTCTCCCAGGGAAACGACCACAGCACTTGGCCCCGTGACCCTCTCCTTGGGATCCTCCTGTGCAACGTTTGACAGTGTAACCTCACAACAGTGTAACCTCGCAACAGTGTAACCTCACAAGTGTAACCTCACAACAGTGTACCTCACAAAAGGGTAACCTCGTATCAGTGTAACCTCGCAACAGTGTAACCTCAACAACAGTGTGACCTCAACAATGTGTATCTTACATTGGTCTCTGTTGACATTCATCTTGTTTACATTGTTCAATTACAACAATTTTCAAGTGTTTGAGGAAACCCGATGTGCTCCGCTGCAGAATGCCAATTTCCACAAAACATTAACACTTCCTGAAACCCACAGTTTGAAAAGTGGGCGAGTGTGTGCGGTCTGACTGACCCTGAGGTCGTCGGGGTCGTCGTCGCGGGAGGCTGAGCCTACTTGTCGGGGCAGCGTGCGGTGCTGCAGCTGTGGTGAGAGCATCTGCAGGCTGCTGGTGCGTGCGGGCATCCCCTGACCCACCGCCAGGCCCTGCGTGTCGCCCCCGTGCGGCCGCCCGCGCTCCCTCCGCACGTACATGGAGTGCCTGTGGGGGCGCTGCTGCGACGAGAAGGGGCTGGTGTAGCCCATGCCGTATGGGAAGTCGTAGGCGGCCGAGAGCCCACCCCCGGCCCCGCCCCCGGCCCCGCCCACCGGGTCGAGAGCGTCGCCCACTTTGGCCTCGTCCGGCGCCAGGCCCTTGTGGCGTGCGGTGGGATGCCGGAGCGAAGCGTCCTGGCGCTCGGGTTTGGAGCGGCCGGCGGGGCTGTGGCGCAGGGCGGGGCTGCCCGGGGCCGGCAGGTTCAGCCCGGCGTTCAGGTCCAGGCAGCTGGAGGGGAAGTAGCGGGTCTCGTCCTGCAGGAGGCGCGGGTCGCTCAGGTTGCTTACCGACCTGGCGTCGCTCAGCGAGCCGTGGCTCTTCGAGAGGCTCAGGAAGGACGACGACGCCTTGCCGCCCGAGGACGCCACCGCCGCCTCACCGTAGCCGTGCCGACCCGCGTGCTTCTCGCGCTCGCCCTGCAGCGTGTTGGTCTTGCCCTCCACGAAGGAGTGGCGGTTCTGGGAGCGCGAGGCGTTGGACTTGAGGTATTTCGCGCCGGGGCCGTCGGACGGTTTGCCGAAGTCGAAGTCGCCGGCCTTCGCCTTTGACTTCTTGGGGCTCAGGGCGGAGGGCGGCAGGTTGGACAGGTCTTTGCCGCAGGACGCCGAGCGGTTGAGGGGCTGCGGGGGCGGGTAGGTCTTGGGGTGCAGGGTGGGGCTTAGGCTGCTGGAGGCGGGGCCGGCGCCATTCAGGAAGGCCTCGGCGCTGGGCGGGAGCAGGTCGTCGTGGCTGTGGCGTGGCAGGCTGGAGCAGTCCCGGCTGCTGGAGCGATGATGGCCTGAGCTCTTGCTACCATGACTCCTAAAGACAATGAGCAACAGACAGGGGTGAGGGGTGAGGGGTGAGGGGTCAGGGGTGAGAGGGGGGTGGGGGGGGGGTAAAGACCCTCCTCTGCCGTTTCATTATCAGGTATATTATTATTGTAGCTGAGTATTCAATTAAGCCTCACACAGAGTTCATTGTTCAACAAGATGACCTGGAGCAGGGCATGTCACCCAGTACTGACACCCAGTACTGACACCCAGGACTGTCACCCAGTACTGTCACCCAGTACTGACACCCAGTACTGTCACCCAGTACTGACACCCAGGACTGTCACCCAGTACTGACAACCAGTACTGTCACCCAGTACTGACACCCAGGACTGACACCCAGTACTGACACCCAGGACTGACACATGCAGGTCATCATTCAGGTCCAGGCTTTGTAGCTCACCGTAAGACTTAACAGGCACAACTAAAATTCATTTTCAGGCCATTCCATCATATTGTTAAGTCAATTCAGCTAATTAAGTGTCTTCATTTAGCATGTTAAATTAATATTAGTCATACCTACAGCTCTAACTGCAAACTGTCTTCATTTAGGCTTCAAACAATTAGCCTTGTTTGATAAAATATGATTAACCAAAGAAAATGAAAACACTATTTTGTCTGATCAGTGCAGAAAAGAACAAACATTGTACAATGAGATATTAAGCGTTGGGAAATCTGAAGTGAGTGGTACAGTCTCAAACATCGCGCTCACGGGACAGCGGACTTCACAGAGGATTAATGGACTGTGCTAATACAGCCTACGGAGACAGTGTGGGCTGATGGGAAGGGACTGTAGCTGGGTGCTCATCACTGGGTTCATCAGATATCAGGTTCATTGGGGTTCATCTTGCAAGACATGCAACCCCCCAGCGCGCTCCATCGGCTACTGTGTCTGCAGCAGAAATGTCCACTTTCGGAGACTCCGAACTCTCATATGCTCGACACATACTGGCCCAGGCCACATGCATTAGGATGTGCGTCTCCCTCCTGACCTGCTGAGGGCGCTGTTGTCGTGGTGGGGCTTCCTCTTGGAGGAGCGGATGGGCGTAGGCGTGGGGGGGCCGGGACGCTCAGCCTGCCGCTGGGTCTGGAAGGCATGGTGGTTCAGACTCTGCTCCGTCAGAAAGCGCTCGTTGGGGTTGAGAAGCAGCAGGTTCTGAAATGGCATGAAAACACATCACAAACAGGCCTGCCTCCTGGAACCGAACATCTACGCGATGTTCACTATCGCTAGGTGCACGTTCTTTTGCTTTTTGGTCTGTATATCATTTTTTTGTGTAAATCAAGTTTTAGAAGACGCACCGTTCTGCAAAATCAGTGTGGGTGAGCTGTTGAGGTGAAGCTAGAGATAATGTTCAGAACATTAATGTGAATAAGGCAATTACGTAGAGACCGAAACAACTGTGTTGATGACAAGAGAGTCCTTCATTCAGATATTACTCCCAACAGCCATCATTGAGCTATCACTGATTACCTCCTGAAGAACATGCTTACTTTCTCACAGACGTCTTTAAAGAAACACTACTTTACTTAATCAAACCTCTATAAAATGTAATAAACTCCTTCCTCCACATTGGCTATGCACCTAAATAATTCAAACTAGCAGTAATGAGATCAAGAAAGCAAACTGTGACCAACGTCAGCTGTCAATCCATTGGCTGATTTCAAACCTTCCCTGCTGCTACACACTGCCACACTGCTACACTCATAACACTCAATTAAATGTCTCAGCCAAACAAGAAGACAATATCAGCTTAATATTACTGAGGAATGTGTAAAGGACATCAGACACCGGATCACACATTCTGGCAAAACAGAAAACCAGAAGAGCTTTTTTTAGGCAACAGACAGCCAGTAAGCGTTCTGATTATATAATAAACCTTAACGGTCTCCCAATTACACCATGTTTAATGGTTAACCATGTTGGATTAGTCATGGATCCCTGTCTCTCATTTGAAGCTCCATTAGATATTTCTAGGAGAGCATTTTTAAAACAGGAATATTGCGAAGACTAGAAATGTATGACCATTACATGAGGTGGAAAAGCTGGTCAGTGTGTTTTTTTCCTCACAGACTGGACTACCGTAATGTTTTACTACCTGGATGTACCCAGCCTAGGACTTCTAGGAACCCAGCCTAGGACTTCTAGGAACTCAGAGTAGACTTCCACTGTTTATTTTGCTCAGATAGTTTATTCTGTCCCTGTTGTGGTGTCTGGAGTGGACCAGAGTTGGATGGCCTCCCTCATTCTCAGTCTGGGATGATCTCAAGGTTTCCTGCTTCACGCTCTACGGCGGCTCATCCTGGCTACAGCCACTACTGCCTTGCTCTCTGTGTGCTTGGTGATTGTATCACACTCTACACAAATATATCTGATGTGATGTGAGATTATGGCTGTTTCCATACTTATCAATTGGGTGGTGGGCCATTTTCAATAAAGCCTGCTTATTGCATTTGTGTCCTGATTGAGGTTCCTCGGTGGAGCTCAATGGCAATTATGCCCTAACATTCAACATCCAGTTCATTTAAATGCACTGAAGAAATTCAAGTACGAATACAATTAGCATATGATCAGCATATTAATGCTATCTTATCCTCAGCTAAATAATACATGTTAATATGAATCACCTCTATTATCATAAATATGTAATAGCTTCACTGGGTGCTCAATGAATCGTGACCCACGTCCCGCTGCCTAGAGCCCCTTTCTGTCTGTCTCTATCTGGGGACTTCGCACATAAAAAAAAATTGAAGAAAAAAAGCGTTTGCCGATATGTACTGTATACCCTTGGTTTTTCTTAGAAAGGAGGGAGAAACTTAATTTCTGAAAAAAATTGGCAAAACTCCAAACATCCTTAAAATTCTTTCAAGTTGTGTAAAGAAGAAAACAGTCCTTTAGTCCAAACCTCCCCCGCACGGCACATTACAGCACCGTCGCTGGTCTCAGCCCACCTGACTCCACCACTCGGCTAATTAACAAACCCTTACAGGAATTCAAAGGGACGTGCTGGAGGACTAACGCCACTCAAACGTAGGGCAGCCGAGTGCTTCATGAGCAGCCCTGTGAAGTATGTGTCTGCTGCCATGTTCATTACCTGCAGCATTACATGCACTGGGTCTGATATACCGATGTAACGAGTCTCCCAAAAAATTCACACACACGCATGCACTCTCTCACACACACACACACACACACTTCATCAAACCATCTTTTGAGGGCCATAAGCATCGAGGGCTCTGTAACGTTATTCTTTCTCTCTCAAGCTCTCGCTGACATTAAGGTATGACGGCTTTTCTTCTTCCGCCATTTAACTTTTTTATGGCAGTGACCTTTCAGCAAACGCCTTCACAGCTCACGATGCGGATGACTGCAACGGCACATCTGGGAGTCCCGCGGAAACAGAGCACCCAGCAGGTTGAAGGAGACACAAGACACCAGCAAGTGATTGCAGAGACCTGCAGCACAGAGACCTGCCTCAGAGAGACCTGCCTCACAGACCTGCCTCGTAGAGACCTGCCAGATTGACCTGCCTCAGAGAGACCTGTCTCACAGACCTGCCTCTTAGAGACCTGCCCCAGAGAGACCTGCCTCACAGACCTGTCTCATAGAGAACTGCCTCATAGAGACCTGCCTTGTAGAGACCTGCCTCACAAATACCTGCCTCATAGAGACCTGCCTTGTAGAGACCTGCCTCACAAATACCTGCCTCATAGAGACCTGCCTCGACACGCAACATTCATATACACTCTTATGACTGTAATGGAAGGATGACTTGCATAATGAGAATGAGTTGTGTGGCTGTTGCCGTGTGGTGGACTATAAGCACATAGGCTGGCTGTGCTGTTGCCGTGGGAGATGCCAGCGAGCTGGTGATGGGAGATGTGTAAGGAGGCTGCTGTAGGAGCAGTGAGTCATCAGCAAGAGGAAACAGGCAACACTGCCCACTGGCCTGGCAGCAGGCACACTGTTCACACACACACACACACACACACACACACACACACACACACACACACACACACACACACACACACACACACACACACACACACACACACACACACACACACTGTTCACACACACACACACACACACACACACTGTTCACACACACACACACACACACACACACACTGTTCACACACGCACACACACACACACACACACACACACACACACACACACACTGTTCACACACACACACACACACACACACACACACACACACACACACACACACACACACACACACACACTGTTCACACACGCACACACACACACACACACACACACACACACACACACACACACACACACACACACACACACACACACACACACACACACACACACACACACACACACACACACACACACACACACACACACACACACACACACACACACACACACACACACACACACACACACACACACACACACACACACACACACACACACACACACACACACACACACACACACACACACACACACACACACACACACACACACACACACACACACACACACACACACACACACACACTGTTCACACACACACACACACACACACACACACACACACACACACACACACACACTGTTCACACACACACACACACACACACACACACACACACACACACACACACACACACACACACACACACACACACACACACACACACACACACACACACACACACACACAGTACACACACACACACACACACACACACACACACACACACACACACACACACACACACACACACACACACACACACACACACACACACACACACACACACACACACACACACACACACACACACACACACACACACACACACACACACACACACACACACACACACACACACACACACACACACACACACACACACACACACACACACACACACACACACACACACACACACACACACACACACACACACACACACACACACACACACACACACACACACACACACACACACACACACACACACACACACACACACACACACACACACACACACACACACACACACACACACACACACACACACACACACAGACACCTACATACACACACACACACACACACACACACACACACACACACACACACACACACACACACTCACAAACACACGTGCACTCTCAAAACATGCACTCTCAAAAACACAAACACACTCTCTCTCTCTCACACACACACACACACATACATGCACACACACACTCTCACATACACGCACACACACACACACACACACGTGCACACATGCACCCAAACACAGCCACAAACACAAGGACATTCCTCAGAAACATGCGAGGACAGAGTCCCGAGCACACGATGACTTCCAGCATGTAGAACCCAGAGTCATGTTCTTCTCTCCCTACCCCACGCTCCATCTGTCCCCATCCTCCCTACCCCACACTCCCTCTGTCCGCATCCTCCCTACCCCACACTCCCTCTGTCCCCCATCCTCCCTACCCCACATTCCCTCTGTCCCACATCCTCCCTACCCCACATTCCCTCTGTCTCCCATCCTCCTCCACTACAAACAAGACCAACACTGGCAGGCAAAATCAATGTTCCATTACACACTGAGCCCATCTGTGTCTCTCCCTCTATCTCTCTCTTTCTCTCTCTCTCTCTCTCTCCCTCTCACACACACACACACACACACACAGATCAGTGGTCTGGTGCCTCTTACCTTCATTAGGTCCAGCATGGGGCCGTTGATGATGCCGAGGTATCTCCTTTCCAGAGTCTGTGGGTGGCTCACTGTGGGGAACTGCAGCACAGACCAGAAGAGAGAATAAGAGTGCAACACACACACACACACACACACACACTTCTCTTTACACCCCACGGCATGGCTTGTGAGTTGTGACACACTGGGGTTCGGTGACGCATGCACGTGCGCACATTTTGCGCGCACACGTGTGCCAGCATGCACACGTGCGAGCGCTGGCGTGCGTCGTGGCACAGACACAGAGTGTGTGCCATGCTTTCCACTACCACCATCTGCTGCAGGCGGCCCCGGCCTCCCAGCCGAGGGTCTTCCGTCACGTCTGCGCAGCCGCCACGGCGATTTCACACCCGCGTGCTCTGCCTCTCTCGTCCTCAGAGCACACGCAGCACAGCGGGCGGATGACATACAGAGCGTAGCGCCGTGCAGGAGCCACACGGCCCGTATGTTTGGAGCCCAGTCAGTGAACAGAGACCGCATTAGACTCCAGCTGTCAAATACACAAACCAGCCTCACGCACGTAGGAGAGCGCAGGCTTCACCATCACGAGCCTCACGGCGCAGGTGCTGCAGATTCTCCTGGACCGCCTTTTGTCCAGGAGGATCACTTAAATTAACAAATTCAAGGCCCTTGCAAAATCCAGGACTGGATTCGGATCTGAGGACTGGAGCTGAGTGTCTCGGCTACAGAAGCTCCACCCCGTGTTTCTGCTGATTGGTTGACCGATGCTGCCACCTATCAGTTTCCCTCAAATCGTAAATAATGCTTTGAGTCTCCATGAAGTTCAAAGGCTGCTGTCTCATTACCACAGAGAAACAACAATAACTTATTCAGAATACTTATTCAAACAGATCCATATGTAATGGCGGAAGACAATCTGCTATGTTGCTGGAAACTGTTGATTTGAGTGGCGACCTACTTGTTCTCTGTCATTAGCAAAAGAGCGACAGCGAGCGATGCTGCTGGATATGGGCCAAAGTATGACATAACAGAGATGATTCATAGAGGGAGAGAGGGAGAGAGAGAGGGCGAGAGAGGGAGAGAGAGAGGGAGAGAGAGAGAGAGAGGGAGAGAGAGAGGAAGAGAGGGGGAGAGAGGGAGAGAGAGAGAAAGAGAGCAGGAGATAGGGAGAGAAAGAGGGAGAGGGAGAGGGAGAGAGGGAGAAAAAGGGAGAGAGAAAGGGAGAGAGAGAGGGAGAGAGAGATCTAGGCAAGGTGGACTGATCTTGGCTTTTGTCAGCAGGTCTTGGTCAGCATCTCATACATATGCACACTGACGCACAAACACACACACACACACACACACACACACACACACAGGCTTATACATACTGATATACGCAAATGCACACATAGTCAACGGTGAGAAGACACAACCATGAGTCATCACAATCCATCAGTCACAGCACAGAATGGCCAGCCAGAGGGAGAAGGAGGGAAGAGAGAGAGAGAGAGAGAGAGAGAGAGAGAGGCAGACACTGACGAGAGAGTCACAGTGAGAGAGATGAAGAGAGAGACAGAGAAAGAGAGAAAATGTGTCTGGCAGGAGGTGGGGGAGATGATCAAAGATAGCAAAGAGATCAAAGACAGTGAGCAAGAAAATATACAGAAGAGGTAGAAAGGCAAAAGCAGTGAGAGAGAGAGAGAGTGGTAGAGGGTGATTTAGAGAGAGAGAGTGTGGTAGAGGGTGATTTAGAGAGAGAGAGTGGTAGAGGGTGATTTAGAGAGAGAGAGAGTGTGGTAGAGGGTGATTGTGGTAGAGGGTGATTTAGAGAGAGAGAGTGTGGTAGAGGGTGATTTAGAGAGAGAGAGTGGTAGAGGGTGATTTAGAGAGAGAGAGTGTGGTAGAGGGTGATTTAGAGAGAGAGTGTGGTAGAGGGTGATTTAGAGAGAGAGAGAGAGTGTGGTAGAGGGTGATTTAGAGAGAGAGAGTGTGGTAGAGGGTGATTTAGAGAGAGAGAGTGGTAGAGGGTGATTTAGAGAGAGAGGTGGTAGAGGGTGATTTAGAGAGAGAGAGTGGTAGAGGGTGATTTAGAGAGAGAGTGTGGTAGAGGGTGATTCAGAGAGAGAGTGTGGTAGAGGGTGATTTAGAGAGAGAGAGTGGTAGAGGGTGATTTAGAGAGAGAGAGTGGTGTGGTAGAGGGTGATTTAGAGAGAGGGTAGAGGGTGATTTAGAGAGAGAGAGTGGTAGAGGGTGATTTAGAGAGAGAGAGTGTGGTAGAGGGTGATTTAGAGAGAGAGAGTGGTAGAGGGTGATTTAGAGAGAGAGTGTGGTAGAGGGTGATTTAGAGAGAGAGAGTGGTAGAGGGTGATTTAGAGGGTGATTTAGAGAGAGAGTGTGGTAGAGGGTGATTTAGAGAGAGAGAGTGGTAGAGGGTGATTTAGAGAGAGAGAGTGGTAGAGGGTGATTTAGAGAGAGAGAGTGTGGTAGAGGGTGATTTAGAGAGAGAGAGTGTGGTAGAGGGTGATTTAGAGAGAGAGTGGTAGAGGGTAGAGAGAGATTTAGAGAGAGAGAGTGTGGTAGAGGGTGATTTAGAGAGAGTGTGGGAGAGGGTGAGAGAGAGAGAGTGTGGTAGAGGGTGATTTAGAGAGAGAGAGTGTGGTAGAGGGTGATTTAGAGAGAGAGTGGTAGAGGGTGATTTAGAGAGAGAGAGTGTGGTAGAGGGTGATTTAGAGAGAGAGTGGTAGAGGGTGATTTAGAGAGAGAGAGTGTGGTAGAGGGTGATTTAGAGAGAGAGAGTGGTAGAGGGTGATTTAGAGAGAGAGAGTGTGGTAGAGGGTGATTTAGAGAGAGAGAGAGTGGTAGAGGGTGATTTAGAGAGAGAGAGTGGTAGAGGGTGATTTAGAGAGAGAGAGTGTGGTAGAGGGTGATTTTAGAGAGTGTGGTAGAGGGGTGATTTAGAGAGAGAGAGTGTGGTAGAGGGTGATTTAGAGAGAGAGAGTGGTAGAGGGTGATTTAGAGAGAGAGTGTGGTAGAGGGTGATTTAGAGAGAGAGTGTGGTAGAGGGTGATTTAGAGAGAGAGTGTGGTAGAGGGTGATTTAGAGAGAGAGTGTGGTAGAGGGTGATTTAGAGAGAGAGTGTGGTAGAGGGTGAGTCACAGAGTGTGGCAGAGAGAGCGAAGCTAAAGAGAGTGAGATAGGGACATGAAACAGAGAGAGTGAGGGTTGTGAAGTACAAGGCAAACTGAGGTAGAGAGCAAGCAAAGTAGGAGGAATGAGATAGAGAGGGTGAGGCAGGGAGAGTGATGTAGAGAGGGTGAGATGGGGAGTGAGGTAGAGAGGGTGAGACAGGAGGAGTGAGGTAGAGAGGGTGAGACAGGGGAGTGAGGTAGAGAGGATGAAACGGGGAGTGATGTAGAGAGGGTGAGACAGGGGAGTGAGGTAGAGAGGGTGAGACAGAAGAAGTAAGGTAGAGAGGGTGAGACAGGAGAGAGAAGCAGAGAGGGTGAGACAGGAGGAGTGAGGTAGAGAGGGTGAGACAGGGGAGTGAGGTAGAGAGGGTGAGGCATGGGGAGTGATATAGAGAGGGTGAGATGGGGGAGTGAGGTAGAAAGGATGAACCAGGGTGAGTGAGGTAGAGAGGGTGAGACGGGGGAGTGAGGTAGAAATGATGAAACAGGGGGAGTGATGTAGAGAGGGTGAGACAGGGGAGTGAGGTAGAGAGGGTGAGACAGGAGAGAGAAGCAGAGAGGGTGAGACGGGGGAGAGAGGTAGAGAAGGTGAGACGGGGAGAATGAGGTAGAGAGGGTGAGATGGGGGAGAGAGGTAGAGAGGGTGAGACAGGAGAAGTGAGGTGAGAGGTTGAGACAGGAGAGAGAAGCAGAGAGGGTGAGACGGGGGAGAGAGGTAGAGAGGGTGAGACGGGGAGAATGAGGTAGAGAGGGTGAGATGGGGGAGAGAGGTAGAGAGGGTGAGACGGGGGAGTGAGGTGAACTCCAGCCCACCCGTAGGCCGTGGAAGCGGGGGTTGTTGTAGAACAGCTTCATCTGCTCTGGAGGAAGCGGTCCAAGAACCTTCTGGATGGTGAAGAGTTGATCTATCTCGCTCTCGCCCGGAAACAAAGGCTGTCCATCGCTCAGCTCTCCCAGAATGCACCCCACCGACCACATATCCACTGTCTTCCCATATGGAGCTCTGCAGTGGGAGGGAGTGGACAGGTCAGAGCTTCCCATCACAACTACAACCAATCAGACATTCTTAGATCAGAACCACCAATGAACCAACCTGCAGTCTATGACACACAATCGTACTTGAAGATCAAGTCCGTTTCAGACGTTATTAGATTTACATAGCTGGATCTTGAACAGTGAACTGGGAACACATTTGCACTCCAGGAAACACTACATTAGAGCATTAAAATTGTCAGGCTGAAATATCTTTCCATGCTGCCGCTAAAAAGGAGAAACAGTGGCCACAGTGCTGACGTCCTCGTTAACACCAGGGCTGGGTCCAGTCCGTGGGCGACGCCACACTAAAGGTTGTGGTCCCGACAGCACCTCATCCAAACGCTGCCTGCAGCCCAACACAGGGGCTTGTGGGGCGAAGCAGCCTCTGCTCCTACCCCAAGCCCACCCAGGGTGGAACTAGCCGACGTGGGTCCCCCTGTTACAGCCGCGGCCGTAGTAGCAACATCCTACTCAGAGGATCTGGTGGCTTTAAGACGAAAGGAGAACGCTCAGATATGGGTCCTGCGGCTTTACGATAAATAGCAGTGCACAGCCTGAACCATCCTGGATCGTAACACCAAATAACGGAATGGTTCTGCCGTTATTCTCGCTCTGAAACATCTACTTGCTACTGTGTGTGCACATGTGTGATCTTTCCAGTAGACAGCTAGACCACTGCTGAGACGGTCGATAATGGCACCAAACCAATGTCATGAGTCCTAGTACTTATGCAATCACAGTCACCCAGTAACTACGGGGTCTCTGATTGGCTGTAGCCGGTCGTGAACTAGGTGTGGGTTTTTCATAGGAGCGGCACTCATTTATAGGTTTAGCCGCACAGCGCCGCTTACAGGTGGGCCTGGCGGTCCATCTCACACACACACACACACACACATACACACACACACACACACGTGTGCAGGAGACTGACCCCAGCAGCAGTTCTGGAGAGCGATACCACCTGGTGGCCACATACTCGGTGTAGTTTGCATCATTTCCTTCAGAGAGGTCACGCGCAAAACCTGTAGCGACAGACAGCAGAGTGGAAGAAACAGGGGAGAGAGAGAATAGACAAATGGAGAAGGGGAGGACGCAGGAATAATCAGCAGTCATTAGAGGTCTGATATGTAAATGGTCTTCTTGTTGATATGGCAACAAGAGAAGCTTCCAAACAAACAACAGGCCAGAACCACAAGCCCACACTGACTGGTCAGCACATGCTGGTTTGTTTTGCAGAGGAAGTATTGTACTGTCTATATGAAAAGCAGTCTGTTAGCACGTGTGTGTGTGCAGTCTGTGTGTGTGTGTGTGTGTGTGTGCACATGTGCGCACTCTTGGGTTTGATTTCCAAATGGAAACACTGGGCTATGTCTGTGGTGGTGCTGAACCAGGTCACGTGTGCAGTCTGCTTGTCTGTGTGTGTGTGTGTGTGTGTGTGTATGTGTGTGTGTTTCTTTCTTCGTCTGTGTGTGTGTGTGTGTGTGTGTGTGTGTGTGCAGTCTGCTCATCTGTGTGTGTGTGTGCAGTCTGCTTGTCTGTGTGTGTGTGTGCAGTCTGCTCATGTGTGTGTGTGTGTGTGTGTGTGTGTGTGTGTGCAGTCTGCTCGTGTGTGTGTGTGTGTGTGCAGTCTGCTTGTCTGTGTGTGTGTGTGCAGTCTGCTCATGTGTGTGTGTGTGTGTGTGCAGTCTGCTCGTGTGTGTGTGTGTGTGTGCAGTCTGCTCGTGTGTGTGTGTGTGTGTGTGTGTGTGCAGTCTGCTCTCAGCACTCTATCGGGAAAAGCAAAATGGCAGGAGCCTAAGTAGAGCCCTCCTGGCGCTCGGCCCTTAATATGGAGTGTGAGACAGAGGGACCTGCTGCTGCTCTCCCAGCCCCAGCTACACACACACACATGCTCACACACACACACACACACACACACACTCTCATGCACACATGCATAGACTCATACACACATACACACACCACCCACGTGCACATCCAGGCACATAAGCACACACACGTGCAAGGAGCATCAGGGAATGTCAATACGACAGGCGTAAAATTAGCCCTCAGGTTGAAGGATAAAAATAATGATTCTCGAGAACGTGTGGTACAAACATCATGTGGACAGAACACTGCACCCTGCTCAGTGTGTGGGGCGGCCAGAGGTCTGTGCTGCTGCGCTTGCTTTTGGGAAAGGTTGCTATGGGGACTCGGGGTATTCCAGTTTGACCAGAGAGCCAGTCCCTTTGGGAAAGGCCAGCACAACAGGATCGATCCAGCTAAGAGTGAAACCTAACATCAGCGGTTTGCATGCAAAAAGACCGGGCCTGTCCAGTAGAGAGGAGATCGCCCCCTGCAGGCGCAGCGGTGTTACTGCGGCGTCGCGAGCGTGAGGCTGGGAGGCTTTGGAAGCTGTGACGTGACTCCACTGCTGGTCCGACCCCCAGCTGGGCTGCAGTGAGTCATCCAGTGCCACAGCGGGACACAGCTGCCCGGATGTGTTGCTGTTTATGGGTACACAGAGGAGCTCAAGGCCAACGCTTAATCGATCCGGCTGCCCGTCAGCGCGTCTGTGACGGAGCAGGTGCGTTGTTGCCATTGTACGGCTGTCCTTGTGTGTGCGCCTGTCTGTGGCGTGCAGAGTGACCCGGCTGCGAGGCGTGGAGTGAGTCAGCCCACGGTCACTGTGCCCCTCCCCCTACAGCCCACGGTCACTGTGCCCCTCCCCCTACAGCCCACGGTCACAGTGCCCCTCCCCCTACAGCCCACGGTCACTGTGCCCCCCCTACAGCCCACGGTCACAGTGCCCCTCCCCCTACAGCCCACGGTCACCCCCCAGCCCACGGTCACTGTGCCCTCCCCTACAGCCCACGGTCACTGTGCCCCTCCCCTACAGCCCACGGTCCCCCACAGTGCGGTCCCTGCCCCCCCCTACAGCCCACGGTCACTGTGCCCCTCCCCCTACAGCCCACGGTCACTGTGCCCCTCCCCCTACAGCCCACGGTCACTGTGCCCCTCCCCCTACAGCCCACGGTCACAGTGCCCACGGTCACAGTGCCCCTCCCCCTACAGCCCACGGTCACTGTGCCCCTCCCCCTACAGCCCACGGTCACTGTGCCCCTCCCCCTACAGCCCACGGTCACTGTGCCCCTCCCCCAGCCCACTGTGCCCCTCCCCCTACAGCCCACGGTCACTGTGCCCCTCCCCCTACAGCCCACGGTCACTGTGCCCCTCCCCCTACAGCCCACGGTCACTGTGCCCCTCCCCCTACAGCCCACGGTCACTGTGCCCCTCCCCCTACAGCCCACGGTCACACCTTCTCCATGTTTCCTGCTCCCCTGCGGTTGCCCTGCATGTCTCACCGATCTGTCTGCTGCAAGCGAGCGCTGGATTACGTCCGTGGGCAGCAGTATGAGAAGTGAGGAACTTACCAAAGTCGCACAGCTTGAGCACATCGTCTGAGCTGATGAGAAGATTCTCCGGCTTAATGTCTAGAGCGGGAGGAGGAGGTGGAGCGGCAGCCAGCAAATGACAAAGACAGGAAACAAGAAACGGACCAGTTATAAAATAAACAGCTCAAGCACCAACCGATATTTCTCCTGGATGTTTTTATGTATTCCTGTTGCACCATAAATGCTGCATAAATAATAAATCCAGCTGAACTGGTTCCCATTTCTCAAAATCATCATAGTGTTCAGATCGTATAAAAAGACAGATGGAGTTTTCAATGCAAAAGTTTTGCGTTCTCCTTGATCTTCAGTGATGCACTCCCATGTTAAGTCATAAATAGTCTATAGTCATTTAAAATTATATTCCAACATTTCCTTCTTTCTATAGTGTTTAAAAATGATTTACTTTTTACATTTTTGTAAAATCCAACTTCCAGTAAAAAAAAACAAACAAATGAAAAACCTTCCACTGGGATTTTGCACAGCAAAGCTGCTGTCTGTAGTGTTTTTTACATTGTACACGTGTATCTTAAACTGGACATGTAACAGATCCATTTCTCCTGTGTGCTGAGACCATGTTGAGACTGACAGCAGCACCTGCAGATGTTACACCACCTGCTCACAAGTGGGACAGCAGCTCAGGGTGTGGAGCTCCTGCCTGCTGGCCTAGGTAGGACACACCTCTGTCTGTCTCTCTGTCTGTCTCTCTCTCGGTCTCCCTCTCTGTCTCCCTCTCTGTCTCTCTCTCCATCTTGCCTGTTTCTGGGTGTGCTGCTGAAACTGTGATGCCTGCTAGTGGGTAGGACTTTGGCTATCAGGCAGAAGGTTGTGGGTTTGAATCCGGGCTCTGCTACTGGCCCTTAAGTAACCAAGTCCCTTAATCTCCAGATGATGTCTGACCCTCTGGGTCCAGCCACTTATGAAGGTGGGATATGTGGACATTGTACACACACACACATATACTGTATATGCATGTGTGAAGGTTGGTTTCCCACATCTATATGCAATTTTACAATTCCACTAAATAATAATATATTTATGATAAATGAAACTGCACTGTATACTCCTGAACTCTAGGGGGCTCTGTAGGAAGCGTAGTGTGGGCATCTTACCTCTGTGCACGATGTCGTTCTTGTGACACCAGTGGATGGCTTTGGTCAGCTGGTAGATGTAGTTGCGCACTTTGTCAGGCGGAGCGCCGTTGGGCAGCTCCTCCAAGAGCTCCAGCATGTTCTACCCCAGGGGCAACAACCGGGGGAGGGGGAGGGGTTGGGGGCGGGTGCGGCAGACAACAATTAACAATTCAACTGAATCGTTGTAGCGCTTTTAAAAATAGACTCAAAGCAGCATTTTAGAAATGTAGAGCCCTAATGAGCAAACCAAAGTCGTCAAGGAAATAAGGACATGAGGCAGTATGCACAGTAAACAGAGACAGTGCAGAACATAACATAATAATAACAGTAACAGTACAGAGTGTCATGAATAAGTGCATTAACAGCTTGTGCCCATGGTGATAAAAAGTCTAAATACAACGAAGTAAACAACGGCAAGAGGAAATTCGATTGGAAATGAGACAACTTTACCATTTCTGTTCACCTGGTCACTTCCTGTTCTCGGTTCACTCTTGAACCCTGGACAATTTACTCCCTGTTCACTATTTAATCCACAGACATCTACTCCGTGTTCACTATTTAATCCACAGACATCTACTCCATGTTCACTATTTAATCCACAGACATCTACTCCGTGTTCACTATTTAATCCACAGACATCTACTCCATGTTCACTATTTAATCCACAGACATCTACTCCGTGTTCACTATTTAATCCACAGACATCTACTCCGTGTTCACTATTTAATCCACAGACATCTACTCCGTGTTCACTATTTAATCCACAGACATCTACTCCGTGTTCACTATTTAATCCACAGACATCTACTCCCTGTTCACTATTTAATCCACAGACATCTACTCCGTGTTCACTATTTAATCCACAGACATCTACTCCCTGTTCACTATTTAATCCACAGACATCTACTCCATGTTCACTATTTAATCCCTAATTACTCACTGTTCAGTCTTTATTCCTGAACAATTTACCTCCTGTTCACTGTTTAATCCTGAGTAATCTACTTCCTGTTCACTCTTCAATCCTGTGCAATTTACTCCTTGTTCACTCTTCAGTCCTGAACAGTCTACCCCATGTTCACTCCTTAATCCCATTTTATCATGCAAAGCCCTGCCGCTTAAAGCCTAAAGCAGCCTTAACTTTGCCTTAAATTTGTCCTGAAAACGTGTCCTACATTTCAGCCCACAAGTCTCTGGTACAGGTGCATGTTTAGTGCATATATTTTCAGCACCAGAAGAAGCTAAGTGCTTAGCTAGCAAGAAGATAAGTGTCAGTTTAAAACAAGCTAGAACCAAAAATATAAAAAAAAACTTTCAGGTAATGAAGTAAGGGCATTCTCGTGACAACCAAGAAACCACGCATTTCTGCTTGCACGTACTCAGGAAAGGATTATTTAACGTGTTTTGTTTTTGTATTATATGGAAAGTGCCAGAGTAGCTAACCCCGTGTTTCAGACGCCATGCTTCTCACTGTGCTGTGTGAATATATAGTCTTTTATTTCAGACGCATCATTGCCCTGGAGTCAGCTCCCTTGTTAACTTCCACTCTCTTTCCACGCAGAAGATTCTACTGAATATTAACTATGGCATTCCGTGCAGAAAATTCCTGTTTGCACTTTAACCAAAGTGTGTCAAAGAGCAGATCCCTGTGTGCGTTGTCACAGCATCCAGCTCCTTCAGCGCGCACATGCTATGTAGCCTTAGTCTTAGTTTCTATAACCAACCCGCTCTATTTCAGTAGCTGTTGTTTGAGTCATTGACAGCAGAACGGAGGCCCTGGAGGGACTCGGTGCTGGTACCTTCTCCACATACTCAAACACCAGGTAGAGCTTCCCGCGGCGACGGAAGGCGTCCTTCAGCTCCACGATGTTCTCCTGCTTGAGCGTGCGGAGCATCTTCAGCTCACGCAGGGTCGTCTCCTTCACCTCCTCATTCTCTGCAGGGTGTCAGGGCAAGAGGGGGGGTGGGGGGGAGGAGTTAAAGGAGCGCAGAAAAAGCAATGTTCTCCTCTCAAGTGTCACAGAACACGCAGGCAGTCCTGTCTCGGCCAGGTGAGCTACGTCTCTGAGAGCGTCCGACTGGCGTTCGGATCTGCCGCATGTCTAACATCTAAACAGCACATTCTGAGACGGTTGTGTCGGCATTTGCCGGCGGCATGTCTAAACGCACACGCTGAAATGCTGGAGAAGGAGGCGATCAGATCGCTGTCTGCTTTCCAAACAACAGTACGTCTATGCTGTAGGGTTTTTTTGTTTTGTTTTTATCTTGCATACTGATGAAACATTACAAATATTACAAACACTAATATGACTGTGAAGTATTAGGTAAGCAGTGGGACGCAATGAAGCGGTTCAGTGCATAACTCATAAGTCATGTGACCAGGTGTAGAGACATGCAGGACGAGAGTAATGTAGGACACTGCGGTGAACTGCTATGACATCAGGCACCTTCAGGAGGCGTGTCAGCGAGGACGCAATGCTGCCCCTGCGGGAGTGGCGGCGGGTAATAGAACACCTGCTGGCGTGGGCATTACAGCCCCGTCCGAGTTTGCATGAAGGATAAACTCCAGCAGTGTGCAATGCAAGCCGGTGCAACAATGTGCAAGAGATGCTGATGCGTGGTTGGATCGGATGGCTCTGATTGGACAGAGGTTTTTATTTGATTCTCCATGGGGTGGCGAGCTGTAAGGGGTGTGTGTGTGTGTGGGGGAGGGGTGGGGGGGTTCAGGGGGATCTTACCTTCGCTGTCCTTGAACTTCTTAATAGCCACGATTTCATTAGTGTCCTGTAATAAACAGAGGGGGTTGTGGGTTAGGGGCGGGCGCACCGTTCGGAGGGCCGTTACTCCTGTGCGGCGTCCACAGAGGCATCAGGCTGCAGGGGTACACAGAGCCACTGCTGTATTTCATTAAGCCAGTCGCTGCAGCACCGAACAAAGAGCTACCCACACACACACACACACACAAAAATGGCTTCCTATTGTTATTATAAGGCTCTATTTCTATAAAGCCCTAGTAGCAGCAGCAGCACAGCCGTGTTGCGTCAGGACCCAGGCTCTAGGAAGGCGCTACTCCGCGTGTTTAGGCGACGCCGCAGTCTGTACGAGTTCTGAAGCAGCGACCCGTTTGACTGGGACAGGAGTGAGAAATACTGCAGACCATAAAATAAGACTCCACCTCAGCTCGCTGCTCCAGGCTATTAAAGGTAAGATATGACTTCACACACACAGGCCCGTAAACTCCATGGATTAGGGCCACGGTTTTAACGGGAAACAAGTCGAAATGTGGAGTATCGCTCAACAGGCTGCAGTGTGGATGTCATGGTCAGATAGCAGTGAGGGGGGGAGGGGGGGGAGTTGTTAACAGGAACAGCCATGTCCTCTGTGCCATTATGCCCCGCCCTTCCCCGCCCTTCTCTCCCTCCCCCCTCCTTTCCACACTCTCTCCTGCCCATCGCTGCCCTATTTTACTCTGTCTTTTCCCTTCTCCCTCCACACACCTCTGATCTACTTTCAGTCTCTCAGGAGAAAGAGACGGGGGGGGTGAAGAGGCAGAAGCGGATCTGAAGGAGGACATTACTCACTGATTTATAATCAGACGCTTCCCATCTGTCTTTATAAAGTGCTGCTTTTCAAGCTAACTGTGCCTGTCAGTCGGTCCAAACGGTTCCTGAGGAAGAGGTAGTGGCAACAAAATCGCAAGACTGTGTGGGGAAAACAGGCCAGAGAGAAAGCTGTGGTGTGTGTGTGTGTGTGTATAGTAATAGCTTTGCGCATAATGCACACTGTTAGGTAAAAATATTTACTCAAATTACCACTTTAATAACCCCTTCTTAGACGTGTATGCACTTTCAATTGCAGACTAAGTTTGTGTTTCAGATGGCACTAAAACAAGCTTTTAAAGGCTGCTTTAAAAATATATTGTTCTTATATATAAATATATAAAATATATTGAAGACTCAAACTGCCTTCCCCAATACTCATGCCTACACAGTGTGTGTAGACGTGCTTTAACTCTTCGGTGTACGCCGCAGGAGGGGCATGTATTTCTCTCTTTGTGAGTACCAGTTGTCATAAAAATTTTGACATCACGGGGAAATTGGGCTGGTGTCCCACAAGGAAAAATGCCTTTTTATTTGCATTTTTGAAACAAAAAGACCTCACAAACGCAGTAATAAAGAGTTGTGTGTTTCTGTGAGTATGATTTATTACCAGTGATGCTGCGCCCACAGGCTGTGCTCTAATTTGGGACCTGAGGCAGATCTCGCTCAGCAAACACAAACAGGCACGCTGCCACCAGAGCGGTACACACACGCACAGCTAGCCGGCCTTACTTACTTACCCAGCTGCCTGCTTTGGAACCTGCACTCAAGTGGGCATCTGTGGAAAAGCCAGCATCGTACTGTAAAGACTCACCACTGAGGCATTTACAGCACTGTAAAGACTCACCCACCACTGGGGCATTTACCGCACTGTAAAGACTCACCCACCACTGAGGCATTTACAGCACTGTAAAGACTCACCCACCACTGAGGCATTTACAGCACTGTAAAGACTCACCCACCACTGAGGCATTTACAGCACTGTAAAGACTCACCCACCCATTTACAGCACTGTAAAGACTCACCCACCACTGAGGCATTTACAGCACTGTAAAGACTCACCCACCACTGGGGCATTTACCGCACTGTAAAGACTCACCCACCACTGGGGCATTTACCTCACTGTAAAGACTCACCCACCACAGCTGCATTTACCTCACTGTAAAGACTCACCCACCACTGAGGCATTTACAGCACTGTAAAGACTCACCCACCACTGAGGCATTTACTACACTGTAAAGACTCACCCACCACTGGGGCATTTATTACACTGTAAAGACTCACCCACCACTGGGGCATTTATTACACTGTAAAGATTCACCCACCACTTGGGCCTTTACCGCACTGTAAAGACTCACGCATCATTCTGGCCTTTACCGCAATCAGACCTTTACTCCACCATGAAGACTCACCTACAACAGGGTCTTGCCTTTAACATGCTGTAATGACTCAGCACCTGCTTGGGCTTAACCAGACCCACCCACCGCTTCACTGCACTGTAAGGACTTACAACAATCTGGCTTCAACAGAACACGATTTTGTTTGTTATTTACCCATTAGGGCCTTTATTAATTCAGTCCTGCAGCGTCTTCACAAACGATCACAGCCCAAATCATCTGAGCTTTTTAGAACGGAGATGCAAATGTGTCCTAACACTGTTTTTTTAACACACTGTTACAAACCGTTACACACGAAACATCAACACACCTGAGCGTGCGGGTCTATGGGGGTCTGTGGGGAGAGACTCAAGCTCCAGGCTGTGACCACGTCATTCACGATGGAGCTCTTCAACGGCTCAGTTATGGCTCAGTGCTGCCTCCTCTGAAGAGTCTCGGGAGAGATGAGAAGGTGCAGGCCCAACGCGAGTCCTGTGCTTTCAGGCAACGTCGTGCCGTTTGCATGTCACTGGAACCACAAGGCTCCTCACCTGAGCTGCTTGGCGCTTGTCAGATGTTTAGCATGAGACCTGACTGATAACTTTGCATGAGCTACCAATGCTGTGGGCTATTTATGTCCCCACCATGTGACCACATGTCAGATCTCTCCTCTTCATAAGGACCCAGGTATAGCATGAGTGATGGCTCCCCAGAGAGCCCTTCAGGGCGAATGAGCGACGGATTGATTGACCTGTCAAGCTCTGTACCTGCTTTGGTTGCTCATGTCTGCAAAAGAGCTTAGTGCTTTGTGAAATGCCATAGTTCATTACCGACTCTTGAAAAAGTCTTGGAAAAAAATGTATAATACTCAGGCCATATTATTGC
This sequence comes from Brachyhypopomus occidentalis, assembly GCA_020368025.1. Lineage (NCBI taxonomy): Eukaryota > Metazoa > Chordata > Actinopteri > Gymnotiformes > Hypopomidae > Brachyhypopomus > Brachyhypopomus occidentalis. The sequence continues at coordinate 837,526 of JAGXOD010000041.1, forward strand.
ATAAAAGGAATAGGAACACGTGTTAACCTCGTTTCCACTATTGTCACCCGTATATAAACTGTTCTGGGTAAGATGTTGACATAATTTAACATACTTTAAACATGATCTAACATGCTTTAAAGATGCCACAGAATGGACAACTGTATTTACCTTGACATAGCTGAATAAGGAGATTTAGGTAGATGGAACTGAAACACAGTGAGCCTCAAACTCTCATCCTTTAAATGCAAATCCTACATAAGTAAAAGAGAGCAGTAAAACAGGCCAATTTCAGAATCCTAAACTGTTTCAAAATAAACGGGAATCATTAATATTTATGCACCCAACATTTGCATAAGCCTGCCCACGTTCTAATTTATGCAATATTAACATGGATCCCCAAGCCGAAGCTTCAACAGTTCTGCAGGTGAAGCGAAGAACAAAACAGTGACAAGGAAACAACAACAGCGAAAACGACTATGTACATAAATATATCGTTCCAAGCTTTTTTATATCGTTCTAGGCGTCCATACTGACTGTATCTAATAATATCTTTGCTTAAAGTTTCTTCCTGATTTTAACCTAAACTAACTAGCTAGAGACTTTGTTCTGAGTAAAACAATGAAGCACTTTTTGTAAGTCGCTCTGGATAAGGGCGTCTGCTAAATGCCGTAAATGTAAATGTAAATGTAAGCTTTAAAGGTGATGGCAGCACTTTCATAAGGAACCCAAATAACAGGACTGTGGATGGACGTGGATTATTTTCAGATTTAACTTAATTTACATCACAACCTCAACGTATTTATCCATGTTGTGTAATATTGATATATCCACAATATAAAACGTGTCTTTGTCAAGTAAATTTATAATCTATATTTCATCAAGACATAAATCAGACTCTAACTAGTTCCTTTTCTTATAAATATCCATTCTACGGCTAATTTGCTCCTTCAGTTCAACTTAGCTTTCCCACCACTGAAGTAGAAACGACTCTTCATTTGTGACGAACGGCGCATTTTTTCACTGCTCGGCTTGGTGAAGTCTTGATAAAACTACATGAAGGAGCTGGCATCGTGAAATAAATGTTGACTGAGCTGCGAAATAATTACAGCGTTCTCGCTACAATGCTAAAAACAAAGTTATGATTATGCAAACGTTGTGGCTACACTGAAGTGTCAGTATTACAGTTACGTGGTGCAGATTGTTCTGGGAAATGATAAAAGTGTTCATTCGCAATCTCTGAGCAGCTGGCTGATGCTCTATATCTGTTCCTTCCTCCAGTGCAGGCTCAGCCTTATGAGACGCCTTGTTGGATGACAAAATGACCCACGGTTTGCCACAGTTTAAGCGATTTCGACATGTTGATTGCGTGTGCCATCACCGCGTCTCGCTGTAAATCACCCAATCATGGCAGAGCTCATCAGACTATTCATGAGCCCATCAAAAAAGGGAAACCAGCTAGGCACAAATCAAAGGGCTGTGAATGTCTTTGTAAAACCACATCTGGGCGTTTTACCCCGGCCAAAGTCACGTGCCTTTTATGTAGACTTCAGAGTGTAATAATAATGATATAATGCATTCTGTAGCACCTTGATGTCAGTCTGTGAACTATTTAGATTAGTACTGTACTATAAAAACAGGTACAAAAGATAATGGTATATTTTTAGATTTAGATTTTTTTGTTTTTTGTTGTTGTTGTTTGTTTTGTTTTTGTTTGTGAAACAGTCTATCGAGATGATATTTTTATACAGTATAACCCTGGAGGGAACAAAGACTTCACGTATTAACAAAAGCCCAAACATCTATTTTCAAGTGCAATATTTAAATGCCAATTTTCCACAACCTTTTTACTAATATTTAGTTAACATTACAGTTGTACAGTTTAATCCTAATATTTACATTTCTGCATGCTGTAAGTCCATGACATGTGGTAACAGACACCGCGCTGCACACTGGAGTGATGTAAGCAGGGTGATCCTTCCCTAGATCAGCGCTCCACGAGGTCTGAATGAGCATGACGGAGGGAACGACCGAGACGGGACCCAGCGTGGCAGCCAGGGGTCAGCGCACTGGCACATACAGTGGCGCCTCGTCAACGGACAGACCCGCCATCAAACGCAACCTCGTTTTTTAACCACACTCAAATGGAGATGGTCTTCTCAAAGCTGGAGATGAGAGGGAGTGATAAAACCGCACCTCCAAAATAGCACCCAAAGATCACACCCCCCCCCCCTCCTCTCTCTCATTTTCTCACTCTCTACATCTTTTGCTCTCTTTCATTTTCACTCTCTTCTCACTCTTGGCTTGTGTTTTACCCTCTTCCTCTGTGTCCATCTCTGTCAGCACCTCTAAAGCAGAGTCCGTCTCCCCCCAGTCTTCCTGTATCATCCAGCCTATTCAGCAGCAAAGCCACTACTGTACTGAGTAGATTAGAGATGGTGCCGGAGCCTTCGGTCACACCCCAACAGGATTCCGTTCTGGGAAACGCGGCCCGCGTGCGCCCTTTCGGACCGGGCGACACTTCAAAGGGAGCCGTGTCGCCAACACGCCAACGCGAGGGCACCCGGGACCTTTGTGCTGCTTCCAGACTGTTTTCCGCACCAACCGTTGGACCTGGACACAGCAGCGTTCCTCGTATCCTCGCTACGCGAGAGCCGCCACCCGCCGTCAGCTCACGCAAGGGCAGCAGGAACACGAGGAGCTTCTGTCCTTCCTCTTCTCGTTGTCTTTTTATGAGGTCGGACAGCACTGTGCCAAATGGACCATCATCATATGCATATGACCACAGAAAGAATAAAGTGTCATTGCTTTGTACTTCTTGACATCAGAGGAAGTTTGTAGAAGAAAAGGAAAACAAAGGCTCCCCAAGACTCCCACGTTTAGCAAGATGTAGCTAAAACTGCCTCATAACAGAACCTTCTGGAACAAAGCACTCTAGGTGATCTAACAAGGGGTAAACCAATTTATGATTGACTGGAATCAACTGGAATGTCTACCCTTAGTGTAAAATAGGACTGTACTCTGCAAAGAAAATGGAAATATTCCAGCTCTAAAAGATTCACTTGTCAGCCCACTCAGATGGAAATTCCCTGTGGAGAATGGGTGTCAAGCCCAGAGGGTATTCAAAGAATTAGAACAGAATATGAATGTTCATCACATGTATATTCACAAAACCATGATGCTCTATTCAAGTGACGTGCACCAAGATTGCAGCACCATCGCAGTAGCTAAATGGGGAACACCCAGCCAGATAAATGCCTTTTCAATCCCAACTCACACATGCAAAAATATGAACGGTTAAATATGTTTTTTTAACTTCTACATTTAGGGATCGGGTAAAATATGAACTTTATTGTTCAGTCATCAGCAACTGACAGAATCAGCCAAGGCTCTCTAGGACTGTGTTTATGAACACACTAGAGAACTTCAGGGGGTGTTCTGAAATGGTGCAGAGTTGTTGTGATTTGGGGTTGTTTTCAGGTGTTCTGAAATGGTGCAGAGTTGTTGTGATTTGGGGTTGTCTTCAGGTGTTCTGAAATGGTGCAGAGTTGTTGTGATTTGGGGTTGTCTTCAGGTGTTCTGAAATGGTGCAGAGTTGTTGTGATTTGGGGTTGTCTTCAGGTGTTCTGAAATGGTGCAGAGTTGTTGTGATTTGGGGTTGTCTTCAGGTGTTCTGAAATGGTGCAGAGTTGTTGTGATTTGGGGTTGTCTTCAGGTGTTCTGAAATGGTGCCGAGTTGTGATTTGGGATTGTCCAGAAACCCAACCTCTCTGTGTTGTCAGACTGTGGCTTTGAGCTAATCTGTCAGCGATCCTCGTCCTCTGGTGAGCATCGGCAGAAGTCACGCCCCGTCCTGTGGGACGATCGCACGCTGGGCGAACTCTGAGAAGGATGGCAGGCTCGCTCTCCGAGGGGTGGACAGAGCAGATTCTACAGTGCAAGAGCTCAGTCTGCATTCCTAAAATAACACAGGTTTAGCAGGGGGTGGTATTAATCACCGCCCCCAACCCCCACCCCCACCCCTGTCTCTCCCCTGATGGTTTTAGCAGACCTGTGGCTTGACTCATTGTAATACTAACGGTGTAGCACACTTAAGCTCACTCTGTTGCTCAGTTACACATGCACGCGCGCTCACACACAGACACACACACACACACACAACTCTCTTTACACCATGAAGTGTCCCACTCAAGATGACCTATTTTACTCCATGCCATGCAAAAGCCACTTTCTCTCTCCCTCTCTCTCCTGTCCCACTTACTTTCTCTCTCTCTCTCTCTATCCTGTCCCACTTTTTATCATTAGGGAAGGAAGAAACCCTGCTCCTACAGAAATAGGCCGAGAGGCTATTTCAAACAACCCTGGGTGGCGAAGCACACAGGCAGACATTCTAAGTATCAATCAGGCAAAACTACTTCTTTCGCAGGGTGCTTTCAGACACGACTGCTGCATCCAATGAGAGGTGCAACCTGTGAGAAGAATTCAGCAGCATCAGACCTTCGGAGTAGGCTGATCTCAGATCAGTTTCACCTTTCATGTGCAGGGTCAGGGTGGAGTTCTTGCTCTGAAACCTCTGAGAGCACAAAGGACCTGGACTCTCACTACCCTCTCTACTGCTGGCTTCCTATATGCTGATGGTTCTGTATGGTTCTGCAATTATTTTTTAACAACAATAAATATTTCATGCATATACAAAAGCAGGACCCATTGATGTTATAATATATATTCAATTTCAATCATTATTTCACCTACAGTATCTTGAACAAAAGCTCATGGGAAACAGCCTTATTTGCATTATGCTAACCAAACTTTGTTCATATTAAACTCATTTGCATTATGCAATTTGCATAATGCATAATACAATTGCATTATTATGTATTAAATTTCACTTGCTATGCAAGCTCACTATTTTTTATTACACATTTTACAAATGTATTCCTTTAATGACTTATGTAGGAAAAAAAACCTTTAGAGCAGAACAGTACTCTCCCATTTAGTATGTTCAATTTCCTTAAACAAAACAGGATGTTATTTATTTCAGGAACACTGATTGTACTATTTGATTAAATCAATATTCCAACTAATTGACTGATCTACCTCACGATCCGTTTTAGCAGTTAATGATGTAAACTGCAACGCTAAACTACATTTATAAATAGTTCCATTATTCATTCTAGAAGCCTCTCTGTGGAACAGACTGCAGACCAACACTAAGCATCTGCTTGGTCGTGGTAGGTTCGGTCCATGATGAAGGTGGAAAGTTTGTGATCCTAACATGTGACCTTGCGGTGGAATAGCTGAGGACATTCCCGGAAGAGCCTGAATCTGTTCCTGGGCCTGGCGGTCTGACCCATGCAGTGTTTGTGTCACCTTCTACACAGACACACTCACCTGCCGTTTAAGTGCTCTTGATGGACCCGCTGGAGCAGAAGAGGGACGAATGTATGCGTGTTACTCAGGATGCAAGAGATGGGGGAGATAATCTCGGAGCAGGCTGGGACCGAGGCACACGTGCAAGACGTTTAACGTTGTAAACGTGCTCGTGTGCGGCATTCACGCCATCCCACGCAGGTGTTTGCTTTTAATCAAACAGAAAGTTTAATCGGAACAAACGGAGCTGGCTTTGCTCGCGATGGGGAAACCTCACGCCGTAGATTCCAAATAGGGTTTACAGAGACGAGGGAGGGGAGCAAGACCGTCAGGGACTAAGTCCAGGAAAGACCATCACGGATTAAGCCAAGACCAGGAAAGACCATCAGGGATTAAGCCAAAATTATAAATTCAAAAGATACATTGTTTGCATAAAACATTGTCAGACGTATGTAAACTTTATGTGATGAGTGTCTACAATTATTTTAAATATGTGGGAAAGGCTGAATATAGCAGGTTAGGTTATACTTGTTTTAATACCTACATTGAACAAATTTCCACTTGGTTTTTGGCATTATCTTCAACCAAATGTATTGTTTGGCTTTGTTTTTGTATTACACCTGTGGTGTGGGTGTGATCTACAAGGCCTCAATGCTGCCAGCACCTGGCCTCGAATCACACCTCTGATTACACTCAGACACAGGGTTGTGCACAACACAAAATCATCCACCTTTAAAAATTATGCTCGAATTATAATATCGGTTATTAGTAGCGTCGCAAACCACAGGCTTCACTGCAATATTTTTCATCATTTGCGGTAAGGTAACACAAACATGGACGTTAAGCCGAATGCCTGACAAATCACAAATAATTGAGCAGGTTTCATAAACAGAGAAGACACAGAGCGGGAGCAGAGAACAGGAAGGCCACGAGACGATGCGACGAATCAAACGGTTAACAACCGACGATATACCAAACACAGACAGCTAGCTACTTTGAAGTCCAAATAAGAACAGGTTATAGCGACAGTCGGTACCACAGACCTCCATTGCGGCGGAGTTAGAGCACGCGGATGGTACAGAGGGGCCGCGAGCTGAAGGAACGCTGCTCAATTAGTTCCGCTAATTAGAACCAGGTGATTACAGGCTGAGCATTGAGTTTGCGCTGCTGAGGGTGCGGACCTAATTGCTAACACACGCTTCAGTTTTACATTTAGCTAGTTGCGTACTTCCCTTGCAAAAGGTAATGTAAATATAATAACTTCACCACCGTGGACAGTTTAAAACACACTGCTTCAAAACTACCTCAACATAGGGTTGTGGCGCCGTACCACAATATAATGTAATAAGTAATCGGTCCTTTGCATTTTATTTTAGATTTATGCATTTAATTCACAGAAAGTGTGCTATATCGTGATGTATGTTGTCTCAATACGAAATTACCTATATCGAGATATATTTTAGTAATATCACACAGCCATATTCAGACATAACATAAAACAAAGTGAGCAACACTGGGTCAGGATAAAGTGTGAGACACTCGCACTAAGCAGCACTCAGACCCAGCACCCAGACCCAGCACTGGGCCTTGCTCTCTGCTGCTGAACCCAGATCAGCTCTGTGCTCCTCTCCAGAGTGCTGGTAAGAGACCCTCATCCATTAACAACTGGCCTGAAAGTACTCTGGATGCTTTCAGCTGGGCCTAATGGGATTCAGGTAATGGGAGCTGGCTTTGGATGACCATTAACGCACAACAACAACAACTAACAGCAGGAAACAAACAAAAAAAAGAGGTAAAGCAAAATAAAACACTTCATTGACGATCACTCCAGCTACACCTGAGGCCACGAGAAGCTAAAGTAGGAGATATATCGATGATTGTGCTATAAACCCTAATAGATTATGGTTACCTGCCTGCTTCCGGTTCGGCTCTGCTCCTTTATGTGTGTGTAGTCTTAGACTGAGCTGGTAGACAACGGCGTGTGTGTAATTAGGAGTCATGACAATGGCTGCTGAAAGACGAGATGACACAGATGTTCGCATAGAAGTTGGCAGCCACTTCACAGGCCAATTTTGCATATTTGCACAGTAGGCCAACCTGTTTACTTATTCTGGGGTCTTCAGCTAGCCTTGATCCTGTAGGAATATAAATTACATATCTACATGGACAATAGTGACCAATTTGTTACATAAAAAATCATTTGAAATCATTTAAATAATTCATGTGCACACAAGCATGAGACGTCTACACTGCATATGAAGCGGCCTGCTCTTTGATGCGCTATATGATTAAGCGCCACAAGGCTGTGCAGCGCTGGAGTGATTACTGGTGTGTTCTACCACCTCAGCTCACACTCCTGTTCTCAGGGTCATCTCTGGTCTGGTCTGGAGAGAATGTGTTTGTGCTCTGTTAGCTCTCAGGGGTGTACGGTACTGACAAATCATATGATGAAGCACAATACTGGAGCAGAGAGAATGGCGATGCACTTTAATTAGAAACTGATTTTAAAACAAAGGATGAAGAGCGTTGGCTGCTGGTATTTGCTGTGAACAAAAATCAGCTCAGTTTTTCTTACACAAATATATGTCCCCAGTACACATATATTGCTCTGAGAAACTTGGATAAATGTATCACAGCAAAACAATACACTGCACTCCAGCATATCATGTTTGCAAAATGTCTCCTGGCACTTTTTGTGAGAAGGCTTTGTAAATATTTACCACACAGCTAACGGGGCGAAAACTCCGGGCTGACGATTACTAGTGTGGAAATGACCCAACAATGCAAGCGTGACAAGGCCCCGCCTCTCTTGCCGTCTACAGTCCCGCCCACCTTCGGCCACTCTAATGGGGTTTTACCTCAGCTTAGCACACACAGAGAAAACGAATATTCATGTGCTGTTTTTGTGTGTGTGTTTTAATGATATTTTTTGTATATTTACAGTCTTTATATGAAGTGTATTTAAACATATAAAACACACACTTTGAGTTTGTCCAAGTAACAAAACAAACTGACTAGCATTGTTGAATATGCAAAGATGTGTAAGTCATAAAAGAAAACATTTTTTCTTGGGAGAATAAACAAAAAAATAAACAAAAGTAATGTAAATGTAAATAATGTGATAAATGTAAATTATTTTACACATCCTCATTCTTCATTTAGGCCTTCTGCTGTAAATAAACTGCTGACACCAAAGGTTCCAGCCACACTACGCCCCACAGGGAAATTTCTTTATTGTCCACTGTAATTCCATAAAGGCAAGAGCACTTTCCTTAAATACCTCAGCACAATAAGAAGTTTAAGACTGGTGTTTGCCACTAATACTTACACTAATACTTCATCACCAAAGCTTGATACATGCGAATGCGTTTCTTTGGCTCGGGCTTCGGACCCGTTCTCTTCCAACGGTTAAGGGCCCTGTGATGGGCACCGCGGCGACGGGGAGAGTCGGGGTCGCCTCCATGCTGCTGCTGTAATTGCTGAGCTATTAGCCTTGATGATTTGGGCCCTGTGGTTTGTCCTGTAATCGGGAGTATAGTGGGCAAAGTGCTGTGCAGTAACATTAAGCTCAAAGAGTGTCACTCTGTGGCACAGGCCTGCCATTAATGCACTGGGCTCTGCAACTCACTGTTCTCCACTGCGAATGGCTGAAGCCCCAGAGCCTCGTTAAAGCTCAGCAGTTTGCTGATCCAGGGTCAGCGACTTTCCTACAAACCTGTGATGCTCGCCTAGGGCAGGGGGCAGGGAGCTGATCCCAGATCGGCTTTCTTCCCGCGCAGCTGTGAATGGGGTGTGGAGCAGATGCAGTGTGGGTAATAAGAGGATGCTCAGAAAGCAGGGTGTCAGAAGGTCAATTTCAGACAGCTCTCCATTCTAGAGCAGGTGATGCTCACGGTTCAAAGCTCTGGTGCTGTCACCCTGTAGACTACTAATGAACAAAATAAGCATGTTCATACCATGGTAAGCCTCTGTATACCTTACTACTGACACAAGATAAATGAAACGCGGAAAAGGTAAATGACAGATAAATCTTGTCCAAAATTATATATAGATATTTCTCCACTGCAAACTGCAAATATAAATTCTTGAATATTATAACTAGTCATAAACAATGTATTATCTGGCATTTTATACCTTACATTGTACATTTGTAAAAATCCTGATGCAAGTGTTCTTTAGTGGGCTGCAATGGCTGACACTCCAAGACACGCCTACTTCTGATTTTATAGCCTGTGCCGTGTGAGATTCTGACCACTTTGGTCACGGAAGCCAGGCCTATATCGGTGGTCTCTCTCTCCCTCTCTCTCTCCCTCTCTCCCTCCCTCTCTCAATCCTTCCAGCTGCCTACCATCACACTCCTGGTGCAAGGACAGTGCTGCTACGTTGGACGTCCCTGTGTCTCGGGTCCCTTGGGAGCCGGCGCATAAAGCCATTATGGTTCTGCCACATGCTGCCCCGCCCCCTCCGAGAGCTGCCCCGCCCCTGCTCAGGTGGTGGAGAGCCCGAGGGCCCCAGCATGACCAGGTACACCTGTCCAGGCTCCAGAGAAAAGGTGAGAGAGAGTGTAGGTGCGACTATCCCAGACCTGCCTCAGGCTGTTCGCACAAATCAAGGACGCTAACATGACTGAAAGTCATTGCTAGTTTGTAACTTCATCAAGCCACAGACCACAGGAGTGGAAAGCAGAGTACCGTGGTGCCACATGGTGCTCATTTGTTCCTGCCTTAAACATCGTAAAACGTCAAAATTCATTACATTTCTCTGGTTTTGCGATTACAATTGCTACTCGCTATTAATTAGCATTATTGAACAGCGTATTGAACTAGCTTGGGAGCTTCAAAAAAATGAAGCAAAGACCGATTCGCCCTGATATTGAATATTCGCATGAACCATCCACCACACAGATGCTGGCCAGTGACCTCGGTGCACAGCTAATGGAAGTCTCACGGACACGTGACCAAACAGAACAGATTAGCAGCAGCGTTTTGCCACTGCAGAAGCCAAAATCATGCATTTCTGGAAGCTTAATCATGGCAAGCGACTGCTCCCAGGTCAGGCAAAGGAGATTTGGATGGTGGACACCGATAACGAGTCTTCTACTGCTTCCAACTTTTCCGTTCTTGATGTAACTGCACTGGCCCAATGCCCACCTGCTTGCAACTGTGTTCACCCGCAAACTGCTGAGTCATCGCTGAGCCCTGAGACTCCATGATGCCTGAACATGTCTGGCCATTGATAAAAGGCCACACAATCCTTCCAAAGATGCAAGCAATGTGTGAGTCATGGCCTTCATTAGTTAAATGGCCTCAAATAAAAGCGTCAGCCAAGAGTTCCGGGCTTATATTCGCAACTTCTGGGACTTGTGAGTGCGCAGTGGAGGCGATGGAAGATTTACTATCTGGTACAGGACAGACACGCAACATTAGCTACAATCACGATAAAGATCTGAGACTAGAACATGAGTTTCCTGCCTTTCAGAATGTGGAGTAGAATGCAGGTGTTAATTTGAGACTCCCACAGGTCCGGCGCCCATTGAAGGATTTTTAGCATTCTGCAAACGAGAGAGCTGTTGTGTACATGAGACAAAACGGCTCATGACAAACTGCGTTTCATATAGGCGTATCATCCGCTGTTGAAACAGGCGGAGAGCACGCCGTTTTGCAACGTGGGGGGGTGCAAAGATGGCACAACGGAGAGCCTGGGCCGGGCGGAAGGTTGATCTCTTCGTTTGTGGCTCGGAGGCAGCAAATGCGTCTGTGTCGGCAGCAACATATGGATTTTCGATCTGCCGACACACACACACCAACACGTACATGTGCAAATGCTAATGTTCTGTTACGGACACGGACGCATACGGCTGCTGAATGTGTGTGCCACATGTGGGCTCACAACAAACAACATGGCTCCAAATATATCCGCCACTGCTTTTTTCCTTTGTTTCATCACAGAAGCTCCAAGGTGACCTTTCATTTCAGTTGAGCTAACATCTGCTAATCCCTCTCTCACACAAAGACCGACTGCGACGCAGAGAGAAGGAAAGAGAAATAGAACGAAAGACTGTGAGAAGGACTAGGCCTTGTACATTCATTCTAAATTGCTTTTCTAGGTGTTGAGTACATTACTTAAATGGACCAGCAAAAGAGGACATCAGTATTAAATATAGACCACACTTCCTGTCAGAGCGTTCTTTCGGAGCTAGCGAAACCTTTATTAATTTAGTTTGCCTTCAACATTTTCCAATAAAGTATAAAAAACTACACATTCTACATTCCAACCTTAGCCAAACATTATCTTTTATTTGAAATTGTAACACCTGTAACACCTGCCATATATGATTAACTAAAATCAATGTCAAATGTTTGGTCACAGTTTCTAGCTATTTATTTTGCCAATAAAGACAACCTTAAGGTAAACATGCTCTGTGAGAGGGGTAGCATGGATGTTTACTAAGGTTTTGTTTTCATACTGTTTGACTTTAGACCATCAAACACACTGTGGTTTCCACACAGTCAGTTACAGGCCTTTGTTACAGGTCACTTACAGGCCTTTGACTCTATCACTGAAAGACAAACCATCTTTCTTCTGTTTTCATACCAGGAAGATCCATGACCCACCTGCTGTGAGCACCATGTACACTTCACACGCTTTGGACATCAAAACTATTTTTTTTTCTTCTTGCCAGTGATGCATAACAATTACACATTTTATTTATATACCACCTTCCCAGAACTCAAGGTTGCTTTACAAAGCAACAGAACATCAAAACAAAGGCAAAAAAATAAAGCACAAGAATAGTACCAAAAAACTAAGAAAAACAAAAACATTGTGAGAATACAGCAAATCCCAACTCACTCTGGCAAACAGCACAATCTTAACTACCATCTCCAAACCGCAAGCCATCCACTCTTACTGATGGCATCCTTATGAATGGGGCACCACGAGGTCGCGTGGCGAGTGCGTCCGTGATCGGCACCAGGAGGTGATACAATCAGCTCTGCTAATGAAAAAAAGGGGAGGGGGTTGGAACCCGAAACAAAACACGACACTCAAGCTCACAGTAAAAAACACAGTGATGTAGCCAGATGGTGCAAATGCAGTGTAGAGCCAGCAGGCCCTCCAGCACTGTGCTGGGGTGAAGTCCAACGTCAACAGGATGGAGCTGGAGCAGATTTAGCCGTGGCCATCTGCTCCGCCCAGTAGCGCGGAGCCGTGAGGAGCCGTGAGGAGCCGGGCCCCGGCAGGGCATGGGCGCGCCGCGCTAGCGCGCTATGGGCTTGTGTTGCCGTTTGTGGCGGAGGCATGAGCCGACCTTTTTCTGCCACGTGGTCGGGCTGCTGCCAGAGCAGTCTGGGGGAGGAGCTTATGGGACCCTCATCTCCAGCACCACAGTGTGCTGCTGTTGGAGGGCGGGGCAGTGGCAGGGCGGGGGCGGGGCTCCAGGGAGTGGACACTCCAGCTGACCTTTCTTGCTTGGCGCTAACATGTGCGAAGGCCGCTTTAAGAGTCACAAAAAACCAACAAAAACCAGAAAAAAACACCCCAAGATCCAGAAATAGTCCAGCACGGCGGCTCCTGGCGGCTCCTGGCGCCCCGCCGCCGTCTCGTGCTCTTGTGTGGACGCGCAGCCATGTGGCGAGGTTACTTCGGGGACAGCGTGCGATGGCCATGCAAGCTCACCAGCCTCATCCAAGCGGTCATGCGGCAACACTTCCCTGCTCACCAGCCAGCACCTCCAGGCTGATCTCCTGGCCACCGCATACAGGCAGATCTCCTGGCCACCTCCTATAGGCTGATCTCCTGGCCACCGCATACAGGCAGATCTCCTGCCCACCGCATACAGGCCGATCTCCTGGCCACCGCATACAGGCCGATCTCCTGGCCACCTCCTATAGGCTGATCTCCTGGCCACCGCATACAGGCAGATCTCCTGGCCACCACATACAGGCCGATCTCCTGGCCACCTCCTATAGGCCGATCTGCTGGCCACCGCATACAGGCCGATCTCCTGGCCACAGCTCGCATCCTGACTGGTTAACTCGACCGTTCTATCCCTAAGTGACCCAGATTCACTGCGGAGTGAATATAGGTCGTCACAGGCGGTACAGAGTAGCAGTGATGAACTGCCCGGATAAATTTGTTACTTCGCAGTCTACTAAGCTCTGCGAGTAACCCTTGCTCCGCTTAGCTCACGCTGGTCTCTACCTGTTCTCACTGGCTCAGGAGAGCACAGGTAGAGATCCACGTGAGACACCGGAGGGTCACGTTCTTGGCCCTAATGGAGCAAACAGCACAACAGTCCGCATGTCTTACCTTGTGTCTGCACTTGAGAACGACCCCATACGCTCCTGCATGGGAGAGAGAGAGAGACCCAGGGAGAGAGAGAGACACAGAGGGAGAGAGAGAAAGAGAGAGAGAGATAGACACAGAGGGAGAGAGAGAAAAATGAGAGAAAAACAATTGCAAACCGGTTTTTCAGCTCAAAATGTCAATTTGCAGTGGCAATAAACATTACTACACTCAATAAGTCACCCATAAAACATCATCAGGGTTGAGCTTCTCATTGAATGCTGCCACACACACACACACACACACACACATCACTGGTTGTGTTGTGAGGAGATGAGCTAAGAGCAAGTTTTGTCTCTGAACAAATCGATTGATTGTTCTCTGAATGAGAACCTCAGGTTCATGTGCATGGTGCCTCTCCAGTGAGCCAATGTGCCATTCAGGTAAACAAAGCCAACGGCCCTCTGGGAAACCGAGCTAAGGACACAGACCGAGCATTCATTACCCTGTTCTCTGAATCAGAACAGCAGGTGAATCAGATGGGTTGTGGAGTTTTGAACTATTTTTCAGAACGCTGCTGTCGTAAACAGTGCACATACGACATTCCTGGATCCATATGGAACTGTGGGTGATGAGGGCCTGATTCTTGGATCAAAAAGCAGCATCCGTGTAAGTGTATGTAGCCTGTTCCCTCTCTATGGGGTTTGCCTGTGTGTGAAATGCGTACATAGCCCGAGCGTGTGTGTACATAGCCTGTGCCCGTCTCCATGGGTTTGCCTGGGTGTGTAAGTGTGTATACAGCCTGTGCTCATGTTTGTCCGTGTGTGTAAGTGTGTTTGCAGCCTGTGCCCGTGTTTGCCCGTGTGTGTAAGTGGAGCACAGTAGGCAGTGGTGGAGTGATGGCGGAGGAGATGCTATCGTCACAATCTGTGACACAAATCTCAAACTCCCCCAGGAGCAGAGCGCTCAGGACATTCAGAGCTCCTTCAAACATGCATCCAGTAAGATCAGCACTGTCACAGAAACACCACGAGAGATAACTTGTCAACTGAGTTAATCCAAGACAGGTCGAATGCCATACAGAGGGCAAAAGCTGGAGATAGGACAGAAAAAGAGCACCACTGTCAGGAACGCAGACCAGCCCAGATTAAGAAGAGCTGCCATGTGGAAAAAAAAGAAAACCTAACTGTTAAGAAGATTTTCATATGATTTTTGTATCTGGTCAAATATTTTTTTTTTTACAAAATTCCAGCAAGAACACCTTGCTGTCAGTCCAGGATCAGAAATACTAGAACTAGAATTTGGAATTCGAGTCTGCGAGTGTCTCAGGGATGAACGTGGTCTGATCGTGCTGAACGTGGCCTGTACCAGCATCAGGGCCAGTCTCAGGAAGGTATGCACGAGTCCTTCAGCTGGAACTCAGCAGGTAAGGACGAGCCGGAGTGTCTCCAGCCGGTCTCACGCGCCGGTCTCACCGCATGCTTTTCTCACAGCAGGAAAATGAGGTCTCGTCTGCCGCACCATAAGCCGAACAGCAACATCAAGAGCGCTTCCGGGTCGAGCCGCATGCGTACACAAGACACGGCCTCAACGCTGAGGACTCGAGGAGCTCGGAAAAGCCAGGCGATGTAAATCCTCAGAGCATCACAGTGAAAGCTTAGAAATCCGCTCGATGAATCTGTATTACTAAGAATGGAAGTGATCTTCATCAACTAAGGGAAGACTGTTTGTTTATTTGATCCCATTTGTCAGAGTGGGTCTGTTCCTGAACACATCCACTCCAGCAGACCGACACATTTTCCCCTCCTGATCCAATCAGACAACACACCATGTCCCCCGCTACCAGCACTGCCTCAAACTCCATTAGCACTCAAACAACAGCAGAGGCCTAATTAAACTGATGGAAGTTGTACTCCAGGGGACAGCTGACTCAGACGTGGATTTGATGCCTGGGTCCTTGGTACCTTTACGGTCTTCCAACAAGTGTATGGACTGGAACCACTGAGCTGCTCAACTGGACCACGAGGTCCACTAATGAAGGAGGGATTCACGTAGTGCAGATTTTTTGATTTTTAAGTTTGCAAAGGAACATAGAATTAATTAAGACTCCAGAAAAGGAGGTAGAGGGACTGTGCGGGTGGCTTCATGAGGCAAGCTGGGTTTAAATCCATTAAAACTCAAGCGTTGTTACTTGCCCAACTCACAGATACGGAACATCTACGCAGTCCCACCCAAGCTGTATTCTGCTGGTGCGTGCGTGCATGCTAAGTCATAGTGGTGGGCCTCATCTCTCCCCTCTGACATATCCACATCACTGCTGAAACTCTTCACAGTAGCCCAGTGATGAGCTGTCATCCCTTTCTACACACACACACACACAGCATGTGTATCCTGCTGAGCGATCAAGAGATTTGATTAGTTAGTGTGTACCACCCCTCTCTTTGACTAAATGCGGTGAGAAATGTGAACGAGGGCTTGCGTTAGCATGTTAGCGTCTCCCTGCTAATCACTATAGTGTGGGGCAGGGATGTGGGGCAGTGAGTGTGGGGCAGAGGCATCAGGGGGCATGTGGATGGAGGGTGAGTGTGGGGCAGAAAGAGGTGGGAGGGTGGTTGGAGGGGTTGTGATCCAGCAGGCAAGCGCTCATGATAGCCCATCCATCCATCCATCCATTTTCTTCCGCTTATCCGGGTCCGGGTCGCGGGGGCAATAGCCTAAGCAAAGAGGCCCAGGTTTCCCTCTCCCCAGCCACCTCTTCCAGCTCTTCTGGGGTGATACCAAAGGCGTTCCCAGGACAGCCGAGAGATATAATCTCTCCAGCGTGTCCTGGGTCTTCCCCGGGCCTCCTCCCAGTTGGACATGCCCAGAGCGCCTCCCTAGGCAGGCGCCCAGGTGGTATCGAACCAGATGCCCGAACCACCTCAGCTGGCTCCTCTCTACGTGGAGGAGCAGCGACTCTACTCGAGCCCCTCCCGGATGACTGTGCTCCGTACCTTATCTCTAAGGGAGAGCCCAGACACCCCTGCGAAGAAAAACTCATTTCGGCCGCTTGTATTCGCAATCTCGTTCTTTCGGTCACTACCCAAAGCTCGTGACCATAGGTAAGAGTCGGAACGTAGATTGACCAGTAAATTGAGAGCTTTGCCTTTTGGCTCAGCTCTCTCTTCACCACAACGGTCCGGTACAGCGACCGCAAACCCTTGTCCGACTGAGTACCATGGTCTCAGTTTTAGAGGTGCTGATTCTCATCCCAGCCGTCTCGCACTCGGCTGCAAACTGATCCAGCGAGAGCTGTAGGTCTCGGCCCGATGATGCCAACAGGACCACATCATCTGCAAAGAGAAGGCGTGGAATCCTGAGGCCACCAAACCGAACCCCCTCCGCCACTTGGCTACGCTGAGAAATTCTGTCCATAAAAGTTATGGACAGAATTGGTGACAAAGGGCAGCCTTGGCGGAGTCCAACTCCCACCGGAAACCAGTCTGACTTACTGCCGGCCATGCGAACCAAACTCCTGCTCCGTTTGTACAGGGACTGGATAGCCCGTAGCAACGGGCCCCGTACCCTATACTCCCGGAGCACCCCCAAGAGGAATCCCCGAGGGACACGGTCGAATGCCATTTCCAAATCCACAAAGCACATGTGGACTGGTTGAGCAAACTCCCATGCACCCTCTAGGACCCTCGCAAGCGTGAAAAGTTGGTCCAGTGTTCCACAACCAGGACGGAACCCACATTCGATGCACGGAACCCAGGACGGAACCCAGATTCCACTATCGAACGGACTCTCTTCTCCAGAACCCCTGCATAGACCTTACCGGGGAGGCTGAGAAGTGTGATCCCCCGATAGTTGGAGCACACTCTCCGGTCCCCTTTCTAAAAGGGGAACCACCACCCCGGTTTGCCAATCCAGAGGCACTGCCCCCGATGTACACGCGATGTTGCAAAGACGTGTCATCCAAGACAGTCCCACAACATCCAGAGCCTTAAGGAACTCAGGACAGATCTCATCCACCCCCGGAGCCTTGGCACCAAGGAGTTTCACAACTACCCTGGTCACCTCAGCCCTAGTGATGGGCAAACCCCGTCCGAGTCCTCTGGTTCTGCTTCCTCTATGGAAAGGCGTGGTGGTGGGATTGAGAAGATCCTCGAAGTATTCCTTCCACCGCCTAATGACATCCCCAGTCGAGGTCAGCAGATCCCCAGCCCCACTGTATACAGTGTTGGTCGGGAACCGCTTTCCCCTCCTGAGTTGCCTGACGGTTTGCCAGAACCTCCTCGAGCCGATCGAAAGTCACTTTACATGGTCTCACCAAACTCTTCCCACACCCGAGTTTTTGCCTCTGCGACAGTCAAAGCCGCGATCCGCTTGGCCCCCCTGTACCTGTCTGCTGCCTCCAAAGTCCCACGGGCCCGAAAGGACTCTTTCTTCAGCATGACGGCCTCCCTTACCCGAGGTGTCCACCACCAGGTTCGGGGATTGCCGCCACGACAGGCACCGACAACCTTGCGGCCACAGCTCCGATCTGCTGCATTGACAATAGAAGCACGGAACCAAGCCCACTCAGACTCAATGTTTCCGGCCTCCCTCGGGATGCGGTCAAAGCTTTGTCGGATGTGGGAGTTAAAGACCTTTCTGACAGGTTCCTCTGCCAGGCGTTCCCAGCAAACCCTCACAGTACGTTTGGGTCTGCCAGGTCTGTCCGGCATCCTCGCCCGCCATCTGATCCAACTCACCACTAGGTGGTGATCGGTTGACAGCTCAGCTCCTCTCTTTACCCGAGTGTCCAAGACACACGGTTGCAAGTTCGACGATACGATTACAAAATCGATCATCGAACTGCGACCTAAGGTGTCCTGGTGCCATGTGCACTTATGGACACCTCTGTGCTCAAACATGGTGTTCGTTATGGACAAGCTGTGATGAGCACAGAAGTCCAATAACAGAACACCACTCGGGTTCAGATCGGAGAGGCCGTTCCTCCCAATCACGCCCTTCCAGGTCCTACTGTCATTGCCCACATGAGCATTGAAGTCCCCCAGCAGAACAATGGAATCCCCAGAAGGGGCACCTTCCAGTACCCCCTCCAAGGACTCCAAGAAGGCCGGGTACTCCGAACTGCCATTCGGTGCATAAGCACAAACAACAGTTAGAGCCCTTTCCCCGACCCTAAAGGCGCAGGGAAGCAACCCTCTTATCTACTGGGGAAAACCCCAACACACAGGCAGCGAGCCGGGGAGCTATGAGTAAGCCCACTCCAGCCCTCCGCATTTCACCCTGGGCAACTCCAGAAAAGAATAAAGTCCAGCCTCTCTCGAGAGGATTGGTTCCAGAACCCAAACTGTGTGTGAAGGTGAGCCCAACTATATCTAGTTGGTATCTCTCAGCCTCACACACCAGCTCAGGCTCCTTCCCACCCAGAGAGGTTACGTTCCATGTCCCAAGAGCCAGCTTCAGTAACCGAGGGTCGGTACGCCAAGGCCCCCGCCCGGCCACCGCCCAAACCACAATGCACCGAACCCCTAGTACTACCTCTCCCACAGGTGGTGGGCCCATGGGAGAGTGAACCCATGTAATCCCTTCGGGCTGTGCCCCATGGGTAGAGACCCGGCCACCAGGCGCTCGCCGAGGAGCCCCTCCCCCAGGCCTGGCTCCAGGGTGAGGCCCCGGTAACCCTGATCCGGGCAAGGGTATCTGGGTCCTGTTTTCAAATTCCATTGGGTTTTTTTGGACCACTCTTTGTCTGGCCCATCACCTAGGACCAATTTGCCATGGGAGACCCTACGCCTGTCATGATAGCCCACGCCTTCCAATTAGCTAAGACACCAATGATGGCGGAGCTGCTCTGAGATCATGGTGAAGAGCCACACTGTCTCAGACATTTTAGTGTATACTTCACCCAAAGAAGCATTACTAAGGAAGCCAACAAAAACTGAAAACTAGAGGTGGTCACCTAGCATATCCTTACTGAAACATTGCTATTTTTTTTAGCAGCTTTTGCTTTTGCTATGATGCTAAATACATTAGCATGTTTCACTGTAGCATAGAGGTATCACCTTTAAACCTTCAGCTCCCATCAACGCAGACAAAGGCGAGAGACTGATCAGTTTGGTTCCAAATGTGGGCAAAACAATCAGTGCAGATTCCTTCAGTGTTGGTGTTTCTTCTCAGATATAACAGGTTTACACTGTATACAGGCTGGAGAGTAGTAGGTGAGAGAGAGTCTTTAACATTGGCCGACGGGCTCAAATTAGCAAACGCTGACTAAATGCCACACATACTATAGTCTCTACATACAGTGAGCAATTAGCTTCCTCTGAGAAATATGAGAAGCATCACCGAACGAGTGGCGCAGTGTGACAACAGAGTCGATGCTGTACGGAGAGAGAGAGAGAGAGAGAGAGAGGATTGTGCATGTGGCCAGAACCAGAACGAAACCCGCTCCACTGACAGCTGAACACAGTGCAGGCCATAATCAGTGCCAAAACACACAGGCTAAAATACACACGCACACCCGCCTTTAGCTCTGTAGCAAATGTGCATCGTTCCACCAAGAGCAGTTATTTTATCATCATCTTCCCGCACCTTCACTCCAGAACACCCCCCAACCCCCAACACCATTCTCTTCTGGCCATAATTAAAAAGCCTCCTATGTACCACAGAGAAGATAAAACACTGAGAGAAAAAAACAAAACAATCATGTCAAAAAGCACCTCAATCTGTTCATTATTGACTCTAGCGCGTGGCACTAATTAGCGGGCCATTGCTGGCGTTTTGTGGCTGCTTGCTAATCCAATCACCGAAGCTGGTTGAACTGCAGCTCGTACCACAAATTCCACCCCCTGTTGATTGGCCACGCCTTAACATATACTCATCAGACGTTTAAGAAGATGGAGCAAGAGCATTCCACCAAAATCCAGCTTATGCTTACATGCGGTGATATACCTGCACAATGGAACACCTGGTCAACTCTACCAATCTTCTTCTGTGCAAGTTTCCAGGCAATCAGGGTCGGTGAGATGAATAGAGAGGGTAAAAATAGCTTGGTCCCCAGATATTTTCTCCCATATTCTCATGCAAAATGTAAAGAAAGTGATCCAAGTGCAGATGAACGAGAAACACTCTGGGATTCTGGCTGGGGTCGGAGCGCGAGATAATGGTAATGTTGAAGAATGGTGCGGTTCTGGTGACTGGCAGCTTCGTGTTTGGTTGGCGTTGTTTATTTTCTGAGGCGCCAGGAGTGAGGTGAGCGATGCAGATAAGGGCCTCTAATCACTTTTGTGGTGGATATTAATTCATACATCTCTGGAGACTTTCTTAGTAAAGGTGAACAATACTACTTCAGCTCTTATGTACATGTATATAACGTTGTGCTTTTTCTCATACGTTACCAAGATGTTTTACATAAGACGTGTGCATATCAATTTAATACCCATAAAATGTATTTTTCCAAACAGTTTCAAAAACAATATCAAACAGCATAAGACTAAATTAATATTCATGCTGATACTGAAAAATTGTAAGTACAACACTCACCTTCCCCCACGATCCCAAGCACCTCAAACTTGTTCATCACATCACCGATGACAGGGTTCCTCATCAAGACAAACGGCCGCTGGCCGAGAGAGGCGGAGCTCGAGGGGGTGAGAGGTCGTAGTCCGAGTTACCGGCGGGCATGGGGTGGCCTGGCACCAGGTGGTCCAATCAGTGCGGGCCACAGTACATTCCGCATTCTCCTTTGAAACACGCATTCGCACCTATGGGCACATGAAGAGATATAGTTTAAGATACACACTAGACAGAGCACCACGGTGTTCCGTCCAACAGAGCACGACGCCCCCAAAAGAACAAGCCGACGCCCACTACCTCTGTGTGAACCCTGGCAGAAAGTGCTGAAAGCCAGCTTTCCAAACAATTACCAAGCAATGCTTCATCTGAAATGTACATCAGCATCAAAAAGAAAAGGGTTAGATAGAGCTTCACTTCAAAATCTTGCAGATTCCGCAGTGCCCTGAAGCAGCTACTGACAGCCACTTAAAAATGTACAGCACATCAGTTGAATCCCAACAAACAATGCAGCCCGATGGTTTTTATAGGCTAAATTGTTTTTACTGACTTAATAGTCCAATCATAATCGTATTTCTCCAGTTATCTGATTATTCAAGTGCTTATATGAACAGCATACTCCCAAGTCTTAGAGTATGGCCTAGAAATCAGATTAAGAAATCAGATAAAGGGAGCTGGGTTTTAGCTCAGTAATCTGATTTCTCAGAGCATGTATACCCTCACTCTGACTTTGTTCAGATTACTCAGTGTGCACCTGTGCGCAGATGTAACTGGATAGAGTGCAGAGATGTCCCGGAAGCAGCTAGCAAGATTAAATGCAGCACTTGCTCAGTGAAAAAAAAGCTTGTTTCCATCTTTGCATCGATATAAAAAAAGATGTAAAAAGGGCAGCGTTGTGCACTGGTAATAACCTCACATCATGCTGTGAGATTACTGGCTGGTTGCAAAGTAAAAATATGATTATTGCCTGACTCAGGTAAACCCCATTATTTGAATACCCAAGTGCATGTAAACCCATTGATGAGATTACTGACAAAATATGATTTTCAAATATGATTTTCTGCAGTTATTGAATTATTAAGTAAATGTAACTTGCACTTGGTAAATGCACTTCATGTGAAATTTCTCATGATCTTTGTTTCTTATTATGGATGATGGGGGACGTATGCACCATCATATGTGTGTTGTGTATACGAGCTACATAATGAAAGGGTTGGATAGTAACATATTGGATACTGTGGTGTGTGACATTTTAATGAATTGGTTTTTGTGAACCTAAAAGTGGTATGAATGCTGATTAAATTATGTATTTTGCAGCATCGAGAAAGGAAGTAGCATCATGTCAACCAATAGAAGTTCAAAATGAATCCAAATAAGAAATATGAAGTCTATTAAATAGTCAATCTTTTAACATATTTTTTCCTAGTGAAAGTTTTCAATTGCATGTTCTTTTCTGAGCTGCTTTGATGGCCCTGGGAATTAGAAAAGTAATTTATCTTAAACAACAGCTCATGCTGAGGGGGTCCTAGCCACCTCCGTGCTTGTCTTTATTCTACTAGTGAAGAGAGGTTTTTGTCTCAGTAGAAGGGTAACTCAGTGGAAAAGACAGGCTTTCATATTAATAGAGAAGTCAGGTCTTTATCTCACAATAGATGTCTTTGTCTCACTAGAGTATATAGGTCTAGGTAGAGAATAGAGGTATTTGTCTCACTGGAGCAGAGATGTATTTGTCTCACTGGAGAAGACAAGTCTTTATCTCAGTAGAGAGGAGAGGTATTTATCTCAAAAGAGAGGTCTATATCTCAGTAGAGATGAGAGGTGTTTATCTCACTGGAGAAGAGAGGTCTTTATCTCAATAGAGATGAGAGGTGTTTATCTCACAGGAGAAGAGAGGTCTTTATTTCCCCTCCAGTGTTCATTGCCTGTCTCTCTCTCTCTGCATGCTTGTTGTCAGTGTTTCAAGGCAGTAGAAGATTCAAGACCTCCATCAGTGCTCTGCTTTTCTGGTCTCTATGAAAAAGTCTGTTTGTCTGTGTATGAAATAAAGAGAGGGAGAGAGAGAGGGAGAGAGAGAGGGAGAGAGGCAGAGAGAGATGTTTGGTGTCACTGTTGCATGATGATGACTGGGCAATTCTTACTGAGACTGTACATGTCAGGTCAGGAAGCCCTGATTTCCACGGAGATGACTAGACCTGCTCATGCCTGGCCACCGTGTCAACAGTTTGCAAAAACAATGGCCCAATAGCACTAAGATCCCACCTCAAAACCACATCTGACTAACAAGTGAAACAAGACTGCTCATTCTTGTAAAAAACACTATTAGGAAAATGAAGCGACCTCATTGACTGGGATACTAGTGTAAACACTAATGATGAAGAAAAATGTAGACATTCAATAAAAACAGTCTAGATTTAAATTAACAGTCTAGATTGCAGCTTCACAATGCAACACAAAGGACACAAGGACAAGTGTTCATAAACTAGGAAAAATCTGTGTTAAAGTAAAACTCAGTGTGTTTGTCACTGTTGTAAACATTTTGACATGTTGAACACACCCTGAATCAGATTTATTGTATGTCAAGATTTGATATACAATCAGGTCAAACCTGCCTCCACTGTAAAATGCAACAGTATATGTGTGGAATGAAGCATCAGTTTAGCATCTCTGTTTTGTCTGTTTCATGAGAGCCCTTAACATTACTGAAGCCTGGTATGATCACTTGATTGTGTCTGAGTCTTTTTCATACTCCTGAGAGAGAGAAATAATGGTAATCTCTAAGATACAACAGATATTGAGAAATATGACAAATTGTAAGCTTTATCAGGACCTGTATGTTACGATTTTTATATGATACATTTTCAAGCATTGAAAGCTTACTTGCTGCTAAAGTAGTCTGCTGAAGATTTTGATGCCCCCCCACACCCACACTTCCCTGAACAAAGACTGGAATGAACTGGGCATGGGAATATTAATCTAAATTTACATTAAACACTCCCCAAAACAAAAATGTTTCCCATGACAACCACATTACCACCAGAATCAATAGCGCCTGTTAGGTAATAAAGGATAATGTCTGCATGATATGGGCAAAATAACATTTTTTAAAAGAGTGATAGCAAAGAGTCTTGCAATATATTAGAACTCAGCAGCGACAAACATTTGCCTGCATTATTTTTTTTTAAACAAAACTGTTTATTGGATCATGTCAATGTCATTATTCATCAAAACACCCACACAACACTCATCTGGAACGTCTGACACCGTTCCCGACCCTCATGGCACAAGATGTATTAAAAATAAAAACAAAGTCCATTATTAGATAGTTTGCATAATGCAGCCTTCTGCCATATCGATAATGTAAATCAGTATTGCGATAAAGATGAACAAACGATACATTGTGCAGCCCTAAACAAGACAAAACATCCCCCTCTTCCAAGTGACTCCTCAGCATCCTCACACGTGGTCGTGAAAGGTAGCCTCATCGGTCTTTGTCAGTATTCGCCCTTTGCAAAGTGCCGACTTTGAGTGCTCGCTGTGGGGACGTGGGCTGTTGTGGCCGGCCCAGCAGAAGAGCACAAGGATGCTCCTTCACAGCGTGCAATGCCATCACATCAATCAGGCTCCTTCGGAGGCTCAATGTGAGTGCGCAGGCGATGAGCTGGTCCCCTGGCAAACAAACTTCTGTTTGACGGTAGTTATTTACTGAACAGCCGCGAGCGAGAGCTAACTAACGAGTGAGACAGACATGAAATAGTGGACATTTTAACACACTGGCAAAGATCACAGTAATAAGCTTTGGTTTTCAAACAGTCAGTGCTTTCCTAATGTGGGATGTGGTGTGGCTGTGTTAATGTCTGTGTTAACACCAACAACATGGCGGTTTCTAGTCAAATATTTAGCATCGAATGAAGCCAACATGTAGGTGCTTCAGTTGCACATAAAATATCTGCTTACCAGCTGAGCTCGGAAAGTAATAAATGTGCAGTGGCACGTCAAACAACCCCTTCCACCATGTATCTGAAGTGCCCTTTATTCACAAACAAATGAAAACAAACAATGTTCAAAGAACAGGAGATTTGAAATGAAGTCTGGTCTGTGTTGAACAGATAGCTGAGAGGAGTGAGGGTGAGTAGAGTTCATTAGGGGGTTTTAGTGAGGACTGTGTAATGACTGTCAATGTTCTGCATGTTTACGAGAATGTGCACCACATACCGAGACTCGCATCGTTAAATAAAGATGTTAATAAAATATACCTTTATGCGGTTCAGTAAATACCAACATTAAGGTAATAATGCACTTTGATCTCATTACATTTTGAGTTGGTCTGTTGGATATAGCCTCAGTTACCAAGTTACTACCACTGTCCAGATGCAGGGTCCTTCACAATGGAATAAGGCCCTCTTCTCCAGAGAAGGCCAGTGATTATTTCAAATTCAAACTGAAGGACTTTCATTGATGTGACATCAAACATACTCGATACCAACATCCATGTTGGTAGAATTGAGCTATCTCAGTGGGGCCCAAGGACTTCCAGTAATAGCTTCACTAATCAGAGATAAATATTTATTTCAGGGAGAAAGGCAGATGAACAGTGCTAATCGTTGGATTTTCCCCCATCATTTTTGTGGATATCGAAACCAATAAGATCCTCCGAACTCAATTCCACAGCAAAATTACATACTTTTGAACCCATGTTGTTCACTGAACTGAAGAGATCCAAATTTGAGTAACAGATACCACCAACTGTCACTTACAGTAATACACCATACTAAATCAAGTGCATAAAATCATTAGTAGGTGGTGAGGTATCACAATACTGCAAATATGACCACGATTCACAGAGCAGTAAACATGGTGAAAACCAGCACTTAATAAATAAACAAATAAACAAACACTGAACTGAATTCTTTTTACTCAGCCTCGTTTAGGATTTGCCTTCCAGAGCAGCTGAATTGGACAAGACAACAATGAAAGACTGCCACTGCTTCACGTTGAGGGCAGACCTAAATACTTTGCACTTACATGCCTGTTTATTAACGTTTAACCATAATAGCCTGCAACGCCCCACGAACAGCATTAGTTACGTTAGTTATGTGAGTTACGACTAGAGCAAAACCACAGCAAACGCAAACAAACAGCAGTTGTTTATTTCAGCAAATAAAGCCAAATAAAAGGTCATAGTCTCAAATTTTGCAATTCTCGTGCCCACGTGTTGGGGAGACACTTTCATGACAGCAGCTTTTAAAATAAAATGTAAAAGCTTAAGATTTAAAGGCTTAAACGTGTGATTGCCCCATAATAAACTTCACTTCCTTAAATACCAAATATGAAAACAAAAAAAATGTCAACAACCAATACCTAATCGATGAATCACCCTCCTACATTGCATAACAGGAGCCAAAACAAGCACAACTAGGTTCAAAAATTATTCTTGGCCCAGTTCCTCAGTACGCACAACAACGACACCGGTTCCACAATTCTCATCCCCATTAGAGGCAAAACGGTTTTCCCTACGAAACACAGTAAGAACACGCAGAGGAAACCGACCCTGTTGCTACTGGCGACGAGTCCTCCCACACCTCGTGTCCAGAGCAAACCTCCAACCACGCCAGTCTCTGCAGGCAGCGCAGAAAGAAGCCTCGTAGCTCCAGACCACGGACGCTTGAGAGAAAAAAGGGAGTGATCACGGACTATTTTTCTTACCCGAGTTCCATCCTTTTCCTCACTCACGATGTCATTCGCCCAACACAGAAGCCGAACAAGTAGATACGGGGGAGAAAAAAAATAAGCGTCACAGTTAATCAGTTGATGAACATGGCGTCTTTTAGAGGTGCGCCAAGTTACTGTTACTTCTTCAGATCCGCGTTTTACACGTTGAACCTTGGGC
This sequence comes from Brachyhypopomus occidentalis, assembly GCA_020368025.1. NCBI lineage: Eukaryota > Metazoa > Chordata > Actinopteri > Gymnotiformes > Hypopomidae > Brachyhypopomus > Brachyhypopomus occidentalis. The sequence continues at coordinate 864,614 of JAGXOD010000041.1, forward strand.
CAACGCAGCAGTAGCCGCACAGGTTTAATTACAACACTGCGGGCCGTTGAGATTTCGCACTAAAGCATGGTCCATCTCAACCATCAGTAGACCTACGTGATGTCATATTGACCTCCATCAGCTTATCAAGAGCAGTACGAAAGCTTTAGAGGAAACGTCACGGTTGCCATTCGTTTCCAAATAACGCAGTGGGAACAGCCCGCGTCCCGAATCGGTTCCGTTTTTGGTCGGTAACTCCGTCCCCCAGCATGTTGGTGTGCGACGCAGTACGAGGCTCCGGTGCGTGGGTGTGAGTGCGGGTCTGAACCGCGCTGTGTGCATTCCGTGTGTGGACTGCAGTTTGTCCACAGTTTGTCCGCAGAATTAAAAATAATAATAATAATAATTCGCGACACATCTAGCATGTCAAGCAAATTGTTCCGCTTGTCCGCGTAGTTATAAAGTGTGGTAAGAGCGTAAGTGCGATGGTGTGTACAAACAGCCCACTCAGTGCCCCTGAAAACCAGCCAGCGAAGCTTTTGTGGGGGGGAAACTCCTGATTTCCAAGCGTAATTGTCCATAGGCTACATACATTTCAGAAACAGACATTCTGTCTGCTGTCAGGATGAGGTTTCAGGGAAATGTATGCTGTCGTCTTTTTACTGATACCCTGTCGTGTTAGTTTTAACGGTTATGACAACTATCATAGCCAACTAGCTAGCTGGCTAACGTTAATATGCCCTGCGATGTTATTGATAATTGTTGAGGGTATTTAACCAGAAAGCATGAAACGGAGACACTGCTAATAAAAGTCTGTATAAAGCTGTAGTATCTAGATTGTAAATAAATAAATAAATAAAAGAAAACGGTTAAAGGTACTTACTCATAATGTGGTTAGAGGAGTCTGAATCCACTCAGTTCTCTGCGGATGAGACTACATTGCTGCTCTAGGCTGCACACTTGAAACCTCACGCAGTTGTCAACCTACTGGAGCTAATAGCAACAGTTTTTTGAGTGGCGTAACAGTATCCAATCAAAATGAAATAGTGTTCGTCACACACACGCCCTTCTTCTAATAAACCAATCATGTGTCACATTATCCACGAGAGGCGTTTCATGAGGGCGTGGTTAGGTCTCTGGCCTCAGCGTGGTTCTTGAACTTGTCAAAATATAAATACAGTAAGCGAACGCACTTGTTTTTAGTATTTCTTTCATAATTATATGTTATGGATTTATAGAAATGGACTTTCCGTGGAAAGCCTTTACTGATAGCTTAAAGTAACCTTTTTCTGTTAAAGAATGAGCGGCCATTAAATACCCATTCGTTAAATTGTAATAGACTGTTCTTCATATTTCTCTTGTTTCTAATGTCTGGGCTGGCTGAAGCCGTTTAAGTGTTATAACGAAAGTGTCATAGATAGGACACGATAAAGCGTGTCTTAATTTTTAATCTTTAACGCCTCTACGTGGTTGCATTAAGTATAACACCTACTTTCCGAACTCTTAGGTCCTCTGACGCAGGTATAGCCTGTCTGTTCCAAAATTCAGACTGGTCACTGTTGGGGGGAGAGCTTTCAGCGTCATGGCCCCCAAACTGTGGAACTCACTACCACAATCTCTTCGTGACTGTCATTCACTCTCCTCCTTCAAAGCTCAACTTAAAACTTACCTCTTTTCTCAGTACTTTCTCTCTGCTGATCACTGATTTATTTAATTTCCTTTTTTTCTTTTATTTAATTTATTTGATTCTCCTCCCCTCCTCCCCCTTTCTCTTGATGTAAAGCGTCCTTGGGTATGAGAAAGGCGCTATATAAATTTAACTTATTATTATTATTATTATTATTATTACTTGTCTGGAGGCTACTTGTAAGCTTTATCTACACACAAATGGACTTGATCATTGAATGAAGCTTGTATAAAAAGCAGACATTCTTGTGCTCGCGTGTCCTTGAATGGTCAAAAATGTTCTTAAAATAAAATACCAAATACATTGAATAGGAACAGAAATACATTATAAAATAATATAAATACAAATACCTTTAAATTGCAATCCAGTTATCCTGGAAAAAAATGAGCATGCTTCATTTCGTATAATTTACTCAAAGCAATCTGTTTAATTAAATATTTCCAAGACCAAAAAAGTAGTAGAAGATCAACTAGAATTAAAAACAAACATTAAATGTTATGTATAAAAAACATGTACCATGAATTTTAAGTGGAATTGACGTTGATTAACCTTCTTTAATAGGATAATCGGTAAAACATCTATAGCATAATTCAGTTGTAAAATAACAATAAAAACCCTACATATTAAATAACTGAACTTCATTTAGTGATTTCCTTGTAATAATGTAATTAATTGAAATGCTACGGGCTATATGGATGCCAAATGTAAATAGCCTCTATATTAAACCAGAATGCAAAATAAAAAAGAGAAATTTCTCAAAATTCAATGGTAAATCTGTAACAAATCCAGTCTAAAGCCTAAAGCTTTAATTTTACTTGCATGAAAATCTGTACTTTGCTTCGTATGGCGAATTCATATTAGAGCAAACAAGAAATATATTTTTTCCTGCAGGTATACATACCACAAAAGAAGCAGTTCTTTTTTCTAAACCCTTAAGTAACTTTTGACAAGTATAAATGAGCCTGTCAGAAAATCTTTTTTAAGTTCTGTGTCATAATGAAAGTTATGTTTGCGTCTAACCAATGCATTGTGCCAAACAGCCTGACGTCTCTTTAGTGGGCGGTGTAGAACAGCTACAGTGGAAAACCCTAAACGTAACGTTTCTTATTGGTGGACATGCGCATAGGTGATCGAAATATGGCGGCCAGGTCCTACGAAAAGTACTGAGATCTGCTTCAATTTCGACAAATTTGTTAAGGTAAGGTGATTCTTTTGGCCTTTTAACGAGTCTACATGCGATATAAACGGTCGGTATATTCGGTGCCAAAAAGAATTTGCCCTGGTGATTGGATCGAAGGATTTTAAACGATATCTTCACTGTCAACACTTTCTTCCCTCGCAATGTATTTCTGGATGTATGTTATTTCCAAAGTGGTTGCCTATTGATGGGCGTTTACCTACATTAGTACTAGTAATTTGGCATCAGTCTGCGTAATTCTCCTGGTTGATTCGGTTAGCTTGTATTTAAAGAGCTATAATGGATTCTTAAATTTCGTACAGATCTACAGGCTACAGTTTGCTCGGACATGGTATTTGTTGATGGGTAAGGCTTCTCGTCATTCGTGATGACGTTTCCTTTTCTAGTTCCCATGACTTTATCTGAGTCGTCACCAAGCCAAATTATGTGAAGGCTTAAAAAAATGGTTTTCCGCAAACTTTTTTTGTCTTATGCTGATATACTCGGTATAATGGTGCCTACATTATTTTGTTACCTGTGAAAGTTAACTTGTTTTGCACGTTTGATTAATATTAGTGTGTACATTTTATATTAATAGTTACTTTTTCAATAGCTTGTGTTTTTCGGTAATGATCAATTCTGTTGAGTCTAGCGGGAAAGAGCTACTGAGTAGCCTTGTGGTGTGTGAGAGTGTGTGTATAGTTTTCCAACGTCCTCCAAGTTCGACATTTAAACCTTCTCTGGAGTGGAGTGACAGTTTCAGTTCAAGCGTATGCTTCTTTTATGTGTCATGTTCTCGGCTTTGTCGATGAGTGTTTCTGTTGAAACGGAGTTGATATAATTTAAAATATAAATACTTTATGTAGCCTAATGTGTAATAAATGATAATGACGATCTCATAAAGAGACACATCTTGTTTGATCACCTTCTTTTGAAATGATATTGAGCCTCAATTTTGAGCCTCCATCTGTTTATAATATGGTATGTTTTGATTCCTTATTTTTAAATATAGTTTTTTGATTCTTTTGCCACTTGTTTCACCAGAGAATATCAATAGAAAATCTTTTTTTTTGTTTGAGAGTGAAAATGTGAGGGTGATAATCTGAGGTCAAATGAAATATCCATTCATTAAATGTTCAGTGCCTCATCACTGCCCTGCAAAATGGTTCATCTTGCATGCAGAGACTGTTCAGACTTTGCAAAGAAGGGAGCTACAGTAGAGCTGCAAGAGCATATATTGAACACACACTGAGATACACGTCAGTCTAAAACTGTGTGACAATATTTTCCCTGCTCTCTATTGAGTCTTTGTTCTAATGCTTTTATCGTGTGTACACTGCAAAGCATTCTGTTCACTGGGAATAGGGAGAGAATTCAGAGGCATCATGTGAAGGCAGAAGTGCTACACTGGCCTTCTTCCTCTCATATCAACAGAAACAGTGTCCTGTGAACCCAAGTGATTCGCTGTTTAGAGCTGCTGTGTTTAAAAACACTGCAGTTAGCCAACGCCCACAAGTGCAGATTAACAACAGTTTACTTTCTTTTATTGTTATCTACTGACCAAGACAGAAACCACTTTTTTTCTTTTGCAACCTGCTTTTGTCAGGTTTTGATAATGGATAATGTGAACAGGTTGTTGAATGAGTCTGAATGAGCTTGTGGTTTGGGGCTTTGTGGAGGGAGGTCACACGTATGTACGGTACAGCACTGGTTTATTTATCAGTTGCCTTCCATTTCATTTTATTTTAAGTTATTGCATTTTTATTTATTGAAAAATGAATAATAGAAAATAATAGAAAAGGACACTTGTGTGTATATATATATATATATATATATATATATATATATATATATATATATATATATATATATATATATAATATACAACAACAAAAGTATCACCATCACTAAATATTTTTAAAACAAATAATCTTATCAGTGTAGCCCTGCAGAATTCTGGAAAAGAAGAGCTAATTGCTAATTGTGAGTGGTGAGCAGATAACTGTAAGGAAGCTCAGGTTCAGGAATGCACCCCCCCCCCAATTCACACTTCTCGTAGTGGGAGGAGCTGTGATTGGGAAGCAGGATGCACGCAGCTCTCTGTGACTTCTGATTGGCACTTCTACGAGGGCGGGGATAAATGTTTATAACCCATGTATTCATGGTGGGTGGCAAAAGTCATGGCTGGAAATTCTTAACCTTGCAGAAAGCAGGCTGACAAGTCATAGTTGTGGTGAAATGTTAACAGGATTCCTTTCCTCTGTGAGCTATTTTGGCATGCATGAGCAAAGATGTAGTGAATTACATTGTTATAATTGCCCTATTAAACTTTTCGTGTTCAGAAGTGTGTTTTACAGCAGGGTAGGCCAAGGAAATGTTTGATAAGGTTTTCATTTTCTCTTCTCCTCCTCACTCCTGTCTTCTCTCTCTCTCTCTCTCTGTCTGGTCTAGAGGAAAAGGCTTTTTGGCTCTAGTGTCTGGTTAGGTTCCCCGTGTGTTGTTAAGGCTGAACTCAGGTGAGCGGTATGTGGCTCCATCAGCCACACCACCTGATGTAGGTGGAGCGCTTCACCCACACCTGAAAATCAGAAATACCTGAGAAGAACTTTGCAGTGCCAGGGAGATGTTTCCCGCACTGGTAGCACGAGTTGAAGCCTCACTGGTGTTGTTTTTTTATTTTTTTTTTATAGTTTTTGGAAAGCTATTGGCTGTATTGAAAGTCTCCTGATTTTCAAGCTCACTTCCTGTGAGCTTCACACAGGAATGATAAAACAGAGCAATTCAAGGCTAGTTTCATCAGTACGGCCACAGGACGTTCCAACATATTACATGATAATTGAGTCTCCAAATTGCCAGCCAATTTTAGATAGCAAAATTACATTGTGTTTGAATTTGTGTCAAGCAATTAAAACCTTAAAAAAACATGGGACCTTGATAAATTTGTCTTGTTTTATGCTACATGGTAAAAGGCTCTGAAATTCTCCCCATGTTTTATGCTCAGTCGTGCAGTGACGGCGTTCAACAAGTCTTCACGATCCTGACAGCCCTGCTACTGGTGCCTGGGGCGGCGTCCGCCATGGGACGACCTTCTTTCCCACCCTAGGTGGTCTCTCCGCATTTCCCTCCCTCCGTTAGTACCCCATGTTCGGGGAGAGGCAGTCGGACGTGGAGGGATGTGGGAGGTTTTTGGGCTTCGGGTATGGGCCCATCACCACTCAGCCGGAGTACCTCCACACTCCGCTCAACTTTCTCTGCATTCCAGAATTCTCAGACAGTTGAAGCAACTTTGTTCTCCGAGTTCTGGAAGCATAGCATGGTTGTTCTTTGAGTTCTGGAATCCCTAGGCAGTTGTATCAACTTGCACTTTTCGAATTCCAGGCTGGCCCTTGGCTCTTCTCCCATGCGATCTGACATCTGTATGTTCACCGTGACGGGGCAGCAGACAGAGGCCCTTCTGTGATTCCTGCAGAAACTTCACCTTTCCTGCACTAGAGCTGTGGGATGTGCGGGTTCGCATGTTTGCGTGTTGTCACATTGATGGAAATTATGACACAGGCTTCATATTGTTTCTGACGAAAAGCATCTGTGTGGCGTCATTCAGACACTTATCTTGCTTCCGAGAATAAAATGTCAAGTGTCAGCTGTTTCAGAAGGATTCTGACTTTAGTAGTTTAGTGGCGTTTGTCATTAGAAGGACTGTTGGTGTTTTGGGCATACTACTACATTTGTAATTTGGGGAGGTTAAAACTGAAATTGGCTTTGTAAATGTGGCTTTGAGCTGTGGACTCGGAGGGACTGTTGTGGATTCGTCTCTCTCTGCATCACTTGTCCTCCAGGACGTAATTAAAGTGTCGGCAAACATTTGGCGGGAGACGGGGTTGCCTGTGTTGTGTCAGAGGTCGCTCGTAATTGTTTACCCTGCTAAAGAGCCTTTCCCCCCTGACTGCTTCTCCAGAGTGGCCTCCCCCACAGACCTCCTGTGGCTCTTTTAACCCACAATGAACTGAATTACTGTTCACCTCAATGCAGCTCAATTCACTTTTATTTGTGCAGCGGCTCTTAGAATAGACCTCGTCTGTGAGTTATGGCACCTCATTCTCAGCGGCACAGAAGTTAAAGCAGAGGCAAGTAGCTGCAGGGGCCACCATTAAATAAGCCCCTCCCCCACTGTCGTCTGTGTCATAAGCCCCCCTACTGTCGTCCTCTGTTATAAGCCCCTCCCCCACTGTTGTCCTACATTATAAGCCCCTCCCACACTGTCATATTCCGTTTTAAGTCCGTTACAAGGAATGTCTGAATGTTTACTTGTATGGTCTCCTTATTGGAAATTGTTTCTCAAATGAATTTAACATAATAAGAATTATAATAACTCAGGACACTTTTACTTTACACACATAAGTATATTTAAAAGCAAGTGTCCCAGTACTTTACTATTAAAAATATACATTAAGGTCCCCTGCATTCATCTGAGTAACATTTTATTAAGGGTATCTCTACTCCTACATAAATATAGGGGTTGTGCAATTTAAACCTCTACTCAGCAAGGGTTAGATTGGCTTTGAACTTCCAGGATTAATTATATTGCACATCAGATTTGGTGTGACCGGTGATGTTCGTTTTGTCTCCATTGCCATGACAACCCTCACTCAGGCCTGCCTGGAATGCATAAGCAGTCTTTATACAGGTGGAGTAGGTTATTGCCTACGGCGGTTACGATGCACTGTAGCATAGTGAAAGTAATAATGGAATTAGGTTAGTCTTAATTATTCTCAAGAGATAATTGTTTTGCACCGGCTGCTTCTATATGTGTTTGTATGTGCATGTATTTGCACACACACACACACACAGCAGAAGCACACAGCAAGTGTCATTTCTAAGTTACAGTTTAATTAAGCTACGATTATGGATCCCACATGTGCCTTCCAATACCACAACAACCACTGCCCTCCAGGGGCCTGAGTCTGTGCTCTGACTGGAATGAGTGGAATTCATTTATAAGAGGGCATGGGGGGTTTGGGGGGAGGGGCAGTAGCGTGGGGGGGAGGGACAGTAGCGTGGGGATGGGGGTTGGGCCAAGGGGGTGGAGAGGGACACACTCAGTCTGGGGAGAGGAGGAGGAGGAGGAGGAGGGTGTATGGAATGCCTTTCATGATTTCTCAGACTCCACCCTGGCCAGGAGCACACACCCCCTCATATACACACACATATACACATGCCGCACATAGACATAGACACACACACACACCCCTCATACATACACATGCCCCTCATATTCAGACACATACACATGCCTTGCACTCACTCTCACACAGAGGAGTCGTTATCACACGTGATGTGGGAGGGGGGCATACCAGAAGGTAGATAAAGTAAGGAGTTTGGGAGAAAGCATGGAAGGAGGAGACAGGAGGAAGAGGAGGAAGAGAGAGGGTGCAGAAAGTGAGGCTTTCCAGCATGTTAACACTACATCCTCCTCTACATGAATGTATGTGCATAGTGCATTGCCTCAGCCACTTACTGAAAGGATCTTGTTTTTTTTATACTGACAAAAGCTTTCACTTGTTCACTGCCTGCTGCCTGTCTGTCAGAGCTGATGTCTCCGGCATCGTAGAGGCATACATATAAGTAAACCGGATGGATGGATGGATGGATGGACAGATGGATGGATGGATAACCTACTGCTGCTAATTGGTGTCCTGTGGTTTCTTGAGAATATGGAAAACAGACAGACAAGACAGCTGGGTGATGGGCACCCTAATTCAACCCTTCTTCAGCGTTTAATGGAGTACATGGGGGATCCCAACCACCCTATCAGATAGTGGGCGACAGCTCCGCAGGGGCAGGGGTCCATCCGGTGCCTCCACACGTGGCTTATGTTGCCGGGTCTGACCAATCTGTACAACATCCCTGTGCTTGATATAGTGCTTGTAGCCTCAACACTCATCTGGTGGTCAGCAGGCCTGCTTAGCCCTTTGAAAAATGACCGAGCCTTTAAAAGCTCTCACTCCCTCCAGAGTTTCATTACACGTTCCAGTGCACAGCAGTAATCTGATCTCTCTACTGATCACATCGGTACCTCACTTTTGATAATCAAATAGGAAAACAAACCCTATAATCTCAACAAAACACAGCGATACATTGTACTTTTATCGCTATGATGTGACGAACGTACTCCGAAGCGTCTCCAGCGTCCCTCGTCTGGGTCCAGTAGGAAAACCGTTGAGAGGTTCTTTGATTCCCCGCGCGTGGAGCCCCTGCGCGAGACCATGCTGTCTGCCTGCCGGAGCGCGGCGGGCAGGCGCGGCTAATGGGCCTGTTTAGCGTGCAGCCGCCGCTGTCGGCATGGTGATAAAAAGCCTTCCTGATTGGACGTTTAAACTAACTGTCTCCGCCTGCTGGGACCAGCGTGCGATTATTCCTATTGCGGCGGGATCATTAGGGGAAGTTTCTTTATTTCGAGCGAATAATGGGTGAAGTTCTAAGGCTATATCAGCACTTACGCGTATGTGAGTGCCGTTATTTCATTGCGGAACGCTCACCACGCCAGTGAGGGCGGTGGCACTGAACATTTATGATGAATAATAGAAAAACGAACTCGCTGAACTAGGGTTCCTGCTCCCAATAACTTCAGCCTCATAAAAACTCCACAGGCATGAGCAATCGCTCGTGGAGAAACCAGTCGAGGCCGGAGCCAATCAAATATGCTACACGCACGGAGGTTGGTTTAAAGCTGTTGGAAGTGAGTTCGCTGGGTTCTCTGCGGGTGACGCGGGATTGCGTGGATATTCGTGAAGGTCTGACGCAGATCCCCCGGGGCTGACGCTCTGAGGATCTGACCACCGCTGTCTTGACAATCCCCCACCAGAGGAGTGTGCTGTCTGATGAGCGTTTAGTTTTACAGCCCTGTTCTGAATCCTGCTTTTCACCGCACGCAGAGGCGCACTTTAAGCGCTCGCCCGAAGTTTTGCCGTTCCGTCCATATCGTACAACCCCTGCTGTGCTGATTGCAGGTGGTGGTGGATGGGGGGAGGGGGGTTACACTCCTGTATCTATATAGCCCCTCATCATGTCGAAGTGTCAGCGTGTTCTCGAAGGAGGTGATTACCTTTCTCCAGCAGCAACCTCTGGTCTTGGCACTCTGATGATCAGCTTTCTCTCGCCCCCCTCCACCGACAGGTCACAGGGTGGCTTCTGTAGGACTGGACCGGCATCGCTGGACCACAGCACACGCCAATCAGCATGGGGAGGACAGCGTTGAAAGGTGAAGTCTGGATCACGTCCGCAATGGGCGGGGCATGCTGATATGGGTGGAGTATTCAGATGTGGACGAGACCAACCACTCCCCCCAGGGCATCGCATTTCGGCTGTCTACATTCACTGAATGATAAACTGAAATTTTTAACTGAAAATTTTAAAAAGTGAAATTATAACTTCTGCACATTTTGGCTTTGTATAAAATTGTGGAGTAAACAAACCCCACAACTTGTTTATTAAAATGCACATACTGTTTTCTTTTCTGAAGATATTGCCAGTGTCTGTATATTCATCCCCAGTTCTGCTCTTACTGGTGCAGGACTGAGATCGTCTTGGCCTCTGGATGGATCTCTCTGGATCAGTGCAGTCCTTGTGCCATTTGTTCAGTGCTCAAAGTCTGTCTGTTTTTCCAGATCACAAAGATGGTAAGAAGGAGAAGGCAGACAGGAGCACTCCTGTCAACACACAGAGCCCTGTGCCAGTGAAAGGTAAGACACCTGATCTCAGATCAGTATTTACATCTATAGCCATTATTAACCCAAACAGATGGAAGGTTCTAATTGGTGTCGGAGGAACTGCCCTGTCTGGGAATCACTCATTCAAATGTTAAGTTCTATTTTTGTTTGTTTGTTTGTTTTGTTTTTTTGTTTGTTTGATTTTTAAAGTTGCGCGCAAGTTAATTTCCAGATGTTTGAGAAATTTAGTGGGGGGTGTTCTGTTTTTATGGTTAGAGCACCCTCTTGTGTTCAGTTGTGATCACTGTCATCAGTATGTAGTGTATAAAAATTTTGAAGAACATACAATGAGAAGAGTGTGTGTGTGTGTCTGTGCACGTGTGCGTGCGTTCGTGTTTAGCCCCCGAGTCTTTCACGTGGGAAGAATATCTGAAGGAGACGTCATCTACCCCTGCCCCGCCCAGCTGTTTCCGACAGGTGAATGAACGCCCTGGGCAGCAGACCCTGTGACCCTGTGACCCTGTTCTCTCAGAATAAAGAGAGCTGAACCTCTAGTCTGCATTTTCAGTACTCAGATTTGAACATTAAAAAATGAAGAAAAAAACACTGAAGGCAAAATGCTTACATTGTAAATATGAACTTTTATTATGAACGTCTTATAATGAACTTTTATTATGAACGCCTTCTACTACAGTCTCGCATCCCTCCCTCGAATGACTTCAAAGCAGGCATGAAGCTCGAGGCCCGCGACCCTCGCAACTCTACGTCAGTCTGCATTGCCACGGTGATGGGCATGACAGGCATAAGGCTCCGCCTACGCCTGGACGGTAGCGACAACACCAACGACTTCTGGAGATTGGTCGACTCGTCAGACATTCAGCCAATAGGAACGTGCGAGAAGAACGGCGACATGCTGCAACCTCCCCTGGGTAGAGCAGAGCGTCCACTTGGACTCCGGAATCCACTTTAGTCCCGTTATTACTGTGGCAAACTCAACCGTTCAGAAACATCTTAAATTATTACGAAATTCTAAACGTGAATGCAGTAAATAAATGCCTACGGTGAACACGTTTTCAAACAGTTGGTGATGTAGTTAGTGAGTGAGTTTAGTGAGTTGGCCTCTTAAATCAGAATGTAGATGCACACGTGGTGTGTAGTTGCACATGACCCTTAACCTGCAGCTTTTCTCATTCATGTGCTCTTTCCCTCCCTCTTTCCCTCCCTCCCTCTGTCATGTACTATGGCTCTGTCTCTTTTTCATGCACGCTCGCTCGTGCACGCTCACTCGTGCACACTCTCTCTCTAGGCTTCAGGATGAATGCCTCCTCCTGGCCCATGTTCTTGCTGAGGACGTTGAACGGAGCTGAGATGGCGCCCGCTTCCGCATTCAAAAAGGTGCCTGTTTCACCTCCCCTCTGGGGTCTTTCTTGGTTTTGGTTTTAACGCTCTCTTTTCCTGTCCTGCAGTCTGATTCATGTCTTCTCTGCTGCCCCCTGCAGGAACCCCCGAGGCCTCCTCAGAACGGTTTCAAGCCTGGCATGAAGCTGGAGGCGGTGGACAAGAAGAACCCGTACCTCATCTGTCCCGCCACCGTCGGCGAGGTCAAGGGCGACGAGGTCTTCATCATGTTCGATGGCTGGAGGGGGGCGTTCGACTACTGGTGCCGCTATGACTCCAGGGACATCTTCCCTGTGGGCTGGTGCTCAGTGACCAAACACAGCCTGCAGCCGCCCGGGAACAGCAGTGAGTCACCGTACGGGTGTAACCTGGTCCACACTGTCGGAGCCTAACGGGTGTAACCTGGTCCGCACTGCCAGAGCCTAACGGGTATAACCTGGTCCGCACTGTCAGAGCCTAACGGGTATAACCTGGTCCGCACTGCCAGAGCCTAACGGGTATAACCTGGTCCGCACTGTCTGAGCCTAATGGCTGTAACCTGGTCCACACTGTCGGAGCCTAATGGCTGTAACCTGGTCCGCACTGTCAGAGCCTAACGGGTGTAACCTGGTCCAAGTTCTCAGGGCTTAACGGTTTTTACTTTATGACTGTAAAAGTTGCCAAAGAAATGCATGGTGTTTAGCCTACAATTCTATATGTTGCATGCGCACATAAAGTTGAGAAGCAGGTATAACTGCCTCCTATTAGGGATGTTTCATGATTGGTTACACTGACAATCTGCCTTGACATTTGTATTGCTAGTTACAGTGTCTGGGATAGTCACTGTTGTCACTGACACTCCAGAGGATTTTGTAGGAGAATTAAGAACGAAAACAGCTTTACAGCAATGCAAGCGAGCAACCACAAGGGGGCAGCATAGGTCAATTCACTAGTGGTTCCAAAACTTTTTATAGTGCTGTAAAATATATTGCTGTAAGACCTTTACAAGACTTGAATATAGAACTGTAAAATAAGGCTGTTAGAATAATGAAAGACCAGACATGTATAAGTATTGGTTGTTGTGTTATATAGGTCAAACTTTAGTCTCAGTATACTGAGGCTAACAAGAAATGTGCTCTTCATAGGCAACATTAGACTATATATACAGACTATAGAGGAAACTGAGGTGCTGCTATCGGTGGACTGAGTAGTAACGTTTCTGCCATTGGTGGTAATGGTGGCAATTGCCTTTTAGGTTGTCTGTTGAACTTGAAAGAATTGATTAACTGTTCCAAACTGAGCCGTTTTTATGACTTATTTGCTATGACTAATTTTGTCCACAACAGCCCAGGACAAAAATAATGGATGGCGTGACTGGACAGGTTTCCCAGCAATGAAAGACAAAGAACGAAATATTGGATGTCACATATTTAGTTGTGTGGGTGGGTGTTGTTTTGTTGTTGTTTTTTTTTTGGATGTTTACAATTCTCGGATTGGACACTAGAGGGCGCTGTTTCTTTTATCGAATCTTTTATGCCATGAGAAAATGGATTTTGGATTTTTTTTTTACGTAACAAAATAAATCAAGACGTGAAAAAAAATTAGTACATACCCCTGGGAGTAGGTTTGGTAATAGTGGCCATACAGACTAATAATAAACATGAAGTAGTCATTCATGTTGAATAACTATCACTCTGCTGCAGCAGCTGAAGGCCTATTTGTTGTTCCTGTATGGTTTTGCTTTTGTGCATAAATGTTGCCAGATTTACATGAAATAGTTTTTGCCAGATGGCAGATTTACAGAACGTTTAGATGTGGTTATTTTACGGTGGACTGCAGGCCCATGGGTAGTAATGAAATGGGAATGAAAGAAAATTAGAAATATTTACAGATTTCAGTTGTCAGTTTTGCTATATGTATTCCTCCGTTTCTACGCTCTCAGAGCCTCCATCTCAATAGATTACATTTAGAAGAGGAAACACTACATAAATCCATTTGTGTCATCCATTTTAATTTGAATATATAATTTGAGAAATGTTGCTATGACGACGTACCCAAACCGCATTGCATATGCTGTAATTTTGCCTCACTTTATGTGCATCTGAGTGAGAATTCTGAAATGTTTGATGCCTATTTTTGTTGAATTAAACTTTAGATAAGATTATGTGACCTAATGGGATTTAATTGAAAAGTAGCTTTAATTAACTCAGACAAAGGCAAGAGCTTGGCAGTGTTTATACCTGTCAGTCATCCTTATTGTCATAGCACCACTGGCAATGATCTCTCCTCTTCCATTAAGGGCCGTGATTATGGATACTAAAATCCCTCCCCGGTTCTAAAATTGAAATTATTCCGTTAAAAAGACACAGAGATTATTATAATTATCGTACTCGTGGTAATTGAGGTTGGTAGTGAAACGGAAATGAGGTTCCTTGTCAGCTTACCTCTGAAGTGGGTTTAGCTTCTTGTCCACGTATTGCATTTAATGGCATGTTTTCATGGCACTATACATAAATCGTAGAGACCCGTGCAAAGCTTTCATTACGCTACCTCTAAAACGCGACGAATGCGAGAGGTGAAGCAGGAGGATCCTGGTGGTGCGCAGGACTTCAGGGTGCTCCTTCTCGGTGTCAGGCGGCTAACGGACCCGGTCTGTACACAGTTCATGACAATAACGGGCCACGTACTGTATTGTCACGTACTATATACAGACTGGGCCTCTCAGAGGGGGCGAGGTAGGGAAAGTGTGTGCGGGTGTGTACGATGAAAAGAGAAAAGGGGGAGAAAATGGGATGCCTGACAGAATCTATTAGTCGCCTCATTTCGTTGGTTTCCAGTGCGCCCACTTTAACTACGGCTGTAACTCATGTTAACCAGGTTTAGCGTTTGCTGCAGATGTTAGCCACACAAACACAGAATTACAAGTCTTAAGCGAGTGCGGTTTGTCTTTGATACGAATTTCGGCTAAAGGGGAAAATGTATACATGTCGTGTATACATTTGAATGTGTACTATTCTCGGGGTTATATATAAAACAGGCGTTTATTGGTAAGTTTCAGTTCCGCTGTGTGCGTTTCAGCCCTAAAAGTCTTCTTCATATGTCGATTCATCTTTACGCCTTCACGCCGGTGTTCCGCCACCCGTCAAAAAAAATCCCCACAGACCCCAGACAGAAACACCTGTGTATTTTGAGCCGTGCGCGCCGGCGCGTATTAACCGTTTCCCTCTCCGCCTTCCTCCCCGCGCGCACCCTCCCTCTAACGAGAACGGTCGGTCAGAGCTCCGGTCTTCCGCCACCAACCTCGCCGCTTTGCTTCGGTGATAGTTTTGTGGTGACACGAGGGGACTTGGACAGTGGCCACACAAGTTGCCGGTTATTCCCCTAATGTGACCGACATCTTTGTCGTCTGTGCGGCGCGGTTCGACGTTTTAAAGGCTGCTTTTGTGTTTCTGCGCGGTGAGTTAACCGGCGTTTGTTCCGTTTTTCTATTTGTTGGCTCGGTCTCCTCGCGGACGGGGGATTGTCTCGACTGGGACCGTTCACGGCGAGGGCAGGAAATGCCCCCTTTTCTGTCTGGATCGCAAGCACATTTTACGCCTTTTCACCTGAACCGGTTAGGTATTCTGATCCATGTGTGGATATAAAACTAGCGTGTTGTGGTTCTGTTTTTTTATATTAGTTCTTTTGTTTTATACAAGAGTATAATTTTTGTATTTCAGAATGGAAAATGCATGATTTTTGTTAATATGGAGCTTGTTATTTGCGATTTTAGTAAATCATTTAAAATAATAAATTCGACTTTTTCAAACCTGTGCCTCTGTACCAGTTGTGGTTTAGGCGCTAGTAAAACTAAGTATGTGAGCCTTTGTAAGCGTGGAAGAGGCTGTTAGCAGAGTGTGTTTTGCTGGTGCCCATTTATTATTGCAGCTTAAGATCTGTTTGAATTTGAGTATGTAACAGGATTATGATTATTAATAGACCAAATTTTCTTACCCTCAAGCCTCTTCCTTCCTTCATGTTTCTCTCTCTCTCTCCCTCTCGCTCTCTCTCCTTTCTCATTCCATTCTGCTTCTCCACCCCCTTTTCAAACCCCCTCCTCTATTCCTGCATTCATTAATTTCAGTTGATATTGTTTGTTTGATTTAGTCACACACACACACACACACACACACACACACACACACACACACACACACAGACCCCTTGACCAGGTCACAGATGCGGCCCCGGCACACACGCGCTGTCTCTCGAGGGTGCTGGGTCACGGGGGTGGAGAGGCAGTGCAGTAGTGATTATTCCCATATGCTGTTGTGACGGCACTGAGGAAACAGTGGGACACGGACCCTGGGCTTCCCGCCCGCGCTCAGCTCCCACACACTGCCCACCAGTCTCATAGGAGTTATTTACGGTGAACACTTGGACTTGCACACACACACACACACACACACACACACACACACACACACACAGTAGCCTGCTTTTGCCTGTTGTGGGAGTCTTGTTTTTTGTGCCTGTGCAGTTGGCACTTAATTAGCATATTGTGACCTTTTTAACTGTGTGCGTTTGTGTTGTGTTGTGCTCGTCACACACAAGCGAGGCAGCACTAAAGTGCGTGTTCCCGAGCCGCGCCTGGCTTTTCCGTTCTAACCAGCGTTTTATTCATGCGTCTCCACAGTTACCCTCCCAAAGCCGCCTCCAGCTCGAACCTCCACCTCCTCCTCCACCTCTTCTCCGTCCAAGCCAACACGCCGCTCCATGCAGTCGGTGTACCGCCTACCCACGCCTCTCCCCCAGCTGCCGGTGCGTAAAGGGGTGAGAGGTCGGCGGCCCAAGAGTGAGACCCTCGCCCTGCTGAAGGCACTAGCGGCGTCAGCGGCCGCCCAGAACACAGGTGGTCCACCAGGGGGCGCCCTGCCCACGCCACTACTCACCCCACGCCCACACAAGAAGAGAGGACCCAAGCCTGGCAGCAAGGTGAGGGGTGGGGTCTGGGTGGAGTGGGAGGGGCCTGGGTGGAGTGGGAGGAGCAGAGTGGGAGGGGTCTGGGTGGAGTGGGAGGAGCAGAGTGGGAGGTGTCTGGGTGGAGTGGGAGGAGCAGAGTGGGAGTGGTTCTGGGTGGAGTGGGAGGAGCAGAGTGGGAGGGGTCTGGGTGGAGTGGGAGGAGCAGAGTGGGAGGGGTCTGGGTGTTGATGCGTTGATCTGCTGCTACTTCGTAACTTTGTTCAATTCTGTGCAGCTCTACGCAAACTGTAAATTTTAACGTGACGTTATGATAGCGGAAATGTGAAGTCTCCTTCGTGAGGACACCTGTAGTCGTCAAGGCGCTGTGATCGCACAGCTGCTCGACGAACACTGTTCAGCAACTGCAGCTTCCCATTAACACACTGTTTCGGATGCTTCTGATGTTAATGGTCACAGGAACCACAGACGTCTAGACAGAGCAACGGACATTTTTAGACTTCTCTCTCTAACCACATGGCATGGATGCGGAGACCTATGAGCACACCCACGCGTGTTGTTGTTTGGCAGACGGTCGTATTTTGCACTGCGGTATTTAGTAATGCATTTTGTCTGGATGTATATGATGTGCGTAAGCCAGCTGTTCACCTGTGGGTTTCCCCATGCTGCACAGCTCTGCTGTTTTCCCACAGTGGTTTTGTATAATTAAATGACTCTTCAAAGCGGTGAATAGTGCCCTCAGCTTCAAATGTGTTTGTAATTGTTCCTGTGTGTGTGTGTGTGTGTGTTTGTTTGTGTGCGCGTGTGTGCCTGTGTGTGTGCGCGTGACTCAGAGGAAGCCCAAGGTCCTCCCAAACTCCTTGTCCACACCTGCAGGTTCCGACTCGAGAGCGCCCCCTACCCAGGGGCCCAGGGACGGCCTGTCTCCGGTGGGTGGTCGCTCCTCCGTGGTCTCCACCGGTAAGGCCCCCTGAGGGCCCCCTGAGGCCGTGGTAGCAGTGGCCCCTACTGTGTGCAGCTCCACTCTCTTTACGCTTTGATTAGAGTTTTTGCAGTGTGTGTGTGTGTGTGTTACAGCCTCTCTCTTCTCTTCTTTCACTTCAGTGTGTGTGTATGTGAACAAACACGGCAACTGTGGCCCTCACCTGGACCGCAAGCAGGTCCAGCGCCTACCGGACCATTTCGGGCCCGGGGCCGTGAACCTGGTCCTGCAGCAGACGGTCCAGGCGTGTCTGGACTGCGCCTACCAGCCCAAAGTGTTGCTGGGTTGCCTGCAGAACCAGCCCGACGGAGGAGAGGTCGTCCGAGGTAACCGGGACCCTCTGTCTTTATCTCCTTAGCGACGATCTGTCTAATCTGTCTTTATCTCCTTATCTCCGAATCCATTTCCGCTCCTGGATTTTGTAATCACGGGGAGTTTGATGTGCTCTTAATTGAACCGTCTGGCCACGTTATCATAAGTCTTTACTCCTAGGTAATTAAAGGTGCAAAATGTGTAATACTTGGATTTCGCGAGCTGTGATTTCATTAGCAGTGATTTATGATTATGGCAAGTGAACTCCATGTCCTGGACTGGATTTTGGGTTCAAGGTTCCTGCCTGTGTCCCGGGGATGCAGAACCCGAATTCTTTCATCTGCTGATCTGTGTTCAGGACACTGTAGCGCTAGATGATTCCCTAAATCGCACCTGTGGTGTCCGTCCTGTCTCACCTGACTCGTTTATCGTTTGCCAGTTTCGGCTGAATGGCGTAAGAGTTTTTGTTTTTGTTGTTGTTTGTGTTTGTCTGGCAGTGCGCACGGACGGCGGCGTGCGGACGGTGAAGCTGCCGTCGGCCTCCAGCGCCGCGTTCGTTCTGCACTTCCTGGAGATGGTGTGCAGACACCTGCAGTGTGACAACCTGTTCAGCAGCCAGCCCTTTAGCCCCGCCCACAGCGCCTATGAAAGGAGCAGGGCAGGTCTGTGTCCCGCACACACACACACACACACACACACACACACATTTACCTCCGTTCTCGGGGCGGGGATAGACGACGTTTCTGCTCTGTGCATGTGCAGTGAAGGAGGAGCGGTCTGAGACTCCGGCGGTGAACAGGGGCGTGAAGAGGAGCTCCAGGGAGACGCCGCCCTACTCTGCTCCCCTCTCCCCCAAGCTGCTGCACACGGACACGCATCCCTCAGAAGGTATCCCAGCATGCCTCACGGCACCTTCACAGAGCCAGTGTGTTCGTGTGATTAAAGTGCTGCGCCTGTACTTCCTGGCTGTCGACGTACAAGTTTGCGTTTACTCTGTCTGTGTGTGTGTGTGTGTGTGTGTGTTTGTAGCTGAAACCCTACCTCCAGAAGAGAACGGTTTATTGAAGGAGCAGCGATTCATGGACTCCGCCTCCAATTCCATGACGCCCCGCCCACAGACCCTAAGAAGCGCCTCAGAATACCAGTCCCAACCCAGCAGTCCCTATTACCATGGCAACAGCCCTGCACTGCGTCGCCATGCCTCTAACCCCCCCACGCGCAGCCACAGAAGAGTGGAAGGTGTGTGTTTCTCCTCACTGAGGGTTTCAGCTGGGGGTTTTCGGAGTGCCTGGCAACCGTCAGATTCTAACCTTACCCAGTCGCCATAGTGAATGGGATCCATATGATTTTGGGGAACACCATCATGCACCATCTGGCCAGCTTCATGTATTCTGAATTGAATATAACTGAATGGTGGTTGAATGAATGGGACACTTTATTGTTTTTGTATGGTTGCTAATAATTAAATATTGTGGACAAGGAAATTTTAATTGCAGGTTGTGTGTGTGTTAGTGTGTGTGAGAGAGAGAAAATTCCATTAAAAAAAGCAATAGAAATAGGGTATTTTTTTATCAAAACTGTGCTTCTGGCTGTGAACTGGCTGAAGTAATATATTTCTGAATGATAATACGCAGTGTCTGCATGAGTGTCAGGTCTGCATGAGTGTCAGGTCTGCATGAATGTGAGGGCTACAGGAGTATCAGGTCTGCAGTGCCGGTGTTAGAATAATCTCATTAGAATAATCTCATTAGCTTTGCTACAGATCAAACGCTTATGCCAGCCTGTCTCTCCCTGGAGGAGGCAGCCTGAATGTAACTAATTTATCCAGAATATCCAGGGCAAACTCGGGTGTAGCGGGTGTAGCAGCACGACTGCAGGTGGGGCGTTTGCATCGCTGTGGTGACGCTGCGTTCTGGGCGGACTGCAGGTGGGGCGTTTGCATCGCTGTGGTGGTGACGGACTGCAGGTGGGGCGTTTTGGTGTGGTGATGCGCTGACTGCAGGTGACGCTGTGGTGACGCTGCGTTCTGGGCGGACTGCAGGTGGAGCGTTTGCTGTGGGCATTGCAGTCCCCCCCCTCTCCCTCCCTCCTCTCTCTCCCTCTCTCCTCTCTCCCCCCCCCTCTCTCTCTCCTCCTCTCTCCCCTCTCTCTCTTCCTCTCTCCCTCTCTCTCTCTCCTCCCCCCCTCTCTCTCCTCCCTCCCTCCCTCCCCTCCCCCCCCCCTCTCTCCCCCTCTCCCTCCCCCCCCCCCCTCTCTCTCTCCCCCCCTCTCTCCCTCTCCCCCCCCCCCCCTCTCCCCCCCCCCCCCCCCCCCCTCCCTCCCTCTCTCCCTCTCCCTCCCCCCCCTCTCTCCCTCCCTCTCCCTCCCACTCCCTCCCTAGCAGCCAGCTCCACTACAGGTCCTGATGCATCAGCAGCAGAATGCGAGACTCCCAGAGTTCCCGGGGGCAGAAGCCCCTCCTCCTGGTCTATAGAGGAAGTGATGCAGTTTGTGCGAGACGCGGACCCCACTGCCCTGGCTCCTCATGCAGAACTCTTCAGGAAACACGTGAGTGTAGCCCCCTCTCCCCATCTCCCTCCCCCTCTCTCTCTCTCTCTCTCCCTCCCTCCTCCTGTCTCTCTCTCTCCCTCCCCCTCTCTCTCCCTCCCCCTCTCCCTCCCTCCCCCTGTCTCTCTCTCTCTCCCTCTCCTCCTTTCCCTCCCTCCCCCTCTCTCTCCCTCTCCCTCTCTCTCCCTCTCCTCCTCTCCCCTCTCTCCTCCTGTCTCTCTCTCTCCCTCCCCCTCTCCCTCCCTCCCCCTCTCTCTCTCTCCCTCCCCCTCTCCCTCCCTCCCCATCTCTCTCTCTCTCCGTCTCCTCCTTTCCCTCCCTCCCCCCTCTCTCCCTCTCTCCCCCTCTTCCTTTATCAGGGTCGTTGACTTGCTCTTTCTGTCAGTAACTCATTGTTCTGTCTCCTGTTTTCTCATCCTCTCTCTCTGTTCTCTGCTGTTTTCTCATTCTCTCTGTCTCTATCTGCTCTCTCCTGTTTTTTTCCTGTACATATAAACCATGGAAACAATTCAGAATTTTGAATCTGCAAATGGCTGTTAACGTCAGTAACAGAAAAAGACCCTCTGTGTGTGTGTGTGTGTGAGAAAGAAAGAGAGAGAGAGAGAGAGAGAGAGAGGGGAAAGACATGCCTGCTGAGGAGAACATGCGTCATCTGTGTTTAGACTTCACCTGGGAGACTCACATCAATCTCTCCAAAACCAGTGCCTAGTCTGGACAACATCATGACACACACACACACACACACACACAAACACAAACTCGCGCTCGCTGTCTCCCAGAGAGATACATACTCACACCATGCTGCTGTAGGATTGTCGCACAAAGGTCATTGTAAGAGTATCCCTTGTCAGTACTGGCCTATGTGTGTGTGTGTGTGTGTGTGTGTGTAGGAGATAGACGGGAAAGCTCTGATGCTGTTGAGGAGTGACATGGTGATGAAGTACATGGGCCTGAAGCTTGGCCCCGCCCTCAAACTCTGCTATCACATCGACAGACTCAAACAAGGCAAGCAATGAAGACTTGCAGCACTGGAATATATTCTCAGTGTCGGATTAAATATTCTCAGTACTGTTTTAAATACTCGCCGTGCTGGATTATACACACAGTACTGGATTGTATACTGGCCATCAGACATGCCATACTGAATATTACTCAGTACTTGGTAAGGTTTACAGTGCTGAATTAGACTCGCAGTATTGGGCTAAACTTCACGGTACTGGATTAAATACATGCAGTACTGGAGTAGCTGTAAGATCCTGGGTTGAAGCAGTACTGGGTGAACTGCACTGTACTGGACTGGATTTACAGTACATGACGAATGCCGCAGCGCTGAACTTCCCACGCAGCCGTGGATACGTGATGCGTTCCCATCCCAGCCGCCAAGCAGCGAACCGTCTCCTACGGAGAACCAAGGTGCCGCTCGTGCTGGTCGGGAGGAGAAGACACTACATCGTCTGTGCGCACCAGACTGAGGGTCAGAGCGGCCCGCGGAGACTCCGCCATGCCGCGGGGAATCTGGCATCTGTGGGCTTGGCAGGAACAAGCATCCGGACAGCAATACGGTCTGGCACACACTACCTACCACTCTGGGAGGGCCGTGCTGGGCAGAGTGAAGGACTCTGGGAGAAGGTGGTCTAATGCTGGAGTGGACAATCCCCTCTCCCTGTAACCTGTAGACTTTCTTTTGGTTCTTCTCATTCTCTTTCCCTTGCGTGCTCTCTCACTCCCTCTCTCTCTCCCTCACTCACTCACTCTCTCTCCCTCTCTCACTCTCTCTCTCTCTCCTCTCTCACTCTCTCTCTCTCCCTCTCTCACTCATTCTCTCTCTCTCTCTCTCTCTCTCTCTCTCTCTATCTCTCCTACTCTTCCCTTAAGGAGCTTTGTCTGTTTTCTTCATTTTGCCTTGTGTGGGTTTTTTGGAAGCGGATATATATATATATTTTTGTTGTCGTCGTCGTGTCTCTAAATGTTTAGAACATTTTGGCCCTGAGCAAAGACAAGACCCTGCTGGACTGTGTCGTGGCGGGCGAGGAGATGTCCCGGACGGCGGGAGGAAGCTCTCCCCTGCTCCTGCACCCGGGACGTCTGTAAACATTCTCCTCGTTGTTTTATTGGCCTCCCAAATATTTGAGTTGCTGTTGGGGTCAGTAGGTACTGGAGAGCAGGTGTGATGTTCTCATGAACAGTCCGATCTCTCCCACCCTCCCTTCTGGAACATGGAGTCAGTCATTTGCTGTTCAGGGTGGGTTCCCTTCTTCTTATTGTTTGGGATGCAGTCAAGTTGTCATGCACGGTTTGCTGCAGCTGGTGTAACTGCTGCTCCACCCAACAAGCACCGACACAATTTACCACAAAACTATCGATGGAGCATTAATCAAATGTCGTATACGTTTTGGTAATGGGACAACACAATTGATTAACTTTGTCAAAGTTGTATGTGTAAATCATTTGACCAAAACAACAAAGTGATAAAACTGTCATCGTGGCGTATTGTGAGTTCTCTGGGATGTGTCCACTCACACAGGGAGAGCGTCCTCACAGAGGGCATCTCACAGAGGGCATTTGTACACGTTTGTGGTCCCATCACAAAAACTCAATAGGGAACGTTTTGGAAGGGCAGAACATTTAAATGTAACGTTTCTGTTATCATCTTGTTCTCCATGACATTTTTGTGTCTTTCATTCCTTGATGGCAGACAAGACCACTATTTCATTCATATATTCTTGCTAAATATTTTGATATTTATTTTCGCCTTATATGTTGCCGATATTCCATCAAAGATATTCAAGCCTATTCTAAAGTTGCTTGTTTTTTTTTTCTGGAAGGGAGAGGGACAGAGTCCCCATCTTATTCTTGGGAATGTTGGGTTAGTAATTGTAAAGGAAAATTTATGCTGAAATAATAATTGTCATTTGTTATGGTGAAATCTTACTAAGCTCAAAGATTTGCATGGGTATCTTTCTTAATGTATATTCTTATTCTATTTGTAGATAGTGTTTTTTTTTTAGTTTGTTTGCCTTTTGGTTAGTTTTTGGGCAGTATGGAGACACTGCCGATGTGTTGCTTTGAGATCATTCATTCTGTAGGTTCAAACCCTTCAGTTCCTCTCAACCACTGAACAATGAAAACTGTTTTGTCATGACACATTTCAAAGGGATGTTTTTTTTAATACTTGGGTGTCATAGATGCGTCATGGTGGACATTGGGTGACGAGAGCACCAGCGAGAAACAATCCACTGTTCAGACTCGGACGGCTACGGCTTTATGTCCCGCAAGAGCTGTGGGCGAGTTCGTATTTGGAACAGGGTTCTCCAGTGTATTATGGGTTTCACCATAAAACGCAGCAGCAGGAATGTACATTTTTTTGTAGAAAAGAAATATTTTAAACTAAACCTATTGTATATGAAAGTAGAAAATGTGAAGGTATGCATTTGGGATCGGGTTGGGGTATTTGGGTGGGGGGGTGTTGTGTCTTCTTGTACTGCCTTCCATTACTTTATACTACGCTAACACGAAAAACACCCATTTTAAAAGACATTGCCTTTCTTTACTTTGGAGATTTCTCAGGTTTAGTCGTTTTTTTTTAAAATACACTTTTGTAACGTAGCATTAGTTAAGCATGTCAGTTTTCACTTTTTAGTTTCTCTGTTTTGTGTGTGTGTGTGGGGGGGTGTCTTTTGTAAAAGTGCCATCGTTAATACTCTGTATGCTTTTCAAAAGCGCAATGTGTAGGAAAAAGCAAACCAAGGTGAAAACACTTGATATCAGACATTTTTAATCGTTGCATTTTTAAAGGTAATGCACCCTTCACATACACATTTTTCCACATTTTAAATGATACAAATAAGAATAAATAAATAATTTAAAAACATGGCCAGTTCTTTTGTTTGTAATTTCTTCAATCATTTCCACATTGCCCTTTTATTTACAAAAGTTATCATTTATGGTAGAAAAACCTGCACACAATACTTAAATATCAATACCTACAAAATCATCATATACTGTACAGTCGTAGGCGTGTTGGAAGGATATCTCTGAAACATGGAGTGGTTCACCTCTTATCTTGATGAACAGTTCTGGTTTTCCTCTCTAAAACTATCAGGTATTCATGCAGCAGTTGCATGTCCCTTCCAGAAAACGACAGAAAAAATTAACCAAACATACGGCCAACCACATGCCAGGAAATACATTAAGGCTCCAAAGCCGTTTAGCATCAGTGGACATGATGAACACAACAAAAAAGAAAGCCGATTACCCTGACCTTCGGGCCGGTTACCCTGACCTTCGGCAAACTCTCGTTAGCATGTTTTATTGACTGTCATCTGCTTATAAGGTTCTACCTTATTGCCACCTCTCAAATATATGTCTGATATTAAATATAATCTACAAAGGAGTGATAGAAAATGTACACAGATTTAACGTGCTGAATAGTATGTCATCTCTTCCTAAGGCAAACCTTTGTAGCTTGCGCTGCCAATGGCCCTTTAAAGGCACACAGATGTGAAAGCTCCTATGGGCCTGTCTGAATAAACTGAATAATAACTCCCCTTTAAGGATATATTATCTGATTCTCCATTTAGAGTTTGCCGTGAAAACAGGTCTTGGTTTAGCAACGTTTCTCTGAGAGGCTTGATAGAAACTGGCACTCAAAATCCCAAATTAAAAAAAAAACAATATTTTCTCTTCCAGCCTCACGAGAGAAAAAATAAGACATTAATGAATCACAAGAATGTGTCGAATTCAAGAACCCGACCCTCTGCAATATTTTTTCTTCTTGAAAGTTTTTCAGGAAGGCAGTTTGCGATACTGAATTACAGGTTGAGAGTCAAACTTGAGTGTACTGTCTTGGTGAACTCGAGAGTTGTCAGTGTAGCTAATAGCATCTATGGTCTTGGCGCATCTGTGTGGTCTGGTCTAAATGTGACCTGTGTAAGAAGCTGAGCAGAACAGGTACGGTTTACTTACAGCTGAGCACCAATGTTTAAGTGAGCATAGCTTAGCTTAGCAGGCTGAGAACCTTCATTTTGCTGTGGAAATCCGTTATAAACTTTAAATGTTTTTTCCCCCCTGTTTGTGTAACGCATGAATGCAACATTTCATATAATATAAATGTACCAAACCAACTGACCCAACCGATTTTCTCCTTCAAATTTCCATTTGTAAATTGTGTGAGGAAAACCCGCCTGAGTTCTGCACAGTGTGTTTGGATGATCAGCCTCTACTGCACAATCCGTAACCACAAAAAAGGCTAAGAGAGAATCGCCACAAAGGGAAACAAACACAGTGAATTTCAGAGTCTACCACAGCTGAATTTACACTTACATACAAGGCGTCCCCTTCAACTATACACACACACACACACATTTCCAACAAAAGGTACTGTGAAATTAATCTTATTCGGTAAAGACATCAAGTTATATTTGTGAATATGAGAACGCACTAGAAGAAAAATGGAGAGTCAGGAAAGGGACGTCACTGATTGCATCACAGAAACATGAAAAACACAGAACACACACTTGCTATCTCTACCCAATGAAACTTTTAAACCTTATAAACTTTATTCACCTAATTCTGAGAGGAAATCCAATCTGCACCCAAGAAAAAAATATGCTGGAGATTAAATTTTCTCCTTATCACAAAGCTGTAGGAAAGAACATGTGTTCTAAAAAGGAGCTGGACCCATAGTGTTCACATGCAGGAGAGGGGCGTGTCTGAGGGGGGGTCTGAAATATGTTTCAAACAACTTGATTCATTGGCTGTCAATACTTACCCAATTTTTAGAAGCACACATGCCCCACTTTAAATAATAAAAACTATTAGTAGGTATAAAAAAAAAACACTAGTAGGTATCAACGGTTATGCTAGTTGTCTATAATTATTGTACATAAATGTTTTGCTGAATGTTTTTGCTTTATATTTTCTCTCTCTCTCTCTGAAAGACTGTTGTAAAATAAGATGCAAGTTAGACACAAAGAACATAAAAATACAGCATAAACAGTTTGAACTGGATTTGCTGTCCTTTTCAACCTCTTTCCAGTAATGATCTTGCTTTATTTTGGATGGAGTAAGCTGTAGAGAAGTCTCTCTCCACCCGCTACACCCAGAAAGGAGGATAAAAATTGTGCTTTGTTGCCACAGACAACCATTTCAGCAATCATCAAAGTTAATGAAACGGACGCCTGCACTTTGCCAAGTCATTATTAGCCTGCTGCGCTAACCGCTAACCCCAACCCCTCCACCCCCCGCACCCCCATC
Source organism: Brachyhypopomus occidentalis (assembly GCA_020368025.1). Taxonomy (NCBI): domain Eukaryota; kingdom Metazoa; phylum Chordata; class Actinopteri; order Gymnotiformes; family Hypopomidae; genus Brachyhypopomus; species Brachyhypopomus occidentalis. The sequence continues at coordinate 891,595 of JAGXOD010000041.1, forward strand.
CAAGCGGATGCTCCGCTTTGCTAAGCCACTGATTTATACAGCGATTACCTGCTAAGGGGGAAGGCACAGAGGTCAAAGAGCACACTGCCCCAATTGAATAAGGAGATTTGCTCTCATAAGGTTCATTTGAGAACAAAAGCTAGACATCATCCTGTGCAAAAACCGACAGCGAACTCTGAGACAGACAGGGAGCGTTTGGCATGTACTGAACAGTTAGCCATGAGTTCTACATGTCAGCCAATTCTACACATCATGCTTCTATGAGGAATCCAGAACTGATCTGTTTCTGGCAGCTGGCAAAGTCTCAGACCTGGGAACTTATGCATATTAATGGCCATTTAGATTAGAGAAGTCTTATGAATAATTCATGAAGATGTGTGACCAAAATCAAAATGCATATCAGACACAGTGCACTGGTTTTCAAGGGAAATTAGATGTGGAAATGTGATTGATTCATACAGTAGTGTTGCAGTCTGTCATTTTCAGCCCCTTATACCCAAAGCATTTTATGTCCTGTTGACTCAGCCACTTAAGAATCTCTCTGATTGCTTTATAATTAATGGATCAAATGCAAACTAGGAGACCAGAGGCAGCGAGCATCACCCTAAATCGTCTGGACAGCGTGGGGAGAGTGTAGGTCTTGTTTCTGCCAGAAATGCCTTTAGCCTCAACAAACCCTCATTCCCCCCGACTGTCTCTGTCTTTCCACCAGGATTGTACGTGCTCTGTATTTCTTCCTTTCTGTCTGGGTTCCTCAGTCGCTCCCCTCGCTCACACCATCCCTTCCAGAGCTCCTGTTATTTCCTCGGAAGGAAGGCAGCCAGTCGCTGCTTCTTTATGGGCAGGATGTGGATCTCCTGGGAGCTGACTTTTTTTAATTTGATGCCTCTGTTTTTGGGGATTTTCTTAAGTGTGTCATCGGGGTCTCCCTGTTGTTCTCCTTGGGGTCGGGGCAGAGCGGAGTATCCCCCTTGACTGGCATCGCACTTGATAGAGAAGTTTTTTGTAGAAACGCCTGACAGACCTTTTAGTTTGCCACAGAAGATGGCAGGCATGGCGTCCTTCACAGACACAATGACCTTGGCGGTTTGCGAGGTGCTGACAATCTCAATGTTCCCACTGCCTCCAAGAGCAGCATCATGGACTGAGCCGACAGAACCGCTGCCCCCACTGTCCATCACCCATTTGTGCTGTCTGCTGAACTCCAGAGATGCCAGACCACTTAGGAGTTTAGAGTCCAGTTTGGGAGTACAGTCTACTGGCCGCAGGACCCCCAGAGCCAAAGCCCCATTGCTGACATCTTCTCCAGCAATACGAACTCTTTCTCGCTCAGGAAGTGGCGATCCATAGACACTACATGACTGTATGCATGTCTTTCTCTCACTGGGCACGGATAGGTCAAGGGCACTGTCTTGCTGGAAGTGAATCTCCTGTGGTCTTGCAGTGTGAAGCTGTTGAGGTTGTGGGGTCTTGAGGGACAAGTCTAGCACTTCCCCATCTGTCACCACTAGTGACGACGGAGAGGGAAGAGGTGGCTGAGAGGCTGCTGTGTCCTTACTGGGCATCACAGGAGGGGAGATGTCATGAGTGGAAGTCTGAGTACCCTTACTTGAAGAGAACGTGTGCTTAGGGGGATCTGGGTCAATCTTGGCATCTTTGCATGTTGAGACTGGGACTGGGATGGGAATTGGGATTGGAAGAGGCACAGGAAGAGGGATGACAACCGGATAAGGTACTAGCAGGGTGGGTGGAGGCACCAGGGGAGCAAGCGCAGAACTATAGGGGTGTGCAAGTGGAGAGGAGGAGAGGAAGGTGGATGAAAAGGGATCTGCCTGAGGGGAGGCTCCCGCATGACAACTGGCTGGAGTATTACCCTGACCTGGGAAAAGGTCCTGCAAGATGGTGGCAAAATTCGGATTCTGAAGAAGGGTCAGGAGACTGGCGTCCAGTACTGGGCCTGCACCTTTCTGGTCCAAGGCAGTAGGAGGCCCGAGAGCGAGCGAAGGGTTCTGGCAGAGCATGTTGTTCTGCACAGACAGGGCGGGGCAGGTGACAGCCTGTTGGAGCAGCTGGGGGCTCAGATGCTGCAGCACCTGCTGTTCCAGGACCAGCGGAAGGGAGAGGGGACCCTGGCTTGTCATTAGGTACGGGGTCGTCCCAGTCTGTCCCACCTGAGTGGCGGCCGTACCTGCTAAGATTGGAAGCATGACAGGACTCTCCCCCAAGCAGATGGGCTGAAGGACTGTGGTTGCCACCTTAAGGGCGACCCCTCCAGGGGATTCTGTTGTCGGGGCCACAACAGGGGTGGTCTGAATGGTCAACAGAGGGGAGAGAGACCTCTTAGTGATGGCGGGAGGACCCATGTTCCACGTCTCATTTGGGATTATTGGAGCGGTCTCGTTCTCGAGCTTACCGACACCTCCGTCGCCTGCGCTTACTGTGCTGTTGCAGACCTCCTGAGGGTTTGCCATGTCTACTGATAGTGAGTCCTTGTAGGGGTCCTCCATCACCTCTTTCTTATATGAGCTTGTCTCAGGTGCTGTGGGCATAAGTCTTCATGCCTGTTGTTCTTATTTCATTGAAGATGTTATGGACCAACCCTGTAAAATCAAGGGGCATAACAACAGCATTAGTGCCTAGCAGTATTATTTAGCATATATGCTTTAGTTTCAGTGAGCTAGCATAATTTGTGAGAATAAATGTGTTAACACCAAATATCCCTACAGATATTTTAGCTATAAACAATATTCCAGAGCTTACTATACATAACTAGGGACAGATACTTTGCCCAAACCTGTGCAGTGTGTGTCTGTGCCAAAAAGCTGTGTAAGTGTGATAATGCCATAGTGTAAAGAGGAATTGTGACCACAGACATAGCACCCGAGAGAGCTAAAGCACCAAGGAAGCGTCTAAACAGATCAGGAATGTCCCAGTGAAACGACTGGCTACCATTGCCTGGGAGGGAGCAGAGAGGGAGGGATCTGATGAAATTAACTTGAACCGAGCCTCAGTTTATTTGTTTATGAGCCAGCCTCAGTGTGGAATGTATTACACTAAACGCTGGCAGCACTCTAAACCAAACCTCTTTTTGGCAGGCGTGAAGGGGGGTTGGGGGTGGGTTGGGGGTTGGTGTGGGTGGGTGGGGGAGTCTAAGAGGGGGAGGGTGAAGAAGAGAAGGCGAGAGGGAGGGGTATGATAGAAAAGCAGAGAATGAGAGAGAGAGAGAGAGAAGAAAAGGAGAGTGAAATAAAGAACGCAAGGTTAAAGGCAGTGGGCAAGACAGAATACACAAGGTGCAACAGTGAACAGTCTTCATGAGTGTGTCAAATTGCTGGTGCATTATAAATCTATAAATAATTCTTCATCTTCTGTACAGTGCCTGAATATCTATTTATTTTATTTAACATAAATAAAATAGGCAGTATTCTTTGTATTTTATTTAACATAAATAAAATAGGCCATACAAACACAACCACAATACCAATGACTAAAAGGTTTAATTACAAGCTACAAGACTACTACGTATTATCCAGTTCAATAAGGCCTATTCTGAAAAATTCACAATGCTTGCTCATACTGGCTGTATTTCAAGCACACCCAAAACAAGTGAGTGCAATTTACAGCTCTCCACATTCATTCAATTACCACATGCAGATATAGAAGCTCTCTGCATGTGATAAGAAAACAGCCTCTTAAACGTGTGCTATTGTCTGCCCACTAATTGTAAACAGGCCGGTGCTCCAGCTGGACTAGGACCCCTCATGTCTCACGGTGTCTCTCAGAGCCACCTGCACGTTACAAGGGCGCTAACCCGCATGCTAAAGAAAACAACGATAAGGGAACATACTCAACACGCTTGTTTCCAACCTCTCACCAGTACAGACGGCTTCTTACTCTTCTAACACTCCCCCATTACCGTCATTACTACCTACAGACCTCTCACCAGTACAGACGGCTTCTCACTCTTCTAACACTCCCCCATTACCGTCATTACTACCTACAGACCTCTCACCAGTACAGACGGCTTCTCACTCTTCTAACACTCCCCCATTACCGTCATTACTACCTACAGACCTCTCACCAGTACAGACGGCTTCTCACTCTTCTAACACTCCCCCATTACCGTCATTACTACCTACAGACCTCTCACCAGTACAGACGGCTTCTCACTCTTCTAACACTCCCCCATTACCGTCATTACTACCTACAGACCTCTCACCAGTACAGACGGCTCCCCATTACCGTCATTACTACCTACAGACCTCTCACCAGTACAGACGGCTTCTCACTCTTCTAACACACCAGAACCCCCATTACCGTCATTACTACCTACAGACCTCTCACCAGTACAGACGGCTTCTCACTCTTCTAACACTCCCCCATTACCGTCATTACTACCTACAGACCTCTCACCAGTACAGACGGCTTCTCACTCTTCTAACACTCCCCCATTACCGTCATTACTACCTACAGACCTCTCACCAGTACAGACGGCTTCTCACTCTTCTAACACTCCCCCATTACCGTCATTACTACCTACAGACCTCTCACCAGTACAGACGGCTTCTCACTCTTTTAACACTCCCCCATTACCGTCATTACTACCTACAGACCTCTCACCAGTACAGACGGCGTCTCACTCTTCTAACACTCCCCCATTACCGTCATTACTACCTACCGACCTCTCACCAGTACAGATGGCTTCTCACTCTTCTAACACTCCCCCATTACCGTCATTACTACCTACAGACCTCTCACCAGTACAGATGGCTTCTCACTCTTCTAACACTCCCCCATTACCGTCATTACTACCTACCGACCTCTCACCAGTACAGACGGCTTCTCACTCTTCTAACACTCCCCCCATTACCGTCATTACTACCTACCGACCTCTCACCAGTACAGACGGCTTCTCACTCTTCTAACACTCCCCCCATTACCGTCATTACTACCTACAGACCTCTCACCAGTACAGACGGCTTCTCACTCTTCTAACACTCCCCCATTACCGTCATTACTACCTACCAACCTCTCACCAGTACAGACGTCTTCTCACTCTTCTAACACTCCCCCATTACCATTACCATTACCTTACAATCCTGCATGTTTTATTTGAATCCTTGTCTGTTATACTTTTCCTGCAATGTTACAATTGCATTCTCCAGCCGTGCCCCTCCCTCTCTCCCTCTCTCCCTCTCTCCTTCTCTCCCTCTCTCCCCGCTCTCTCTCTCTCAGACTGCTTGGCCGCTTAACCCCTCAGTTGATGAGGTCATGCTCAGGGCAGTAGCTGCTTAATAAGGAAACATTTCATTACAGCACCCACGTTTCCTTTGCTGAAGTGTAGCCTTGGAGCTGAGTGAAATTCAGAGGTTTGTTGAGTGCTTCAGTGTAGTGGACATTTTTGACCGAGCTCCAGAGTATGGAACTTATAGTGGAAGCAACAAAGAAAAGCATAAGGTTCCTATATAAACCATGCCTGGTGCAACGACCATATATCTGCTGGGATTTTTCTGTGTTCAGATTAGATGTGTGAATTGCATTAGCATTAGTTGGAGGGCTATTTCAAAGTACATTTAAGAATTTCTGAAATAAAACATACTCCAGTTTCACCTCTCTACGTGGGAAGCAGAATACTCGGGACATGTTTTCTGGATGCAGACTTTCAGTAATGATTTTGTCAGTTATGGACCCCATTGAAAAAATGCTTCAGTCTAGGGCACTGGTGTGGTATACTGGTCCTTGGTCTTCTATAAACCCAGTGCTTTAGGAAAATGCACATGCATTTAAACAGCATTAACATTTACCAAAAATAAATAACATTTATTGCAAGACAATTCCTGGGACTATGAGAGGCACTAAAAGCGTAATGTTCTCACACCAATAATACAGTGTTAAAAAATATCTCTTCTTGCCCCACACTGCCCCTGATGGGTTTTTTTTTCTTTTCTTCTACTTCTCAAATTGCCCCCTCAGCCCTACCTTTGATCTACCTTTGATCTACTGTCAGTCTCGTTTCTTGGTCCGTCCTTGCTAAAAATCACAAGACATCACCAGTTGTGCACCCTGAACTGTGCCGCCGTTTTAAGAGTCTGTAAAACAAACACATGCTTCACATGCTATACTCAGCTCGTGAATCTGACTTTATGGGTGTTTAATCTGCGAGACATGCTGCCAAAAATCCCAGGATATAAATCCTGAACAAAGGAAAAAAAATGTCCATAAATTACAATCCATAGTTGGAAAAGCAACAATATGTATCGCCAGCCTTCTGTATGATTTATTCCACAAGATACTATATTCCAGCTGGTCTCTCTGTAGTAAAATCACAATGGTGTGGTAGATAGATTCCTTTAATATGACAGAATGTTGCTGCCATGCAAATCATTTACCTTCATTGTGTTGCTGTTAAATGTTCTCATATAGGTTCCACACAGTTCAACTCAGGCTCCACCATTATTTTACTAAGCTACCGATTACAATACTGTTACATCTAACAACAACTTTCTCTTCTAGTCATTTGTGATAGATCCAATGTAAGAATACAAGAGTTTATGTGAAGTTTCCATAATCTTCAGTATTATGCAAAATCGTCATTAAATGCATGTATGAAGAACAAACTGAAAATTTCCAATTTATCAGTGCTGTTCCAAATCCTGTTCTGTCAAACAGTGCTAAATGAACACCCAGACCTGGCAAACCCATTCTGGAAAATGGAACAGATGTAACAATTTACTAACAATTTTCAATTCCATCCACAGGCACTGTTGTCATGCCAACAGCAGGCTAATAAATCCATCTTTGGTGTTGTGTGCTGGGCAGCCATTTTGTGCCCCCTACTGCTCCTGTGATGGAGAGGACAGCAGAACCAGTGTGAAAGCTCAATTATCAGCCTCTACTAAAACCTACTAGTACCGTTACACATTATCCACACATCCCTCTAGTACTGTTACACGTTGCACACAACAGTCTAGACATTGTGGCTTGGTGGTTAACACGTTTGCCTCTCAACACTGGGGTCTTGAGTTCAAGTCTCTATCTGAGTGGAGTTTCCATGTTCTCCCTGTGTCTGTGTGTGTTTCCTCTGGGGTCTCTGGTTTCCTCCCACAGTCCAAAAACATGGAGGTTAGGTAAATTGGCAGTCCCTGACAAATTCTCCCTGAGTGTGTGACTGTGTGTCTCTTCATGTTCAATAAAAACATAAAAAGTTGTCTATGTGTGTGTGCTTGTATGCCCAGTGGTGGATGGTGCCCTGTCACTAGGGTCTGTCCTCTCTCCCCTTCCTGCACCTGATTCAGTCCCCCAGAGGGTTGGGCATTCCGGTAGTATGCTGTATGCAATTGGCTGCTGCTTCTTGCCGGTCTGTGATTGGTCGTGTAAGACTTGTACCTGTGTTAAAATTGTAAAGCGACCTTGGGTATCTTGAAAGGCGCTATATAAACTGAACATTCATTACATATACAAGTCTCTAATATTCATACACATTATACACATAACCCTCTAGTACTGTTACACACAACACTCTAGTACTCATATACATTACATACACAACCCAATAGTACTCATACACGTTACACACATAAGTACTACTATACATTACATAAACAACCCACTAATATTGTTTTGACATACACGACCCTTTACCGCTGCTGCATATTGCAAACACACCTTAATATTACTCTTCAGTTACAGTCCTTCGCTATTACTAACACTGCCCATTAAAACAGGGGCAACTTCATTCCATTTCAGCCATATATATGATTTGTGAACAGCTGGACTTCGGGGCAGCAAACGTTTAATTATTGGTGGAACAGTTTATCACCACTATGGCAGTGATGTTGCTGCATTGATTAATGAAGACACCATGGAATGCCCATGACAAATTTACTAACATGCAAGCTACAAATCTTTCCTCTAATCTATACAGCTACATAATCTATCATGTGCATTCACCAACCACTATATCAGAAACACCAACGTCTACAGTCCCGTGTTGCACTGCAACCACTGCACTAGCCAACCCCCTAAGGCTTTGCCAGTGGTCAGCTAGCTGCTGAGTGGACAGGGCGGCTGCCGCCCACACGTTTGGGTTGCGGCTGACCCTCCACCCAGCTGCGGCGCTGACGTGTGATAAAACAAACCGCAACAGTAATACCCGATGTAGTAACACCGGCCCGACGCATCTACGCCAGCTTGACGTTCCACAGCCGTGCCACTAGCACCTCGGTACCGCTGCGTCACTCAGCACTGCCCGACGTGTTGGTCACGTCTGGTCAGCAGTAGTCCTGGGGTAATAAACTAATAAATTAGCCTGTAATAAAGGTTAAAGGCTGGCAGATGAATCATGGGGACTATAACTGTGCACTTATGAAATGCACTGTAAAACAGGAGTACTTAATAAACTCACAAGAACGTGTAGGTACAAGATATGTGTTTGTAATAAAGTGCATGGGGCCGCCCTTTCTGACGCACCCCCCTCTGAAGAAGCAGGGTAAACAGAGCTCACACTTCCCCCGCATGGACCACACGCTTCACTCCAGGCACTAGTCACTGTACACTTTAATGTGCTACTGCTGAGAAAGGTTAGTGCCCGATAAAGATGTTCTAGTGTCCTTGTGCTAGCAATATTCATTATGTATGTTCTATTGTTTTTATTGTACTGAGTTCTGAGTCCAGTTGTACAACGTGCATGTGTTGTCCTGTATCTTAGTGAACTGTTCTGCACTGCCTGTTCATAACACAACATGTCTTCAGCAAGACTGCCTGCACTTCCTGGCCATCAGCATTGCCTTATAGGCTGTACTTGGAGGAGTGTTGTTTCATTCTGCCACACTGTGTGGTTGGGATGACACTAAAACCATACTTGACATGACGCTGCTACCCGATATTCACAGACCCTGCGTTCTGCTTAAATCCAGCCTCTTCTTAATGATGTACGTGTTCATAGGCAGACACGCATCCATGGATGTCTTCACGCACACAGGTAATGACAGTTCTTATAGTGTTATCTTTGTGCTTATACTGTCCTTGTGTAACCTGTCTCAGTGTATTAGTCTGTTTATTTATAGAGCCAACAGAGGCATGTAGAATACAGTGACTGTGGGATAGCTTATGAGATACCATCACATAGCATGTAAAACCCTTAAAGTATTAGACATGTACTTCTAGTTCTTATGAACTCATACTGTTATTGGTTCTAAGTAATCACTAAAAATTGATTAAGTAAAAAAAATCCATAGTGTACATGCACCACAAGTTTGTCCCGCACTACACATACAAATATTATATTCATTACACGGTCAGTTATTAATTAGTCTTCTCAACTGTAGTTGGATTAGTAGTCAATTGGTAATTTGGAAAGCAGAACACAGAATATCAGACAGAAAAGTGCAGAGAGAGAGAGAGAGAGAGAGAGAGAGAGAGAGGTTGAGGTTGAGATTACCTCATACCAGTGTAATTAGTAACTGGTTGATTTCAGTAAGTTAATAATTACACAGTATCTACACTAAGACTTACTCAGGGGTCAGTAGGCCCACCTTCGAGCGTCTCTGTCAGCAGACTGGACATCAGCACACCTGCCCTTTGTGCTGTCCACTGAGGTAGTGCACAAACATGGCAGCACTGCTGACTCCATGCATCATCACGACCATGTGAGAAAAGCGTATAAACTGTGAGGATTAGTCATGAGGGAAGGCTCAGAGATGCAAAGTGAGAGATGCAAAATCACGCAGTCTGACACAGGCCAGACCTTGCTTAGCACACAAGAAAACGTCTTCTTGCCTGTATCATCCCAAAAACTGGATTATCTCACCCTTCAGATCATAACTGACCAGGAGGACTTTCTAGCAGTCCTAAAGAACAAACATTTGAAAGCTTAAGTGGACCGAGATAAAACCTGTTTTTTTATGTTTGTTTTCTTTTTATGTTTTATTTATTCTGAGAACCACTTTGAGTTGAGTCTTATGTATGAAATATAATAATAAAGATTATTATTATTATTAATTTATCATTATTATATTGGTATGACCAACAATTAATAGTTTTTGTTAAAGGTGTTTGTGCTAATGTATTAAAATACAATTTTATTGGAAGATTCATCACTCGTCCCATCCTACTATTTTAAAAAGTGTCGTGAGCAATAATTGACATATTCTACAAGGTCATGTAATTGATTTAATAGCGGGATCATTTTGCATTTGTTTGAAACTCTGGGAAGGTAAAGCTGCTTTTGCGGTTACCGTCGACTCTCCCTAAGTAGCTATTCTGTCCGAACTACTCCACGATGGAAACACGTTTGGTAAAACAGTCTTTTTTTTACTATGTGCGATCAGTTAGCTTCAGTATGAATGTATATTACCTGATCGTTATTCGTCTTGACTGGTCTTTGTTAGCAATATCTCCCAGGTTAGCTAACGTTAGCTAGTTAACTTAGCATAGCTAGGACAAGCTTTCAACATCATTTTTAACTTTGAGCTATTAGCTGTGAGTAGTGTGCTTGCCACATACGCACAAACAAAATAACGATTATTTAAAGAAAATAACATGTTTAGGGCGTGTAGAAAAGGCCTGCAATTATCTGTGTTTAATAAAGAACAGATAATTACGGTTAGTGTACAAACGAATTATCTAAAAAGTAGCTAGCTAGTCAGTTAACTAGCCACGTATAACGTTATGCTAGATCAGTTGAAATTTATTTAATCAATTTAAAAAACCGTTACATATGCTGCATAGATAGCAACTGAACAGTGATTAATTTTCATGTCTATAAATTAGCAAAAAACGTTAACAAGCACATCCACAATATATGAACAATACAACCATAAAGTGCCATAATTAAACTACCAACTGTGAACATTTTTTGTCACATCCCTTACAAGAGGTTGATTTTAAATGAAAGGCCTTGAATCATATATTGATGTATATGGGCATATCAGTGCCTCTATGACGCAGTGGCCACTTGGCTTGGCCTTAGTTTTCATTGGATAGTGTGTTATTGCGTCCTTTATCTTTATTAGAGATCAGTGGATACAGCTGAACATCATTTGCATCCAGGGATTCCCTTTATGACATCACCACTTTCGTGCATTCTGCTTGTCTAGATTGTGCCTGAGGCTGTCATCTCCAACAGGCAGTAAGCACACCCACATCTCATAGCATGAATCAGCTCAGAGCTCATCCGCTACACTCCAGAAACCGGCAGCAGCACAGCAAGGACGAACCCACAGCAGCACTGCACATGCAGGAATCTTATCTGGCCAGTGAATGGCCCATTTGTGTGGAGCTCAAGGCCTCTGTAGTGGATCTGTGCACAGCTCAGCAAAGCAAAGCCTGAGTGTGCCAGGCCTGTCCCTGAGATAAAGAGAGGGGGCTCAGTCAGGCAAACCGATCAGCAAAAAGCACATACACTTACAGTGTTATGGTGTCTTCAATGAACATACTTAAGAGAGTAACAACTGGACTGAAACAGAGATGGATGGTGTGAGGAGGTCAGGAATGGGCTGATTTTTGCAATGGTGACAAGAGACTGGCACTGTGGCATCTAAACATGTTTGACTGAAGGCAGAAAAGGCCCCGTCACCAAATATACACAGGCACGTATAGAAGCACACACACGGTTAATGATTACAGCAACAGCACGATTAGAGCAAAGGAACAGAGGTTGCAGTGTTTCAGAGCCTCCATGAAATATGCATCATTTTGGAGCCATCACTCTCCCTACCCGGAATGCTAACAAGCAGCTACCTCCCTCCCGTCTTGCTGACGTCATGGGACCAGAGTGACCTCTCCACTCTTCCCAGGGTAGGACCCCATCACACCCGCTTCTCGTACAACTCTTCATAGGTGGATCAGGAGAAAGGGTCCCCTTCCCTGATCCTTACCTCAACCATCACACAGCAAAACCCAGAGCTGCTCTCTAATCAGCAGCTGAACACTGAACACATCACTGACGAGACCTGTGATAGCATCGCCAGATGCTATAAATAAGCTCCAATAAGCTCCAGAGCAGGGAGGCTTTAATTAAATATGAGGTCATGTGATCTGGGCCACAGAAGACAGACAATCCCCACACATCCGTTATCGTTACCACTAAATGCTCCTCCAGTACTGAAACTGTACCCTGCTGTTATGACAACAGGGTCAAAGTGCAGCAGTGACAGTGGGATTAATACAATGGAATTGATCCTGATTTCAAACAATGACTGGTGATGTAATAAATCAATAAACATATACACATCTAAAATAAAATGAAAAATGGGTCAAGAAATAAAAACACATGGTATACATTTATAGGTACACAAACAAAGACAATGTAAAAACACACTAGCCACACAACGAAGCACATGTAATAGGTAACATGTCAAGCTTTTTTCCGTACTTACTAACATTTTCGTAACATCAACAGTTCCAGAATTTGGACAAACAAAAAGATGTGACAGAATTACGTTTTGTGTCCACTGTCCGCAAAAACCAAAGCCAGCAAATGTAAACCATCTCATAAGTTCCAGAACTGGATGCATGAGGCTACGTTAGCAAACACCGAAAGGCAGAACTACTCCAGCATCACGCGCAGGCTCATCTCTGGGATTGCACCCAGGCTGCTGGGTGATGGATAACCCTGGCATGGCGCTGGCGCCCCCGTAACGCTGCGGTGTCCTAGCTGAGAAGACCAGTCCGCGTCCCAGTCCCTCCACGGTAATGGCTTCCACATTTCACTCCTCCTTTCTGAAGTGGGTTGTGCCGACCAATGTCAAAATAACATAACGGAAGCCGCAATGCTTAACAGCAGAGCTGGGTCTGTAGAACAGTGCTGCTTTTGGGTGCTTGTTTTGGTTCAGATTCTGTTGGTGATGAAGCTTTGAGCAGCGGAGCTTGTATCCGGCTCGTTTTGGCCACACAAGCCATCAATCAAACATAGAGCGCTGCCAGCGACCAGAATTGCTGTACACTGTTTGGAACGTCTTCAGATTTATTTCACTCCGTCAACCAACCCCCCCCCCCCCCCCCTTCATGACAGTCCCTTCTAAAACACACAGTTCCCTGCTCTGAATTTACCAACAATAAATCACATGCATGAAAATGTCAGCATGGCAGAAGCTTTCAAGTTCCTGCGTCACAGTTTGGAACTGTACGCAAGCAAACCCTTTCCAGTGCATCAGCAGCCCTGAAACTAAAAAAAACATTTATTTATTTAGCATTTTTAGTTTTGTTGTTTTTTAACTATATGGATGAAATACTAGTTCAGAGAAGATATTAAGCTTTAGTTTATTCTATGTTTTTGATAATAAAAGTAAGAGACTACATTTCATCTTGTTTGTCAAAGACAACAGTAAAGTCTTGTTTAGACTTGTTACCATTTTTTTATTTATTGTCTAGTATGGAGAACCAGGAAGCTCCTGTGTTAGATAGTGACAGAGTATGATCTGCTGTTCTTATCTATGGACCCAAACATAAGTCATTTCTTTACGCCAGATTTCTAAGTACCTCAGGTTTGTTGCTTATATTTAAGCTAACATCACTTGCTATCTACGTTAGACTTCGGGAAACAGTAAAACTAATCAAAACGAATCAGTCGACATTAACAGACTATATTTCAGGTATCTGGAAGTCTTTTTCTTCAATTAGTCCATTAACCCCCTTCCAACCTTGCAGTCCAGTCCTATGTGGAGACGTACAGTAACGTAATTCTCATTTGGAAAGACACTCGAAAGGCTTCTCTGAACACCGTTGTTTTATTGAAATGCAGACGAAGGGATATGCTGCATCTAACTTCCTACCACTTTCTCTCAAGGCCTAATGCTGGCATTGAGCTGATAAGAATCATTGCTGCTCAAGGAAAACCTTATCATGTCGTTCCAGTGGAGTGAAAATATTACTGGACCTAAACACTTGTCTTTACAAGAATATTAAGCAATGTACGGAATATCTCTATCGTTTCATCTATCCAGGATAGCAGTCCCTGTTATTTTTGTAGTTTTGATCAAATGGAGGAATATCGCGTTAAAGTTTTCGTGAGCCTTTTGTTACGTCTCGCTTAATACAGCGTTTTGTCCACTGCATATTTAAACAAACGTACTCGTTGACATCTAAAACGTTGATATATACCAGACACCATGGACATCTCTAAACAGTGAGCCACTAGAAAGCTATCTTTAACGACGCGCGCCTGCGGATCGCACTTTTAACACTGATTTTACAATCACGCCTAAACATGACACAAGGGTCCTCTTGGAAGGTATATAAAACCGTCACGTTTATGTGAACTTGGCATATTGTTCCTGTGTAATACTCGCACATTGAAATATAATAACACTGATACAAAACGCGCTGTTTTATATGATTACAAATGCTTCATTTATAAAATAATGGTCTCTATTTTTACTCCAAGAAGTCATTTGTTTTAATAGTGACGCAATTATCCTCTGTCTCTTTAAGATACTTCCTACTCCCTTTAAATCCACGAGGACTGAGAACGCACCTGTGTGGCCAATAGACTCTATAGGGTTATTGCGCACAAAATAGATAATCGATATGTTTGATTAAGCTGTTAATTTCGTTTAAGATATACATTAAAGTGTGGAATTCACAAATTAAACAGTAGATTGCACTGCTGACTAATTAAGCTAAATAACCAATGAAAAAGAGCATGTCATGTTTGTGCTCTTAGCCGAATTACTGATGAGCAAATACTACGACTCTGCAATCAAAACCAAACTAAATTGTCCTAAATCATAAATATATCAGGCAGGTTGGAAATATGAGAAAGCAGGCTTTACCTACGTTAAGTCCTCCAGAAAAAAAGGAGATATATTGTCGAGCCTCGGGGGTGTCCTTAATAACGCATTATTTCTGGATTTTCCGTCACAGAAATCGCTCGGTCACCACTGTAAATTTCCTCTTTCCCGTTAGAACGGACTACGCAGTGATCAGAACGCGCAGAAATCGTCGACTTCGTGTCGGCTACGTGAATAGCCTATGTCTGATCGTATTCCAAAGCGAAGCACCGTTGGGTAGAGTATTGCTTTTATGTCGCCGTAGTCCCCTTGCTAAAGAGCTGACAGACGCGCTTCTCTTTCTCCCTCGAGAAGAAAGATGTAGCCTTGTGACAGCAGAGCTGCGCGCGCAGCACTCGAGCTGTGGCTCTTGCGGTCCTTCCCCTCGCGTTCTGCGCGAGAGTGAAAGGGATGGGAGAGCGCACGCGCTCGCACACGTTAAAGGTGAAGGGGTCGGTAAATAAACCTCAAAGCTCATTTCGGATTAATTTGCTCATGGTCGCACATAAACCCTGATTTTTAAAATATAACCAAAAATTAAAACAATCATTTTTTACTAACAAACATTTTTTACTAGCGCAAACATTTGATATTTTAAAGCATGTCTAGGACAAGTTATATATATTTCATGTTATATGCAAATGTCAACAATGGCCAACGTTTTATAGATTTGACAGTACTAAGGAATTCTTAAAAATATTTTAATCTCTATGCCTAAATATCGAATACAGGGAGTGGAAGGAGTGGCTGGTGTTAAACGGCGTGATGTTGGATACAGTGCCATTCACTGCTGATCTGAGACCAGTTACATGCTTTCATAATCGTTTTTCCATAATTGTTTACTTAAGCACTTTGGCAGATGGAGCTGATTCTGCATCAGGTACTTACTGAGCAGCCCTGCAAGAAATAAAGAGAGCAGGGAGAGTATTCCCTGGGGAGTTCCCATCTACCAGCCAGCCTGGGGCCATGCCTGCAGCACAACACTATTGTTCCACTGGGGGAGAATGTTGAATGGACCTTAATGACCAGCAAGGTCTCTAATGTAAATCCCTACACACACACACACACACACACAGCTGTTTCAAGCCTCCATCTGAAATGAGAGCAGACAGACTGTGACATGTCTGGAGGGATGCCCTCTGTGCAGGTCAGTGTAGATCAGGGAGAGTGGTAGTGGAGGCAGGGAGGCTGGAGTCTTCCTCTGTGTTTGGAATTCTCAAGGCCCATTGACTTCCTTTGGACTCAGCAGCACAGTAGATACCATGCACCAGGCCAGCAGTCTTTTACACAACTGTACTGGATTCCATGATCACATGCAATAAAGAAAATACATTAGTACACATTAATTATAAATCAGTAATTATTATGTTCATTAATTAACAGTCGGTGGAACTCCATGGAACATAAAGGTTTTCATTCTTTCATTTTCATTATCGTTTTCATTTGTCTTTTTTCATTTTCCATTTTGATTCAGTACAGCATAATAGGAATGGTGACCTAAATGTACAGTTAGAGTAACAAATGTTTATTATTTAAATTTACCCTAACTGTACATATAAGCTACCGTTCCTTTTGCAGACAGTTCTCCACACTCAGAACGTTGACTGCACCGTTCTGCGAGAATAGGCTCCGGCTCACTGAATGGGATTAAGGGGTTTTAGAAAATGAATGAACGATACACATAATAATGATAAATATGACGTCCAACAGCTTAGAGTGTGACAAACCTTTGGGAGAAATATGTTAGTTGCTACCAACTTAAAACAACTTAATACTTAGGAACTATTGCATGGGTTTAGGAATTTCATGGACCCTGAAAAATATGCATTTCAAGCTGATGTGAAGAACATCTGAGCTGTGTTCACCTCAACGACCAACATATATTAATCCATTATTTTTTGTCACAAGTCATGTGAGGTTGAGATATTTGAGGTTTTCAGATCAGTGGTTTGTTAGCCCCAGATACCCAGTGGACTGTTCTCAGATCAGTGCTTTGCTTGTCTGTTCTGGCATGGACCCTCCCTCACTGCTGATAACATTTGTCAGGAAACTGGCTGACACTACAAAGCTTGCAATGTGAAATCAAAGTTCTGCTTGCTGTTTCTGCATGAGTCAGAGAGAGAGAAAGAAAGAGAGAGAGGAGAACTGGGAGGGGAAGATAGAAAGAAGAAAGGAATCAGGCTCTTTTCTTCAAATGTTGAAGAAAACGTTTCCATTTCTGCAAAGTGCAACCTCAGAAAAAAATAGATTTTCTAATAGTATCTCATAACTTTATAGTTGTGGATGCTGTGTTAAAATTGCTTTCACATACTTAGCACTACTGACTACTCAAATGCAGAACATAAACCCTTTGTAAGCCTTTATTTATTATTGCAAACTTAATAAGAGCTATAAAACATGCTCCCTCAAAGCTCCTCGGGGAAGCTGGCACTGCTTACATCTTACTGCAGTCTGCGGTCAGATATTCTCATGAGATGGCATGGGACACAAATGTTAAAGCAAATTGAGTCCTTGTGTGATTGCTCGTGTGCACACACGCTGAACAAACGAACACACGCGCACAAACACGCACTGAAAGCACAAGGTGTATTGCTGAACGGTCACTGATCATATGGAAACCTTTGTTTGTGTTTAACAAATGTTGTTATATATCCTGGAACAATGAGACATCGACATAAAATAATATGCGATCAAGACAATATGAGTTAATCCATTACATAATCTGAGGTGGTATACTGCTATCTAGTGGTGGATCAAGTATTGTTCTTTAACACATCAGTTTTAAGAGGCTTGTCAATGGCAACATATTACTTTATTTTAAATGCCATGCAAAAAACAATCCCTTGATGTCTCTGATGAAGAGTGCAACTATTTTGTAAATATTTCGTAGTTTTACAATGACAGAATTTAACTATTCTAAGTCGGTAATAAATGGAGTTCATTACTGATCTTTAACTGTCATCACTACACACAGCTGGCTAATTACAAACGTCTGTCGCGGTTTATACTTTATTTTTACAGTGTGTCTTCAAGCTGTATTCGTTGTTTTAAAAAGTGTTGTAAAATATTTGTACGATTTCTAAAATATTTCTGTCAAGATTTGCGTCTTGCTTGATCACCCGATGTCTCAATCAGTGCTTCACATCAAAATAACTTCGACAATAGCGTAATGAACAAACATGTTTACAATAAGTCGTAGGGCATAAGTGAAACCAAAATTCTATATCACAAAATTTATGAATTATACATGACAACTCACAACATTGTGAATGGTGCTCTACTGTATTTTTCTATATTTTGAACAGATTTTTATTAGCAACTGTCATCCAATGCCAAAAAACTGCATGTTCTGCACCAACTGGTAAAGCTTAATTAACTCAATGACTGAAAGCTCCCATGCCATCTGCACAGATTAAGGTTATTTTAAGCAATGCAAACTACACGGTGTACCCAGATTAGTACACCGTGATCACTGAAAAACACGTAATGTGGAAAGTAACTCATGTGGAACGCAACTCAATCATTCCCAAGCTCTTGCAATAGCTCCCCCTTGTGGAGAACCTTTAGCAGTTAACCAAAGAGCGCAACCATACCGAACAATTTTGTGCTGACTGATGTCGTGAAGATATGTGCCACAACAGAAAGTCCTAGACATAGAACTTAATAAATATGTAAACCAACCCGGACACCTAAACAAAACCCTCTGGTCTGAAATGTGGTCATCATTTGGTCTTCTTTACAACATTGCTTCCGTGTACTGAGGATTGTGGGCATGCGCTTATGCAAAGCTCTTGTAACGCCAGATCATTATAACTGGGATGAGGTCTGGACTTTGACTGGGCAACACCTTGATTGTGTTCCGTTGTAGATTTGCTGGTGTGATTGGGATGAAATGCCCTCACATTTGACTCTCTGTTAAACATGGCTGACTCAATGACTCTCTTAAACATGGCTGACTCAATGACTGCAAAGTGCCCGTGTCCTTGTGGCTGCAAAACAGCCCTAAACCTCCACCCCTCCACGCATGGGAGGAGGTGTTTGTGCTGATACGCTGTGTTTGGTTTCCACCAAACGTCTCCACTTTGGTCTCATCTAATGGACGTTGTGCCAGACGTCTTGTGGTTTGTTCAGATGCAACTTGGCAAACTTAAGTCATGCTGCCATGTTCTTTATAGAAAGAAGAGGCTTTCTGCTGGGAACTCATCCAAACAAGCCATACGTATCCAGTCTTTTTCTAATTGTACCGCCATGAACTTGAACATTTAACATGCTAACTGAGGTGTGTTGAGTCTGGAATGTAGCGACTCCTGAACAGATGTCTGGTAAGTCTTGAACATTTACCACTTGTGAATAATCTTAGTGCAGAAGAACGGACTTCAAATTGTTTTAAATGGCCATATAACTCGTCCCAGCTGGATGAGAAGCAGCTTTTCTCCTTGGCATTGTGCCAACACACAACTGACGCCCCACACCAACCAAACCTTCAGCTTTCATAGAGGTGCTCATACCTGCTGATGATGGATTAATCGAGGGCGTCTGATTGGCAGCATCTGGCTGCTACTTACCCTCTTCTACCCTATGGAGGCAATGAGGGCGCAGTCAGGTTTTCACTGTGGGGTCTCGTCCTAACTGACAGGTTCTGTGGCGTTTCAGTCCTTCATTTTATCAATTTCCTAATTTTTTTGCTTTTCTTCTTGTAAAAAACTTTGAGCTGCATCTGAATGTATGAAAGGCAACATTTAAATAAAGTTTATTAGAGAATCCTGTGCATGATTTTCCAAAGACATTCCCCCCCACACAAATGAATCTGGACCTTTCAACTACGGGAAATCCAAAATGCAGCAACAACTCCAGCTCATCTGCACGAGACCTAATGTATTTGAGAGTAACAGATGTAGTAATGCAACGAGGAATTTAATTGAAAAAAGGCTACAAAAGGCTATAAAATCAGTGAACATCACTGGCCTTGGCAGCCTTTGTATGCCTAACGAGTTTCAGTAGCTGTAGATTCCTGCAGGATATAATATTCCAGGTTCCAAATATCATATATATATATAATGTGGAAAACAAAACCATACAAGCATGATAAAAAAAGATACATTTGATAAGATTTAAACCAAAAATGTGTTAATAGTTAGCATAATTGAGTTAATAAGCACCAAGAAGGAATTTCATGGGTTCACACTACGGACAAAAGTCTGAAGTGTTACATTAGGAACCGTGCAAGCAGCCCTTAAATTCATATCTGTATCACAGTATTATCGGTACTCTAACTGAAAATTAGGGATAGTTTGGTACAAGATTAGCACATTCACACGCCATAGCTAAATGGCTAAAAGAGTCGTGTTGTTTGCGGTGCAACAACGATCACTGGCCCCTTCATTCTGCTCCAGAATGTTACTGCTGTTCTGCACAGTCCAAGCAACACACCCCTGCATCATCAGTGAGTTACAGAGTTACATCCCAACTTACAAGACGACCTCGATATCATAAGCAATCTTCCGGATCTTTGCAGCCGGTCTATGAACCACTTCAGGCACATCCACCTCTCTTCTCCTGTGAACCTGAGGGACTTCCAAATGATCACGTTGGTCCGTCTCCTCGGGGCGAAGGTCATCGTCGAGGAGGAAGTCTTCACGCTTGTGCTGCTTCTTCTTCCTCCTCTTCTTCCTCCTCCTCTTCGGCTTCGGCCGCAGGTCGGGTACGGCCTCCGCCGCGTGCTCGGCCTCGGGCGGCATCTCCAGCTCCAGCAGTGCCTGGGGGTCGATCAGCGGCTCCAGGTCGTGCTGCCTCAGCACGCGGATGATGCCGCCGATGTTGCCCAGCTGGTGCTCCTGGCAGAAGAGCACGCCGCACACGGTGCAGCGGTACATCTCCTCCTTGTCATGGATGAGCTGGTGACGCTTCAGGTTGTGGTGCGTGGTGAAGGAGCGCTCGCAGCGGTTGCACGGGAACGGACGCTCGCCCGTGTGCACGCGCTGGTGCTCCGTGTGGTGGCTGCGGCTCAGGAAGCGCTTGCCGCAGATGGCGCACGGGAACGGCCGGTCGCGGTCGTGGAACTGCACGTGTTTGGCTAGCTGGGCCAGGGAGAAGAAGGTCTCGCCGCACACACTGCAGGCGTACTCGCCGTGGCCGTTTAAAAGCTGCGGAGAGAGCAGCAGGGGCTGACTCACAGGTCTCGGCGGCATCGAGAAGGCGCCCACATCCTCGGGGTCGATGCTGGAGTCCGCGGCGTCATCCAAAAGTGTCTGAGCTTCGCGGTCGGAGGAACTTTCTACGTCTGTCAGCTCGGTCTCCAACTTGGACATCTTCAGTACAGATGCTAAAAACCAATTGAGATGTGCATGTGAGCATGTGTTTGTTCAAGCAATACTAGTTTGGCGTACCTTGCAAATTATTTAGTTCTCCTGACAAACACACTCCACCCCTTTGAATGTGCCATTGTTTTTAGGGTTGCATAAATCCAAGAGTGATATTTTAGCCATTCTAATGGAAATACAAAGGGGATATGGAGACGGAATATAACTTTTAAACTATATTTTTTTTTACATCGATTTGTCAATGGGTCCATAACATCCCTAAACCAGTGACGACGAGATTTATCTCTGAAAATACAGTCCGGCAAATACAGACTAAACACAAAGCAAATAGTGGACCGAAACGAGCCTTTCCTGTAGGTTCTGGTAACTAGATAACAGTCCTAAACAGGAAGCAAGAACTAGAGTTACATTTTGTTTCTCATTCTCGTTTCTCGATTGGTAGCTAGGTTTTATTTATGTTTCCCCCGCCGTGAGAAATCACTAGTTAACTACATAATCCTTGTTTAGTCTTTAAAAGTTCATCTCGACAAACTTGGGGGCTGGAGCATATATCCAGGGTAAAAACAACACGAGGATAAGCGTGTCTAACAACTCAAAAACAAATTCCCTTATTTATAAAAGTGTCATCCTAGTTAACTGAAAGGGCGTCACGCAGACTATTCGAGTTTGCTCTATGTGCAGTAACCACGTGTGCAAGCGCAACAACAAATGTCTTCATCTTGCCTGTTCAAACAGTTAGCTGATTTAGCAGGACAGTTTGCATGCTTACCTAAAGGTATTTACAGAAACGACTTCCCAAGGCGAGCAGAACGCGGCGCAGTCTTCAACCTGGTCTGGGCTTTCCAGTATTAGCTCGATTACAAACTGAGATCTTTAGTAAGGGCGCTAACGTGGCTCGCTAGGAAAATATTTGGCATCTGGGTAGCATGCAAATAAACTTTCCCGCGGATTACTGATTTAGCAACAAGCTTACGAAGCTTCGGGACAGCAAACGCTACTGGTAAGAAATCGCAATGACACTTGCAATTACAACAATAAAGAATCTGCTACTGTTCCCCGTGACTTTACGTAAAAGTATCTTTCTTATTTTGGGTGGAGGGAAATAATAATAATAACGAAACCATCACCCACCACTCCAGCCGCTTGCACCTTCGAGGATTAACCACTTCCGGTTCTATTGTTCCGCTCAGAGAAGTCCCACATCGGCACCCTCATCATTAAGGCTGGTGTGTTAACTGGTGAAATTAGGTTTTTTGGTGGATATGTGGATACGTGGTGGTGTTAACATATTATGATGTTAAATTGTTATAAGTGTTCTGTTCTTTTATAAATATTATAATATATAAAAGTATAATGATCTGTACTACAAATTGAGCTCCTGGGGTCAAAAGAAGAGTGAAGCAGGAGTGTCGTTTTTCAAATTAGGCCATCTCTATAGTACACATCGCAATGCGTTGCGGTGTTTGATTGGAAAAAGTTATGTTTTCAACATTACCAATGGCTCGGTAGCTAAATTATGTCAGCGATATAATGCTCGTGCAGAATTACACATTTTGTTCTCACTTCTCATCTATTCCTCTTGTCACTGTCATCTTGTAGACACAAACAAATTATTCGAGGTTAATTAACTAGTGTGCTTAGGTAAGATACGTAGAGATATAAAAACTGTAGTATTATTTAATCTGTAAAGCACTTTGAGTTGCATGTATGCATGAAAGGTGCTATACAAATAAAGATTATTATATTATTATTATAGTAAAGTACACAAAGTTTCCAGAGGAACTGTTAAATGTTTCTCTGGAATCGTGTACTTTACTGCAATGTGTATATGTGTGTATGTGTGTGTGTGTGTGTGTGTATATATATATATATATATATATATATATACACACACACACTGTATATTTCACCACCACCATGAAAAAACTTAATTGTCTATTTATTCAGGTGATGTGGCTTTTAATAAAAAGCGAAAAGGTTCAAAGGTTCAAGCACGATGTAGCTGTGTTCTGTTCCAACCTACACTTTAGACATTTAGTCCAACGAAGGAGGCATTTTCACCAGTTTTTCCATGAGTACATGACAAACAGTATTGTAAGTCACTCGGGATAAGTGTCTGCTAAATGCCGAAATTGTAAATTTAAACACTGATTTACTCCAAAACTACAACGTACACTATAAACAGAGAATGCGGACGTCTCAATATATTTTTCACTTGACGCAATTCTCACTTGCTGTCGTCCATAGTTCAACCCAATAAAACCCACACCATTAGCATCACTATATACAGCTGTTTATTTTCTCCAAAACAAAACAATTTATTTACTACATACAACGCCAAAAATAAATGTGTAATGGAGCGACTTTTGGGAAGAGAGGAGATACACCAACACAAAACAGACAAGGACAAAAATTCAGGTGAACATGGCAATACTACGTGGTTAGAGCATGGGAATCCTTACAGTGTTAAGCTTATGTTGCGCAGTCTACGCCAATATGGTACTTGAAGTGAGATCTATATGAGTGTTTTAGCTTTATTCGGAGTATCAAATACACAAGTGCTTATCTTGAGATTATAAAGGTACAGGAAATGAGCTAGCATGTGTGCATGTATGCAAGTTAGGCTTGTGGCTGTGATAAAGTTTGTGGACCCTTTGGAATAAAAATTAGCTTTTGCATACAAAATGCATATAATCCTTATTTACTTCATATTAACAAATCCAGACAGCTCTTATGTAACAAAGTCTTTCACCGTAACTGTTGAAAAGATGGTTTAAGCAGTACAGAGACTGATGGAGAAACGTATGTGAGACCTCATATACGTTCAAAACCTGTTCGAAACCTGCTTCAACCTCTTACTGGCAAACACGTGCAGCTCCTGAGCAGACATTTTCACACGATCGTTTCCGATATGCTTTGCTCAGGAAGCTTCAGACCACAGCAGTATTTGAATAATTACGAGGTCACGACTGATGTCTTTATTGTGGTTTTACTCCTGTACTTTGGATCACTGAAGAGTTGCATGACCAAGTCACCTTTGACCTCCACTGCAAGCTGCCCAGCAGTCCTGCACTGTTCTACCTCCTCCTACATCTGTCTCGTCGTTACACCACATTTCATTTTTATTCAAATCTACTACTGTTATTCCGTTCACAAACTGGTGAAGCGTGTTTTAGGAGTGTGCTATGTACCATCAGTGGGCAAACTGAAAGGGGCAGTAGAACTTTGCAGTGCAGCCACAGCTCCCACTAGCCCCACGCTGCCGGTGCTCATGCTCGAACCGTAAATGCAGACATCGTCAAGTGCCGAAGTGTTGATCCTCAGCCACCATCCGAGGGTTTGTTACTTGCTCAGGAATTCAACAGCAGGATTTTACACAGATCTTTGCATATGTGAACTTGAAGCGAAAGCAGCACTGACACTGAATTCCTTGTGAGACGCAGGGAACCAATTACTGCACTGCATGTCAAAGCTACAACCTGATCCGAGTGCAACACCCAACGCTAACGACAGTCAGTTTGTTGACAGTCAGTCAAGAAGTCATTAAACTAGAGGTTCACATACTTTTTCCATTAATAACTCTAACTGTGGAAACCATTTGATAGAGACAACAATGCAATATGTTCTTTGTTAACCAAAAATACCCTTATTTATCTTTTTACCTCAGATAAAGAACTGACCATATTTTAGGAGCCAATAATGCAGAAATTAAGATAACTCCAAGGGGTTCACAAACTTTTTTTTCCCACAACTATATTTTGGAAAGCCATGAAAGGTCCACTAAAATCCACAACACTCACCACTGGTTCTGGCAAAACAGAGTGTTCAGGTTTTCCACTCAACCTGGATCAGTACAGGACCACCAGAGTTGGGTTAGATCCAGGCTCTTGGCCGTGTAACCCAACAACATTCGAGAACTCCATGCACATTAGGTCCATATTATTTCGGTGAGGCAGTAGGCACAAGTCTGGTGGCTGTGAGGTTCTACAGATGCTGATGCAGGAAGTTGAGGGGGAAACTAGACATTCAGAGCCCCAGTAAAGCAGCCTCAGACAGAACGGAACTGGATCAGCACGGTGATGAACTGATCTGAAAACCTGCGTCTGTGAAAGCATGGTGGTTACTAATCATTATCCACTTTTTAAACAAGTTTGTACATGACCACGTTACAAAAAATGCTACAATGTGATATAAAAATATATGGTTGCTTTCTGTCTTTGTATGTTTTTTTGTTTGTTTTAGCCTGAGTCACAAATTCATGAACCTATGCACATGTCTTCATATTGCATATTTATCTGCCCTTCACTGGATGAACACATTTCATAATTCTTTCAATGCGAACATAAACATGACACAGCGACAATTCCATGTAGTAATAATAATAATAATAATAATAATAAAATCACCATGCTCGACTTTTACCTGAGATAATACACATGCAACTGAACAGTATGGAGTATGTCGTAGTAGCATCCTGACCAAAGTATTGACTGAGTAAGGCAGCTGAGTCCAGGACCTTCTCTCCACCCTTCTGTCTGAGACAAGTGTGTGGATCTACAGCTTTCCCTCATGAGCTTTCCTCATGTTTGGCTTTGGACCATTACAATTCCTTTCGGTCTGTATTCTCTGGGCTCCAAAATCCAGAATGAACAAATGAAGAGTCAGCCACGCCCACAGAACTCCGCCGCAGTTCTAGAACTCTCAATCAGCCTTGAGTTTGCATTCTAGAACCGTCGATTGGGAATTCTGCTGCTCGAGCAGCACCGACTCTGGATGAGTTCATGTCGAGATAAAGAGTACAGCCTACTAAATGAAAGTTTGGCAGAACCACTTGGCCTGCACTTCTGCACTGAAACCAGCAGCTTAACCTCAACACTCTCCCAAAATAAGGCTTTGGGTTTTAGGCACACAGAGGTAACTGTATCTGAGCTAGCATGAGGATGTATGATTGAATCTTGCAAATGCTGACCGTTGCTCTCCAAAGATCAGTGTGTTGCATATTCAATCTGACAAAAGCTAATAATAATACAACTCCTATGACAGACGAGAGTATAGATCCATAAAAATTAGCATGTTACAAGCAAGACTGCTGGTAGATTGTGTGAATGTATGTGTGTGTGTGTGTGTCTAAACCAGTAACTGAGGAGGTAGCAGAAGAGGTTTGAAGCAGCAAGGAAGCCTTCAGAGAGGAACCCAGCAATGCCGAGACGTTGAAAGGCAAAACAAGAATGAGTAATGAGGACAGACCCAGTTTGGTATGTGTGAGACTTGAGCAGGCCACACGTTTGCGACCTTCTTTCCTGGGACAGTTTTGTTCTTTTTGCACTGCAAACGTGAAGGTAAGGCCGTTCTCCAGGACAACGAGTGTGAACAGAGAGAAAGATACAGACAAAGCCACAGCAGACCGTGCAGCAAAAGATTCAGCAAGAACCGATACCCTTCAACACTTTCACATACCATAAACATCTCACCAAAAAGTTGCACTGCAGTAACGCCATAAACACTCAGCAGCATAACACCTCCACAACAGACAGACAGTGATAGCTATCTTATCAAATCTATCGGATCAAGCTTGATTAGCATAGTCTAGATTTAGTCAGCTTGGTAGTTGAACGCTCTGCTTGTTGGCAACAGAGCAAGTTAATACTGACTGAAAGTAGCGTTTCATCTTACCAAGGGAACAGGGCTACGGACAGTCATGCTACAAGCAGCGCTAACACTGTTCATACGGCCTCGCTACGTGTAGCGTGTAAAGAAACCGGATTTTGTCCTGAAGCAAGAGACAGAGCTCTCTGAACTCCGAGCTTAATATACAGGCGTCTGAGGTAAATAGTCCAGCAATTGAAAGAGAAAGGAATAAATAAGATAGACTTTTTGTGTGTGTTTGTGGAAAACAAACAAAATCACATACCAAATGTGTGAGTAGACTGGAGAGGTAGTTTGTTTTGGTTGACGACGGCACCTGTCTGCGTGTGTCTCCTTACCCAATCAGCTTTCAGAGCCACTCTGCTTGAGCCACAAACAGACCCCCATCCCCCATTAGCGTAAAAACCCTGGCCAACATAGCTTCAAACTCTATACGCAACTCAATTCAGGATCTTGACTTTGTGAACTGTGCCTGGCCTGATAAGAATTCTAGATATCAAATCCACACAAAATGGAGACTTTGTGGGTTTGAGTTCCATTGCCTAGTCATAAGAACTAAGTTGTAGGAACTAGCCAACAGTGTACATGAGTGGGGACTGCGGCGCTTATTGGAAGGGCAGGTTCCTGACAGGAATCCCAAAGCCAGCACTTCCCTCCACTGCTCCGCTGCTAATCCCTCCTTCCTCCTGCTGCACAGTCTGGAGGTCACCAGGACGTGAAGGCCAGTGAGTCCACACAAGATACGACCCTTTTCTCAAGCGTAAGACCATTCCAGAAGAAACAATGGACGAGAGATCAACCTGAAGAACTTTGCCGTCTCTAAACACGAACATTCTATAGCCAAACCGAAGGGTGACGGGCCAGGGTGGGCGGGGCAGTGTGGAGGGTCATTGCCGGACTCATTCGCAAATCCAAAAATGTGGCATTTGGGAGGAACAGAATCCAAGACTGGGGCCTTGGTAAATGGTAAATGTGCACATGTGCGTGTGTGTGTGTGCACGCGTGTGTGTGTTTGTATGTGTGTATGCATGAGAGGCTGCTTCGTCTCGTCAGGTCTGCGAGTATCTGCGAGTGATCCAGTCACACGGAGTCGGCTCTCTTGAGTGTAGCCGCGGCTATATAAGGCTGTGGAGGCGATGACGCTGGCCTGGCTCTGAAGGCGAGTAGCATTGTAGAGAAAACCGCCATCTCTGCGTTCACAGCGCTGGATGACAGAGCTTATACTGCTAGGAACAACCCAGAAGAAGTAGATCGTAGTAATAATATACACAGTACATAATCCATTGTCCACTAGGGGGTGCTGATACGACACGAACACTGAAGCAGAGCAACACAGAGAGCGCAAGCGAGCAGCGGTGGCCACATCTTCAGTCCACAGCAGCGTCCACCTCTGAACCGCGCGGGAAACGGGACCATCGGACGGGGCCATGCTAGCGTTTCCCACCAACGCATTCTGGCTTTCCCGTTTGGCCGAGGGGTCCGTGCTCCCTCCGCGTCCCCGCCGGGTGGTTGTCCGTCGGAACGCCGGGGCGGACACGCACGTCCCCGCCCCTCCGTCCCAGTTCCTTTCCACCATGGCTTTTGCACAGCAGCAAGTCTGGGTTTGAGATCAAGAGTCTGGTTTGAGATGTCTGATTGATTTGCAAAGAGCAGTGTGAGGAAGAAAAAAAACCAATAAAGGTCCCTGATGTGGGACATTTGGAATATCCAAATCCTTTCAAAACTAAATCACAACAATAAAGACGATAACAATAAAAGTAATATTAAATGAAGAATTCGCACCTAACATCATAGATAGATAGTTGTCAAAGCTTATTAGCTTATTATGTCACCTCAGAGGAAAGAGACCAAACCATAGGATATATTTGCATATTTTTCCTAAGCTTTTCTGAACTGATGAATCATCTTAGTACTTGCCTACGAGTTGTTTTCCATTAGAATTAATATGTACAGTAATATTAAAAGTGGTCTTATTTACAGCGTACAACCACAAGAGAGCAGCACAAAACTGTAAACTGCTATAACTTCCTGCTCCAAGCGTATGAGTTGTGAGTCTCTTCCTGCTGTCTCCTGATAGTCCATTATTTGTATGTATACCCTAATTAAAACTGGTAATGGTGGGGATGGGCAAATGTGCCTAGACAGATTCTGAAGTCGACGGATTCCGGAACACTAGTGATACTGGCAAAAATACAAATCCATCTCTTAGATTTTGGAGGGTCATGCCACTACCCATGATGCACTAGGTCATACCCGTCAGTTGCAGGCGAGCGAATCAGTTCTAAGACATACCGATTTTGATAAGTGGCAGCGTTAGGAAATTTTGGCACTCCCGTACAGAACAACACACACCCTGACGGTCTAGTGTTAGGATATGGAAACCATTGTCTTAAACACACATACTGTAAAATCTCAACTGCAACAGACAAAAACTTGTTAGTTGTTAGTAGATGTAATTATAATTGGTAAACCAACCCATTGGTGCAGGCCTGCTCTCTTGTGGTCATTAAATATCCGACCTATACAGACTTCAAACCAGAGATCCCCTTACATTTCATCCAGTATGTGTGCGTGTCTATTAGTGTCCTTTCCTTTCATATACACATAAACCCACATCTGTACACATCTCTACACACACTCACACACACACACACACTCACAAATCAAAGGGGCCTTCTAATCCTATTTTAAATCCCAACAGAGGGTCATCCAGCCATATGCTTACATTTAGCAGAAACCATCTCTCTTAAAATTACATATTAGCTTATATTTATAGTTCAATTATATATATTTATAGGTACATTCTTTAAAACATTCCTTTCAACTGTGAAAAGGAACTTCAAAAACCCTGTCCAAAAGCCCTTCTTTGGACCTACTCATAAATCACCCCTCCCTCCCCTCACATACAAACACTCTCACAGACACACGGATGTTCTCTCTCACACACACACACACACACACACACACACACACACACCCACAGTGATCAGTAATCAGACCCCGGCCCCGCCCCCGTCACGCTCCTGCCCCGCCCGACGTCTCCCCCTGCGTCCTGGTCTCCTCTCGCACTCCCCGCGAGGCGGTGCGGCTCCCGCGGCAACAGGCCCAGGGGGGGCGGTGCGTCGGGCCGGCCCCTCCCCCCCCTGGCGCTATGACACCTCGCTGCCGAACACCTCCAGCACCAGCGGCGTGAGCTGCATGCTGTGCTCGGGCTGGAAGGAGAGTGAGCGGTACTGCTTGGAGTGCTCCTCGTTCAGGCTGCGCAGGTCCGCCAGCTTCTGGACCATCCTGGCGTAGAGCAGGCGCCCGCCGGGGTGGTGCACGCGGATGTAGGCCTGCAGCGTCTCGCACAGGCGGTCCTGCAGCGCCTCGATCCGCGCGTGGTCCTGCACGCTGGGGCGGTCTGCGCCAGAGCAAGAGCAGGGAGACCAAGGGGAGGATGAGGGGAGGGAGAGAGAGAGAGAGAGAGAGAGAGAAATAAGTGAGCTTCAAATGCTTCTGCACAAACCAAAGCCATTTTATTCCTGTGTGTGGAATACCACCCATACACACACACATTTATCCCCACAAACATCCTCGTTCACACACACACACATTTATCCCCACAAACATCCTCGTTCACACACACACACACACACACACTTATCCCCACAAACATCCTCGTTCACACACACACACACACACACACCTGGAGACAGGAGGCAGATGGCCATGAGCAGCACGTGTTCCTCTTCATGCAGGTTGAGCTTTTTCAGCCCCACCTGAAACTTAACCAGTGGCTCCAGCAACTCCAGGGTGTGACCGGCTGTGGGGGGGAGGAGAGATGCTTACACACACCTCACAGTGTGTGTGTGTGTGTGTCTGCCTGTATGTCAGTTCAAGCGAGTGTAAACAACAATGTAACGTCATATTTTCATCACTTCACACTTCACACAGTACACAGAGCCTGACCCTTGGTGACGTCCGTGATGCAGTATTTGAAGTCTGGCCCCCCACAGCTCCACGTCATGTCCTCCAGGCTGAAGGACTGGTTGGAGCGGAGCATGATGATCTCTATGGCGCTGGACTTCAGCAGGGCTATCTGATCTTCGGCAGTCAGCTCCCTGAGAGACGGAACGAGAACGCATTCAGCTCAGACGCCGACTGCATCATCACCGGTTAGTTTGAAGAAAAGGCGGTTAAGTGGCGCGTGTTGACGGGAACAGGCTGTGCCGTCCATGTCAGAGAGGCCCGCCTGTCCTCCAGCGCTGCGTGGGGTATGAGTCAGGAACGCAGAGGCTGTAGCAGAGCTGCCGACGGCCACGTAAACAAACACG
The DNA here is from genome assembly GCA_020368025.1 of Brachyhypopomus occidentalis. NCBI lineage: Eukaryota > Metazoa > Chordata > Actinopteri > Gymnotiformes > Hypopomidae > Brachyhypopomus > Brachyhypopomus occidentalis. Next base: position 922,645 of record JAGXOD010000041.1, read on the forward strand.
TTCACCTGGAGACCTTGGAGTCAGAGCTGTGAGTCACACGCGCACACACAAGCTCACACCCATGCCCACACACGCACACACACACACGTGCACACACCCACCTTCACACGTGCACATGATCACGTACGTACTTCACAGACAACCAGAAAACAAGCCAACAGTTTGCATATAAAAGCCACCTGGATGTAGGAGTTTTTTTTACACTAGGCTGTGTAAAGGTCAGACCACAGCACAGAATTAGAGATCAGACCACAGCACAGAATCAGAGATCAGACAAGATAACAGATTCAGAGATCAGACAAGAGCCCAGAATCAGAGATCAGACCACAGCACAGAGTACAATCACAGAGCACATTTTCCTGCTGTTGCAAGTGTCATTCATGTCTAGAGAACAATCAACTCTGAAAAATCAGCACGCACTATTGTGCAGTACTAACCGTACCCCACCCCTATTACACAGAAAGGGGCTGGGGAGTGTGTGTGTGTGTGTGTGTGTGTGTGTAAAATGTTACACTATGGGGTGTAAGACACTGTGTATTTGAGTTTATGTACCTGCGCCTGTGTTCTTTGGACATTAATAAACGTCTCGGAAATTCATGTGCTTTCTCGTTATTTTGAAAGACTTGCGGATGTTGACAAGAGAACTAGCGTGCATGCGTGCGTGTGTGATCATGGGGGGTGCTTTACGTCAATCTTGTTTTTAATCTCCACAGGAACAGGATGTACAGAACCTTTTATGGTTACCCAGACAACTGGACACTTTGGCAACAGCACATTCACACACACGCAGATATACAGATGTAGTTTTCTCAAACGTTATTTTTCTTGGCTTCTTTTAGTTGAAACTTCATTTCATTCTCTAATTTTATCATATTAAAGTGGAACAATGAATACAAACAGGACAGGCATCGTGTTCTCTTCTGCCCTGTTTACAACTCACTGATTCAAAACCAGCCAGCTCATACCAGTCACACACACACACACACACACCAATAAACACAACCAGCCCTGCTGCCACCCTCTCACACACACACACACACACACACACACAGAACAGCACACAAACACACGCACATTTCCACATACACGCTGAATCAAATCTGATTTCAAACAGAGCTACACATACTGTACTGTAGGTACACTACACATACATCCAAATATATTTTATAGGTTTAGGTTTTTATTAGACATACACTGTATACATTATTATTAATGCATGTTAAAAATAAATCAGTAAGTAATGGTGTAATAATGAGTAAAACACGACAAGCCGAAAGCTTTGAACGGCTGCGCTGCACACGAAAACAACACAGCACATGAGAAAAACAGACAGAACCCTGCCCCATAGACACGCCCACAGGCACGTACACGCCCACAGACACGCCCACAGGCACGTACACGCCCACAGACACGCCCACAGGCACGTACACGCCCACACACACGCCCACAGGCACGTACACGCCCACAGACACGCCCACAGGCACGTACACGCCCACAGACACGCCCACAGGCACGTACACGCCCACAGACACGCCCACAGGCACGTACACGCCCACAGACACGCCCACAGGCACGTACACGCCCACAGACACGCCCACAGGCACGTACACGCCCACAGACACGCCCACACACGCCCACACACACGCCCACAGGCACGTACACGCCCACAGACACGCCCACAGGCACGTACACGCCCACAGACACGCCCACAGGCACGTACACGCCCACAGGCACGTACACGCCCACAGACACGCCCACAGGCACGTACACGCCCACAGACACGCCCACAGGCACGTACACGCCCACAGACACGCCCACAGGCACGTACACGCCCACAGACGCCCACAGGCACGTACACGTCCACAGACGCCCACAGGCACGGACACGCCCACGGACACGCCCACAGACACGCCCACGGATACGCCCACGGATACGCCCACGGATACGCCCACGGATACGCCCACGGATACGCCCACACACCCATTCCCAACCTGAAGCCAGGGATCATCTTGGCGAAGCCAATGACTTTCTGGATGCTGTAGCTGACCAGGTCGGCCAGGTGCGGCAGCATGGAGAGCCGTGACCCGTCGCCCTCGCTGGACTCCGGGCTGCCCGAACCCTCCTGGTACATGGACAGCAGGCTGCTGAAGTTCAGCTTGGCATCTACAGACTCTGCACACAGGGGAAACCTAGAACGGGTCACCGACGCTATAACGAGTTTCCTTTAATTCGCTTATTGAACCAATGAGAATTGGGGGGTGTGTCTAGATTACAGTTACCATGGAAAGCATGGGTGTTGCATTTATTCAATAAGTAAAATGAACAAGAGGCCAAGAGCGGAGAACAATCAACGACGCTATGAGGTGAGCACTAGTGGCTAGGAGCGTGTAAGCGGAACAGAACAGAGCACAAGCTCATGGCGACGGGGCCGGTGCAGTGATCTACTGTCAGGAGGAGCAGGTTGAGCCCAGCTGGAGGAGCCCAGAGTCTCTGGGGAACGCAGACAGCATGAGCTGCAGACACGCGTCTGCGTGGGCGTGTGTGCGCACGCAACTGCTTTTTCGGGCTGGCATTTTAGTCTCCTGACATTTCAAAATGCGCATGCAGGGTACACCGCTTATGACTAAAGCTGAAATGTTTAAAATTCTTCTCCCTGTTCCATGTGTGTGTGTGTGTGTATCAGAGAGAGTGGGCTACCCGGTGAGTGGTTGAAGGAGTCTGAAGATGCATCCGAGACGGAATGAAGGGAGGCTGCCCGACTGGCACTGCGCGTGACCGGACCCTCCCGCACCGGGGGCTACACACACACACACACACACACACACACACACACACACAGATGAGTGCTTCAAAACAACCAGTGCTTCTACTCCACTTAACAATCCCAGCCACTCAGACTCGTTGTTAAATCGGTCGCTGCGTTCACACTAAAATGCAGCATCTCCTTCCCCTCAAGGTAAAGGGTGAGAATGTGAGAGAGAGAGAGACACACACACACACAGAGAGAGAGACACACACACACAGAGGCCAAGCCAGTTGGGCCACTGACCCGGAAGCGGCCAAAGTCCGAGTAGGAGTCGTCGTAGGTTTTGTGATGCGCCTCCACCAGCGTGCTGATGATCTGCGCCTGCTCCTCGCTCAGACGGGGCTTCTGGGCCTCCCGCGCCGCCTCCTCCTCCTTGCGCTTCAGGATCAGCTCCTTCTTCCTCTGCACCTCCTCGTCTGTTAGAATGACTGCAGGCAAGGAGAAAAGAACCAAAAGTTCATAGTAGGCACGCCAGAGTCAGCTAGTGTGCTAGCTCGCCAGAAGGATATGTTTGTGAGTCATCACTTTGAAGCCTGCTGTAATCCCAGTGTCTCCTTGTCTTCACTACATTTCCCAGAAGGCCAGGAGCCTGCAAGATGATACTAAGGCCCTTAACCTTTGACTGACTGCACCATGCAGAACCCTTCAGAGCTCTCTGGCTGTCTACAGGACCTTCTGGACATCAGGCCCCATGCGTGAATGTTTCCGGATGGTTCCCCTTGGTGGTGCAACCAACTGGAGCAACCGGAGATTTAAACAAAACTCCGGCTTCATGTGGAGTGGCCAGACACCGCAGTCTGTGTGTGTGTGTGTGTGGGTGTGTAGTTTGTCCTTCTATCCAACAAAAACAAAACACTGACAAAAACATGCTGATACGAAGCGGACACAGCTGGAGGTCAACCGCAGTCTGTGTGTGTGTGTGTGTGTAGTTTGTCCTTCTATCCAACAAAAACAAAACACTGACAAAAACATGCTGATACGAAGCGGACACAGCTGGAGGTCAACTCTCCACGTTCGCTCCATCCACCTTGTTATTGCAAAAGCCTTGCCCAACCTTCAGCCAACTACCAAATTAGTGGTCATATTTACTCAAATAACACTGCTTCAGCTTAGGACCTGCACTTTCACTTGGCTAATAAGGCCTTTAATCAGCAAAGCGCATCAGCTTTTCTCCATGAAGGAGGCGGAGCTTGCGGCCGGGCGGGGCTGACAGGGGAGGCGTGGCCGGCGGCCGCTGTTGGCGGGCGGCAGATGTCGCCAAGCGTGTGCCGACTGGCACGCTACGCCAACTGTGGTACGTGAGACGCTACGATCAGCCTAGGCCATACGGAGAGGGAGAGAATCGTGTGTGTGTGTGTGTGTGTGTGTGTGACTCCTCAGAAGTCTGAATGAGCCAGAACTAATCCCACACAACACGCTCATTCATCACTCTGTATTATCCTTAAGGACACAGAATATTAGCTCTAATCTTGCGCTGCTCATTCTAGTGCACACGCACATGTAGCGTGTGCTTCCCACGCGTCCTGTGGGGTTCATGAACAGCTCTGCTAAGGTCAGACCTTTGGGACAACCCGGAAAAATGTTGTAGCTGGTCAAAGGGAAAACCGCAAAATTCAAATCTAGAGCCATCATAAGTGACTACGATGTTCTTCCTGTTACGACACTCCCGTTCCCATGACATTCCACACTGCAGAGCACGAGTGGTTTGGGTTGTTTAACAATGCGAAACACGGCGCTTACACGATGCCCTTGTTGCTGTTGTTGTTTTGTGGTCGTCTCTCCCCTGATTGGCAGTGTAAATGGTGGTTGTACTGCAGTTAATGGCAGCAGTGTTGAGTGAGCTCATTTGTGACGGCAGACCTACACAGACCCGAGAGCTCCTGTCAGCTTGGGTTCAAGCCAGCTCCTTCCATTTCAGTCAGGCACACAAAAGCTACTCCGGAGCCAACAGCTCCCCCTGGTGGAGACGTCTCACTCTGCTAAATGTGAGGGAGTGTCAGCCGGAGTGTGTGAGAGTGTGTGATGGTTACAGGCCAGGTCCCTGAGGTGCGTCGTATGTAAAATGGTCATCCAGTATAGTTGTCCCAGATGTGTGTGCCCAAACACACAGTATACCCAACACTGGCCATCCATACTGGCCCACGGAACCTGATCTGAAATCAGCCACTTGAAGCTGTCCGACATGCTAAGCTCAATATTTCAGGAGAAGGGAAGCGTATGGGCAGTCTGGTTTGGGTTAGCGTGGGTGAACTGGTCTGGAGCAGCACCGAGGGAACCTGGGACTGAAGACAGGCTGGGACTCAAGGCAGGCTGGGACTCAAAGGCAGGCTGGGACTCAAAGACAGGCTGGGACTCAAAGGCAGGCTGGGACTGAAGACAGCAGAGGCAGCACAGGTGAACAAACACAATCCCATGTTTGTCGTCTTCAGTGTGTGTGTCTGTGCTCATGCGTAGTACATGTGCTTGTGTAGGCAGGACTCAGGGGGCGGGGCCAGTGAGAATATGGCATTGATATTCATAAATCTGGAACAGCTGATGCCATAAATCTCTGCAGCGACTACAAATGACCACACAACAAATCTGCAAGACTGTATCGCATAATCCAGGACCAAAACAAGACTAAGCTTGTTATTTACATAAATACATATTCTTATATTGTTAATAAAATACATGCTTGTATATACATATTTAAATTCTTTAAACCAGTGTATTTCTGTTATTGTATACCAGTTAGGTCTTTTGTGTGCCCCATTCTTATCTGACTGCCAACAACAGAAAACAAAACACATGTGGCTCTGGAGATGAGTCAACTGGTGCCGATCAAACCACAGTGCATGTCCAACCCAACAAAAACGGTCCCTAGAGCCAAGACAGGACAGCGCCATTCTCCAGAACATCTCTCACTCCAGCTGGAAGTGGTACGTTCACTGCGCACGACTCCCCTTCTGAGGTTCTGTTCGGAAAGTTCTAGAAACCCCTCCCACCCCTCCCGCCCGTGTGACATCGCTGTGGTGGGCGGGGGTGTTCACCCCCCCCCCCCACCCCACCTCCACAGTGCTCGGCTCTCACCCCTCTCGCAGTGCCACGGAGCGCCTGCCACTCAGAGACAAAAGGGAAGCTGTGCCCCCTCCAAATGGATAAACTCCATCCTGAAGGGATGTTGGTGGTGGTGGGTGGTGTTTGGGGGGTGATATGTGGTTGGGGCATGATTTAGACGTGGATCCGTTTGCGAGCCACGCCACTCCCCCTCCAACCCGCTGTTGTGCAACCGAGCTGAAGACACAAAGCCTTTGGATATTTTTTCGGCAGCTCGTTCTGTTTTCGAGGCGCGATTTGGAGCTGCGGAGCAGTTCGTGTTACATCGGCAGGGCGCGCTGCACCACAGGTGAACGGAGGCTGAACAGGCAGCGTTCAGAACTGAGGCGGCTTGTGGGAGGAACATGATGTCATCGCTTTTGTTATTCCTCAGTCATGTCAGCCAATCAGATCATTGCTCTCATCTGGGTTCTGGACCCTTCCCAAGTAGTGTGTGTGTGTGTGTGTGTGTGTGTGTGTGTGTGTGTGTGTAAATCTAGAATCCATTGACACTTGATCTTTGCTTCAGAATGTAAAAGGTCGAGGTTCAAATCCATTGCATAATGAACTGAGTTAAAAAAAAAATTCAGCTCAGTTTGCGCTATACGAGTTTGGGGAATTGGTGCTGGTGGAAATATATTCACTTTCAGTGATGTGCTGTTCATCACTGAGCCACGCCCCCACTACAGTCACTCAGGTAACCATAGCGCCAGACCTTTTCTTCAGCCTGTGCGTATGGACATAAATATGTAAAGATGTCCGACGAGTTCTGAAAAGCCTCCGCCAAATCAGACAGGACAGCTTTGACTTTTGAATGAATATTTCATGCTTTCCAGCAGTTTGGCTGACAGCAGCAGAAGGACACGGTTTTAGCCTCTGGTCTCAGTAACGTTACTTTTCAGTTTTAACAAGCAAATCTTACATACTGCAGCATTAAATATACAAATAACAGCTCTGAGTTACAAAGTGATGGACAAGAACATATTCCAGTTAACTACAGTCAGTCTGAACCTCGTCAGTCTGCAGCTCTAATCTTTAGCACATTGGCTGCCGTGTAGGAAATAGCGGCACTCTCTAGACCCTGTTCAGCAGACATCACTGCTCCTCAGAACCGCTGCTGGCCAGATGTTATCTGGGTAGCGGACCGTTCTGAACACATCTCGTAACGTCTGGGTTGATAACGATCCAAAAAACATCCAGTCAACAACGGTCCTGTTTCCAACAAATTCATATTAAATAACGTGTGTGCATGTATGTGTGTGCATAGGTAGTGTGTGTGTGTGTGTGTAAATGGGGGTTGACGTACACTCCTTCATCATGCCGATGTCGACGCAGCGTTTGAGCCGACAGGCCTGGCAGTGTCGGCGGTTGTCTTTGGTGATGGTGCAGCTGCCATTGAAAGGACATGTGAAGCTGGCCTTCCGTTTCATACTCCGCCTGCAGAGGGCGCAGGAGAGCAGACGCAGTTCAGAGAAAGTGCAGGTGAGCCAGAGAGAGAGAGCGAGAGGGTGTTTACAAGGCAACGGGCACGTTTACCTGCAAATTAAACTACAATGACTCATCACAACTGTAACCGTAAGGAAAAGGAAACTTTAAACCATGGCAAGTTTTGCCACTTGTCAGGATTAAACCTTTGTGAAACATTAGTCTGAAGTAAAGAGTTTTATTTCTGAAGCTGTTATGTAGAGAGCCACCGAAATTGGGCTCAGACACACAGAACAAATCACACTGTAAACACTCTCACTGTGTGTGTGTGTGTGTGTGTGCAGTGACGTTTGAGGTGGGGGAAACCTTACACTGTAGCAGGATTATTTAAAAATGTTACTCACATAGCTTAGCCACTAGGGTACACCCATCCTAAAACACACACACACACACACACACACAGTCACACATGGCCACCCCGAAACACAAGCATTCATATATGCACACACACACACACACACACACAGAGCCACAACCACCTTGAGGTATCCTTCCTGGCCTTTTAATAGTCATTAACACAAACATTTATTTCATGTGCAGTCACGCAGAATGGACTCTGGAAGAGCTTACGAAAACACACACAGGCTCCTCTGGTATACTGTCCCTATTCACACACACACACACACACACACACACACACCCAGCGCAAACACACACACACACACACACAGGCTCCTCTGGTATACTGTCCCTATTCACACACACACACACATCCAGCGCAAACACACACACACACACAAACTCACTCACACACAATTTCACACACAAACTCACACACAGGCTCCTCTGGTATACTGTCCCTATTCACACCCAGCGTACACACACACACACACACACACACTTACTGAGAAGTTAATTCATGTAGCTTACACTCTGCTTTTAACACCACTTACTGTGATTAAAACCTTCAGTAACTAAATGATAACAAATGGTCAAACGCTGCAGGTGTTTTCCTGAAGGAGAAAAGGTTCGATGCCTGTACAAAAAACGTTTTGAACAACACAATCTCCAAACCTCACCTCCAACACCCTGGCCAGCACCACCCCAAACCTCACCTCCAACACCCTGGCCAGCACCACCCCAAACCTCACCTCCAACACCCTGGCCAGCACCACCCCAAACCTCACCTCCAACACCCTGGCCAGCACCACCCCAAACAGGCAGTCCCTGTAGTTCCTCCACAATCCGTCTGCCGGACAACAGTAAGAAATGTAATGCTGCAGTGAGAAAAATTTTCTGCTGCTGAAAATTCTGTGCTCAGTTTATAATCCCAATAAACAGGAATTTTTAAGATTAGGAAGTTGTTTACTCTGCATTTCACCTCTTCTCAACACTAATCCCTGCTAATCCCTTAGCACGCACCCCCCATCCCGTGTGCCGCCGTGATCGCTAGCTTAGGGCCCAACTACGTGCCCCGTGCTGTCTCTCCGCCGAGCGCTCCGGCCCGCGGCACTCAGCACAGCTCTGCAGGAAAAGGCCGGCATGCTTCTCATTCTTTCCTGTCTTCTCCCCACTTTTCCTCCCCTTCCCGTCTTCCTGGACGTAAACAGATCTCCAGATGGTAGTCCAGCGGAGACAAGCCCTCCATCCAGGGAGGGACGAGTTCTAACGCTCAACTCGAAAGTTTGTGCTGCATTGTCTCCTAAAGCCTCAGGCTCTTAAGACTTTAACGTGAAACACATTGGTGCTGTTGGGAAGGTTGTCTCAGGACGGCGAAGACGATCAGCTGGTGGTGTCCTGTCCAGCGTGAATTATGTAAGCACTGGCAATATATCAGGACATCTACAAACTGAGAGGCCCCTTCCCACACGCTGCAGTGATTGGCCACCTCTGGCCACACAGAAGCTTTGGATGCAACACAGAAGCTTGGGAATTATGGCTGGTGGCATGTGGCTTCAGACACACAACAGAGTGATGATCCGGCGGTAAAACCCCATGGCTAACCAGACGCCGGGCTGCAGGCTGATTCAGGGAGGGGATCCCGTCAGACGAATCAGGGAGGGATCCAGTCAGATGACGCCTGGATCGACTGGAGCACCAGCAAATGAGTGCTTTACCAGATTCGATGTCTGTGCCAGACGCGGAAACTGCTATGATTGACTGGATTTTAAGAAGTACATTGTAAATAACAAATCGAGTGCAGAGGAACAGAAGCCGTAATTTTAACTAGCGATGGCTTGGAGCAGACGAGAGGGCACAGGTGTATTCCCGGTAACCGGGCCTTTGTGTGGTGGGCGGAGTCTGGACTGACGGGTCCAGTTTTACCTGAAGAAACCCTTGCAGCCTTCGCAGGTCATGGCGTTGAAGTGGAACCCAGTGGCTTTGTCTCCGCAGACGCCGCAGATGCGGGGAGCGTTCCGGTCAAACTCCTCAGGACCCTGTGCTGACGTGCTCACTGCCATGGCTTCCATTACTGCGTGAGAGAGAGAGAGAGAGAGAGAGAGAGAGAGAGAGAGAGATACAAAACTGAGGTTAGTGGTACGGAGTTACTGAAATTGAACTGTTGAAATCCAGCCAGTTTCCAAGCCAACAGCTAGCAACAGAAGCGGTACTGTTATTTTGCCGCCTTCACCTTACGCTCAGGCAAGTAAGCGCAGGTCATTGGCTCATGCTCGCTGCAGAGGAGACGTACGCGAGCGCAAAACGAGAGCACGCCGCTCCGCACGTTCATGTTTAGGCTACACAGATGACGCGCAGCGCCAGCAGACGGGACACTCGACACTGCGCAGGAGAGAGACGACCCAAACACTCGCGCTGTCGATTTTCACTTTAACAAAGGCTCCCCGGAGACTCCCGCACTCCACGTCCCATCACAGGGGGAACAATGCATGATACCGTTCCAAACAGCAACAACACCGGCCCCCTCAGATCAAACAGGCACCCGGGCGGGGCAGTGTGCACGTACAATCAGGAAGAGGAGGGGGACAAAATAATCAAATGGCAGAGAGGCAGGATGACAGTGTATTACAGTACAAGGTAGAAGTTTAGCCAGTGCTGGGGGAACAGGGACATTCTCTTCTCTTCACTCTACATCACCGTGATTAATTCAAAGCACACCTGTCGCCTTGTTTTCTCACAGTACGAGTCGCCTGTAAGCAGTGTCAACATATGCACAGAACAACAGTCGAACAGGAATTTGCACTTTTAATATGCAAAACGCTGGGCCCCCAGCGAGCGTGTGTGTGTGTGTGTGTGTGTGTGTGTGCGGTTGGGGACGTTTTACATGCTGGCGGGTGGCAGCTGTCCGCGCCTCCGTTACCCGTGTTTGCGTATGCATGCTACTGCTCATGTGTGCCAGCGTGTCCACAGCATGAGAAAAACAGCCGCTCATTCGCCCGGAGCAATTAGCCTGGACGGGGCGCGGCGTTCTCAGCCTGATCCCTCACACGCCGCTGAATAATACAGCAGCGGCTAACAGGAGGCTCACAGGCACTGTGGATGTGGAGGGGTGGGGGGCGGGGTTGAGGGAGAGCAAGGGGGCGTGGTTGGAGGAGAGCAAGGGGGGGCGGGTTGGAGGAGAGCAGGGGGCGGGAGACGAGGGCTGCAGGAACAGAGGTGCAGTGCCAGGACGCCGCCGTCTTCCTGGAAGCAGTCGGCTTGTTTTTCACCCGAAGGCTTGTTGTGGCTCATAGAGAGAGAGGGGGGTCTACAGAGAGAGAGGGGCCCCACAGAGAGAGAGAGGGGCCCCACACAGACAGAGAGAGGGAGGTCTACAGAGAGAGAGGGGCCCTACAGAGAGAGAGAGAGGCCCCACAGAGAGAGAGAGGGGCCCCACAGAGAGAGAGAGAGGGAGGTCTACAGAGAGAGAGGGGCCCCACAGAGAGAGAGAGAGGGGCCCCACACAGAGAGAGAGGGGCCCCACACAGAGAGAGAGGGGCCCCACAGAGAGAGAGGGGCCCCACAGAGAGAGAGAGGGGCCACACAGAGAGAGAGGGGCCACAGAGAGAGAGAGAGGGGCCCCACAGAGAGAGAGAGGGGCCCCACAGAGAGAGAGAGAGGGGTCCACACAGAGAGAGAGAGGGGCCCCACAGAGAGAGAGAGGGGCCCCACAGAGAGAGAGAGGGGGGTCTACAGAGAGAGAGAGGGGCCCCACAGAGAGAGAGAGGGGTGCACACAGAGAGAGAGAGGGGCCCCACAGAGAGAGAGAGAGAGGGGCCCCACAAAGAGAGAGAGGGGCCCCACAGAGAGAGAGGGGGTCTACAGAGAGAGAAAGGGGCCCCACAGAGAGAGAAAGGGGCCCCACAGAGAGAGAGAGGGGCCCCACAGAGAGAGAGAGAGAGGGGTCCACACAGAGAGAGAGGGGGGTCTACAGAGAGAGAGAGGGGCCGCACAGAGAGAGGGGCCCCACAGAGAGAGAGAGGGGCCCCACAGAGAGAGAGAGGGGCCACAGAGAGAGAGAGGGGCCCCACAGAGAGAGAGAGATAGGGGTCCACACAGAGAGAGGGGGGTCTACAGAGAGAGAGAGAGAGGGGTCCACACAGAGAGAGAGGGGGGTCTACAGAGAGAGAGAGGGGCCCCACAGAGAGAGAGAGGGGCCACAGAGAGAGAGAGACACACACACACATGCAAACACAAGCAAGACCACTTACAGCAACACACACATTAACCCACATACACACACACACAACACGGCCACTCATATCCATATATAATTACTTACTCACACATATGCGTGAACACAAATACACACACATACTCATCTGGTTGAGATCAGCCTTTCTCTTTGTTTACCAACAGATGATTTCAGAAAGCTTCACAATGATTTAGAATGACTGGAAGAATTTCTAAGATTTCCCCCCTAAGTTGTGGTTGAAATAAGGTAATAAAAATCTCAATACAGAGGCCTTCATGAGATTAACCAGCACCCAGATCTGCAGCTAAGTCGTCACTATGGCAATACACATTAAAGTATTGTTCTTTGTACTTTGTATAATATACAGGAGTAAAATACATGAAGGATTTGCCTATTTAAATCTCACTATATGTTTATTGTCATCGATAAAAAATAAATACATAAATCCTGGAAAAATAGCTATGGTGAGAGTTGTTGTAACTCTCCTACATGTGTGTGGACTGACAGAATTAAAGGAACACGTTTGGAACTCATGGAAGGTAGGCAGCTACAGCTATGGCTCCTGCTACAGCTACAGCTACAGCTATGGCTCCTGCTACAGCTACAGCTACAGCTATGGCTCCTGCTACAGCTACAGCTACACTACAGCTACAGCTATGGCTCCTGCTACAGCTACAGCTATACTCCTGCTACAGCTACACTCCTGCTACAGCTACACTCCTGCTACTCCTGCTACAGCTACACTCCTGCTACAGCTACACTCCTGCTACAGGTACACTCCTGCTACAGCTACACTCCTGCTACAGCTACACTCCTGCTACAGCTACACTCCTGCTACAGCTATGGCTCCTGCTACAGCTACAGCTACACTACAGCTACAGCTATGGCTCCTGCTACAGCTACAGCTATACTCCTGCTACAGCTACACTCCTGCTACAGCTACACTCCTGCTACTCCTGCTACAGCTACACTCCTGCTACAGCTACACTCCTGCTACAGGTACACTCCTGCTACAGCTACACTCCTGCTACAGCTACACTCCTGCTACAGCTACAGCTACACTCCTGCTACAGGTACAATCTTGCTACTCCTGCTACAGCTACACTCGTGCTACAGCTACACTCCTGCTACAGCTACACTCCTGCTACAGCTACACTCCTGCTACAGCTACACTCCTGCTACAGCTACAGCTACTGCTACAGATATAGCTTTAATTACAGCAGATGAGCTTGGCAGCAGACACTAAATGTTCTGCAGTGGTGTGCCAGATAGATCTGTGATTTAGTTAGTGTGGCACATCCTCTTTCTCTCCTTTGAGGAAGCACAACACCATGCCAAACAAGGCTGTGTGGTTCTCCCTCTCCCAGTGTGATTAGCCTGATACAGCTGGTAAAATGTGTGGAGTGGCTCTGCAGTCTCTGGGGCTACAGGCCAGGAGGCACACCAGCGCCCCCTGCAGGCTGCTTGCCAGCCCACTTTTCTGTCTGCCTCCGATGGTCACGGTCTGGCCGTTTCCGGACCCCCGCACGTCACTAAGTGCGGAAACGTTTTCTTTAATGGCTTCCGTGCGGAACCCGCGCCGACAGGTTTGCCGTTATCTCTGCCATCTTTGCCTTTGAGACGCGGCGGACATGATGGTTACTGGCTGAGCGGGGCGGGAGGACACACCGCCTCTGCCGGGGCAACTCCAGTATGGGGGTGGAATAAAAACAGAAGGGTACAATTCCAAACCCCGGGTCTGTCTTCACCAAGGACCACCAGACCGCAAGTGCTGATCCGAGATCAGATGTCCATGTCTGCAGGCGGGTGTATAAGTGTGGGTGTGGTTTTGTGGGTGTGGGTTTGTGTGTCTGGGTTTGGGCGGGGGTGTGGGGGGATGGGGGGGCACTTGGGGGCAGAGGAGAACATACACACAGGTTGAAAAAACTCCAGCTTCTAACATCAGCATGTTCTGGACGTAAAACAGGGTTAATAATCATTAAAGAGGACGTCCAACCTCGAAGGCACACTGTGGCCAAAGCAGCGTTCACAACATGTGACCCAGGAGGCTCCAGACTGCATCCTCGTGGTGAGGCACAGACTCCAGAGATGAATAGGCAGGCGAACCGTGTCTCCAGTTACGTTTTAATGTGAACGTCCTCCACGCGCCCCAGTCATTATGTGGTTACCGGGGGGGGGGGGGCCAATGACACGCACCACAGGATTCAAATCAACATTAAAGAGCATAAAACATTTAAAGAAATGTACTTAGAAAACATTACTGAAACGTACAAATCAAGATGCTTTCACACACATTATTCATTATTTAGAAATAAAGAAAAAGTAGAAAAAGTTAAAAAAAGAGCTAAATCATATATTAGTATATTAATCTATATATTACAGCATTTTAGAAACAAGCTGTAATGTTATTCTCCTAAAGGTCTGTAATAAGATCGAAGGTCTGTCAAATAACAATGACACTACCCTGGCATACTGCACAATGACACTACCCTGGCATGCTGCACAATGACACTACCCTGGCATGCTGCACAATGACACTACCCTAGCATACTGCACAATGACACTACCCTGGCATGCTGCACAATGACACTACCCTGGCATGCTGCACAATGACACTACCCTGGCATGCTGCACAATGACACTACCCTAGCATGCTGCACAATGACACTACCCTAGCATACTGCACAATGACAATACCTTAGCATACTGCACAATGACACTACCCTAGCATACTGCACAATGACAATACCCTAGCATACTGCACAGTAACTCAACCCTAGCATACTGCACAGTAACTCAACCCTAGCATACTGCACAATGACACTACCATGGCATACTGCACAATGACACTACCCTAGCATACTGCACAATGACACTACCCTAGCATACTGCACAATGACACTACCCTAGCATACTGCACAGTAACTCAACCCTAGCATACTGCACAGTAACTCAACCCTAGCATACTGCACAATGACACTACCCTAGCATACTGCACAGTAACTCAACCCTAGCATACTGCACAGTAACTCAACCCTAGCATACTGCACAATGACACTACCATGGCATACTGCACAATGACACTACCCTAGAATACTGCACAATGACACTACCCTAGCATACTGCTCAATGACAATACCCTAGCATACTGCACAGTAACTCAACCCTAGCATACTACACAATGACACTACCATAGCATGCTGCACAATGACACTACCCTAGCATACTGCACAATGACACTACCCTAGCATACTGCACAGTAACTCAACCCTGGCATACTGCACAGTAACTCAACCCTGGCATACTGCACAGTAACTCAACCCTGGCATACTGCACAGTAACTCAACCCTGGCATACTGCACAATGACACTACCCTAGCATACTGCACAATACTGCACAATGACACTACCCTGGCATACTGCACAATGACACTACCCTGGCATACTGCACAATGACACTACCCTAGCATACTGCACAGTAACTCAAACCTAGCATACTGCACAATGACACTACGCTGGCATACTGCACAATGACACTACCCTAGCATACTGCACAATGACACTACCCTAGCATATTGCACAATGACACTACCCTAGCATACTGCACAATGACACTACCCTAGCATACTGCACAATGACACTACCCTAGCATACTGCACAATGACACTACCCTAGCATACTGCACAATGACACTACGCTGGCATACTGCACAATGACACTACGCTGGCATACTGCACAATGACACTACCCTGGCATACTGCACAATGACACTACCCTGGCATACTGCACAATGACACTACCCTAGCATACTGCACAATGACACTACCCTGGCATACTGCACAATGACACTACCCTAGCATACTGCACAATGACACTACCCTAGCATACTGCACAATGACACTACCCTGGCATACTGCACAATGACACTACCCTAGCATACTGCACAATGACACTACCCTAGCATACTGCACAATGACACTACCCTAGCATACTGCACAGTAACTCAACCCTAGCATACTGCACAATGACATTTTTGTCCCTTAAATCTCAGCTTGTCAATAGTCCCAGGGGTTACTCAAGGCACTCCAGAACAACACACTCACACACTCGCACACACTCACGCTCACATCCAGTGAGAAGGAAGAAGGGGAAAAGGCTTCCAAACACAAGCCTTGCCCTGGATCTGCACTGAGCCATTCTGAACTTTGGACCTTGTTTTCGGTGCTGGCTGGAAATGAATAGGCCACCGCATAGCTGGCAGCATGACAAGAGAGAGAGAGAGAGAGAGAGAGAGAGAGAGAGAGAGAGAGAGAGAGAGAGAGAGGGAGAGAGAGAGCACGCATGTGAGAGAGCACATGAAAGACAGAGTGGTAAAGTGGTATTAGGGGCCCTGAGCAGGGACAGAGATGCACGGCGAGGTCGCGCTTTACGTAAAGGCGGAGGAGCCCCACGCAGTGTCCTGTCCCAGCTGCCGGGAACAGCTTAGGTGGAGCGTGGAGAGCAGAGAGAGGAGAGAGGCATGGAGGAGAGAGGAGAGAGAGGGGCTTGGGGCCCGCTGGGGAGAGAGGAGAGAGAGAGAGAGGAGAGAGAGACGCTCTGGGCCTGCCAGAGAGAGAGGAGAGAGAGACTCGGGGCCTGCTGGGGAGGGAGAGAGAGACTCTGGGACTGCTGGGGAGGGAGAGAGACTCAGGGCCTGCTGGGGAGAGAGAGAGACTCAGGGCCTGCTGGGGAGAGAGAGAGACTCAGGGCCTGCTGGGGAGAGAGAGAGACTCAGGGCCTGCTGGGGAGAGAGAGAGACAGTGGGCCTGCTGGGGAGAGAGAGAGACTCAGGGCCTGCTGGGGAGAGAGAGAGACTCAGGGCCTGCTGGGGAGAGAGAGAGAGAGGGCCTGCTGGGGGGAGGGAGAGAGACTCAGGGCCTGCTGGGGAGAGAGAGAGACAGTGGGCCTGCTGGGGAGGGAGAGAGACTCAGGGCCTGCTGGGGAGAGAGAGAGACTCGGGGCCTGCTGGGGAGAGAGAGAGAGACTCAGGGCCTGCTGGGGAGAGAGAGAGAGACTCAGGGCCTGCTGGGGAGAGAGAGAGAGACTCAGGGCCTGCTGGGGAGGGAGAGAGACTGTGGGCCTGCTGGGGAAAGACAGAGAGAGACTGTGGGCCTGCTGGGGAGAGACAGAGAGAGACCCGTGGCCTGCTGGGGAGAGAGAGAGAGAGAGAGAGAGAGACTCAGGGCCTGCTGGGGAGAGAGAGAGAGAGACTGTGGGCCTGCTGGGGAGAGAGAGAGAGAGACTGTGGGCCTGCTGGGGAAAGACAGAGAGAGACTGTGGGCCTGCTGGGGAGAGACAGAGAGAGACTCAGGGCCTGCTGGGGAGAGACAGAGAGAGACTCGGGGCCTGCTGGGGAGAGACAGAGAGAGACTCAGGGCCTGCTGGGGAGAGACAGAGAGAGACTCAGGGCCTGCTGGGGAGAGAGAGAGAGAGACTGTGGGCCTGCTGGGGAAAGACAGAGAGAGACTGTGGGCCTGCTGGGGAGAGACAGAGAGAGACCCGTGGCCTGCTGGGGGAGAGAGAGAGAGAGAGAGAGACTCAGGGCCTGCTGGGGGAGAGAGAGAGAGACTGTGGGCCTGCTGGGGAGAGAGAGAGAGAGACTGTGGGCCTGCTGGGGAAAGACAGAGAGAGACTGTGGGCCTGCTGGGGAGAGACAGAGAGAGACTCAGGGCCTGCTGGGGAGAGACAGAGAGAGACCCGTGGCCTGCTGGGGGAGAGAGAGAGAGAGAGAGAGACTCAGGGCCTGCTGGGGAGAGAGAGAGAGAGACTGTGGGCCTGCTGGGGAGAGACAGAGAGAGACTCGGGGCCTGCTGGGGAGAGAGAGAGAGAGACTCAGGGCCTGCTGGGGAGAGTGGCGGCCATCAGATGCTCCAGGAGGGCAGTTGCCCACGCAGCACTACAGATCAAAGTGTCTCTGATATTTGGTACAGTGCTGCTTGACAAGGCCCAGTGCAGCAAAAATAAACTTGTCAGCATCTATTATACAGTCAAAGCATTGGAGGGAAGCAATAGTGCAGCAGCTTCCTGTTATGCAGACAGGCCACGTTGAGAAGGCTAAATACACCACTGACTTCCTACCTGCTAATGGAGGGAAATGCTCAGTGGACAGGACTACCAGATGACCATCGTCCTGAACCCAGCATTACAGCGTCCTGAAGCCAGCATTACAGCGTCCTGAACCTTTGGACACTGGCTTATACAGCAGTGCTTCCTCCTGGTGTCTGGGGTAAGAACTCTGTACTGTTATAGCCCAGCCTACCGCACAAGCATAAAACGCGCTCACTGTCAACACACCATCGGTTCTGAAGGTCAGCAAAAAGGTCGTTTTATGATCCTCAGGGACAGATAATAACAAACGTGAAGTGCTCTGAAACACGCAGGCCTCAACAATCGCATAACTAATAAATGTGTCATACATGACCATTTGCGCGACACCTCCCCATAGGAATGATTAAACCAGTACTACTTAACCTAGGCTAAGAACCAGCATGAATATTAACAGATATCCTCCCAAGGCCTTGGGGGTAGGAAGGGGTGTTACTTTCTTCCGTTAACCATCCCAAGTGCAGTTCGTTAGGTGGAGAGATCCTGCATGAACAGCCCCGTCTTTCTAATGACCACTTCGTTACGAGTCTTATACGCGAGCTGGTTAAATACGAGGACGCGTTTCACGCGGTGAGTCATCACTGTAATAATTAGAAAGCAGTTTCAGCTATGAGGGGAAGCTGCTCACAGAGGGGGAGGGGTTACATTACAGGGGAGGCTGCCTGCAAATTTTGACAACATGTCAATGTTGAAGCTTATATTTGTAATATATTTAAAAATACTAACATTAATATTAGATTATATATTAAATAAAGTTTTTATTATAAAAATAATTAATATACAAAATACATTGCAATATTTCTATTATAAATATATGAAAGATTATAATAAAACACTCTGGAGGACCTGACCAAGACTGGCCTCATGATAAGTGATCCATCAAATATCCACAGAGGGCCGGAGAGGGTCATGGAGTGTCTGGTGTGGGGGCCTTGGGGTGGGGGCCCTGGTGTGAGGGCCATGTTGTGGGGGCCCTGGTGTGGGGACCCTGGTGTGGGGGTCCTGGTGTGGGGGTCCTGGTGTGGGGGCCCTGGTGTGGGGACCCTGGTGTGGGGGCCCTGGTGTGGGGGCCCTGGTGTGGGGGCCCTGCTGGGGCCCCAGGGAGGAGAGTGAGTGAAGCTCATTATGTGGCGTCAGGGAGGGGGAACAGGGAGCCCCCGGTGCCACGGGCCGCTCGTGTGGCCGTTTCACCGGCTCAGATTACAGTCACGGCACTCGGGGAGGGTTGGGGGATGTTGCCACACAAGGACACGGCAGCACCAATCAGGGCCTTGGAAAGGGACGGGAGCAGGGACATGTGAAGACGATGCTCTGCCTATACAGGTGCTCCCCAGCCAAGGACCGTCCATGCTTAGGTGCACCTCTCCTGGAGCAAATATACGACTAGATATGATGTTATGGTGAAGTTTAAAAGAGAAATGAGAAGCACAGTTTATATGAAGTGACACCTTTTTAAAAAAAAAATACAATTAAAAGTCACAAAAGTCACTTTAGGGTCTTGGCCCCAGGGCAGGCTGCTTCGTATCGCCATGTTTCGTGGTGAATGTTCACTCACAGTGTTGAGGACAACAGAGTGATGTTTAAGTGTGAACTTGTAAGCTGACTCACAGTGGTGTTTAAGGGTGAACTTGTAAGCTGGCTCACAGTGGTGTTTAAGGGTGAACTTGTAAGCTGGCTCACAGTGGTGTTTAAGGGTGAACTTGTAAGCTGGCTCACAGTGGTGTTTAAGGGTGAACTTGTAAGCTGGCTCACAGTGGTGTTTAAGGGTGAACTTGTAAGCTGACTCACAGTGGTGTTTAAGGGTGAACTTGTAAGCTGACTCACAGTGGTGTTTAAGGGTGAACTTGTAAACTGACTCACAGTGGTGTTTAAGGGTGAACTTGTAAGCTGGCTCACAGTGGTGTTTAAGGGTGAACTTGTAAGCTGGCTCACAGTGGTGTTTTAAGGGTGAACTTGTAAGCTGGCTCACAGTGGTGTTTTAAGGGTGAACTTGTAAGCTGGCTCACAGTGGTGTTTAAGGTTGAACTTGTAAGCTGGCTCACAGTGGTGTTTAAGGGTGAACTTGTAAGCTGGCTCACAGTGGTGTTTAAGGGTGGCTTCCCCATCTACTGGGCCTGCATCTAATAAAGGGGCTAAGCCTAAGAAGTCCAGATCCAGAATCAGATTAGATCTTTGGATCATAACTCTGCATGCAAGAATCAACGCAGAGTTAATGTAGGTGATCAAGGATGCAAGATAGTGTTTCAATCAAACAACAATCCTTCCAAATAGAAGGATGGCTAACTGGTAGCAATCTAGCACTAGTATTGATCCCGAGAAGGTCAACAGAGGCTGAAAGGCCAAACCATCCATTCTGGATGGGTGAGCACCGCAGACACACGATAACCGTCTCGACACACTCACACAGCAACCACTGGAGATTAGCCTAGCGGCTTGCTAACTTCCCTCATGTCACTAAGGCAATAGGGCAGCAGATATGCTCATGCTAACCCTGCGTTTGTCCTTGTGCATTACACACTCTCCCAAGCTTCTGCTCTCCCTCCCGTAGCCTCCGTCCATGTCTCATTTCAACATCTTCCCCGTTTCTACACCTCCTCCCCATTCTCCAGTTCCATCACAATGTCACCCGCTTTATCCACAGTGTGTGTGTGTGTGTGTGTGTGTGTGTGTGTGTGTGTGTGTGTGTGTGTGAGAGGGGGGCTGTGTGTGTGTGTGTGCGGGGGCGTGGATGATTCACTCGCTCTGCGTGTGCCAAGCAGTCGGGCCGCTGGGACTGCAAGTCTTCCGGTAAAATCCCTGCATGTGGGCGAGACTTCAGTTACTTCAACTTACCGCTGCCCCAATCCAGTCAAGCACCAGTTTCCTGCACTAGGCCAGTCTGCCAGTGAGAGCTCTCCCACTGTATTCTTACAATAACGTACATCTACCAAGCATGTTTTCTGTAGAAATATTGCACAACAGTAGTATCGATTGGATATTACTGCAGGAGGTAAACATCCATTACTCAACAACTGGAAAGTATGGAGGTCTTTGCCCCAAATGTTGTTCCTGGTTGCGTTGCTTCACGTTAATGAGACACCGAGTCCTAAATGATTGAAATCGTATGGCCGAGACTTCGTCGCCCACTTTCCAAGCCAGCTGAGAGCGGCTGTGGAAGCAGCGGAAAGCTGAACTCTGGGGGAACCAAAACCGAGGAGCTTACGGGCATATGGACCAACCACAGGAGCCTGGAATCCCAACCCAGTTAGGACCAGAATGCAGGAACTCCTCACAGGCCAAAACTGCCCCCTGGTCATGAATACGCATTTTTAAAGGAACAATTCCAAAGCAGTTTTAACTTTGTAATGGCAGTTTGCACATGGCTGTGTGTATTAAATGTCAGTAGAAATGGAGACTGGAGGGATTGGCTCCTGATGTCAGGACTGCACAATACTGTTCATCAGCGTCAACACTAACTGCCACGCAGATAAGACCGTGATATGCATGTTACAAAGTCTCTCGATATGGGGCCTGTGGTCTCACGCATTTCCCTAATAGGTTTTCGCCGTAGCGCAAAGCCAGACGATGGCATTACGATGTCGTGCCCGTATCGTGCACCCTTGCACATGGCCCAGTGTGTAAGGACACAGTCAGCTGAACCAGGACCGGTACTGTTACTGTGAGGCTCTGGGATCCGATCACTTCTCTGGCCCCCTTTCCGCAGGAACGCACTGCAAAGTCCACATGACATCGGAATGTTCCAGCTAGTGCAGCTAGCACAGGCCACGCGTGACCTCACGTAGCCTCTGTGTAGGTTAGCAGAGCAGTTACAGTCACCTGACTGTGTTGAAATTTACCAGGATTGAGAACGTCGCAGATGCTACTTAAAAAAAAAGGAGGGAACAAAGAAAAGAAAAACAACAAAGTGGAACACATTGGCATAAAAAAAAAACCCTGTTGTGCATTTTGAGGCAAAAGACAGAGAGGCAGTCCTGAAGAGTCCAAACTATTTTATGGATTGCTGCTCTATTTTTAGTAAACATATGTTTGAAAAACAGCAGACGGGCTCCTTTCCAGATATGCCACAGAAAACAGACAGCAAAACAAACTATGTACAATGTGTTATGAATATTACAAACAGCATGCTATGAAGTGACACGTTTAAAATGGACCAAAATGGCATGAGGCCAAAACCCTTGGCCAATCACAGACCACGTTTCTGGTTTTGAATACTAATAGAAACAGTAGATCTTTTTCTTTTTTAAAATAGAATATAGCAATGCCATAAGTAACGATGTTTTTAACTTAAGATTTAAAACACGTTTAGTTTACTGGGACTTTGTTTTGTTAATGTTGATTTTATACTTTACTTTGCAATCTTTTACTTGTTTTATTAATTTACCATAATCAACTTTAGCACTGTGATATTTTAGCAGTTTTAAAAGCATTTTGACTTTCAAAGATAAACAAAGTAAAACATCAGTAACAACAATAATATTAAAGTGCACATATCCACAGTACCTGATTAGTTTCCCCCACACCACATTTTAAACATTAACACGACAGTTAAGATTGAGGATTAATTGGATAATTCTCATGAACAATGCAGATGTGATGTCAAAATTCAATCATAGTATTATATAGTATAATTATATATTTTTTGTACATTGAAACAAAGTCAGTACTTCTTATTTATGATGAAATTTTAAACATTTAAAGCTTGATTAATGTTTAATGCTCACATATGCATCAGTATACTCATTACTGATGATGACAGCAGTTAAAAGTTCAATTTTATCAAACAGTCTTGACAAACCATCAAATCATTAAATTAGTTTTCAAAATAATGAAACTTTTGTTTTAAAAAATAAATGTTAAAATTAATTGAACAGAATCATTATATTAGATTACTCTTTTAGGATGGCGGTGTGAATGCATTTGATAAAGAACAAATTCACTTATTTCAGAAGTGTTAAATTCTTGAAGATCGTTTCATAGAGAGCGCAAAAATACATTAGAAACCAATTCTTTATCTCATTAAATATCAGTCATGAGCAAATGTCACGGTAGACAAACGAACCTGCTTCATGCAGTCACATTTTGAGCAAAGTTTTTCTTATTGTTTATAGCATATATAATAACACTTCTTTTAAATGACTTTGGCCATATTTCAGGTTTAACACTAGTATTTCTAGTAGAAGTGGCAGATTTTGTACCCTGAGATGTCTTGCTACAGGCTTTCTTGTATGTTTCAGATTTTGTAACCATGGATCTTACAACTTTCAAATTCTGAAAAAAAAGGTTAGGACAAGATGGTAAAAGACAAAAAGAACTTCTGAATTCTATTCAGCATGTACTATATTGAAAACACTGTAAACATTATTTGATATTCATTCATGAATTTAGTAATTGTTTTTTCAGTAATTTTGAGTTTCAGTAATTTTTTTGAGTAATATTGTCATTTCAAATGTGACTGCAACACACTCCATAAGGATTGGTCTAATCCACTGTTTATCACTGTGTAACATCACTTTTTCTTTTAATAAATTAAGGGTTTAGAACTGAAGATAGCAGATCATTAAGTGTAGCAAATGGGATTTCCACGATTCAGACTTGCAGACTTTCGTGGCTATTTGTCCATGGCTATTATTCATGGCATATCTTTGCGTTTCATGGCTATTGCACCTATAGTTCTAGAAATTGTAATTTTTTATGTAGTTAAAAAAATGTTTATAAGCCTTCAAACACTTAGAAATACATCTGTGTTTTGGGAGATAAAAAGAAACTCAGACAAACAGACTAAAACTCAGTAACAGACAAAAACCTGTTCGCAAACCATACTTTTGGCATTTTTGTTTTTAACTGATCTTTAAGGCCTACTGATGCTAAGACGAAGACATTAAACAGACACTATGACTACATTTGTGAGTATATTCTGTACTTCTCATTTCAGAAACTAACTTTATTGAGCTTTTGCTTTACACTGTCCCACTGTATCAGCCCAGAGAGGCTATAGAGGTGCAGAGTTTCACAACCCTAGAGAACAGAAATAAGAGGTTTATAGTAAAACTACTCTGGAAAAATAGCAGTACAGTACAATGCTGGTTAAGGTAGTCAGCAAGTGATCAGAAGGTTGCCAGTTCAAACCCCACCACTGCCAAGTTGCTGCTGTTGGGACTCTGAGCAAGGCCCTTTACTCTGAACTGCACTCAGTTACTGACTCAGTTAGAATTGTTAACTCATATGTAATTGAAAGCTGGTAAAAAACCACTGATGTTAGCACAGTTGTATAAGCTCATAAAAATGTGTTAACGTGATGGAAAACATTTTTAAATTTTTTACTAAAATAAACAGATTTAAATGAATGCATAAATAGTACCATGACATTTAAATGTTAAACAATATTTATTTATAGCCGCATGGCTAATTTTCAATCTTCTGAAGCTCTCCCAGCCCTGGTCTCCACAGGCCGGCTGCAGAGACTCACCTCCGATTTAAAACACCGACACTCCCCTCCAAAGCCCAAACTCCACCAGCTCCCTCAACACTCATCTCAAGCCTGGTGTGCGCCACTCTGCTGCCGAGGTTCTGGTGTGGTTCCACTCAACCCACCAAGCCTCAAACACAAAGATAACGTGCACCAAAGCTCCGCTCTGGAAGCCGGACGGTGTAACGAAGTCCCCAGGCTACACAGCAGAAACCGACTGAGCATTTTATTGCGTCACTGAACACTATATTCAATTAAAAGAAAAAAACACAACTTTAGCCTGATTTTCTCTTGCATTTGATAGAAACTACAAAGCATTTTTGTCTGCTCAACCAAATGATTTTTTCTCTAATCCCTGAATTTTAGTATTTTGGGGGAAAATGCATATACATTCCAGCGAATTGGATCTGCACACATTACAGTAGTGAGAATTCTGGGAGGAAAAGTGTTTCCTTAGTCTTAATTTTCTCTATGGAAAATACGATCCTGTTTTTTTTTCCCCTCTGAGGATATTGAAGGGGAATATGACTCAGACATGTTCACCATAACCTTTATGAGAATGACCCATTTTTTTTTAACGACTTGGTGATGGACAAACACCTCAGCTCACCACACACCTCAGCACGTTAGCTCACAGCTAAGCACTTGCAGCGTCACCCAGAAGACCCATTAAGGAATCTGGAGGGCTGCCCGGGGGGGGGGGCTAAGCCCCATCACTCTGCTCCGCCTCAATCCTACACAAGGATAAACCATCCTCGAGGGCCGTCAGGGGACACGTGCCGAGGGGCCAGCACTCAAGCCAAGCGCACCACAGCATCTGAAGAGGCCAACACTTCACCCCGTTGTAGCCCTGCCAGAACTGACAGAGACTCACCAAACACAGTTGTTCCTTATTACATGGAGCCCCGAGGATCGAGGTAAAGACCTCCGCGTCACAAGGCAGCACTGGCAGCATGGGGGAGCGTGGTGAGTAATGAGGTTGGGCTGAGATGGGCGGAGCACAGAGAGATCGCAGAGCCCAGACTGGGCCGCAGCGGCAAGCCATTGTGTTTTACTGCTCGTACTTTGCCGATACACAAGCTGCTCGCTGGTTTTTTTGGTAAACCCCCGTTCTTCCGTTGCTATGGCATCCTTGCCAATTCAGCCCGATGCTAATTGACATATTTTCCACTGAACTGTGGCATGCGGAGTCTCTGAGGGCCTGCTTGTGCACGTGCGAGCACGTGCCTGTGAGCGCGCACGTGACTGTGTGCGTGCATGTGCGGGTAACCACTGGAGACACTGCATAAAGAAAAGAAAAAAAAACAGACATTTCCACAGACGTGAGTGGGACTGCACACCATGTTGCTCCCATACTGGCCTGTTTAGTGGTGATACTGCAGAGGGGTCAAACGTGTAACTGTGCCCCCTGATAAACCACAGAATATTTCACTGTGTGCTGCAAACATGCTGATCTAATCTCAGATGATTGCTTTGTGGTTCAGAATTTACATGAATGCCCAGTGGTGGATGATGTACTATGTCCAGGGTGTTGTCCTCTGTCCCCTCACTGTGTCTGCATGCCCAGTGGTGGATGGTGCTCTGTCTTGGGTGTTGTCCTCTGTCCCCTCACTGTGTCTGCATGTCCAGTGGTGGATGGTGTTCTGTCCAGGGTGTTGTCCTCTGTCCCCTCACTGTGTCTGCATGTCCAGTGGTGGTTGGTGCTCTGTCTTGGGTGTTGTCCTCTGTCCCCTCACTGTGTCTGCATGTCCAGTGGTGGATGGTGCTCTGTCTTGGGTGTTGTCCTCTCTCCCCTCACTGTGTCTGCATGTCCAGTGGTGGATGGTGCTCTGTCTTGGGTGTTGTCCTCTCTCCCCTCCCTGCGTCTGTTCAGTCCCTCCAGTTGAGAGTGCGACGTAGACCACTGGCTGCCGCTTCTCAGCGCCATGTTGACTGGATGTGGAAGTTGGTTTAATGCAAGTATGTTAATTATAAAGCGACCTTGGAGTCTTTCCAAACTAGCTCTGATGATGACAGCAAGTTAGAACATGGAAGTGATGCTGGATGTTGGAAAAGGTTGGGAACATACGGTTTTTTACAGATGCACAACAATGGCAAAATAGGACACAGTAGACTAAAGGAACCTGAAATATTCTGCATATTCTATCAACTGATAAATTGTCATCTTTTATTGATACCATTTTCCACCTTGCTAAACAATATTTAAGAATCCACTGCAAAATGAGATTCCTGTTGCTTCGCTTCCGTGTGCCTTCTGATTGTGGTTCATTATTCAATTTATATGTAAAACAGAAATCGGAGAACAGGCGATTTCCCGTTTTCCATGTTCCTATTTGGAAACAAAAATCGGATACCATGTCATTGTAGGTCGTCCAGCTGTTGCTGGCCAAGACGTACAAGGTCCCATTACAACCTCTAGCACAGCTTTGCCATTTTGAGAAATATCTGCTGATGTTCGAATTGTATTTTGGACCACTTCTCTCTTTTTTTTGCCAACTTCTCATATTTTGCAAGCACATCCAGTGCAGAACTGCAACCACCTTACAAACGTAGCGGCCAAGAGAAGCAGAGGACTGTGGGGCCAAATCCAATGTGTTCGCCGTTCTACACGCCGAATTCCAAACATCGTTAAGAAATGAAACATTTCTACAACGGACACTGTAGAAAGTCCTGGCACGCCAGAGCACGAGGAAGGAGCAACGGTGCGAAGTCAGTCCCTACTGGACATCAAAGCAAGGAAGGTGGAATGTACCAGTGAGGTTGTTCTCCTTCAGCATTAGTCCATTAAAGTTCAATGTAAATCCCGGGACTCAGCGAGCTCTGCAAAGCGGATGTTTCCAGAACAATGCCTCTTCCTTTCAAAAAAATAAATAAAAATAACCAAAACAATTCTGTAAAACATTTTTCTTCGCTTTGTTTTGGGGGTCGTTTTACTTTAACATGGCTGCCCATTTAAGGTCTGTTTAAGAAGCAGAAACTAGCAGTTCTCCATTTATAGAGATGCAACATTTTTCTCATTGGGAAAATAAGAGAAAAAAACAAAAACATTTCAATCTTGACAAGCAAGATTAATACCTCCTGTAGAACAATTTGCTACCAGTTCTACAAAACAACAGGTACATATCCAGATACAGGAGCCTGCCTGTTTCTCAGGGGAGCAGAGACATGCACACTGTGCTACACGCTACAGACGTACAGCTGTGACTGTCTCGTTAACAGAGCAGAACATTTTAATCTTTTGCTTAGCTTTTTGTTTAAATAACGGCGCATTCTCAGGCCAGTCATGTGAACAAAGTGACTCAGCAAAATCACAACATGTAGCTTGAGAGGCAGGTCTTACTGAACAAACAAGACCTTTAAAAAAAAAGGCATGACTAAAAATGTTTACTACAAAATTTAATATGGATGCTAAAATGCAATGGCATTAAAAAAAAAAGGTGAAGAAAAAAAGGTGAAGAAACATGCCAGCAAGATGAATCTCATGAAAAAATGCTGGTAATAAAGAAATAAGACAACATGAAGGACCCACATCTGTGTGAATGTTCCCCAGTGGCTTTGGTCAGGGCTAATAATACGAACAAAGTGCTAACACAGACATTAAACACCGTTAGCATCTGAGCTGAGCTACTATGGCATCTTTAATCATTTGTCAACAGGTATTAGCATGACGCAAATTAGATATTCCTTGAAGACCATCCAATGTGAGCAGTTCAGTTTGTGCTTGGCGCTGGTTCTATCCTTATCTCCACCTATTAATTTGGAAGGCTGGCTCCGCCCCCACACCCCACCCCTAGCTCCGCCCCCAGCTCCGCCCTCTCCCCGTCATTCTACTGCCAGCTTCGGTATGCTGACATTTAGTCTTGACATTAAAGTTCTGCGTTGATTTTTTGTTGTACAGACCTGTAGAAGCAAGCAGACCTGATCAGGGAAAGCAGAGAAGGTTTACGTTTATCAAAAACAGATGGCCACTTGTTACTTAAATTACAAGTTTCTGCCTAAAAGTGAAAGACAGCACGTAGGCACAAAAGTGTGTGTGCCCGCACACACACACACACTCACAGAAAACTATTTTTGAAGGTGTGTGAAAAACCGACACTCATTTGAAGCAGAAACATCACTGATGCACCTTTACGCATCTTTTAATCTAACGGTCCACTAAATCTAAAGGCAGCTTGCACCAATGAGAGTAATTACAATGCAATGACAGTATTATGGAAGAGGCAGTCTCCTCTGTCTAGACCAGGCCGCACAGGGTAGAGTATCCCTGCTATGACCCAGAGAATGAGAGAAATAGAAAGAAGAAATGCAGAGAGAGAAAGTGAGAGAACCAGTTCAACCAGTTACCTCTTGACCACACAAAGAGGATTTCACAAGTTAGCTGCCCCGAAAGGCTTGTAACAGTATAGGTAGTAAAAAGTTTAAGTGTTTCAGGTAGTGCTAAATAAACAGGATTTATTAAAACCACTATATAAACACAGCATTTACTTCACTATTCCTCAACAGAGAAGAAAGTGAAAGATCCTCCACATTACGTGGAGATCCACTAAGTATCCATTAAAGCTGAGTGACTTTGTTATTAGGGCACTGCTCTGATAAGGATGGCTAGAGTTACACGCATGGGCCTGATAGTGGGTCTACTACACTGCAGAAGGCAAAGGGATCCACTGCTGTTCCAGACCTGCATTCATTCTTTTGTTATGAGGAAATGCCAGTGAGTAATTTGGCATTGAAAGGCATCCGCAATGAGGAAGCTTGCGTTTAAAAAATATATATATATATTATTTCTTTTTTTATTACATCAGAGTCAAGATTCACCGGAGTCAAATGTTTGATTCTGATCCACTTCCGACCGCAGGATGTGGTGTTTATGTTGAGGGGTGGGGGGATATTTGTGTGTTCTTGTTCCTGGACGGTGGCTCAGGAGGTCATGCCACTGCTGTAACCTGTTCCACGTGAGCGGCTCACTGCTGCAGAACATGGACTAATGATTGCTATCAAACGCCGTACTTCCGCAACGCTCCAGGTTCCGATGTCAGTGCTGGCACGGGGCGCCGAACGTTCTCTGGTCTGCCGGACTAAAAAAAGAAAAGTTAACTTGAAATTCTACACGGCGGTTTCGTGTAGGACGCTCGCTGCCACACGGGGCGAGCAGACGTGCTCACACAGGTGATGGCTGCTGGCGCTCCGGGGGGGACGTGGGACGCGGCGCCGGTCCGGCACGGGGTGACGGGGTGGGTTAAGGGGACCAGGGGCATCATGGCGGATTGGGGCGTAGCTCCTAAAAACCCGGCCGCCCTCCCAAAGGCAGGATGGCGTGCGGGAGGGCGAAGCAGACGCAGCGCGCCGCGACTGGTTCGTCGGGATTCACCAACAGGGGGGTGGGTGGTTGGAGTGGATGGAAGCATGAAAGAAAGAGCGTCTGTGTGAATCTGTGTGTCTTTAGCCTGGCCTGGCTAACGTGGAGGAGCAGCTGTCTGATTATGTGGGAGGTGAGAGTGTTTGCTTATGTGTGTATGTGTGGAGGAGAGAAAGTGTTTGTGTTGTGGTTTGGCTGCCCAGCTGTTAGTTCCGAATGCCATTACCTCACTAGATTTCTTCTCCTCCTCTCTCTCTCTTTCCCTCTCTCCTTCTCTCGCTTCCCTACACACACATACACACTATTGCTTTCAACCCTACACAAACATAAACACACACACACACAATAACACATCTTTCTCCGTCACACACACACACCCTCACTCTTGTACCTCTGTGGAGGCAGCGTGTGCCACCTCGTAAGACGGCGGGACAGCACGTTTCACACGCACAGCTCAGAGCCCAAACTGCCCGCAGAGACAAGGAGAACCAGAAAAGGGAGGGAGGGAAGGAGGGAGAGAGGGAGAGACAATGAAGAGATGAAGTGAGATGGCATTTGACCCCCCACTTCTGAGGCAGGCTGTACACCTGCTGGCGGTGTCATCCAAAACAACCTTCTCCGCTACAATGACGGCATTTAATTACACCAAACATGGCATGCGATACCACAGGCAAAATTACGCGCTTAAAAAGACCAGGATCCGATATCCTCCCCTGAAAGGACGTGCCACTCGCCAAAACACGCGCTCCGCTCACCCAACGGTGGCCCTATCTGCGCTCGGCGATAACGCCTACGGCTCCTGCGTCGCTCTGCGTGAGCCACGGCAGCCTGTGTAGGGTGGACTATAGGGCACGCAGCAGAACATGCTAAATAATGTAGCAGAGAGCTGCTTTCAGCCTTCGTCTAAAGAGGCTGGACTTGGCACCTGAGTCACGCTCCCTCAATCAAGCCAGTAGCCACTGAAACAGCAAAGACAAGGCCAATGCCAGTGGAAACATTAACCTTCAATACGAGTGTTTGGAAACCGCGCCGGCTTAGGGGTGAGAAAAGATGTTTGGGTGTTGTTTGCGAGTATTTATTAACTGTGTCATATTGAGTGCAAGAGTATCATCTCTGCTCCAGTCGCAACAGTCAGCAATTAACTGAAGGACAGAAAATGATTTCATGGATTGAGGGAAAGGTTTTATTGTTTTGCTTTGTTTCTTTATTGTTTTTGGGGTGGGTTTTCTTTCATTTGTTTTTTTTTTTGAGCGAGCCTCCAGCTGAATGAGTGGGAACACAGTAATAAAACAACTGGCAGAAATATAAAGAGGAACTTGACAGACATCTGTCTTTAACAGGCTCGAGGGCTGGAGGATGCCTGGTGTTCCCTTCTCAGCATGGCTGGCACTGAGAATTGGCATGTGTGGTTGGTGTCAGAGGCTTGGAAGCCAACACTGAGAGAGACGTTTTTCAGCAACTGTGTAAAGGTCGCCCCTCTCTCCCCTTCTCAATGTCCCCCGCAACAACAACGCGAGTGAGGTTAAACCGATAAAGCCGCGCAGGTCAGCCTGGGCGATGACCCAACGGCAGAGGAGGGGCGTTAAAGCCGTCCTCTAAAGCCCCCCGATAAAGCAGCCATCTTTCAGGCGCAGTACAGGTAATTTTTGTTGCCCCGAAGTGCTTTGGGTTGGAATGGCGAAGCACAATAGAAATGCGCTAATTCTGGGGTGGAAGAAGAGGTCATGGCTGTATTGCCTAACCCCACCCCTAACCCCACACCTAACCCCAACCCCAAACCAAAACTCTACCATAACCCCAAACATAACCCCACCCCTAACCCCAACCCTAACCCTAACCCTAACCCCGCAGACAGAGCCCAGCTGTGGGAGGTCAGGTTGAGAAACACTAAAACTTGTGCTGCTCCTCCGTGCTGGAATCTGCAGTGCTGTTTTTTTTTTTTTTTTTTTTTTTTTTTTTTGAAGAAACAGTAAATTGTTTCTTCAAAAAAATTGCGGACAGCCCAATGGCTCAAATTCAAACACGTGTGGTGCTCAATACAGGCTCTCCAACTCTCCCCTCGGCCCCGGCCCTCTGACTGCACCGACGCAGCCGCAGATCTTCAGTGGGCGGAGCTCTGAGGGGGAGAGGCGGATCGGTACCATCTGTAATGTTTGGCTGCCTCAGTACCCAGCAGTGGCTCTGGGCAGAGCAGAGAGACGGCGGGGCCCTGCCCAGACGTCTGGTTTGTGGCACGCCGCCAAGAACACCGGCGAGATGAGAACACCGCAGGATACAGCAGGGAAAGAGAAGCATGGACAGACAGAGACGGAGGAGGAGAGAGGAGACCGCAGGTTAATGAGCGATAGGGAATTATGCGTCATTTTAATAACAGGAGAGACGTGAAGTCTCGAGAAATAGACAGAATGACAGAGGAGTG
The DNA here is from genome assembly GCA_020368025.1 of Brachyhypopomus occidentalis. Taxonomy (NCBI): domain Eukaryota; kingdom Metazoa; phylum Chordata; class Actinopteri; order Gymnotiformes; family Hypopomidae; genus Brachyhypopomus; species Brachyhypopomus occidentalis. The sequence goes on from JAGXOD010000041.1 coordinate 954,968, forward strand.
TAGGAATGCGCACCGAGGTGGGAGGGGTCGTGGAGAGGTGGAGAAGTGAGCGAGAGAAAGAGAAAAGGATGGAAAAAAGGGATTGGAGAAGAGGAAGAAAGAAGAGGGAGCGAAGCCTGCACTGGTCTGGGTGAGGAGAGGGACGTGATGGAGGAGTGCGAGAGATGGAAAGGGAGAAAGGAAAGGAAGAAGGAAGGAGGGATGGGAGGGTCAGTGCAAGGAGAGAGATGAGCATAGATGGCAACAAAAGGGGAATGACAGCAAAAAAAAAAGACTGGAGGAGAGGAAAGAGGATGAGAGGAGAAGAGGAGAAGAGGGCAGAGGGGAGAGGAGAAGAGGAGGAGGAAATGAGAGAGAAGGGGAGGAGAGAGGAGGAGAGGAGGAGAGAAGGCCCAACATGCTCAATCCTGTCTCCCCTAGGAACAAACCCCTCCCTGCTCTAAATCTACAGTGGATTTCATCAGTGTCAGCAGCTCCTCAGCAAAAAAAAGGGATGGTGCTGGTGTGTGTGTGTGTGTGTGTGTGTGTGTGTGGCGCTGTGGCATAAGGCTGCAAACACCCGCAGCATAGACTGAAAAGGGAGGGGCGTGTTTGGGGGCTTGTTGCCTACTAGCCAACCAGAGATGGCCGATCAGAGACAGCCAATCAGAGACGGCTGGCTCAGCTTACACTTCCAACCCAGGCCACTCACTCTCCTGCAACGCTGACCCTGGCACTGGGCCCCAGAGAACACAGGGCCCGCAAGACAGAAAGGAAAGAGGAAAAGAAATTAAAACAGGGAGAGAGAGAGAGAGAGAGAGAGAGAGAGAGGTAAAGAGAAAGAGGTAAAGAGTGAGAGAAAGCCATCACTTTCTCTCGTCCTGAGGATGGGCTTTAAGATGGGAAGCACTTCAGAACACCTGCAGAAATGAGGACACACACGCAGCAGGGAGCAATCCCTCCCATGTGGATGCAATTTTCAGGCCAAACTCTCCTACTCCAACCACTAAACTATACAGCGCAGCAAAACAGGTCTTACAGGGCACTAGAGAGTCCAGCCTGTCAGCAGATCCATAACCAGGATCAAATTTTTAGTGAGGTCCATACTGTAGAAACATGACCAACTCCACTGCCGGATGTGTGCTCACCTGATACTACACATTCCACCCACCTTTACAGGCTGCACTGTCCCTTTGCATTCACCAAAAAACATAGGACTACTTGCCAAAAGATAAAAAAAAAAAAATAAAAAAAAAGTTTGAAATTTTGCATGTTCTACTTATCATAAACTGTTTTAACATAACTGTTTAAACTGTTATTTACTGTTATTTTGCTCAAGTCAGACTGCTTCATTTTATTTCCTTTTATAATGTATTTAATTAAATAAATACTTATTTAACTTTTGTTATTAAATGTGTCCATCAAAGTAAAGTTATTCCATACAATGCAAGCCTGGCTCTCTCGCTCTCTCTCTCTAAAAAAAAAATGAACTTTAAGAAACCTTAATTTTTAAACTTAAGGTGTCTGCTCATTAATAAGAGTATTAATACAGATGGATGCTTCCTGGGTGCTAGCTGGCATCTCGTGCAGTGCAGCATATGAAGAGGCTTTTTGAGGGGAAAATGTTGTAAATCATTAGGCTGGTGTTTTTGGGGCAGTTTTACAGATAAATTCATTCACAAATTCAGATGCTCTGAGGTCAGATGTAACCCAGGCATGTTTTATGCAGTCCAGCCTTCACTCTACTATAATCACATCTGAATGTCACGGTTTCCAAATTCAATTTCATAATTAAAAATCCAAACAAAAGAACTTCTGAAATTACAGAAATCATTAAATAAAACTAAAGCAAATAAATACATAAGCAAGCCTGCATTACTTTTGGAGTAGTTTGTTTTATAGCAACATCAGGTTAAAATCAGGGTTTGTGTTTCAAAATGCTGAGCAGTACTGAATCCTGTCAAATAAATAAGAAAAATACACACAGACACACACACACACAAAGCAAGCAAAAAATATCACACACACAAAAAACCAAAACAAAACAGGAAATGCAAATGAAGGACAGTGTAACTGTCCTTGAAATGATGTCACCTGCTCACGTCTTGCCCCAGGACCACACACACACCACGGTGGCGCTAAACCCAAGATGGGCCGCCCGCGCTGCAGCGTTCGGTGCTGAGCGGGTCGGCGGCCCTTCTCGGGGCTGGAGAGCGGGCCTCCTTCCCAACGTTTGATTCACGGGGAAAAAATGTTGCAGACGCCTTCCTCCCAACAATTAAGTCAAGCGCGTCATGCATGTGTTGTTAAATCAGTCAACTTCAGCTTGTTAGAAAGGCTTTCACTAAAAAGGGAAACAGGATATTTTTTGCACGTTTTATATATAAAATAAAATGCTCATAACAGGCAGCCTTCATAACAGGTAGTACAGGTGCATATATTTCATCCACTCATGAAACTGCTGACGCAAGTTTAAAGGAAGAAAATAAATATTAAAATCAAACCAATGACATTTACAATTTTTTTTGTGCAAGCAAACTGTAGGTAGAGGTACCTGTTTTAATGTAAACAATGTTTGAGCAAGTTAACTTGATTAAATTAAAACCACTCGGGCATAAATTCAATTAAATTAAAACTACTAAGAACACCAGTAAGCATAATTCACAAATAAACTTTATTTTATAATACATTAATAAACTAATAAGCTCCGTGCATCTTCTCTGTCGAATGTCATTTACAAAAGAAAATTGTTATTTAAGGAAATCAGAGGTCATAAAAACAGGTCAGTAGAGTTGAGTCATACAAATGTTTTAATATGACATTTTGTAATAGTCACTAGCAGTATTGTTTAGCTTCTGCTGGTAAATAGCTAGACACGTTTGCGGACACGTTTGCGGTACATGGGCTAATTTTCCTAACATTAAACCTGTTGAAAACAGGGCATAAAGTTTATTAAATCAACTGAAATACTGCATATTCGTGGTTGGCGAGAATGTTTTTAATCAAGTCAAGTCAGAAAATATCCATCAATGAGAGAATCCAAACTCTGAGGAAAATAGTACCCAATTATGTCAATTATGCTTCTTCAGATGGTGCGTATTCTGTTGCCCCTGGCAACCATCCCAATTAGGGTCCCGAGCTTTAAACTCATCCCGAAAGCATCCCGAAAGCATGCCACAACCCGCAAAAAGGATCGGCCGCCATGTGGAAACCATCAGGCTCTTTTCATAAAGTCACCTATTACTCAGCACGTCTGGAGGTCTACGATCATAAAACTGTTTTAAAGGAATTACAAAACCAAAGAACAAAACACACAGCGCCCCAGGCAGCGGCGGAACCCCTGCAAGGCGAGCGGAGGAGCACCGGGAGCTCTGCTTCACGCGCTCGACTCGCTCGCCTTGGTTATTAGTTAACAGAAAGAAGCAAAAAAAAAAAAAAAAAAAAAACTTGGGCTACATGTCCCTTTTCCTGTTTTAAGCTTGCCACATCAGCTCATGCGTTGCGTCCCAGGGGGATGGGGGGGTCCACGTGAGCCGCTCACACAGCAGAAAGAGCACACACGCAGATCTTTCGCATGCCGAATGAAATCACTCCCAGGCCAAACGCAATCAAATGTCTGCGTCTAAACGGCAGCTTGTAAACACACCAGCAGGTCGTGTTGTGTCTGGAGAAAGCAAAGTATGCTCGTTGATGGTCCATTTGCTAGATGTAGAAGTATTAAAAGGGCCAAACTAACATGTACTTAAAGACTCATACTAGAACACTTTATCTGTGGTCATGTTACATGACAAAACCACAGTGTTAATTTAATACCTACAACATACACTACAGTCCTATGTACAACACAAATGGTGCCCGGGTGACTAATTTAAGGGTATACTTTTTGAAACTTAATTACCGATGTAGGGAAATGTGTATTACCACAAATTTGTCATGTCTTTATGTAGAAAATAACATTCATTAACAAACAAAATAACCAATATTATTTAAAGCACGTTATAGGGCAAGATGTCAGTGAACATTTTAATGTAGAACTTTCTATATTTTTTCTGTCAAAAATGTTTAAAAAAAAAACAATTTAATAGTATAAATTTACATATTATTTTACATATTATATTTAAAAACCATCCTCCAAGCTTGACAGAAAATGTACAGTTAATACTAACTGAATAGGTGCATTTTGGATAGGTAAATGCACACAAAATTCCCTCTCAATTTACCCCAAACTTCTGGGGTTTTTTGTCCTGTTAATTATTCCACTGACATCCATGTGGCAAATTTTCTAGAATCATTTATCAAATATTCCGAAGACGTCCCATATATAAGTAAATACTAACAGACAAAAATACAAGTAAAGAATACTAGCAAAGATAACTAGTGTTGGCCAACTTGATGGACTGTGTTCCCAGTTGGTTGTAAACAAGACAAGATACATTTATATCTGAATGCCAAGACACCAACTATACATTTGTTTCAATCATTTCAATAACATAATAGTCATTGAGAATGGACAAAATGAACTTTCCACTACACCTTGCAGTATTTTCATAGGTAACTACAGAATAAATATCGTGTCTTGATGGAGACACTGAGGACAGGAGGCGTAATTTCTTGAAACATATTTAGGACGAGGCGAAAAAATAAATAAAGAAACAAATAAATATCTATAATGTATATATTTTCATTTATTTGAAACCCCATGTAAAACCAAAAGAACATTTTAGGGATGTGTACCAGGAAATCAATGGCAGGTGGGGGGAGTTGACAAAGGAAATAAAAAATTATTCTGAACAAACTGCAGTCTCTTAATGAGTACTGAACAATGAGCATCATTTGACACCCAGTACTCTTAATGAGTACTGAACAATGAGCATCATTGGACACCATTAGTCTAAATGAGTACTGAACAATGAGCATCATTGGACACCATTAGTCTAAATGAGTACTGAACAATCAGCATCATTGGACACCCAGTACTCTTAATGAGTACTGAACAATGAGCATCATTGGACACCATTAGTCTAAATGAGTACTGAACAATGAGCATCATTGGACACCCATTAGTCTAAATGAGTACTGAACAATCAGCATCATTGGACACCCAGTACTCTTAATGAGTACTGAACAATCAGCATCATTGGACACCCAGTACTCTTAATGAGTACTGAACAATCAGCATCATTGGACACCCAGTACTCTTAATGAGTACTGAACAATCAGCATCATTGGACACCCAGTACTCTTAATGAGTACTGAACAATCAGCATCATTGGACACCCAGTACTCTTAATGAGTACTGAACAATCAGCATCATTGGACACCCAGTACTCTTAATGGGTACTGAACAATCAGTATAATTTCTTTGCTGTCTTGTGTTTTATTCCAGGGCCCTCCTCTCGGGCCAACCTGAACTCATTTGAAGCTCCGGAATGTCCAATCAGGGCTCTGTGACTTCCAGAATCCATGGAAGGCTCAAATGTAAAAGGCAAACATTGTCCATGTTGTGCAGGTTTTATGATCAATGTAACCAAGGTTGAAACCAAAGGCAGCTAAATGTAAGTGCATACCTGCATCATTTCAGCACCCCAAGATGAAGTTACTTTAGTATAATTTAATTGCTAATTTAATTTAAAATATTTTCATTTATGTGGCTTTTTAAAAGTATGTGGAACCCTTCTCAGATGTTTGATGCTACACATTTGACTTCTGTGACATGTTTAAAGGTTGGGATGTGATGTTTTGAGGTCAGACTATAAACAAAAACTGAGTACACACCCAGGGTAGCAGTTTGTAAATTTCACACATCTTGTTCACAGCCATATTTTCAGAAGATGTAGGACGCAGGCTACAGTTCGCATGTGTACAGGTCATAATAAATGTGTTTCTGACTTTCATTTTAAAATCACTGGCCAGCGTTGTTCTTTTGCCAAATTGGACATAATGACTTCAACAAAAGCACTGTAAATGCACCGCATGTTGTTGTAATTACCCATTAATGCCATTCTTGGCCTGTGCACCTTTACAAATGTTTGAATTTTAACACGTTTTGTGATAATCTGTTATTGAACTTGATTTTTAAAGTCTTTAAATAGTTAAAGTTTATAAATATGTTGCAACATTTCTGGTATTATAGTATAATATTGAGGTCTGTTTTTTATATACAAAGGTTTATTTGTTTAACTGGTAAGGAAGATTGCCAGTACATTTTCTATATTGTACTTTTTTGTTTTACAGTATAAACTTGATTTGTACAGACAAATGGATCCTGTATATACATGGATATAAACACATATACTGTTCTTCAACTAAAAAATCTGTTTAATGTTTAAAGTAATTGAATATTCATTTTATGGAAAACAACAATAAACCAACAATTATTTGTTTAAGAGACTAGATGTCTTTACCCATGTGTGCAAACATATTTTATAGATGATATCTATGACCATATCACATGATATATATGATTATTGTGAATAACTTCAGTATAAATCCAATTTAGGTCTTTTTCTCTTTTCTTAATTTTGATTTGGTTCTACAGTTTCAGAAGTAAAACTAAATCAAATTTCCACAGGCTAGTGCATTTAGACACCATCTAGCATGTGGGCGTCATTTGTTGATCATTTGCAGATCAAATCAAAACAAAAAGGTGCTAGATATGATGGGTTTCTGTATACAATTCCAAGAAAAAGTCAAACACACCCACTATATCACTAATATATATATATATATATATATATATATATATATATATATATATATATATATATATATATATATATGTGTGTGTGTGTGTGTGTGTGGGGAGCAGATTTGACTGGCTGTTTCTATAGCACTGATGGCGCTGTGACAACCCTTGCTGCCCCACCAGTGCCAAGCCTGGCATGGCTGGACACAGGGTCACATGGGCCAGCACTGCTGAGTGTTGTTTACTTCTGCACAAATCAAAAACTGTTTTAATGGCTCTCTTGGCTCAAAAGAGAGCACCAACACACGCATGGCCCGCTATCACTGGCAGGTTACACACAAAACAGAACCATTCTTTACCACACAGAAGAGAACAAAATGAATGTACGTGTGTGTGTTTCCTTTGCACAACAGCGTTTTTACAATATAAGCTGGAGCAGTTTTAACCTGCCACATGAACACCTGCCTGTGTTTGGCAGGAGTGTAAACAACTGCTTATAGAGGAGTTACATCACAGGGAGCATAGGTTACAGTGGACTGTTAAACAAACAAATATTCAGTGTGCCAATTGGGACAAAGTTTCTTTGGCGTCTTCCACACAGTTCTACACACGAGCACAGTGCTCATATTTCTGTAGTATAGGTTTCAGTAGTATTTAAAGAAGCAAAAACGATAACCCCCCCCCCTTGAGAAAGTATGCTGCTACACTATAAACACACACAAAATTACCACAAAGTGAATTACGTCCACCTGCCAGAGACCTATCAGTACCCAGGCAAAATATACACTCTACAGAAGGAAAAAATACGCCTACCGGGAAATTATTTAATAACAGTTTAAAGTAAGGGAAAATAAGGAAAAAGCTAAGTATATTATTAATGTTTACAGCATAATTATATGTCAGCGATTGTAGTGTTAACATCCCAAAAGCTATGAAAAGCAAGTTACATAGACTTCCACCAAACTGAAAGATTTATTTGAAAACCAAGTATTTTATTACATAACAACGTAAATATCACGTCTCAGAAGCATAACGTATGAACGATGTTTTTAAACAATTCACCCTACAGCAACAATTACGACAACTTTATAAAACTAAATAGCAATATTTATGTTCACCTTCAAACACGACCAAAGTTTAATTCTCACGTCTACCAAGTCAGTAGAATTTGACACGTTTATAATGTCTTCAGCTGTGTGCTGATGTGAACGAAAAACTTTCAGCGTTACCGGAGTGTCACAGGCGAAACCGATGAGGCCAAGACACACAAAGACACAGAGAGACACACAGAAAGACACACAAAGACACAGAGAGACACACAGAAAGACACACAGAGAGACACCAAGAAAGACACCCAGAGCCGCAGCACTGCGCTCCCTACCTGATGCAGCATCACCGTGTAACTGGTTCGCTTACGGGAGTCGCTGTTGTTGAACTTGCCGCGCCAGGTTGCCAAATATATCCAATGGCGAACTCTGGAAAGTTTTCGAAATCTGTTTTGGAAACAAAAAAAAAACCCATTAGCTAGCTGGCCTTAACGAAAAACGATAGGTGTTGTTCTGGGTCAACCGCACGATTAGGACCGTTCAGGCGACTCCAGCAGGCTAACCGAACGTTAGCTAACTAGCAGACGTCGGATCATGTCGTTAGCGAGAGATCACAATCTTTGCAAACACAAACAGCTAGCTAGCCGAGAGATCACGTCCCTTTACGAGTAGCACTTTCGGTTCGTTTGTGCGACAAACGCGCCACAAAACTGGGCAAACTTAATAACGTTCCCGTGACTAAGGAAAGTAGCCAGTGGGCTACAGCGCGTTTGCCTGTCACACTGTTTATGTGTCATGTCAATATTAGCAGACTTAGCAGCCTGGAGCAGCTCGCGACGCTCCACGTTGGACACGCGCAGTACTTTCTTCTTTTTTTTAAATAAAAGCCAATGGAAAATTATACTTTACCTACGCAGATCGAGGCTGCTTCTTGTACAATGCAAAACAGGCCTTGCTCAAAACTCACGTTAGTCCACACGAAATGGGTATATGTTTTTTTTTTTGTTGTTTTTTTTCCTTGTACTAGTCGACCACCAAATAGGTGGACATCGACTCTATTTTGTCCCGCCCTATAGCTTAGCAGAGCTGCATATCTATAGACATATTATCACCGGCAACCAATCTCAACTAACCTGTGGGAATACGCACGGCGCTAATTGGACAAAAGCATGACAGCTCGATTCTCCTTGGTCGAATGGAATACCTCTGACTACATTGCGGCCAACGCCCCCTTCCATATAGGGGTGTGTCCTGACGTCAGCGCTAACCAGCAAAGAGGTAAACAATCCCGTCCTTATGAAGTTGATATTTTTATATTTAAAAGTTAAAACAACCAAAAGGAACGTTTACTGTATAACAGCACTTACACATGCAAATGCGTTGGTATGGACAAAATAATAATGTTATTAATAATAATAATGATGTTTTTGTATTTTCGGTTTATTTGCCCTTCTATTTTGTGCAGGGGATTCCAAGGCGTTGGAATTTATTCTGAAAGCACATTTACCACTGGAAGGATGGAACCAATTAAGGTGTCAGTCAACAACTGTAATAGGCTACTGTCCCACCATGTTACATTTGGGTCTCCATTTAAATCTCTTTGAAAAAACAGTCTGGAATTTGTGACTTATGTGGGCCAGACGTATGTGTGCAGATGAGGGGGCAGGCTTTCAGTAAGGGCTTCAACCTTTTGGTCAGGAAAAGACACAGGTTTTTGCAGAAGAAGCGGCCAGTTAAAAACTTTCAACTTGAAGTTTATTTATTTTTATTATGTAGCTACACACCCAATTTTCTTCACAATGTTGCAGTGAAGTCATTGTGGTTAACATTCTCTCATCTCTTCACACAACACTGTATCTGGATGAACAATGAGACCCCCAGGAGATTAGCATCCTGTGTCCCCGGCTGTGTTCTTGGTGCCTCTGAGGAGATTTTTCAATACTCACATAGCTAAAAAATGTATGCTATTCACAAAATGTACACAGTCTGTGTGTGTGCATAGTACTGTCTGCTAGGTTCCTGAATATGCGGATATTCTCCATGTGTGGGAGGTTCATATATTTCCGTCTTCTGTGATGTGTTGTTGTTGTGTGTGTGTGTGTGTGTGACTGCTAATCTGTGTCTCAACCTCCAATTCCATCTGCACATTTATGTGAGTTGTGTTTATGTATGTACACCACATGTCTGTGTGTGTGAGGGGGAGCGAGGAAGAGAAAAAAGCACAAAAAGTGAGCATGTGTGCGTGTGTGTGTGTGGGAGAAAGAGGAAGAGAAAAGACCACGACAAAGCGTGCACGTGTGTGTGTGTCCATGGTGGCGATGGGCAGGGAGGCTAAACGTATTTACATTGTGTGCATGGCTGGAAGAAGGGACGCAGCATGTGTAAGGTTTTCCGATCCCTACCATGATGTGTGCATTTGTGTGTGTGTGTGTGTGTGTCTGTGCATTTTTTTCCTGCCAGTCTTTTGTGTGTGTGTGTGCACGTGCTGAAATCTGGGCCAATTTATTTTCTTTGTTACTGGTGGGAGTGTGAGGGCTGAGGTGGCAGGGAAACATTAAGTGCTTCCTAGGTCACAGCAGTAAATCACAGTCTTCTCAACTAGAAAGAGACTTGTTCTTTTGTATAATACACACTCACACACACCATATCCTCAGTACACAGAGCTTCCGAATCCCATGCTCACGCTCACCCACACACCGACCAACCAATCCGGTCGGCTCTTCGTGCCAGGTGTGAGCGGAATGCCTCTGCTGGTGTTGTGATGTACCAAGCGACCAATCAGAGAGTGCGCACCAGCCTCCACGGACACATCAGCGGCGGGAGCTGCCGGAGCGTCCCTGCTGGTCGGACACGTCCCCGTCAACTCGGGATCCTCCCACTCGGCTTCCAGCTGGAAAAACAAGCAACACGCCGGAGCCACAGGGCTGTTGCTGTAAAAATAAATAAATAAAAAAGGAATTTGAAAAGATGCCACGCGACTCACGCGGGCATGGAGCAAGGAATGGCTTGTATAAATGTCAGGAGCTATCTTTGACGGCAGACGCGTCGGGCGATTGGTGTCAGAGGGTCAGCACAGGTGCCATTACTGCGTCAAGTGTCAGAGAATCAGAGCAGAAATATCCAGGCAGAAATAAAGTGTGTTTTTACGTCCTATAGGAAGAGAGGCTGTGTAAGAGGTCTGAAAACATTTAGTCTTCTGGAGGGCTCGGGACCACGCCCACCTGATGACCTTTACCCCTTCACCCCTGACTGACTGGGTGGGGTGTATTACTGCCAGGTGCCTATAAGTGATTTGGACAGTACTTTTATTTTTTTTTGGTGGTATTACCACCACATGCTAGATTGCTTAACAGGCTTTCGTATGTACAGTTTAGAACTAGAAGGTAACATGCAAACAAGAAATACATACGATATACAAGCAATAAATACATCTTTGGTGCAAACAAGCAGATAATAAGTCTATAAGCCATCAATTCGTAATGAATGACGTATGAGAGACGGTTGTCTGCTGCTGTGCATGGTGAGGCAGGGTCTGTACAAATGACCTTGGTCGCATTGAGTCAAGACGCACACTCAGAAATGATCCACACAGCTGCAGAAAATCTTGCCGTTAAGATCTCGATTGCTCCATGCAGTTTTGGTGGGGTGCAGTTACGAGTCACTGTGCACTAGAAGTGACTCCCTGACTTGGCTGCGTGCCTGTCCCATTATGCTATATGGGAAATGCTTGAAAGACGTTTCCACACTATTTAGCTGCACAGGATGTGAGCACAAGTGGTACTTTTGCAAGAAGAGGAAGGACACATGTTCCATTGCACCCATAAAAACACTGCCACGATTCTCGCAGTGATAAAGTAATGATGTGGTTATGTCTTTATCTTAATTGTTAGTACTTATAATGCAATTTATAGGCTGGTGACAGCACATATGTATGGACATATTTGGCATCAAAGAGAGATGGAGTGTCTAAATCAAAGTACTGTACATGGCACATATCATAAAGCGTTTACGAGCATTTATGAACTGGCGAGGCGAATGCCTGCAAAGACAAATTAATGACGTGTTCCTATTGGCTGAATGACAGTGGTCATGTAACGTTAGCTTTGCTCTCTGTACAGGGGAGTTCTTTATGTCAATGTTTTCGTGCGTGAGCATGGATTGTTTTGAGTGACGAACGTGTCTTCATGGAAATAGGATCATGTGTGGTATGTGGGATTGGAGGCCGTGCACAGTTAGTCTCCCTCTGCTGGAGTCCAGGCACATGAACATCAGAGCTTCTTCTCGCTTGGAAAATAATTTTGTCTTCATCTCTGCTAACAGTGCAAAGCCAGCTCATAGGATTGTCTCAACCTTGTGCTAAATTACCCAGACTGTAAATATCCTATATACCTAGTATACGGAATCAATCCAAGAGGGACACATACATACACACTAAGCTCTGCTATGATGTCAAGAACCCTGCATTGGGTATTACGTTACTCTGGTTTCCATTATATATCTGCCTTGTGTGGCGGTTGTTGTGGTTTCTTTTCTCTCCTTTGAATTCCAGTTTCTGTCTCAGCGTGTATAGATGGACAGATTATGCCCGCACAGATTGTTGCAAAGGACTCTGGGTAACACCTGGGATATATATATATGCAGCATGATTAAAGCTCCACTGAACCTTCTTTTCCAATCAGAGGGCTCGGTGATGGTGCCACGGTAAGACTAGTCTTTGTGACACCCAGCAATAACTCGTCACAGGCCGGAGATCGTGCCCGCTTGACATGAAGAATTACCATCACAACACATGCAGGCAGAGGCAGCAAGTTTCCCATGTTGTTACTGTGTGAATTGGTTTACCTGTAAAAATGGTTAGTTACTTGCTGACCAGTTTAGCAAAATGAGACAGGAAACAAGGAGACAGGTACAGTAACACTCTCAGGGTGAGACAAAACCTGTTACGCTCAGTGAATATAAGCTGTCAACATGGGTCCACTTGAAATATGCATGTGGGGCGAAAATGCAGATATGCAAATGTTCAATTAGTGTTGAAAGGGAACAGGTCACACACACACACAAAGAGGTCAAATGTCACCAGACACTAAAGAGACACAAGTGGCCAGCAGGTATTTGATTAGTGGCTGAACTGTGACCAAACAGTGGTACGGTACGATCGTATGGTACAACAAGGCACCAGAGAATGCCAAAACAACCCGACAAGCAGAAGAACATGCACCCGAAATAGAGGGAAACTGAAAAGAAGGAGGAATGGGGGATGGAGTGAAAGAGAGCGAAGGTAGAGAACAGGAGGAGGAAAAGGATGGTGGGAGGATAGGCAGACTTCTCTGTGTGGGTGGGGGATGAGGCAGGGAGGACTGCGGTCTCATCACTCTTCAGCTCCGGATCAATGTTGAACATTGGACATCATTGACAAAATGGCCACTGCATGCTTAAAGCCTGTTCTTAAAGCCGGTAGGAATGTTGGGCTGAGAGACAGAGACAGACAGAGAGTGAGACAAGGTGACAGAGGGACAGAGGAGGGGAGAGTGAGAGCCAGACAGAGAGACAGACAGAGAGGAGGTGACATGGAGAGAGAGAAGGAGGGGGAGACAGACAGACAGAAGAGGTGAGAGAGGGACAGAGAAGGAGGGTAGAGACAGACTGACAGACAGAGAAGAGCTGATGGGGAGAGAGAGAAGGAGGGGAGACGGACAGATAAAACAGAGGTGAGGTGAGAGAGAACAGGAGACAGAGAAGGAGGGGGAGAAGAAGAAAGAGCAGATTCAGAGAGAGGGCAAAAGTGATAGACAGGCACGATGTGCATGAAAGAAATGGACTTTTAACATCTGTGCTGTCTATAGTATGAGCACTAACACTGGGACAAGGGGAAATTTTAAAGTCATTCACTCAATGTTTTGATATTGAATTGAAGTCTTTTTCTGTTTCTATAAACATGCAATTGTGTCTATCAAAAACATAGCAAATAGCACATTCCTCTTCAGTGGAGTGATTGCAACAGCTGGCCAAGTATTTGTGGAAAAAAGAATATAGTTAGCTTTGTGAATATTCTGGGGAACTATTACAAAAGAATATTACAAAGGCATGCAAAGGTTACTTTATCCATTACGCTATTACTTAAACTTTTGTAAGGCATACAAAATCAGATGAAGTCCAAACATCAACATCACTAAAACAAGTTAATAGAACATATTTTTTCCAGCATTTAATTCCAATAGTATGTAGAAAATCACAAAAGCCACTGTCCAGTAAATTCAAAAGCAGAATCTGTCCATGTGTGTTTTGTTTCAACATGACAAAAATCACTAAATGCTGAGAAACAAATAAAGATTCACTAAGACCTGCATGAAAGCATATCAGAGGAGATGGAATCCAATCACATAAGACCGATGGCATTCCACTCTATCTGCTGTGTTTAAAGGATGTGGTCACAGACTCAGTGCTGAGATCAGGTAAGACTACACCCTAAGGGAACACAAACGCTATAACGGGCTAGCCATTTAAAGGGCCAGATCCCTCTCAAATGAAACTCACTCTGTTCTACACAGAAAAGGGTAGATTTCAATCGTTGGTCTTTCTTGTACACCAGAGTTCATTGTATACTTCTGTCTTCATTATAATAGCTGTGAGGTCAGAGCATGGTTTGAGACATTTAAGACATCACAGATGTTCCTACAGGAAAATGTTATTTCTCAAAGTGTGATGTTTAGTGGCTCAGGAGCTGTAAATATTAATCTTATTAATTCATATTAGTATCAAATTAGTATCATGAACTAACAATTCCTTAAGTGATACAATTTAAGATAAAATGGAGACATCAGTGATGAAAGTGTTCAGCCTTAAATAAAATAAAAAATCAAAAACAGCAAACTAATTTCTGTGTGTTGATTGGCTGTCTCGGTTGAAAAAAAAAAGATCTGTTTCCCCATTGGCTGTACACAACACCATGCACTTCTATAGTCCTCAAATTCCCCTTTTTATTGCCCTGGGTAGTTTTCCCATCTATGAACGCTCAACTTAATTTATCAGCAATTTCTACTTGAACATTAGTTTTTTGAAAAAGAAAATGATTCTTATTGTTTATTATATATATATTTGAGGTGGCTACTTTTTTCACATTCCTGCATCCTGCTGCAATAGCCCATCTTTAAAGATAGAGTAACCTGCTTTCACTACTTTGTTTGCATCGTGGCCAGGTCAGCCAAGGGTTTTAGCACACTGAGATGAAAGGTCATGACCATTATGAACCCCTGACCTAATGCACTCAGGCTAATTACTGCCAGTAACTTTATTTCTCTCTTGAAACACATACACAGCTGGGTTCATGAAGGGATAGGGGTAGGTGGTTTTTCACATACCGGTGTCACTGAGAGGAGAATGATTACGTACTAACACGTGATTGCAGGCAAATATCTAAAAAAAAAAATCAGGATGCGTTATGAGTGTTAAAGTCACTAAATGTTGCACTGATGGGTGAACTATGTCTGAATGTTAAAAACATTGGACTAGTTTTAGAAAAACAGAAGGAAACAGTGCATTCCTAAATCTTTGGATAAATATTTATTTAAGATAAGCACAAAAGCAGTCAGACAGCAGATATTGGAAGACTCATCAGTGTCATTAAGAACACGACCTATCAGATGTGTGTTGGTAGTGAGTGGACACAGCAGTACCACTCTTCCCTGCTGTCCTCAGAGTAACTTTCCCCTCACAAAACAATCCCAAAAGGCTAAGCTGGCAGACTGAGGCATCGGTCCTCTCTGCCAGGACTATACTTAGAAAATTACAGCACTCTCTGCTCAACTCTAAGGACACTACCCTAAAATACAGGCACGTCAAAGGTCCCAGCGCGCACGTGTGGAAGAGCCGAGTGGCTGCAAACGCCGTTACGTGTGACGCCCCCGTCCCACCAGCCTGTGGTCTTCGGGCGGCCAGTTTCGTGTGAAGTGCTACAGGGTGTGAGGCTTTGGCGGACCTGTACTGCGCTGCGGGCTCCGTCTATTTTTGAAGGGTCTGGCGTAGAGAACAGTCTCGGTCGGGCTTGTTGTGTGAGGATGGAAGCTGCTCCTTCACACAGAGTGTTTGACTGTGCAGTGCTATTTATGTCACAACAGCCTATCAGAAGCAAGTCGGCCTCAACATCCTTTCAAACTGGAGTTCTTGCATGGCCTTATGGGTATTGATGTACAACTGTTCTCTAACAGGTAGCCAAACTGACTCTCACTTAACGATATCATTAGTATAACAGGCTTCCCATGGACGCTTACATCATTTATGCATTCACTTGTTTCAGGAGAAGAGTGCAGCCAAGAATGGAAGCATTTATATTCAGCGTGCACTTACCCACTGGTCTACAAAACCTTACAGTTTGGGTTTGTGAATCCCATGTGATTCATATTGGGTCTGTATAGTATGACACACAGCTGCTCTCCCCACCAACCAAGCGTGAACACCCGACAAAGCAATGTAGAGACAGGACCACCGCGCCAGCTGGGCTTTTCTGAGTGGCTGCTTCCGCAACTGAAGCACCAGTCTGTGAACATTCACTTCTTTATGATGATGTTATACGGGCTATGCGACACACACACACACACAACAACAACAACAACAAACTGCGAATCGCAGAGGGCAAACCCTGTTCCCGCGAAAACACGATTTTGGTGATGCTAAATTAATCACAGCGCCCAGCAAAATGTACACTGTTTTATGAATTGTAGCATGGGTGTCGTGACATTATATGTAACGCATCAGGGTAGCAAATAGCTAGGCTAAATGACCGCGTGGGGCTGGAATACAGACTGTTGTATATAGTTTAAAATGTCGGGCATTTCTGCTCCGCCAGAACCGAAGCCACACCGGGACCGGTAAATGCGTTCTGTTTGCACTACATTCGGTTGGACACTGCTGGGATTCTAAGTAGACAGACGGCACACTGTACCAAAACGCCAGCAAGGGAAATGTATTTATTTGCGCATAGCCTGCTACTGGGGGTGATATTTACACAAAAGGTTTTAAAGGCAGTAGAAGCGATTGGGTTTAAAACGGACATAAATAGATCGCCAGACACTTTTCATTTAGTGTCCTCTGTAGTTGTCTTATCTAACTACTGTCAAGCCAGCTCAAACATGCTTGCGATGTCTGGAATTTCATCCTTGAGCCATCCCGCGTTTGTCTTGTCCCGCGCTTAGGTTGTCAGTGCATGAATGCGAGAGTGTGCTGAACTGTCATTGAAAGAATGTTAGGCCTTGGTGATACGCACCGCAGAGTCATATAAGAGTCACAGAAGATCTAAGACACTCCAAAGGACTATTAGAGCTATATAGTTCTTCAGCGTTCCTTCGGAGTGTCTTAGATCTTCTGTATATGAATAAGGGTTTGGCAAGGAGATTCCCCCCTTCCCAAAAATAGAAAGAAAGAAAGAAAAGAGAGAGAGAACTGCAGCTGGATATCATGGAGACTTTAGTCACCACTTTCCTCTGCACTTTTGCTGGACTGTGTATAGACGTTTCCTGTGCAGACTTTTAATAGAACCACTCATCAGCTCCTCTTACTAATTCATCCAAATATGTCTGCTTCATGAGTGCGCTCGGAGTTTCTTTATTTTCTTTGACTGCTATAATTCTTATAACTTTATCTTATTTTATCTTGTAAAAACAAACAAACAAAAAACAACTTAATTCATTTTGTAGTAGCCAGGGTTGACCAGAGGATGGGGACACCTTCTGGGCTTTGGTTCCTCCACAGGTTTCTGGTTCTAACTCTTAGAGAGTTTTTTTTTCCTTGTCAGTATTACCTTGGCTTGCTTAGTAGGGCCTGGGCCTAGATTCTAAATAATTGTGATTTCAGTGGTACGCAAATAAAGTTTTTAGTGAATTGAATTGAAGCGGGGGCGGCATGGTGGTGTGGTGGTTAGCACTGTCGCCTCACAGCAAGGCGGTCTGGGTTCGAGTCTTGGTCTGGGCTGCTCTGTGTGGAGTTTGCATGTTCTCCCTGTGCCTGTGTGGGTTTTCTCCGGGTACTCTGGTTTCCTCCCACAGTCCAAAGACATGCATCCTAGGTTGATTGGTCACTCTAGATTGCCCGTAGGGTGTGAGTGTGTGTGTGCGTGTTGGCCATGTGGTGGACTGGCAAACTGCCCATGGTGTACCCTGCCTTTGCCCGGAGATGCTGGGATTGGCTCCAGCCCCCCCGTGACCCCGACTAGCGGGAATAAGCGGTACGGATAATGAATGAATGAATGAATTGAAGCGGAGACAAAGTGAACAGAGGTTGCTTTCTGTGTTGGCTCTTTATCTGAAGGGTAACAAACAACTATCAATATAATGTCAGTTTTCTTTTTTTTTTCAATATGCTGTTAGTAATCTATGCTCGATATAATGTAAATTAGCAGGTCTGTGAACTGTGTTTAAGGTTGGATTTAGGACCCTGGACAACAGTAGCAAGTAATTACAGGACATCTTGCTTTCTCAGTGCCCAGCATCAGTCGACACACACACACGCACACACACAACACACACACACACACACACACACACACACACATGGCCACAGGCACAGAATCTTAGTTGTCTTTCAGTGCACTGTAAATCCATTTTAGCTGGTGGTCTAGAATGTCCTAATTAGTAAAAGTTGAGATTAACTTTAATCAGGATCTCGACCCAAACTGGGATTAGTGGTCTGCCACATAGACAACTACCTACCTAAAAAATAAAATAATTAATAATAGAAAAATAGAAATACCCATACATGTGCAAAATTACAAGGCATGAACATGCAAAATTAAAGATCAGTAGAAGGCCTATTCACTAAGAGAAATGCCATGACTTGTTGGATTACTGACTTCACATGGTTGTACTTAATCATCCAATCATGCCACAAGGTTTGGTGAGCTGGACCAACAACAAACCAAACTAGCAGATGAACATCTGATCTGAAAGAGGAAATCCTATAATCTCTGACAGAATCTTCTCCTTCATGTTATTGCACCAAGTCACCCAATCCAAATGATAGCCTTACCATCAAAAGCATCAAAACTGTCCTCAGAACAGTGTTAAAGCGTAGTTTCCACCAGCATGTGTCACCAACATATTAAAAAATGGGAAATAGATGAAAAAAGTTCTGTTCTTGACGATAGTCTGTTTTCTCTCCATCACTGATAATTTATGCAGATAAACCATTGCTTCCTCTTACGTTTTAAAATATGTTAAGTGTCTCACTGAACACCATTAGGTTTAATGATGTACAAGAAGGGATGTAGCACACACAATTACAAACGGAGGCATGAGAAGGTTGCTATAGATTAGTGTCGCACATCGCCATCTAGTGTTTTAGAAAATTACGTTTAAATCTTAGGCCTGCGCTGTGAAGTTAACGGCAGCCTAAATTACGAAGCTGGATGCAGGTATTCATTCAAGACGAACAGGAGCACGCCTGATATGACTGACAAGATGTGAAAATTTATGGTCAGACTACACGAATTAGGCTGATTTTGACACGATTTTAGCCGACCATTTTCAGGGCTGCCAGTCTCCACACCAACTGACAGAGAGAATTTATGGAACTACGATTGCCTAATTCTACTGACCATCGTGAAACACAAAAATAGCGTTTAGTACGATCTTGGCATTAGATTACTTGAGGCTGGTCGGTCGAAATCCACATAGCCACACTGGCCTCTTGAATTATGTCCCCTCACCTATTCGGGTGCACGGGAAAAAAAAGCGAATTCCCACGGAGTACAATTTGTTTTCCAGATGCAGTTGATCCGAATGACTCTTGTTGGAACAGGTACTTAAATCTGACTTCCCTCTATTGATATTTAGATCTTTTTTAGACAAGTGAATGAAGTATTCGCTATAGCTTCTCTGATACTTTACGGTTAACTAGTGGGCTTAAATCTCTTATTTTAAATTTCCTTCTTCTCTAAGTAGAAATGTGTATTCACAGTGTCATCTGTAGTTTGGTTTCCAATCGAACAACTGTCCAAGATGGCACACGTGGTGTCCTTCACATAGCCTACTGCACTACGGACAAAGGCATAAATTATATCCTTGTTCTGTCAAAAGCGACTCGTTCTGACATTAACATTGGTTCTCAGGTGTGAACCGGATCGTCATTTCTGCTTTGTTATAGCCAAGATTTGCATGCGTCAAGGGACGTCATATAGCCTATATCGCCACAATACAAATGAATTTCGGTGGCGGGTCGTGTACGTTTGTGTAGGTGATGCTTTTCTCGAAACGGCACATCAGCATATTAACACACGAAGATGCTTGCTGAGATTACATTCGAATTAACGATGTCGACATATTGCTCGTGTTATCCATTTAGCTGTTATCAAGATCTTTTACGTCATCTGAAACTGTAGGTACATACGTCATCTAGATACTAAAGTACAAAGTCGTTTCGTTCTGATACTGGTTAGTTTTTTGTGAAGCTGACCCTATATAAAACCTCACTCATATTCAACGCCGAAGAAAGGTGTTCTTGGATTTGTGTAGATGAAGTTAAGGTGCAGTATTTGTAACAATTTAGCTTGTACAGTAAATTATGACGCTACGGTAAATAAAACGTCGAAAATTTGGAGTAAATGGTGGTCTACGGTGGTCCCATGGTGTAATGGTTAGCACTCTGGACTTTGAATCCAGCGATCCGAGTTCAAATCTCGGTGGGACCTCGTCCTTTTCAGACGTCACTCCTGTCTTTCACGTTTGATGAGCATTGCTCGATAGTCTTACCGATGTAAGATAAACTGCGTTCGTTGACAAGATCAGCGTGTGGACTGTGTGGGGGCTGGTATAGTCATCTGGTGCTGTCAGGTTGACAAAGAAACATCACGTATCTCTCACATGCATTTCTGGTCGCTTGGAGAAATGGTGCCGTGCTAATGAGGCAAGATAATCTCCTGAAGTTCCTCTGTCTCTTATACAGCCCTTGATTTTAAGAATCACAGCATCAACACATATAACCCTGTTCACCCAATTCATTACATAATTATTAGCCAAATGATGTAGGGTTGTGTGATGTACATTTCCCATATATCTGTCATTTAATATAATAGATCTATAGTAGATCACATTTGTAGGGTGAACACAAGATCAGATCACATGTGTACTGACCAATAAAGAGTTGCAAATGTCTATAACATTTATTGTGCACTTTACAACACTAGTATTCATTACACAGAGATTACGGTTAATCCCAAACTGCTTGGCAGATTGAGAGGAATGTTTTTGTCACCTAATTTCAATATCCACATGCAAGCAAACATCTTTTTTGAAGCTCACCACGATATCATGCCCAGAGGGGAAAAAACTTTACCAAGAATTGGAGAAGATAGTCCATGAAAAGCGAGTGCTTGTACAAACTCCTATTTACAACAAAAGTGTTTACAAACATATTTCAAAAATAATTACATTTTTTACTTCAGTGCTTGTAAAGGCAAAACCTTCTTAAAACGTATTTTAAACATTCTCATTTTTTTCTAAATGACTATATACATCAGAAGAATTCAGTGAGTACAAATATATTTGGTGAAAACCCATGGAAATGTTTTGGTGTTTGAGAGTCATACAGAGTTGCTGAGGCGTAGGATAAGGGCATCATGTTGGGGCATAAAGGTGAACAGTTTTAATAGCACACACTAAAGCCTCAGGGACTGTTCTGGACATTGAAACATACTTGATAGTACATCCTACCTATTGTTTAACTAAACCTTGTAATACCTTGCTGATGTAGAAAACTACAAAAAGACAAAAGAATGTGTCTGTAAAATAAAACAAATCTTCAGCAATAATTTGTTGACCAGAGAATATCAATGTCCTTCTCATCTGACTATTTAAGGTAATATATGCCTGCACAAGGGGACTCAGTCGAACTTGACAGCAACGCCCTAACCATACCTGTGTATAAAGCAAATGTTTTTAAACAGAGAAACGGTGTTTTTTGGTAAAGTGAGTGAATGTAAGTCTGGCCCACAGTATAAAATAGTGATTTTATAACTTGCTTATAACTCGTTTGGCATGTGGTAAGTCTGACGTCGCTTGCTCTCTTTAAACTTGTCTACTGTTGAAACAATGTCGCCCTACCTAACAACGTTCGCCGTTCACGCATTTTTTTTATGTAGGCTTACAGCGCTGAAAGCAGCCCTTTAAAGGAATGCTCCGCCGAAAAATGCACGTGCCTAGTTTCGTTTAACGCGTTGACGCCACTATCATTCACTCCCGTTTCGCATGTTTTAGGCTAGACGTTTCTTTAAGAAGACCAGGAGCGCGCGCCACTGCGTGGCCGTCATTGGGCGTCAGATGACGCTCGTCGTCTCCTTGTAGCCACTGGTACGGCGCTTTCCGTTGTTCTGGCAGATAAACGAGTGCACGGCTGCTGGCGACGTGTCGTCCTCCGAGCGCAGCGGCGCGTGCTCGAGGCTGACTGCGACCCGGCTGGTCTCGGTGAATGATGAGTTGGTGTGGTAGTTGTTGTGGGAGTCGGTGGTCACAAGGCGATGACGTCGCCACTGAGCCGTGTACTGGGCAGACCTGCGCCTTATCACGGACTGGACCTGAAATGCACAATTAGAGGACCAGTCAGTCATTACAAAAGTGTTCGTTTTTTAATTTCTTTTTTACATTTTCCTTGTAAAGTGCAGCTCGTAAGGCATAGAACATTACTTCAACTTTTTATTATTATTATTATTATTATTATTAAATAACAGGAAAATGCTTTTAACAACCAAATAACTTAAGAGTTTTAAAAACTTCATAGTTATAGTTTTAAAACTATGGAGTACATTTTAAAGTACGTTTTAAGTCAGATGTAATGAGGGTTTCTTAATGTTCACCTTTTACTGTGATGCAGGGATTAGCACAACAGCTTTACTTTTCACTGATCGTGTGAAATACATATGCACCTACCTCTCCATTGCTGAAACAGATGATAATGGCCACCAGGAGCCCCTGTGGATTAGTGTAGGAAAAAAGGAATGTTAGAAGTTTTAATTTAGCTTTTAATTTTTGAATATCATCTGAATTTAATTTAACATGCTGCATTTGTGAAACATAACAGCCAATTAAAAATAAATAAAAAAACATAATACTTTCACTAATCCACATTCAGAGGGTATTGTAGTGTAAGATAATACAGATATGTCCAACAGCTCTAAGTGTGAGCCTGTGCATTAAAACATATTGTGAAACCAGTAATGCATAAAGGTGTAGGTGATATAGTGACATGAGACATTTGAAACAAATAAGGCACTTCTAATTGTCATCCATGTTCTAATTAAATATCTTCCAAACATGCACTTTTATGGAGGCTTTTGAATAACAAAACATTTAATATCATGCACAAATCCAGTTTTTCTTGATTTCTTTACTACCTTAGATCTTTTTATTTAAGTTATCCAGGAAGTGTGGGATCACATCTTAACATTAAGGCAATATGATGTGAAATACGGAATAGGATAGACTAGAGTATTCCGATTCATCTTATTCAGTTTCATCTTTACCACCACTGGTACTCTTACCACATCATTACCACAAGTGATGTCTTTTTGACAAACATACTTATTGACTTAATATTTATACAACGAAACAATAAAACAGCATTTTCCCACAGATATTTGTGCAAATAACAAACCGGTATGAAGGCACTGTGCAGTAGACAGAAGGCCTGAGTTTTAGTGTGAAGTTGCAGCTTCTGCCACAACGTACCTGAAAATGCATGAAAATGTGCATGAAGAACTCATAGATGACCAGGGCCAGCCTGCCCTCTGGCTGGAAGGGCACGAGGATGAAATGAGCCCCCATCAAGGGCACCAGGATGAGGGTGGCACGCACAGCCTTCATGTAGACGCTGGACTCTGTCTTGTGTGTGACTCGTAGTTTAGTGATCAGCACTCGCACTATGTTCAGCAGGAAGAACAGGTTCACCTGCAGGTGGCGGTAGAGAGGCAGAGATAATGGGTTCACCAACAATGGGCGTGAGGGAGAACCCATCAGAGCACCTTAAGGTCTTTGGCGCGTGCAGGCAGTGACATGTCATCTCGTCTCCTAGCAACACAGTCGTCACATGCATTTAGAAATTAAAGTAGCATTAGTTATATAATTCTCTGAGAATAACCACTGCAAGTTAGTGGGCAGAGAAGTAATAATTCATTAGTCCCGTGAATCTCAGTCAATCCGATGTTTGCGAGGTTGCTCCTGCAATAGAAGACGTGCGTGACGTTGTGCTTGGACACCTGTGCGTGAGAACACTCACCACCAGGGCAACATGGATGGGGCCATGGACAATGTAGAGGAGGTTTGTGTTGGTTATCCAGCATCTGAGAAACACACAGATACGACGCTCATAAACACACAAAACACACGCACCCATGCGCACACACACACACACACACAACGCAACTCATCGGCGATTGCATGAGGATCCCCATCCAAACAGTTCTTTAAACCAGAGCAAAGAGAGTTTGAAGCACAACTCAGGTGTAGTTTTGTAAAAATGGAGACATCAGCTTACTTGTCATCGTGGAAGTGCAGGCGAGCGATGGCATGAATCACAGTTGGAATGACGGGAAATCCTACAGTAAAGAAACATTAATGAACAGGAGGAAACTTTAATGCATCATTCAAATGGAAAACGAGAGAGGAAGAGAAAGAGAGAGAGATGTAGGAAACGTTACAGGCATCAGTCATCTTTCAATGGATGCTGGGTAAATTTTTCACATGACCAATTACCACACTCATGCCAACAGCCAATGTAATTTCATCATCTGAGCTGAGCACTTTGAGTGAACCTGGTGCAAGATATTCTAATCAAATAACTCTGAGAATCACTGCAAATTAGAAGGATTCTGGTAATTGCTTCCCCGAATGGGAATAATCAAAGTGTCAGACAGGGTTAATGTGAATCAGACTGAAGGGAATCATATATTTGACTCCTCACCCCAGCCCAGCAGGTAGTACCACCCCAGGTGCTGCTCTCCAACGAAAACAGCCACGATGATGAGGGTGTGCAGGTAGATTCCCTCACACAGCATCCAGAAGTAGTTTGAACAGAATGTGTATTGAATCAGACTGGCTAGGATCTTGCAGGCAATCTGAAGGATTCCGTGCACACATACATACACATATTAAATCTGAGCTTCACAACTGATGATTATTATACTGATTATTATCACAATTTTGGCCTTTGCAATACTGATTGAGCAGAAGCCTGCAATTTGCAAACGAGCCCTCTAAATAATAACTTTTTGATTAATTATGACCCCCTGCATAATCCTTCAGACAATAATTAATTTCCTTCAAATTTAAGTAGGCTAACTTAAATGAATAAACACACATGAGTGTGTGCTCACCGAGTTATTGCTCACTCGTTGCTTGTCCACGATCACAATGAACCAGACCAACATGAGTGTGGAATTTAGGATAAACGACACAAACATGTTCTTGTGGAGAGAGATCCTCTGGCAGCTTAAACACCTACGGAGAAACCGCACACAGTACCCATCATGCAACGCGTTTGGAACTAACCATTCTCGACACGGCATTGACACTGAGTAGTGCATGGTAGCGAGTGTTTCCAGTGACATAGCAAGTAGCTGATGAGTGGAAATGAACCACTGTTGTAATGTGTGTGTTGTTGCTTGTGTTAATGCGATGGTCTTGAAATTTACTCACTTGAAATAGGAGAAGATGAGCATGGATATGACTAGAGACACCAAGGAGAGAGCGTGGCCCACCAGAGTCAGATAATACATAGTAATCGCAATCTACATAGAGAGGCAAGATGGGGGAAATAAAATCATTCCAGTGCTTCCTCTGATTGCAAACACCCTACAGTTTCCACAATTAACCGACATCTGCCTTCACATTAACGGATGAATCAAGCCTCACTGTGAGTGTTATTGATCGTGGCTGTCTTGGGTTCTGTGTAGGAACAGTGCCATCTACAAGGACAACATGATTATACTATGGAGATGAGCAAAGTGAAATTGATTGGTGGGGATCAGCATGGTTGCCATGAAAAGGATTCTTCCTGAGCAGTGAGGCATGTCACATCACGCCCTTGCACAGTGTGGCTGACCAGAGAAATGTTTGAATCCCACACTCCCCTTTCTCAATCCAGCTGTTTCATTCATTAGGAATTACACACGCCCCCCATATGGACACACTATGAAAGGTAGAGACCAAAAACCTCCTCACTTTGAGTTTGTGTTTGGTGTACGCGGAGCACAGAGTGTAGTTGGACCACAGTCGATCGCTGTCCGGGTGTCGGAACCACTGGCCATCTGGATTACACACTTTGGTCACTTTCTCTGGGAGTGCAGAGCAGATCACAGACAAGACTTCAGAACAGCAGTAACCAAACCCCTTACAGTGGTACAGCAGTAACCAAACCCCTAACAGTGGTACAGCAGTAACCAAACCCCTAACAGTGGTACAGCAGTAACCAAACCCCTAACAGTGGCACAGCAGTAACCAAACCCCTAACAGTGGTACAGTGGCAACTAAACCCCTAACAGTGGTACAGCAGTAACCAAACCCCTAACAGTGGTAAAGTGGTAACTAAACCCCTAACAGTGGTACAAGCAGTATTTTGCTCATTAAAGAAAATCTTCAACAGTTGCAGTACCATCATTAGATCGCACGTTTCGATCAAACTCAAGCCTAGATCTTGTAGAATTTTCTGGAAGACCCAGCTAGCTACATTAGTTTATTATTTAGCTACATTATTTTGTGGCTCACCAGAGGGGTCGAAGTCCTGAAAGTAGGATGGGCAGTGCTGCATGGCGGTCCCTGGTGACGAGTCTCCCCAGCACAGCCAGCCATCCCATGTGCGGTTGCAGTAGGGCCCTGAAGGGGGCAGCAGTGAGAGCTTCACTCTGTCACACATTAACTGTATGGTCCAGTGTCTCTAAATTTCTTAAGCTAGCAGTAGAGCGAGACCATTTTAACTCCAGACCTAGATGCCTTTGGGAGGTCATGTTTGTGCTTTGGAATTGTGCATTATTGTGGGTTGGACCAGAAATGTACTTCTACTTCTACTGGTGATGTGGAGAACTTCAGGAGAGCTACGTGCGATGAACAGGCTGTTTACAGCTCATGGAGGAGGCCGCAGCTACGAGTGTCGCCCACGCCAAAACGCGAGGAGTGGGAAACAACAGGCAGGAGCATGTGCTTCCTCACACCAGGGCCCCGCACACAATCCAAGGAAGCCTGACGCTTAAAACTCTGACACGACTGGGCACGGGGCAGGAGTGACATGGACTAACTTCCTTTCTTTCAGGAGAAATAATAGGGTCCCTAGCAGCCGTGCTCGATCACTGCATTCTCCCTTCTCTATTGGACAGGAGGGCTACAACTAGAAGGGGCCCACGACAACGCGAACACATCCAAAACCTTGCATGCTCCGTTTAATTGGTTCTGAGCATTTCTCAACATTGTCCATTCAGACCACATCCACGTTCAGAGGCAGAATGCAGTTCAGGTCGACCTCACCAAGGTTGGACCTGCTTCAGTGTATTGCCATACTGAGTTTAGGCAGTGTAGCAGTACTGCACATGATGCCCTAAGACCATAGGACACAGAACCAGAATCAATGGAGTACAATAAAATGTCCATATGTGTGTATGTGTGTGTGTATGTGTGTGTGTGTGACACCTGGTTCTGTGCTTGGCGGGTCATGCAGGATTTTGAGGTAGCACTCAAACTGTGCTGCCAGGATCTGGCCCGTGGCCATCCTGATGGTTGTAGCAAATAAAGGGACTTCAGTGGCTTCCCCCTCCAACATCATTGTTGTCGCCATCACCTCCTCACCGGGACACACCTGCAGCACGAGAAACACACACACACACACACACACGCACACTTTTGCATATTTCTCTCCTAGAAAAGAATTGTGTCTATATTTAGCCATTAAAAAGGCTCGACTAAAGTCTAAACCAAACAGGCGGACTGTGTAACATTAGTCTCCATTCAGTGCTATTTTTAGCAGCGCAAGCATGTACAAGCACACGAGCACAAGCACTGCATGTGCTTCACACTGTGTTGCCAAGGCCCCCCCACCTCACCCCCGCCTCACCCCCCCCTCACCCCCGCCCCCCTCACCTCAGCTGTCAGCACCGGAAGGACCAGAAGTAGTAATGGATGGAGATTTCTCATGCTGCACTATAAAAGGCACAGAAAGGGGGTACCAGAGGACATCAGGACCCTGCAGAAATGGGACATTTAGCCTGTTAGCAAGTCAGCTTAATGGTTACAGGATAGATTTAGAATCCTTTTCTCAGTCGGTGTGTCATTAGAAGTATCGTTCTTCATCATGAAAGGGGAGTCATCGATACGATTTGACAGAAGAGCTTACCGCTCGTTTTTCACTAGACCTAAACATAGTCTGAAGAGACATCTGTTGACTTTACAGTTCGTAAAAGAAGTTGTAAATTCTTTAGAAAGCAAAATTTGTTTCTAAAAGTCCTAAATAACGCAGCAACTGCAAGCAACTCCAGAAATCAATTATCATAATAAAGCCAACTGTTATTCGAAGCGTGAATAAACATAAAACGCATTAAGACCCGTGTACTATAATGTGAGTTTCCCATTTTTGGAATGGAGAGTACTGGGTGGTTTGAATGCCTGAGCGATTACTCCATTAGAATGTATTTAGCCCCAGTGGAGCAGCAGTGGTGCAATATGTTTCTCAACACCGAAACTATTGTTGTGTTGTGCAATTGCACAAAATGAGAAAAGATTCTAATAAAGTACATGCTTAAAAATAGGACCCTACGCTTTAATAATCTGCTTCTCTCAGTCTAGGCGTCCATACTGACTGTATCTAATAATATCTTTGCTTAAAGTTTCTTCCTGATTTTAGCCTAAACTAACTAGCTAGAGATTTTGTTCTGAGTAAAACAATGAAGCACTTTTTGTAAGTCGCTCTGGATAAGGGCGTCTGCTAAATGCCGTAAATGTAAATGTAAATGTAAATGTGTGTAGGCAGAATACAATACAAATCCTTTTTACTGAGCTGTGACCATGATCAGAATCAATTGCTATGTTACTGAGATTTTATAGCAAATTAGTGATATGTTAGAAAAGTGTTACTGCTCAGTCTGTGCTGCATCTCGTAGAATGCAAACATGGATGGCAGCTTTGTAAAGACAAAAACGTCATTACCATGTAAGGCATTCCAAGAATTAAATAAATAACCAGCTAATGCAGCTATTGCTCACATGTTACAACAGGCTGTATGATATAGAGATAGGATACTTTTAATTACATTCATCTGTAGTACTGACAGAACTGGCCTCGGTACTTAAACGGAGCGTCTGGTGAAGAGAGATGAATGGAGAGGAGAGGAAGCTGGAAGCTCTGAAGGAGCACATGTGGGTGGAGCACATGCGGGTGGAGCACATGCGGGTGGAGCACATGTGGGTGGAGCACGTGCGGGTGGAGATGAACGGGCTTCAGCTTTGAGTGGGAAAGGGCGGGACGGGGGCAGGGTTTTACTTATAAGAGGCTGGTGCCTGTAACAGCAATCTGTTGTGTGTATGAATGTAGCAAGTGTAGTGTCTGCATTTCTGGTGTTACGTTGACCACTGTGATCAAATGTGAAGAGGCTGTAAGGAAAAGGAACAAATCCATGTCTGAGGTCATCATGGTGCTCTCCCAGAAGAGAAAAGATCGCTCCCTTCAGGTATGAGGAGAAAACTTACCCTTTGTAGAGGAGTTAAAGTACACTGGGATTTTGTCCTCAAGTGATGGAGAAAAGGAGCATGAGATTGAGAAAGAGTGCTGTGGTCTCTGAATCGGTCGGTGGTAGTGAAGCAGAAACATTAGGCTTAAGCTCTCCATGTACCAGTCAATCTAACTCCCAATCCTCATCTGTGGTCATGAGATATAGGCAGTGACTGAAAGAATGGGATCAGGACTAGGGTTTCCCTGCAGGGCTGCTGGACTCTTACTCCATGATGGGGGGGAGCTCTGTAGTCCAGGAAGGCCTCGAAGTAGAGCTGTTGGCCCTCAAAGATCAAGAGGAGCCAACTGAGGTGGCCCTTACGAGGACATCTTCTGAGGATGCCTCCTGGTTGTTCTATCGCTACAGCCGGACCAGGGACGTCCCACTGGAATGAGGCCCAGAGGCACACCCGGAGAAGTATGGGCCGATGACCTCGGCCTACTAATGACCATGACTGTCACCAGCAAAAGCAGAAAGACAATGACATGAGATGAGTTCACAAGAGGATTTCCGTGTTGCAATAGTGTTGCGGTAATGGCTCCTTAAAAGCTTTTTTTGCAAATGGCTTCTCATATTCAGATCATCAGTAAAACAAAGTGGGAAAATGTACATAAAATTACTTCCCACTAAGTGGCTGCAATTTCACTGTTCACATCCATTTCCTTTTGCAATATGAGAACCCCAGTTTAAATATGTGGTAAAGTGTACATGTTAGTGCAAAAATATGAAAATATGGCTTCATAGGTAGCCAGTAAAGTGTTTGTTAACATAAACAAGCACCACTGGCGGTAGTTATGGATTAGTCTATTGATATGTAGGTTTTTGCGGGTACCTCAAGTAGACGTGAGCTCTATTTTTTCACAATTTCAATGTGAGAACTGACACACTACAAATGAGGCCACCTATGGTATGATCCAGTGTGACATATAAATCTTTAGACCACAAATACATATCTTCTGTTTCCATGAGGCTGATGTCTGGGACATGATGCTATTTTAAGTGTGCACAGCTTTTAGTGGTAGTGGCAGGCAGGGGGAGAGAGGCCTGTGATCGCTGCACAACAGATAGTGCTCAGCAAATCAATAGATGCTACGTACTTCTCTGTGCTTATTCAAATATTTACAAGCTTATTAAATTGCTTTAAATATCTGAATGCACAACACAGACGATGTGCTTACCGTTGCCTGTAATATGTTCTAGCAAAGACTTACTTCCTGATCATGGCACAAATTCGTTATGGTCACCTGTAATCGTTACATTTTATGTAATCCACTTCAGCAATGTTCTGAACATTCACATATAGTGCACTGTGCATCACCAATAATGTCCAAAGAGGGCTGTTCCTATAGAAACCTAAATCTAGCACCGCTTCATCCCTGTCCTGTCTACACAGAGTGGAATAGAAATGACATGCTGGGATGAGATGCGTTGACATTAATCAAGGAGACAGAGCTGGATCACATAACCTTTGCAGTTCCCATGAGAGATCATGTGTCCAATATAGCACTGTAGGTCAAAGGTCAAGAACATGCGATTACGACCAATGCGACTGGGACCCTCTTCCAGCATGGGAAACAGCCAGGAAACAAACAGCAGGGTCTTTGACTTCTGGACCGTTTATATATCTGCCCTCTCCACTGTAAACAAACCTTTGCATTGACCGCAACAATGTTAACAAAGCACTTGCAGTATATGCTTGGATTAGACAAAGTTTAGACTGATGCTGATGAATAGGCACATAAGAATAAATATGATTAATGCATAACCTCAAGTATTATATGTCAGTAGAATAAAACAGTTAAAGAGCTTTACAAACCAACCAAAAACCAACCAAAGCATTTTAAAAGGCTTTGGGCTCACCTGCCCTACAATCTACAATCCATTCCAAACAATCACTGCTCACAAAAGCCAAATGAGAAATCCCTGCCGCAACTCAGGAGAAACACCAATCACCAATGACTATAAAAACAAATTAACCAATGAAAACAAAAACCCAAACCAATCCCTGGAAGTAATCAGCAGAAGCTTTATAAAGTGATATTTCCATAATCAATCAATCATTTCACATATAGGCCTATATGAAATGATTCATAATCAATTTTTAATCCGTTTTGATACATCAAATAAGATGATGTCAAAGTTTTTCAAACCAAATCACTACAGGGGCAGAAGGTTAACTTCCATTTTGAACACGAAAAGTAACTTCACTCCATGAGTGCAGCACAAATGAACTAGCTGCCCACAAATGGAACCCACACTGAATGGATAACTGAAGGTAGGACAGTTTTAATCCTGAAGTACCCATAACAACCTGCCTCTCCACAACATGGAAGCTCCTGTCAGGCATTGCTGGGGCAAAGATGAATAGGCGTACGGCTCAATACATGAGCAGGGCAAAAGAAACGCGTTGGCAAGAACACCAGAGGAGCCAAGCACCAGCTACTGGTTGATAAAAGTCGCTCGAGGCTGTAGGACCAGACAGACCAATCTGTGCACCACCTGGATTGACTACAAGAAAGTCTATGATTCAATGCCCCCAAATATGGATATTGGAATGCTTACAGGACCCTTACGATCTTCATTGAGAACTCAGTGGGGAGGTGGAAGACTACCCTTGACGCCAACATCAAGCCAATAGCACAAGTCACCATCAAGTGTGGGATTTACCAAGGAGATGCCCTGTCCCCACTGCTGTTCTGCATAGGCCTGAACCCCCTCGGTGAGATCATCACCAAGAGTACCTACGGATACTGGCTACAGAATAGAGCGACCATCAGCCACCTCCTCTACACGGATGACATCAAGCTGGATGCCAGAAGTGAACTAGACATCGATTCACTGATCCATCTCACAGGGATATACAACAGCGATTTTAGAATGCCATTTGGACAAGATAAGTATGTTCGGATAGTTGCAAGGAGAGGAAAGGTAGGGGATTGAACAATGAGAAGGTTCCCTAGGCGGATTTTGAGGACATCTACAAGTACCTTTGTATCCCAGAGGTGAATGTAAATCATGAAGAGGCCACCAGGAAAGCCAAAAACCTCCAGAGAGTGAGGCAAGAAGCCAGCTGAATTGTAAGAACAAGATCCAGGCGATCAATACTTATTCCAGTCATCAGATACCCAGCTGGTATAATAACCTAGCCAAAGGAGGAAATAGAAGCCCCTGACATCAAAACAAGAAAACCCCTCACAATGCACGGAGGACTTCATCACAAATACAGCACTCTGAAGCTGTACACTAAGAGTCAGGAGGGGGGCGGAGTACTAATGAGCATCAGAGCCTCTGTTCAGGTTGATGGACCATAGTGACAAGGTGCTTAGACTGTACCTCAGACCATAGAAACCTGAGGAGTAGAGCAATGAAGAGGAGCAGATTCCATAATGGGTGGATAAAACCCTGCACAGCACGTACCATCGGCAAATAATGGAAGTGGCTGATATAGAGAAATCCATACCAGTATCAGGAAAAGACTGGACTGAAAGAGAGCACAAAGGCACTAATCATGGCTGCACGGGAACAAGCTCTCAATGCAAGATCAATAGATCCTGGGATCTACCACACCAGGGAGAACCCCAGATACAAGCTGTGCAAAGATGCCCCTGAGATGATCCAGCACATAACAGCAGGGCGCAAGATTATATTATATATATATTATATATAATCTCACTTCCCATTGAACAATGCAGTATGTTCTGTATGGACATTAAGACAATGCCTAATTTTGCTGGACTGCCATTCTCTGCATTTTTTCACAGTAAGGCCACCGTATGACATCTGAACCACTTGGAAACACTTTGGAAATCTCCAAAGGAAGCATAAAATGTGAGTGTTCGTCTGAGTCTTACTGCGGAGAAAACAGCCTCTGTTCCAAGAGGGCGCAGGATAGCAAAATATTACTGCACTTTGCATTTGGCAATTGTTAGTTGTATCTTGTTTTTGATATCTTGTTTATATGTTAATTTCAGCAGTGGGGAGGTAATCACTAATATAAAAGAACATAACATTACTTTTGAGAAAATAAGATATAAAATAAATCATAGTGCAGGTTTTATGTTACTTTGCTACCATTCTGACCCATAGCATCCTGAATTTCGATACAGGGCTACATATGTGTAGGTCTCGGACACCAGTTTCTAGTTCGTTCTTTGTTTGAACAATTGTATTGTTACATTGTTTATACCATAATGTTAGTCAATTCTTCAAACCTCCGACCACCTTATTTTGAACATGGAACTGCAAATTGTGTGGGTTAATCTACTTGTTGTTTACACATCACTCATTTCCCAGGAGTGCATTTTTTATAAACTCATATTATTTTTCCATAAACAACTTGTTACTCTTTTCCATAAACAGATTAAACTTGTTAGACTGTTTGATGTTTTGCAGTTATTTATTTATTTATTTAATAACTATTTATTGACCAATTTTAGTTCCTGTTGCACTGACTGTAGACTAATACAACAATCATCTGTTTGTGCCCAATCATATCTCCATTCCCTGTCTGTTAATGAATTTACAAAAGTCTACAGTAATTATGATTTTTACATCTAAAAAAACTAAGCAGAAACAGAGGAAACCTGATGAGTTAATGACCTTTAACAACCCTTGGTAAGACCCTCGATAGTTAGTATATATCAACAGAACACTGGTAGTCCATGTGGTCCGAAAAAACTAAATTAATTAATTAAATTAAATTAAATATTCACCAATTCACTATATATAATGGACTGGAGATAGCTTACAAAATTTCATTAAGAAACCATTTTAAATCATATCTATTAATCTACAGACTATAAACAACCATTAGGACAACATGTGAGTAATGGGTCACAGCAGATGTTGTGTTCTGATGCTATTTCCTGTCTGCCTGGGTCTGCGTCAGTGTTAGCTCTGTTTGCTTTGAGTTAGCGGAGGTGAAGAGGGGTTATTTTTACTCTATGGGGGGTAGCAGCAGCTTCTAAAGACCCGGAAGGATAAAGGAGAAGACCCCGCCCCACCCCTGCCCCCATCTGCACCCCCGTCTGCAGACCTGGCTGCTTGCATGGCAATATTCAGGTTAAAAATAAGCCATTGTTGCCGCTGTACAAAAGAACAGTGCTCGGCAACAGCAATCAATGCCTAAGCATCCGCTTCTGCCCAGCTGAGGAGAGACAGGAGAATGCAGAGGTGTGTGTGTGTATGTGTGTGTGTGTGTGTGTGTGTGTGCATGAAAGAGAGTATGCATGAATCAAAAATGATGCGTGTTTTTGCGTGTGTGTGAGATAAAGGCAAACGTTGTGTGGAGTCGTGTGTCGTGTGTGTGGCAGGGAGCCCGTGTGTGTTTGTGAACGACGGCGTGTGCATGTGGGTTTGTTTATATGCCTTCAGAAAGTTTGAAAACTAAGACAACAGCACGTGTGATTTACTCTGAGGTATAAGCACCAACTCCATTCTCCGCTCAAATGAATAACACTGTAAAGCAGAATAGAACAAGTACATATTCGTATTCACATTGACCTCGTCCTCATGCCTACTTTACGCCTGTACAAAGCACTCAGTACAGTAAAGTCATATGATAGAAAACTTACAAGTTATATCTTTTAATAAGATATTCTTTTAGCTTTGGTTTGTCTAAATAGTTTAGTGAGTTTTTAGTGAGTAGTCATGCAAGTGTAATACAGTAAACATATCACTTTATACATGCGTCAGCTTTCCTGGCTAATCTTCAAGGGAAATAACTATGTCATCTCAGAGGCCACACTGTCCCTGATTGCACACGTGAGCTGATGAGGTCCGGGGGCTTTGTGATGCTGTTTGCCGCATGCAGTTGCAGGATCGCTTGTGCTCCCATTATTAGGGCCTGGAGTAGTCACGTGTGCTTGGAGACAGACCACCACAGCTCACAGAGCACGTGGAAGAGCTCGCTCACCGACGGACCTGCTTCATGCCACGCGTAGCTGCTCGCACTCAAGATGAAGACAGCGTCCGAACCAACGCTCCTAATGCAGCGCCTAGAATGTTTCTCATCTCCTGTTCAAACACACCTGAACATGCAGGCCCAATACACCACACACCAGATTTGCCTGGAAAATTCCAGAGTAAATGAAGCAGACGAAGCAGCTAATTGAGTAATATGCCCTCCTTGTCCCGAAGCAAAAAGCCCATTTTGAACGTTCGTCCAGCGCTTCAGCAGGTTCAGTGAAAATGTCCTAGGGTGTTCCATGGTTTCAGGAGCAAACACATTCACAGCATATGTTTAAGTTCAAGGCTGTGATCTTTTAGAGAAAGGTTTGTCCTTCATAAAATAAATGTATAAATAAACAACTCCTCTGTGACCCAGAGCTTTACAGTGTCATGGGCTTCTGCCGGGTGCTGAGGGAGAGGGGTTTGCTGTTCCTTGGGCAGTGTTAGAATTTATCCACTAAATGGACAGTCAAGGTTTCTTTGAGTTATTCATGTTAAAGGAATGTCTCCCAGGAGACAATGATACCAGAGACTAAACACACATATATATATACACACATACAAAGTTCAATTAAATGTATCTGTTTGTTACAGTGATAAGAACACAATCCAAACTATATGCATTAGTCTTCAACATCATAACACACACACACACACACACACACACACACAAATGCAGGGAAAACTGCATGGTTTGCCGAGAAACAAAAGTCCCTACAATAATCCAAGATCCCACAGACTCCACAGATGGACGATGGACTGGAAAGGGCACGTGAATGAAGTGCGTCATAAATTAAGATTTCTATGCTAAGGGAAAAACAAATTATCCAGCCATGGAAGTTATATTGTGCAATCACTGGGCGGCTAAAGCATAGACGAAGACACGAATCATTTTTAAAACCAACTGGCGCCGGCCGTCGTAATTATTAAAGAACTGCGCATACATTTTCTTTATGATTGTATACATTTTTTGTGTCTGGGTTCTTTTATTATTGAATAACGTGTCTGGGAAAGACGTATTTTTGTTGAGTCCACTGTCCGCAACGTTATGACGCAAATATATTTGAAAGTTGACGACTGGCGTTGACGTCACTGGCTATAGGTCATGATCAACTTTTCTGGCGCGTAAATGTGATTATTGGCAATGGAGGATTTGGCCGCATTTAGCGTACCATGTGTGGTAGCCAACAAATAAGTAGTTTAGAAAGAAAACTAACATTTTCCAGGCTTTTGAGATATTTTAGGGAGTGAAGATCCAGCACCGAGTTCGTTAACGTTAGCGCTAGCATTAATGTTACTACAGAAGCTAGCAGCCGGCTACATTGCTGTGATCCTCCACACTGTTAAGGAATATTTAGGACAGTTTTTATACTACTTTTATTGTCTCATGTGACCTTTTTATTGTTTACTGTAGCAGACTGCATTGCTCTTGCAACCTAATTTCTTAAAACGATAATGCTAAATGAGGGAATCCGACGGTTCTCTTGACTATAGCCATTTAGATATAGGTATAGCATTGTAGCTTTTTTAGTTTATCTTTGAAATCCATACGGCTTCTTATAGTGGTGTAACGTGCAAAAACCCTGAATCGATCTTTCGCTCGCTGAGTGGTCTTACGTGCGTGCGAGGGAACGTGGACATGTACGTAGAAGCGGGAGCGCAGTTCTTGTGCGTTCTATGAAATATAATCCTTCCAGCGCCACTGATTACGACTTGATTACATCGCATTCCTCAAAGGTTTAAATGTAGTGTTTGTTTTCCAAATGAACCGACAAATTTTAGCAGTACACAGAATGGGCCTGCACATACTTTTTGTACCATCTCAAAAAGTAAAGTGCAGTTCGGACAATGTGGTTGTCCTCGCCACATTGTTCAGCACTGCTCCTGCAGACGGGAGTAAAAAAGCCACACGGGTTTTATTCTGCTTTGCTTCATGCACACAGCTGCCAACTCTGATTATAGTGCCATTATGTAACTTGTGCCGTCCAATATTTCACAGACGCGCGTGCTGTCACGAAGGCATCCGGCTATTGCGTGCCCCACGAACGTCTAATCTAAGACCATGGTTTGTGATTTCACAGATTTACAATCCAGTTCCGAATATTTCACCATAGCTGCCTTTACAGGGCAAGACGTGAAGATTGAACAGAATGAGAGTTAATGCACGCCAAGGGCCATCGTGCTCTTATGCAACTTTTGCGAAATTGACTGACTGTCCCAAAGTAGCTCAGAAGCAGCACACGACACCTATTAATACACCAAACAGCTGCCTGGCAGGGCATCTTAACTTCATGGTACGGGTCGGGCGAGGAGCATCCGGGCACCTGTGATTTTGCACCACGACGCCCTTGACACTAGTGGCTGGGTAGAGCGCCACACTGCACATTTAGATGCTTGCTGTGATAGATGAGTAAGGTAAGAGGTTAGGTTTTCATTATCTTCCTCTCTTTCACACGCAAACACCACACACACACACACCCAACTCCACAAACCAAGATAGACCAGAGTGTTTGAATCAAAATCTTATATCTTAGTGTTGCTATTTTGACTGTAACATTAATTTTCAAGCATTTTGGAAGCATACAAAGCTGGTCCTGTTCAGTGCTCTTTATTAATATTTTATTTTAATAATTTGGGACATCCTATAGATAATTGCACACACCACACAAGATCTACTGCAGCGAGATTAACATAGATGTAAATTAACTTGTTTCAGACTGCTAGACGAATTTACCAAACTATCAACGTTTTTCCCAGTAACACTCATAAGGCGCACAACACAGCCGAATCTGACCCGTCAACACCTTAAAGAAATTACAGCCTCCTTTGCAATTGCTGTAACTTGCCTAATCGACCTCTGCATCGAAGAACCCCAGACCACGTTGCAGGCTACCTCAACAATCGTTAAGATTAAAAAAAAAGTTTAAGACGATATGTTTACACAAAGAGTCAACTTCAACAAGGCAACTTAATAAAGATTTCTGAGATTTCAGAAGGTTACATACCGTGAAAACGGAAAGGTAATTAGAAGTCGCTGCTCTTGTAATATCTTCGCGCGAACATATTGGCGGCAGTTGAAGACAACGGCTTTATTAGGTTGCGCGTCCTTCACCGCGAGCGCATTTGCACCGATGTAAGGCGGTCCAACGTTGCTTCTAGGGGGGTTTCAAGTGGGACTGGCTAATCATGTTTTTGACCATGCGTTTTCCCTTTATGCAAATGTAATTTGAAGCTTCTTTTAATAATATAGATTTATTTAAGCCTAGATAATTGAAACTTTCTTCGAGCCCTTTCTGCAGTTGTTACTATGATTAACCTACATTTATGTACTTAAGGTACAGTATACTGTTCATTACAGTCTAGCATAAAGCACTGTTTGTGCAATTTTGCCCCCTGTTGATCAAATGCACAATTTCAATAGATTCAATGGCAAACTGCAACAAAAAACATGTATTCATATGAGCATTTTGGAGATTAAAAACAACTAAAGATCAAAGTTTTAAAAGCTTTTATTTGTTTTATTTATGGTCACAGATATGTGCTCAGTATGCATCATCCCTCTTTCCACTCTTCTTTTTCTCTTTTCATCATCCCATCATTTCTTTTCCTCTGTAGAGAAAGACTGAGTGATTCAGACCGCTGTGGTCTTGAGGTCGGCTGCACCACTTGGAGCTGCTCACCCGGATGGGTCACTGCACCCGGACGGGTCGCTGAACCCGACCTTGCGCGCCTCCTTCCAACGCATGAGAGCGCGGACGCTCTGTGGTGCACCGGTCACCAGGGCGGCGCTGTATGGCCGCAGCAGGGCGAGGGCGCGTGCGATGCTCACACAGGCCTGAGCCTTGCGCAGGAGTGGCACAGTGCCCAGGGAGCACGCCAGCTCATAGGCCTGGGAGAAATATTCACTGCCACGGTCATACTGACCCTGCACACACACACACACACACATAAGAGCAGTACAACTGCTATAAAAAATCAACAGGCTCAAAGGACAGGGAAATTGAACCATAATGCCTGTTTGTGTAAAAAGGATGAAAAATGATACAATGGTTCAAGCTCGGGAGCAAAACACACTCAAAATGCACTTAGAAAAACACTTCCCACTGTAAGAATGAAACCATATGTTGTATGTTGTAATTAGCGTAGTTTAACGCCCCCTCCCCACAACACACATACACGAGCTCACACACTTACTATGGAGGTATGTATGGTTCCAAGGCTCATGCAGGCATCCTGTAAGTTCTCCTCCTGGTTGCACTCTTGAGAAACGGCAGCGTATTTCTGCAGGTGCTCGACGGTCTCACCCACTTTACCCTCACTGCAAAGCACATAAAACCTTACACACACAAACACACTCATTCATATATTAATCCTGTCGTACAGTGAATTTCTCTCAAAATCTAAATCTGGGCAGATCTTTTTATTTTTAAACTGAGGTAAGCTATGTAAGTGGTTGTGTGTGTGTGTGTGTGTGTGTGTGTGCATGCGCCCAAGTGCACACCTCTCCAGTGATTGGGCAATGGCTTTGTAGGCTTTCCCTAGACCATCTGCATCTCCAAGCCCTCTGGAGATCTCCGCAAATCTGCTCAGAAACTGATGTGGACAGACAGAAGCAACAGATCTGCCAGTGTGCACATGGAGCGTGTGCGAGCCTGAGTGTGTCTGAGAGTGTCACACCTCTTTTGCAGCTCTCTGGTTACCCGTGCTCTGATAGGCCAGACCCACTCTGTATGCTGCATCTCCCTCCATCCTCCTGTCCCCAGCTAAAAGATGGAGGGGAAAGGACAGCGGTAGTATGTGAGATGTGTGAGCCCGAGGAGGAAAGGTCCCGGTGTGTGTGTGTGCGTGTATGTGTGTCGGTACCTTCCTTAGCCATATCGTATGCCTTGGTGAGGATCTGAATGGCTGTTCGGTAGTCTTTACTCTGCAGCTGTGTCTGCGCCAGAAGTGTGTAGACCCTGCAGAGACCCGCAATCGCACAAGACTGGTGTGTGTGCCCACCCTCGTCCTGCCACGAACGGCCCACAGCCAGGTCGTGAAACGCCTCATAATGCTCCCTAGCCAGCTCAAAATCACCTGTTGTTCATATCATCAAATACACACACACACACACATGCTTTTTTCAAAGCAATCAACGAACAGTTAAAGCAACATCTGTGCATGCAGCTTCCTGGAAGAGCTCCTGTATCTTTAGAGCTCCAGTTCTCAGGGGGAGGGTGCTGCTACCTTGCTCTAAGTACATCTGTCCCACGTGCCCGTTGGCCTCCGCCTCCCGTCTTCCTGAGTCCATCTTGACCTTGCGGGCGGACAGAAGGCTGAGCTCATAGAAATGACAACGAATCCACCTGTCTTCTGGCTCAGAAAAAAACCTCGCCAGGGCCAAATAATTTTCATAGACTTCCACATGCTGGCCTAGAGAGATAGAACGAGTCAAATTAGCATTTTTTACGATGCCATATTAGTATACACATTAGCGGTAGCATACCGCGGTGACACTACCGGCTCTCTCTGCGGTCTCAGCGCAGGTAAGATGCTTCTTCAGGGTCTCCAGCTTGTGTGGTTGATCCTCGAGTGAGCGCTGCTGCCACAGCGCGCTACCCGGTCCCGCCGCTAAACGCGACGCTTTCCAGCGCTCCAGCAACGAAAGCAACTCTGTAAAGGAGCGATGGAAACCCTCCCGCAACATCCACACGCAAAGATTTTGACGAAGAGTGTTCCGGAATCTGGCGAGACATACAGCGGGATACACTTAGAAGTGAAGGAAAGCAAAGTAACGTTCGCAAAGTCGTGGGACCCCTGGACTTTAATTAACTAAACATCAGTTGAGTGTATGCCCAACACCAATTGTATTCCGACGGCTTTTTAAAAGAAGCATTAAATAAATAGTCCCCCAAAACAAATAAATAATAAAAGAAATTGTAAGAGTAGAGTTAGTGCTTAGCCTACAGTGCCATCTGCTGGCAAATAAAATAACGGGCCAAAGTTTATAGTGCCATGAACGTTCTTTATCCCTCAATCTTTTTTCATTCATTCATTATCCGTACCGCTTATTCCCGCTAGTCGGGGTCACGGGGGGGCTGGAGCCAATCCCAGCATCTCTGGGCGAAGGCAGGGTACACCATGGGCAGTTCGCCAGTCCACCACATGGCCAACACGCACACACACACACACCTACGGGCAATCTAGAGTGACCAATCAACCTAAGATGCATGTCTTTGGACTGTGGGAGAAAACCGGAGTACCCGGAGAAAACCCACGCAGGCACAGGGAGAACATGCAAACTCCACACAGAGCAGCCCAGATCGAGAATCGAACCCAGACCGCCTTGCTGTGAGGCGACAGTGCTAACCACCATGCCACCATGCCGCCTATCATCCCTTAATCTGATTATTTAAATATATTTCCAAGATATATTAATATATATATATATATATATATATATATATATATATATATATATATATATATATATATATATATATATATATATATATATATATATATATATATATATATATATATATATATATATATATATATATATATATATATATATATATATATATATTACAAATGTATATGTAACGCGACACCCGGTGCTTACTGTGCTATGTCATCCTCGGTGATTGTGGTAGTTTC
This sequence comes from Brachyhypopomus occidentalis, assembly GCA_020368025.1. Lineage (NCBI taxonomy): Eukaryota > Metazoa > Chordata > Actinopteri > Gymnotiformes > Hypopomidae > Brachyhypopomus > Brachyhypopomus occidentalis. The sequence continues at coordinate 996,992 of JAGXOD010000041.1, forward strand.
ACTCTTCGCGTTATCAGGGCAGCCTGGGTCTTGTGTGGGGCTACAAATAAAATATGTAAATAAGTAATACACACTATTGCAGGGACTTCAAAAACATTTGAATGCAGAGAAGAAAGGATATCAGAAGAAACGTAAGCGCAGCCGCATCACATCATGGTGCGTACCTGGCTCTGAGAAGGCCTTTCCCGTTGCGGGAGGTAGGACCCGTCATAGCAGCGTTGATGTCTGGGAGAAACCGTGATTTTTTCTGTGTGGGCAGCACGGCGGAAGCCATAACGTTTCAGCTAAAAGTTAAAGTCAAACAAAAGCGAGTTTCAAATAATTTGTACGGTAGCTATGCTACCTGCTCCCTAGCTACCAATGCTTGCCGTTTGCACCTTTTCGTCTGAAGGAAAAGTTTTCGAACAAAATCTTACTGACTGAATTGAGTAGGTAATAATTGATTTTTATGCAATTTGAGATTGTATAATCACTGAAAATAACACAAGCACTTGAGCTCGTGTTCAAGCTAATTGATTCGCTAAAATAGGCAGGTTTTTTAACCAGATTGTATCAGCATCAGCGTTCACTACATCCTTGTTCCTGACGTGACCGCGCGTCACCATAGTGACACACAGTAAGCGAACGCTGTCAACAATCTCTCAGAGCTTCGAGGTGCAGTAGTTCCTTGGCAGGAGGAGACGACGTTATTAAACAAACTGAAAATAACTGTTTTACAGACGTAGATTTGTACCTATGTCTGAACCGAACTGAATGCAATAGAATTTGGGGGATTCATTTGCTGAATGAATTGTTTCGAAATATTTTACAAGCAATAAATGTAGCACTTAGTTGCGTTAGTTGATGTTAGTAAATAAGATGGATATATGGATATATAAATTAAGATTAAACAAAACTGAATCATGCGAGGTCAATCTGCGGGGCAGAACTGAATTTGCTTGCTTCGAGGCGCACCAAAATAGATACTTAACCTTTAAATGGCAACATTGGAACAGAAGATGTTGTGTTTGGAATGCAGCTTTGTAAAATACAGAGGCATGAGCAATATCAACAACACGTTAAATAAGAAAAAAGTTGTGCATTATAGGGCGTGTAGTCCATTTGCTGCTGTTTACTGTAAAACATAAATGAACTGGCAAAGTGCATCCTGTGAAAACACTAACCTCTTGGGGAGTTCAGATTGCTGTTTACAGTCATACGACTGGCCCAGAATTCCTCTATCACCAAGAGACCGGAGCACTCGTCCGTGTTCCAGAGATCGCCGGATTATCCCTTCCTAGTGCGCAAGGCGCTCGTTTGACACTTTGAACGGGCTTTCCGACAGTTGAGACGCGATTTTTGATGCAGTATGATCGGCCTATGTTGAAGTTCTTACCACCAATATATGATTTCTATGTGGAAAGAGTCATGTTAAAATTGGTCACTTAACTATCTTTTTCTTTGTAAATTCCACGAATATGTCGCCGTTTCTGCAGATATATAAATGTATTAATTTGTGTCTGAAAGTGTGTTAAGGATTATTGTATTTTAACGCAGAAAAAGTATGAAACTGAACATAGTTTTGTTTTAACAAAAACAAAGATTTCAGTTGTTCGACACAGTTTTTTCAGGACTAGATCTAATGCAGAACTTTAATGTTCTAAGGTTATTGCGGTTATAAGGCTATTACATGACCTACATCTACTTTAGGCTGTCTAGAATATAAAGTCTTCATCTAAAGAGACTTTATGAGCCCAGCACGGTCGTGTCTACGGAAACAGTAATTTCATGTTCCTTCACAACCGTTAAATCACCGTAATGGAAACCACAGCTAATAAATGTGCAATCTCCTGTAGGGAAATACCACCACATTTCCAACTAGTGACATATTAAGTGTGCAACTAAAGTGCAGAAAACTTTGAGATCAAATAATCTCTTTAGGCTTGAAGAGGTTGTCACGGTTTGCCTTACAAGACAGGTCTCACAGTGACTTGAGTAGCGATTCAAACGAGCTATTATATTTTATGATACACACTGTGAATGCTATAGGAAAGATCACAGCAGTGTGATTACAGGAAATGTCCAAAACAGGCATAGCTGGTCATTAAGTCACTGTAACAGTGGTTCACAACACAGAGGGTAACTCAACAACTCACTTTGCTGGAGGGGATCTCGGAGAGTAATTACGCAGAATTATACAAGACATGCAACCGTACACAAAAAAACAATTTGAACAGCGCTACTGTATTTTTTGGATAAAAAGATTATACTTTATTTTGTGATTTGGGCATATTTGTTAAATAACTAGGGCTTGGCGATGTCTGTCCAACCTCCACATGATTATGTTTTCAGGGCAAATTCACGATTTATGTTTCTTTCGTGGTGTCCATCTTTGTATTGGTCAGCTGTGCAGTTCTAACATGTGTACCGTACTTTGGTGTCCGCTCTCCTTCCCTAATGGTCAGGCTCTCTCTTATCTGTTTCCTTGTTCTCCGCTGGGCCCCCATTTCACTCCACCGCTCCTCCAAGCATTCTCTCTGTTGCAGGCGACAACACCGCCTGAGGCCGATTCCTGCATTAGCTCTCCTTACCTCTTGACCCACGAGCTGATTTCCTTATATAGAGTGACAAGACCCTCCCCCTTTCACTGCCCTCCACTCCATTCCTGCTGGCCCCTCCTTCCATGCCCTGCCAGCCTATGGAAGACGGTTTCCTTTCTTGTGGAGCAGGTTCCGTAGCTCCACCCATTCCTCTTCACAAAGGGCTGACATGGGCCAAAGCCCGCTGTTCTCCACCAGCGTGTAGACTTTCAGAGCATCCACCTCTCTCTCCTCTCCACCACATCTCACCAGATGGTGCTTTCCACTATCCCGTCTTGTCCTGAAATACAGATTAACCCTTTCGATGTACCTGTGCATTTTCTTTGATGTTTTTGTGAACTGTTAAATCAAGTGTTTTTCGAACTGTCAGTATTTTGAATGAGCATGTTTGGTCTTTGTGTGTATTTGTATTGCACATTTAAAAAAATCTGCTTGGTAGATCTATCAGCCCTCAACTGTTGTGAAAACCAGCGAGTACACCTGAGGTATTATACTTAGCAAGTATATAACACCTGAGCTATGGGACATGAATATACTATATCTGAGCTACAGGACATGAGTATACTACACCTATGGGACATGAGTATACTACACCTGAGCTACGGGACTTGAGTATACTACACATGAGGTACAGGACACGAGAATACTACACCGGGGACATGAGTATACTAGTATACTCATTTTGGTATTAGATTGTATGGCTGTCCATTTTAGTGCTTAGGAAAGATAACAGGCAATGTATAAGCCTGCAAATAGTAAATTACATTAATTTGGAGAGGCTACAGGTTTGTTCATTGGTGTTCTTGTTCATTTGTGAACTAGTGTTCATGGAAAAATTTGAAAATAGCTTACCAAACCTGACCGTGAACTACTGAAACTAGTGCCACTAGTGAAGATCCCGTGATCACACTCCTGTTTAGCAATCGACAAATTTGTCGAAGTGTTTTCAGATGTTAGTAGCTTTTGTGTGTATCACAAAATGGATGGAGCTGGCAGAAACCCGTACCAGCACAATGACCACATCCACTCAGTCTAATGTTATCAGTAGACTTGCACATTAAAATGTGATGATACAGTTTAATGAAATCCATTTTGGCTGACACAGATGATAAGCTATATTTTTATAGCAAAAAGTGATGCAACCTCTAATCTCTTGGTTGTTCTGATTTTGGAGTGCAATATATATGGCCAAGTTTGCCCGAGCGGCTGAGTTGTATATGTGTTAAAACAGCTTGGCGCTTGGAGTTCTACCGGAAATAACACTGTCCTCTGAACAAAGAGAGTGTTTTTAACTTGACACGTGGTGCAATAAAAAGAAAACAAAACATTAAGAAACCTTTAACATATGTAGTGAACTTCATAAAGAACATTTCCAGCATTATCATGTTGTTCTGTTACTGTACTGTCCGTTTATCTCAGGAATTAGAACAATAATTAACCATGTGAGTGGGGTCTGTGCAGGCTCTGTTAAAAACGACATGCGCTGTCTGCTGCATGAAGTGCCTTGAAAAGAACTGGGGTGCCGTTTGCTTTTATTACGTGTAAATTTATTAAAGTCGCCACTGCCAAGTTTTTCAAATCTTGTTTTCATTGAGAGTTGCGTCCCACATATGGCAGATCCTATCAACATCTGTCTCCTGTTAGCTTCCTACGGGCCTTCTGTACGCGCACGCACCCACCATTTTATCGGACTCTGGGGTTTTGTTTATCAGAGACCGATGCCTGTAACTGCAGTTTGCACATGCAAAAAACCCACTTCTGAAACAGAGGAACCAGAAAAAACAGTGTTTGAAAACGAAATGTAAAAATTTAACGAAGCAACACTTGTTTGAAGTGATCGGTATCTTTGAAGTGATATGTCTCCCTTCCTGAGACCTCAAATCAGAACAAAGTACGTAGCGTATTATTGTTCAACAAAAGCATGCTGGAACTGAAATCACTTGCGGACGATTTGTTTTGGTGCTCTAATTAGGAGTTTATATGGTTGAAAGAAGAGATCTTAGGTGTTATAAGTTAGACTTGAGGCAATGCCAATCATAATGCTTCCTCAAGGTCAAAGTTCATGAGGTCACGACAGTAATTGCTCCCAGAGGTTTGTCTCTCAGCACAAGACGACCTTTGATCTGCTCTAAAATGTAATTTATTCATGCGAGGGATTCTGTTGTTGGAATATTCTGTTGTAGGGATAAAAAAAATTAAAAGATTTTAAAGACTTGTTCATCGATGGATCTATCCATTCAATCACTGAGAGTATTACAAAAGAAATGAACAAGTGTGTGTGTGAGAGTGTGTGAGTGCGGGGGGAAGGGAGGTTGGGGGGGGGGGAGCGTATGTAAGTGCATGTGTGTGTCTGTATCAGTATGTGTGTGGTCCATGACCAAATTCATCTTAGCATTACATTTGTGTTCACCTCTGAACACTGTTGTACATGTACTGTCTTTTCTCTAAGCTGTTGCTTTCTTGCTCTCTGTCTCTCTTTCACATACACATACACAAATGTGATCACGTGTTTATTACTGATGAGTGTGTTTTGTTGTGACTCTAATGAGATACCCTCTATGAGACAGAACAACAGAAAGAGAGAAAGGACAACAATTTTGTGAAATGTTTACGAGGAGATCATGAGGAGACAGGACTTGCTATAAAGCTTTTATCAAGCTTTAATCGAAATTCCACTGACAATATTTATTTTCTCATAAATGTCTTACTCCAGCTTCAGTATTATTTGTTTATTACATTATTATTATGGTTCTTGTCAAAGATAAAAACACACACACACACACACACACACGTTCGTGTATTGAGCACAAACATGCAGTCATGTTACTGTCCAGCCAGGCTGAAGCAGATTCCCATCAGAGAATATTCTCTCTCGGGTTCTTCCCAAATACGGACCCTGAACAGGGCGTCCTGTCTCTGACCCCCATCCCCCATGAGTGCTGAGTGATCAGTCAGAACACTTCCAGGGTCTAAGATTTAAGGACAGTAAAACTGCTGGGGTTTCCAGGGAAAGTGGAGGAATCAATGACCAACAGTTCTCCTCCAACAGTTCTCTGGCTTATGAAATAAAAGTTGGTCTGAGGGTAAAGAATTATTCGCCCTGTATTTTATGAAATTATTAATTTCAAGTTCATATTAATTAGATTTTCTATAATTATTTTTACAGTTGAATTATCATGAATGTGTGTGTGTGTGTGTGTGTGGGGGGGTGCGTGTGTGTGTGTGTGTGTGTGTGCTTTTTGGGTTGGGGGATGAGACTGATGAACTGATGCCAGGAAAGCCACATCCCACAGATAAGAAAGAAAGAGAGAGAGAAGGAGAGAGAGAGAGAGAGAAGGGAGAGAGAGAGAGAATGGGGGGGGGGGGGTGACAGGAACTATAAGGGGACTCGTGGTGGTTTGACTTTTGTATTACTCTAGCTGTAAGCTCACACTCACTTACCTCTGTGTGATCCACCACACACCAACTCCTCTAACTCACTTCTCCTCTTTGCCAGGACTACAAAGGCCATTGCTATTTCACCGAACTGGAAAGGCACAGGCAGTACACTTCCAGGAGGTGAGTGAAACACGTTTATGCGTTCAGTGGAAATCTTTTCTTGTTACTTTTTTTTTTTTTTTTGTTAGTTTATGCTGTGTACACACACGACAGCTAAAACTCTTCTTAACAAAGTCTACATAAAAGTCTAAACGTTCTTTCTTTCCTTTCCTCTCTGAGCTCCCTGTTTTTCTTTGTTTCACTTGTGCTCTGAGGGCGATTATGGCTGTTTATTTAGTACAGAGCCTTGTGGCCACCACACATCTTTCAACTTATCTGTGACTAACTACTACAAAATGTTATTTTCCTTTGAAGAGAGCCACGTTGCGCTTTTACAGAGCTGACCCAACATGGGCAACTTGAAAGAGTTTAACATGAGTTTTTTTTACTTTGTGTGCGTGATTATATTTAATTAAATGCACATCTATTAAAGTTACTTCTTAAACTGCATGGTCGGATAGAATTCGTTTTGGTCCCAGAGATAAAGAGCATGAAATGTTAACCACTGGCAGCATTATTATGAAGTCTGCAAGTTTCATCTTACCTTTTTCAGCTGAACGTTGGTAAAAGCAAAGGCTTGGATCTGCAGTACACATTGCTACTCCATGATGCCCTGGGTCACAGCGCTAATAGCAACCATATCCTCCATCCTGATGAGACAAGGCTCCTGCCAATCAAACTCCACAAACGACTTCCTGCTCCCTGATGACCCAATTGCTGTGCACCTTCCTGGCCTCTATGCCACCCCCTCAACTCTGACCCTCCCCCTGGATCTTGAGAGGTCAGAGGTCGCGACCCCGGAGCCTTTGCGTGTCCGTCACGCCCCCTGGCGCCCCTCCTCTTTCTCGCCAACGTCCGGGAACAGTTCGGTCATCGGCGGTCCATCGCCCGCGCCTCCTGCCTGCTCGCGGACGACGTCCATGCAGCTGACGCTCAAGTTCATCAACGTGGGTTTGTCCTGCGTGATCTTCGCCGTGGGCGTGGTAGGCAACAGCACGCTGCTGCGCATCATCTCCCAGAAGAGCATGAGGAACCGGCCCAACGCTCTCATCGCCAGCCTGGCGCTCGGAGACCTAATCTACATCGCCGTCGACATCCCCATTCAAGTCTACAAGGTGGGGCCGGGTTTGTTGCGGGTGGATGCGGGTGTATACATACACCTGCGGGTGGATGCAGGGGTAGTGCCCCAAAATGCCCTGTCATGATCAGGGTGGGAGCTGGTGGGCTGTGAAAGGGGAAAGACAAACACATCCATGTATGTCAGGACCGCCTTCGCTTTAAAGGTGCCCCAGCATTACATCATCACACACTATCACTCTCTGGGCTTTGTCAGCATCACTCACTGCAGCTGATATGGCGACCGTGTGTGTGTGTGTGTGTGTGTGTGTGTGAGCAGTTGCCTCGGCAGCCTGTCAGTCGGACATACTTATTTTGGAACGTTCGTTGATGAGCCACTTAACACACCCTCAGCACAGACTGAAACACATACCATAACACGTACACACACATACACACACACACACACACACACACACACACACACACACACACACACACACACACACGCACACAAACACACACACACACACAACACAACACAAACACAAAGAGGACACATCATCTTTAAATAGAAAGACATTTATGCCAAGGCCCATGTGTTTCATTTTTCTATAGTTCAAGGAAATGTGTGTTCCCGTGTGAATAGAAGTTGTACATGCAATTTTCTGTTAGTGAGTTGCCTAAACACTGATCACACAGATCTTAAAATGTGTGTTTTGTTTGTGTCTGTGTGTTTGCGAATGTGTGCTCTGTATGTTTTTGTATTTGTGGCATTTGTTTTGTATAAATGTTCTGTGTTTGTATAACTTATGTGTGTTTTTGTGTTTGTATATATTTATGTGTTTTGTTTTTTTGTGTTTGGATGTCTTTGTCATGGCTGTTTTGTGGCTGTATATATGTGTGTGTTTTGGGTGTTTGTTTCTGTTTGTGTGTCTTTGTTATGGCTGTTTTTTTGTTTGTATATATGTGTGTGTTTTGGGTGTTTGTGTTTGGATGTCTTTGCTATGGCTGTTTTTGTGTTTATATATATGTGTGTTTTGGGTGTTCGTGTTTATGTCTTTGTTTTGGGTGTTTGTATCTATGTGTGTGTTTTGGGTGTTTGTGTTTGTATCTATGTGTGTGTTTTGATTGTTTATTTTTGTTAATATGTCTTTGTTATGGGTGTTTTTGTGTGTGTGTGTGTTTTTGGTGTGCATGTCTGTACAGCTGTTGGCGATGAGTTGGCCGTTCGCTGGAAGTGAGTTTGGGTTGTTCCTCTGTAAGCTATTTCCATTCCTGCAAAAGGCTTCGGTTGGAATAACAGTACTCAACCTGTGTGCCCTGAGTGTTGACAGGTAAACATAGACACACACACACACACACACACACACATATCAAAAATGCACACACCAAATTAAGCTAAAATCTTTTGTGTTGGTGTGCGTGTCTAGATACCGTGCTGTGGTCTCGTGGAGTCGTGTGCAGGGCGCAGGCATCCCTGCCTCCACCCGCTTGGAGATCGTGGGCATCTGGGCGCTGTCCTTTGTGCTCGCCATACCTGAAGCTATGAGCTTCAACATGGTCAGCTTCGAGCGCAACAACGTTACCGTGCAAACGTGCATGCTCAAACCGAGCACGTCCTTTACCACCGTAAGCCCAGACACAGCACACCTGCACGTCACAGGCAGGAGCAGTACCGTAGCACGCAGCAATATGTCATCATATTGCAACATTCCCGTACTATTAGACGTTGTTTGACAAAATACTTACTAAAATAAACAGTAAAACATGTTTCTCATTGTCCACAGAGCCACTCTCACGTACATCTGTGTGTGTGTGTGTGTGTAGTTTTACAGAGAGGCAAAGGATTGGTGGCTGTTTGGGTTTTACTTTTGCATGCCGTTGGCTTGTACTGCCATCTTCTACACTCTGATGACCTATGAGATGCTCAATCATACAAAAGGAAGCCTGAGAATCGCGCCGAGTGAACACCTGAAACAGGTGAGTCACTGTTAAACGTTTTTAAAGACCACTTCATCACTTCTGTCATCGATTACACCTATAAAAACTCAGGTCATCAGAATTACATATTTATAAGTTATTACCAAAAAGAAAAATAAGCGGCTTACGTGTAACTACACTTCTGCCATCATTCAGTATGTGCAGATCTATGAATATGCAAATAGTCCCCGCCTCTATCTCCACCCACACCGGCATCTTGAGCTTACCTGCTCACCTTCGACTGTCTGTATTGCTGCTCCTTACTGCACACCACACAGTAGTAGATAGTAATATTGGAGTAATTCATCAATGCATGTTTGAACTGGAAGTCAGAAACAGAAGATCTTCTACAAGTCAATGTATCAGGATAATTATGTGTTTTATGTATCACTCTCTACAACCTTAGACACCTAACAATAACAAATAACAAGAGCCTTTATCCTGACTACATTATCAGAGCTAATCATTATTACCTAATGATATTCAGCTTTGGTCTCGATCGCCAGCTCTGATAGGCCTAAGCATTCAGCTATGCAGATATTGAAAACATAGAAAGTCGCTGGAGAAAAGCATTTGGTTGATAAATAATATTCGGTCTATATACAGTGTACTCTATACAGCATGCAGGAATTACATTGACTGACCTGCCTGAACCTGCTATGTACATTTTAAAATAATAACCGCATTTGAATTTCCTGTTGAAAAAAAAAATCTTAAAACAAGCAAACTCTAAATCTAGGGTTGGGGTTAGGGTTAGGATCCTGCAAGCATGATTGCTCTGGACGGTTGCCTAGGACAGACTGATTTTTCCAAATATAGAGCAGCATTTTTCTTTTGGAAACACACAAAGGTTCACATTTCCCTTTTTCAACTTTGCAACTGATAAACAACTCTGATACCTCTATTTTCACTCCAGTATTATTCTAATGATATTGAAAGCCCCACCCCCCAAGTTGATGGGATTGGTTCCATAGATCTGTGACATATGAAACCCTGGCAGTCTGAATCTGTGTTTGTGAGACATCAATACACCACAGATCCAAAGCCAAACCGCTCAGCCATGGTGCTGACAGCTTATTTCACTCATGATTAGGTTTGTCTAAAAAACACCAAATGGACATGGTATCAAGGTTCAAAACTTCACTTTCAGTGGAGAAGGTCGTTTAATCCATTCAGATTAATTATTTAGGTATCAAAATGTGAGCCCATTTTGAGGTATAGATTATAGATATAAATTGATCATCACCCTGTCTTAATGAGTAATCTTTATATGTGTGTGTGTGTGTGTGTGTGTGTGTGTGTGCTCTCAGCGCCGTGAGGTAGCCAAGGTTGTGTTCTCTCTGGTACTGATGTTTGCTCTGTGCTGGTTCCCACTGCACCTGAGTCGCATTCTGAAGAAGATGACTTACCTTCAGCACGATACAGAACGCTGCAACCTACTCAAGTAAGACACACACACACACACACACACACACCACCAAAATTCTGTTTCAATTTGTTACAGCAGTTATGGATGATTGGATATAGATGATTCCCATTAACAGTGAAATAAGAGGTGTGATATGTAACAGGACTCATGTCTCTGACATGTTTAACTTTAAGGATGATGGACTTACAGTCAGTGTTTCACTCCCTCTTCTACAAATCTGTGTGTCTATGTGATTTTTGTGTCTTTCGGCCACTTGTAGCTTCCTGCTGGTGTTGGATTACTTCAGCATAAATCTGGCAACCATAAACTCTTGCATCAACCCCATCGTGCTCTACTTTGTCAGCAAGAAATTTAAAAATTGCTTCAAGGTGCGAATGTCCTTCTTTATATTTATTTTTCTTCCTCTCCCCCTCCTTCTCCCTCTCTCCCTCCTTCTCCCTCTCCCCCTCCTTCTCCCTCTGTTATTTTTTGCTCTTGCTCCTGTTAAACACGAGAATGTCTTCAAGTGTCCAGGTCAGCTGTCTGTGTGGTCTGTGATTATTTTTGACTTTGCTCTGTGAGGGAGACTGACTGGCTGTGATGTACACTGCTGCTGCGCACATGCTGTGTGTGTGTGTGTGTGTGTGTGTTAGCAGTGGGGGCAACTGGTGACCAAGACACTTGAATGAACCTCTGACGTCAGCCTCTCTCCTCCCCTCCCCTCCAGTCATGCCTGTGCTGTTGCTGGTATTCTGATTCGCTGCTGAACAGCACGGGGACCAGCATCCTGTACAAGAGCCCTGACCTCCACAACAGCCCTGACCTCCACAACAGCCCGAACGATCGGACATCACAACAGAAGAGCAGATACGTCTGATTGCACACATACACACACACACACACATTCTCTATCCCTCTCTCTCACACTCTCTCTCTCTCTCTCTCTCTCTCACACACACACACACACACACACACACACACACACACACACACACTAGAACATCTTAGCTCATGGTCAGAGAGCAGCCAGATTAGGAAGGTCAGTCCTCTTCTGCCTAACTCTGTCTGAATGGAGTCGCTACGACTTCCTGCTACGTCTGGTCGCCCGACATGTTTAAACCAAAGGTGTCTGTCCGTAGTTTTTCTATATCACTGATCACCTCCCCTGATATGATCTATAACTTTTAATGGTGATTTTGTGGAATATTGACTGTTATCACTATGCTGAAATGACTGTATTTTATTTGACTGTATTATTATTGTTTTTGATATTTATTGACATAGTCCTAATAATGTTAAACGAACAGTAAACGAACACCATCAACAGCAAAAGAAACATACATTAGAATAGTTACAATATGTATATTTAGTGATGGTGCATGCCTTTTACCTATGTATAATAACTTATTTGTTTTTTATATATATATTTTTCATTTTAGTGCTGTGTAAATGTGTTTGAGATATGTAATATGGCCTAGCTGTTGCTCTAGGTAATAACTAGCAACACATTCACATGTTACCACTCTGGTTCTGTTTTGTGTGTGCGTGTAACTTTTAAATCTTAAACCCTTTGAAGATGGCTGCTTGTTTGACTGCTCATGTGTATTGTAAACAAAGTACAGAAGTCACAGGAATTTGTCCATAAAGAGCCGTTAGCCAGAACTGTATCATCTTTTTTTGTTGTTCAGTGAACTAAAGCTTTTACATCTGCAATGCCTTCTCATACTGAATGTAATGAATTATGGTTACATGGTTACAGGAACAGGAGATGGTTACAGGAACTTGTGAGATTTGTGCAGATATTTAGCTGGAAGAAAACACCTTAATGTTTTTTTATTTTAAAAGCCAAGATTTCCTGTGAGGGGTGTGTGTGTGTGTGTGAGTGCCCGAATGTCCCTGTGCATGTTTCTGTCTAGAGAGCAATGGAAAGTTAATCTAGGCTGCAATAATTTTCTTTTCCTGTCTCTGCAACCCTGTGAAGAATAAAACGTGCAGTTAAAGGACTACCATCATCTGAGCCTGACTTTCATGTTCTTAACTAAAGCTGTGGGTTTGAACATATGTCATTACACGTGTTCACAATTATACTATATTCTCCCCACCAGCCCCACCCCCTCTACTCTCACACACTCTCTCTGTCTCTCCCTCTCTCTCTTACACACACGCTCTCTCTCACACACACACATACTCTCTCACTCGCTCTGAGCAGCCACTGCAGTCACAAAGTGTTAGCATAATGTCTGATAATGCCTACATAATGTCTGATAATGCCTACATAACAAAAACATTTTATGGACCATAATAACACAGATGCACCCCATTCATGCAAACATGTTTGCAACACGCTGTATGTACAATTTATTTAGTTATTTTGTGCCGCGATCTCACCAAAAAATCTATTCACGTTATAATGTCTGCCCAGCACGTCTCCGGCTCGAGTCCCTCACGGTTCCCTTCACTCGTTTGTTGACAACGTCCAACAGGCTTTGCGTCATGCGTAAGCATCCTTCCGGTTAACCTAACATCAGTTCAGATTCTTGCTCCGTCATAACATAAACGCTCGCGGAGCGATGCTCGGGATGATTGGAGGGCGATAGCGGGCATATTTCCTTCCGTCTCTACGCAGCGGCGGGAGAAATGCCGTGCACTTGCGGGACTTGGCGGCGGTGGATTCGGCCTCTTGTTGTGGTTTTGTACGTGCTGCTTCTGGCGGTGGCCTTACCGCTGTGCGTATGGGAACTGCAGAAATCGGAGGTGTGTATCGTGTGGCTTTCAAGCAATATTTGCAATGGGAGTTGATCATCGAGAATCTTTACGATTGATGTTGGTAAAGAAATTATACACACGCCAATTACAGCGACAAAATTGGGCTTTGTGAGTATTGATGTGTTGCTAATAAAGAACCAGCATGCGTTCTGAGAGGGCGTGATTCCGGAGAAAATAAACCTATGTATTCAACACTGGATACAATTATTTCGTGGCTGCTAAGGAGGGGAGCTCCTCTGTAACACTGATGTCTCGAATTATTTGTTTATTGTTGTGTATGTGTGTGCGTTACAGGTTGGGACACACACTAAGGCGTGGTTCATTGCGGGTGTGTTTGTGTTTATGACGATTCCTATCTCTCTATGGGGCATTCTACAGCACCTGGTGCACTATACACAACCTGAACTACAGAAACCCATCATCAGGTACAATACGCGCGCGCGCGGGCTGGGTCTCAGCCCTGATGAAGCTAGATGCAGCACCGGCTGCTGCTCAGTATAATGCGCGTGGCATTCTCATGCACACGGGAAATTTTCGAGGTGGTATTTTCGCTCAAGTGGCTTTGATAAAAACTCTCAGAGTGGTTTTGCCGCAAGAGCCAGCCCCACAGTATAAATGCGTCTGTAGTCTCATACTCACTCAGACACACTCTAGAGACGCATGAGATTGGTAACATGCGTAAACGCATGTCCCCGGATGCATCAAACATGTATAACCTGTATTCCTTGATTTGAAAAGTCCCAAAGACCACTTATCAGGAGCAGTGAAGGGTAGTCCCGAGGTATCCAGAACGAAATAAAAACATTCGAGTGTTCATTTGGGTATTGTAGCTTTTTGTCACACCACAATAGTTTCATGACAATAAATACTGTACAGTTCAGCCACAGATCTGACTACATGTAAACACACGTGTGGCTATATAATGGATGTCCCTGTGTTTTTTTATTTACACAGAATACTGTGGATGGTCCCTATATACAGCTTAGACAGTGTGAGTATTAACATCTCTCATGGCCTCTTCAGGATGACCTCTTCATATTTCTTTCTCTTATTCCTCTCCTGATTATATTTCTTCATACACCCCGAAATTTAACTGTAGATCATTACAGTTTTGATGAAGTTTTGGTGTGTGTGTACGTGTGTGCCCCTTCCAGTGGATTGCTCTGAAGTATCCCAATATAGCCATTTATGTAGACACATGCCGCGAGTGTTATGAGGCCTATGTCATCTATAACTTCCTGATGTTCCTGCTCAACTTCCTGGAGACGCAGTACCCCAGCCTGCCGCTTATTCTAGAGGTGCAGGAACAGCGCTCACTACTGCCCCCTTTCTGCTGCTGCCCGCCATGGGCCATGGGAGAGTGAGTGTTCATACCCCAGCATTGTGTTAACAAAATTGTAACTTTTATTTTGAAATGTCATGGAGCTTTGAGTGATGGGACTGAGTGGAACGGCCTGTGTGCTTCCCCACAGGGTTCTGCTGTACAGATGTAAACTAGGCGTTCTGCAGTACACTGCCATCAGACCCGTCACAACAGTCATAGCACTGTAAGAGCACTGAAGATACCCGAACCCTGACCGACCTCAAAAACAAACAGTGGTCTACACAGAAACACGCCGCACTTCCACTCATACGAACAAACACATGACACCTACACACACATGTGCTCGCATACACACACACACACACACACACACATGTTAACAGTCACTGTGTGTTTACACACAAATATACCTGTGATGCATCTTTTGGCAGGGTGTGCCAGTTGTGTGGGGTCTACGATGAAGGAAACTTCAGCTTCAGAAACGCCTGGACTTACCTTGTTATCGTCAACAACGCCTCCCAGCTGGTACACACATTACTACTCTAGTTTCACGAGCGTGAGTCTGGGAAGACGAACGAAAAGGTGTCTTGGGGTATGCTGAAACTGCAGTTTTGAGATACGGGACGTTTTGGACAGAGGTCCTTCATCAGTGTAAGGAAAGTGGTTGCGTTTGAGTTATATACACACACACACACACTCAAGGTAGTTAGAATGTGTGTGTTTTTGAGTGGTCTGGGGGTACGGGGGAAGGATTTAGATGTGTTCATGTCTGCCTGTATCTGTGTCCACGGAGTCCTTAAAAGGTCCTTGATTCCTCACACAGACTGCAGGAGGAACACACTACGACTCCTTTCTGGATCATTTCCAGAAGAAAAATACATATAAAAATGCCATTTGCAGGAGAGTTTTAAATCTAAAAAGCTGCTACAGGGAGCCAGTGGAGGGAACACAGGAGGGGGTGACGTGGGAGAACTTCAGGGTCTGATGGCACAGAGGTCAGGAGATTTGTGAGAACCTTCTCCCCGGTCCTCACACCACTGTCTGCAAGACAAGACAAACTACCAAAACATGTATTTCCTGTGTGTGTTATACTAAGAGTTTCCTGTGTGTGTCAGACTAAGAGTTAGATTTAATGCCAAGGTTATAGCTATTTTGTGTTTCACTTGAGTTTGTATACTCATAAGTAAAACAACACTGTGTGTGTGTGTGTGTGTGTGTGTGTGTGTGTTTTCAGTTTGCCATGTACTGCCTGCTGCTGTTCTATCGTACCCTGAGAGAAGAACTGAGTCCCCTAAAGCCTGTCGGCAAATTCTTCTGTGTTAAAATGGTGGTTTTTGCCTCATTTTGGTATGTGTGTTAAAAAGTATTTGAAACTGACATCTGTTGGTTGCTTGGTGATTTATTACTTTAAAATTCTCAGTTTATATTAGCTTTCTTGTCAGCTGCTCACTAGCTAAATTGAAATTGTTGGATCACAATGTACCTTAAGTGAACACAGATATGATGCAGTTAAGTAGTAGATATGTGTAGTAACAGTACAGCCACAAGTGTTTGTGAGTATTTTGTCATTTGTTTGTAAGACGGAGGGTGGAAATGAATCCTGCCCAGTGGATAATGAAGACCATTCTCAAATGTCTGTCACCCTCTACAGGCAGGCTGTGTTCATTGCTTTTCTTGTGAAGGTTGGCGTCATATCTGATAAGCACACGTGGGAATGGAAAAGCGTGGAAGCTGTAGCCACAGGATTGCAGGTGCACATAATTACATGTTTACAGCTGCACACACGTAACTCATTATTGCAGGATTACAGCTGCACACACGTAGCTCATGCGGGTCTACCTACTGAAGGGTTGCATGCAGCGATAATGACATTCAGTGGTTCTGTGGTTATGTTTTTGTGTCTGTGTGTTTCTAGGACTTTGTCATCTGCATTGAGATGTTCCTTGCAGCAATTGCACATCACTACAGCTTCACATATCGTCCATACGTACGCGAGGATGAGGAGGGTTCCTGTTTCGACTCCTTCCTTGCTATGCTGGACGTCTCTGATATACGAGCGGACATCTCGGAGCAGGTCCGGAATGTGGGTGCGTACCATCCTCCATGCGTCTCACACACACACACATACACACACACACACACAAGATATGCAGGTCAAACCTAAAGCATTTTGTTTTGTGTATTTGTCTAAAGTGTTATGGGCTGATCAGCATATCTGTACAAGTGTGTGTGATGATGCGGGATTGTCACTATAAGCTACTGAGTGGTGTTGGAATTTTTTTTTTTTAATGTATTTACATTTGTCCGCGTGTGTGTGTGTGTGCGCGCGCTGCAGGCCGTACAGTTCTAGGACGCCCCCGTAAGCTGTTCTTTGGCTCTGAAGCGGACATCGTGCAGGGTGAACACACCGGCCTTCTCTCTGGCTCCTCTCATGAGCGGCTGGGCGTTGACCCTCTTTCTGTCCCCGCCTCCCCAAAAGGACAGTACGAGGGGCTGGGCCAAACAGACACGCCCCGCTCCTGCTCCGCCCCCGCCGGCTTTAACTCCTCCTCCTGGAAGAATGACTGCTGTGCAGTGCCAGCACCTACCATTCAGAGCCCAGGAGTGAAGTCGTAAGGCAGCGGCAGTTAGCAGGGCCACGAGTGTGTTTACAAATTGGAGACACAGGTTAAAATCAGTTTTATGATATGGTAAGAAGATGAACGTTCTTGTGAAGGTCAAATAGAGTGTACATTTTTTTTTTTATTGTGTTGATTTTAAAAAGTTTGTAACTGCATTTGCTGTAGCGCAGATTCAGTATTATGTAATACTCTTTGCTTTGTGACAGTTGGTGTTGAACTTGCAATGACTGCGTTATACTGACATGACAGAGTTACAGTTTGTATTTATGAGTAAAGCTTTGATAAAATTTTATTATAATATTTCAACATTATGATGAGTGTGTGGATGCATTTTTCCCTGTATCACTGGTGTGCTAAACTACTTTGCAGTTGTAATTTCAACTTAAAGCATAATGTTATCCTTATCCTCAGATATTTAACATGTAATGTATTGTATTGCCAAACACTGCTATTTTATTAATCGATCAAGGGGCTTGCATAATCATATGAACTGAACAAGAGTCAATTCCAATTAAAATCTATGACATTACATATTGTCTCATAGCTGTGAAAAATAAAATGCAAAATATACCCATCTATCTACGAATTAACAGTCACATAAAGCGCAAAGACGAGATGAGTTTATGAGCCATGAGAATGTTTTTCACATGCTGGTAAGTAAAAAGTGAAATATGCTTGCCACATGGGGGCGCTATAATCATATAAAACAGCACAAACTACATTTACATTTGCAGGGGAGTTTTAAAACAGGCTGTGTTGCTGTATTCTGGATGAGTCGCAGGGGTCTGATGGCACAGAGGGCAGGTCCCGCCTGGATAGAGCGACAGTGGTCCAGTCTTTAGATGGTAAAGGACTGAACAAGCACTGTAACGCAGCATGATGAAGTCTGACTCCAGGTTCCAAACCTATGATGTAAGTTAAGTCAAGCCAAGCCAAGCCACATTGTCAATTGTGATTTTCACCCCAATCGAAATTTGTCCTCCGCATTTACCCATCTGTGCAGTCAGAACACACACACACACACACACACACACACACACACACACACACACACGATAACTAGGGGGCTGTGGTGCACACGTGCCCAGAGAGGTGGGCAGCCCTAGCCCGGCACCCAGGGAGCAGTTGGGGTTAGGTGCCTTGCTCAAGGGCACCTCAGTCATGGCCTCAGGCCTGGGAATCGAACCCACGACCCTCCAGTCACAAGACTGGTTCCCTAACCACCAGACCATGACTGCCCCCATGTACTATGCTGTGTCAGCAATCCTAAGGTATGTGAGGATGGACGAGAGGATGTTGTGGTCAAGCATGTCAAAGGCTGCTGAGAGATGGAGAATCAGGACGACCAATGTCCTCTGGCAGCATGCAGCGTCTCAGTAGCGGCTGTTTCTGTGGAGTGTGCTGCTTTAACACACCCTGGTTAAGACCCTGTAGTCCATTCTGTATAAGAAAGGTGGACATCTGGTTGTAAACGGAATGTTTACAAGATTTCCTCCATTTTCTTTATTTCTCTCCAATTGCTACACAAGGACATGCGTTAACCAAGGAGCTGCGTGAGAAGACGTTATTGGTCTGGAAGGTGGAAGGCAGAGGAGGTCAATGGATAAAGAAAGTATTATTAAGAGAGTATTAGGAGGCTCGAGGGCTAGAGAGGCAAACGAGTGAGGTTGTTGTAAGGATACTAGAATGATGGACGCTAGACTGAAAGGAGGGATGGATTGGAGGTTCAGGCTGGTGGGAGATGGGATGAGGAAAATGAATAAGGAGAGAAGGAATGATGAATCATGGAATCATTTCCAGATGTAAGATAAGTGGGTTTTATACTTAATGCATGTAAGTGTTAGTGTAAAGAATGGATATTTAGCCAGCTAGGAGTCCATTTAGGTCAAGTGAGGGTAGCTTGTAGTTTTACTGAAACAGTCATAAACATCTGTAATGGATTACGTTCTTTATTTCTCAGTGTTAGTACCTCGCCCACAGTTCACACCTAAGGTTAATCTCAAACCGTGTTTAATTTGACTGACCAATTACTAATTAGCACACCAAGACTGAACCCGACAGGCCCAAGCGAATATGAGACTACAAACCCAGAGCCTACCTTACCAAGCAGGAGGGAAAACACAAGCGCTCACACATGCTTGAATGGATGCACTCGTAATTTATCAGTGTTGGTTCCTCCCCTACAATTCACACCTAAAGATACATTTGGATGGCTCCAATTTTCAAATGAATATTTAGGTTTAATGGGGAAGCTGAATTCAGGTTGTTGCAGAATATCTAGCTAGTCACAGAGCAAGAGTCAGCATACTAAAGAACTGTGAAGAAATGTCCTCAGAAACACAAACAACATCCAGTAGCTTAGGAGTTTTATACCACATTGGTGCAGTTTTCATTTCACAGATAGCTGAATTTGATGTCCCACCCTTTATCGACAGCAATTGAAAGTAATTGGGCGGAGTCAGACAGACCCAAGGTCCAATCAGATGAAAGGGCCTGACTAATAGGTGCCCACTTTGGGGTCCAGCAGGGCTCCTGTAATGGAGCTGGACTGGTGAGCCACCATTGACTTTCATTTCATTCTTACATTTAAATTTTTTTTAAATATTTTATTCTCTGATGAAGTGCTAAATGAGAAATAGACACTAATTATAAACGATCCTGATGCAAGATCACATGAAATGTCAACAAAAAGTAATATAAACTCAAACAAACCCAGTCCTCACGCCTGAGGCCCCAAACTGCAGGATACGATTACAGATTAGCCTGGATTATCTTCACTAAAATTATTTGTTGTTCATGTGAGTGCTGTTATGAACTGATTCCTTTTAATGACCCGGTTGAACCAGTTTGCAAATCTGTCCGAAGGGTAGTTTGTTTAGTTCATTAACTGGATATCTGATGCAATATCTGACACCTTATTGCCTAAATCCAATATATTGTTACATATAAATTATTTTGATATCTGTTATCTGGTATGCATACAATATGCATACTGGATAGTTCTATACATTATTATTGACTTCTTGCCATATTTATTAAATACTATATTGCATGCTAATATTTTGATGAATCCCCTGATATTTCATTAGCAGACATTCCATGCCAACAGCTTCAGTAAATAACTCAGTCAGCACTTACGGTGGCCATGATGCGATGTTCTGAGTGTGATTTGGAAATATGAGTTAGTCTCTTCACCAGAATATGTAATAAAGAAATGAAATAAGATATTCAAATGTTTAATTGGTTAGTGTAAAGAAAACTTAAGAAATGAAAATTCAAAGATTTAGACACACTGAATTATTGCAAAATGTCATACTTTGATTGTGCCAAGGTGCATTTGCATTGTTTTCTTGATACTGCAAACATGTGGGTAAGCGGTTGGTTAAGGGGTGGTGGAAATGTCCTACTCCTCCGTGAGAAAGGCAGGAAGGACGCAGTGTTCCTGCACAATGGCTGCCAGCTCTCTGAGGAACACGGCGAACACTCTGTTCCTGGACTGAGGCGAAATCTTGGGAGAGGATGGAAGAAATGTCTGCAGGCATACAGCACATGCCCGTTCCAAAACCAGCCATAGTCCTGAGAGAGAGAGAGAAAATTAGTAAATGTTTAGGCCAAACACACACAACCCCCCCCAATGACACTGTTTTCAAATGTTCAAAGTAGCTTGTCAGCAGCTTGACAGATTGCTAAAGGACAGGAGGAAGCAGTTTGTTTGAGTTGGCAGTAGGTGGCAGTGCTGAGTGTGGTAGTGGTGTGGCATGCGAGCTACACATGGAGTGTGTCAGCTACAAGATGCTGTCTCAGAGACCCTCACACTAGTGCAGCCTGAGGTAGTGTGTCCTGCACTAGCTGAGGTATTGCGTATTGTGTCACTCAGGTTCTGGAGGTAGTTACAGCTCAAAGGGGGTTCTAAATTCATTGAATGGGGAATGTCACCACCTGAGAAAAGTGAGGGTGTGGGCGTGGCTCACCTTGCACACCGTGCTGCAGAACAGCAGGAACATGTACGCAGGCCACCTGCTGCAGACAGGGCCAGTCTGGACCACACGCCTCTAGCAGTCAAAAACACAGAACACTCAGCCCGTGGCAAAGACCTGCTAATGCACACACACGTGCATACATGCACAAGTGTACATACAGTCACAAATGCACACACTATAATGAAACAATGAAAAATGTATTCACTTATGGCATAAAATGTATGTGTCAGATGAAAATGAAATGTTGCTAGCAGTGAAATAGTAATAAACACACAAACATGCACTATATTGCCAAAAGTATTCACTCACCTTCCTTGACTCATATGAGCTTAAGTGACATCCCATTCCTAATCCATAGGGTTCAATATGACATTGGTCCACCCTCTGCAGCTAGAACAGCTTCAACTCTTCTGGGAAGGCTGTCCACAAGGTTTAGGAGTGTGTTTATGGGGATTTTTGACCATTCTTACAGAAGCGCATTTGTGGGGTCACATACTGATGTTGGAGGAGAAGGCCTTACTCTCAGTCTCTGCACTAATTCATCCCAAAGGTGTTTTATCAGGTTGAGGTCAGGACTCCGTGCAGGCCAGTCAAGTTCATCCACACCAGACTCTGCCATTATTGTCTTTATGGACCTTGCTTGGAAGAGGAAGGGGCCAGCTCCAAACTATTCCCACAAAGTTGGGAGCATGGAATTGTCCAAAATGTCTTGGTATGCTGAAGCATTCAGAGTTTCATTCACTGGAACTAAGGGGCCAAGTCCAGCTCCCAAAGAACAACCCCACACCATAATCCTCCCTCCACCAAACTTTACACATGGCACAATGCAGTCAGACATGTACCATCACTCCAGAGAACACGCCTCCACTGCTCTAGAGTCCAGTGGCGGGGTGCTTTACACCACTGCATCTGACGCTTTGCATTGCACTTGGTGATGTATGGCTTGGATGCTCAACCATGGAAACCCATTCCATGAAGCTCTCTGCGCACTGTTCTTGAGCTAATCTGAAGGCCACATGGAGTTTGGATGTATGTAGTGATTGATTCTGCAGAATGTTGGCGACCTCTTCGCATCCGCTGAACCTGCTCCGTCAGTTTACGTGGCCTACCACTTCGTGGCTGAGTTGCTATCATTCCCAAACACTTCCATTTTCTTATAATACAGTTGACTGTGGAATGTTTAGGAGTGAGGAAATTTCACAACTGGATTTGTTGCACAGGTGGCATCCTATCACAGTTCCACGCTGGAATTCACTGAACTCCTGAGAGCGACCCATTCTTTCACAAATGTTTGTAAAAACAGTCTGCATGCCTAGATGCTTAATTTTATACACCTGTGGCCATGGAAGTGATTGGAACACCTGATTCCGATAATTAATACTATGGGCGAATACTTTTGGCAATATAGTGTATGTCCTCAATTCCCTGCATGTGGTCTTATTTGGGTCAAGGACGTTGGGGACATCAGGACTCAGTAAAATAAAACATTCCATTTACAAACTGCAGCAATCTGTTGACTGGGATTATATTCCAGCTCATATTAACACGTGGGGTAGTGTGGGTGCAGACTGCAATGTTTCTTTGTATTAAAATTGCTCCATTGGTGGTCACCAGTCTGTAGTGGGAGTGTGTTTGTGTGTTAGTAGGTCTAACTGGGCACTGAGTTCACTGGGACTTTTTATGGCCGTCAGCCAGTGATTGTTGTGAAGGCGTCCCACAACAATTCTTTCTCTCCCTCTCTCTCTCTTTGTCCCTCTCCCTCCCCCTCCCTCTCTCTCTCTCTCAACCCTTCTCAATCCTCTCACTCCCTCTGTCACTCCCTTTGTGTTTCACAGGATCTAAAGAATCATTGTCTAGGAGCAGCAGTTTTCTTTTTTATAAAAATGAGAATAAAGATGATAACAACAGTGTACTGGTTTTATTCCCTGTGTAACTTAACATGTCCGACACAACAGAATCTCAGAATGTAAACCTATTCACTATTCATTTTCTCTGTCTTTCTCTCTCTCTTTCCCTCTGTCTTTCTTCCCCCCCCCTCTCTTTATCTCTGTAATTGTTGTGGTGCAGCCTCAAAGTGGTGGGGTTTGCAATTCATTGATTTATGGAGCTTCCCACTCACCGCACAGAAGTAGATGTTGTGGACGATGGAACTGGCCACATGGGTGTTGCGCGTGGACAGAGTCACGAGGAGCGTGATCACGTCCCACTGACGAACGGGACCAGCAGCGCTAAGACGACGACGCTGGCCACACCCCGCACCAGTGTGTCACACAGCTGCCATAGCAGTCGTACCAGCCCTGCCTCCACCGCCGGGCGGAGCAGCCAGCCAGCGGCATCATCAGGGGGTGGAGCACAGGCTTTTGGTGGAGCAGGGGTTGCCGGGCGCAGCCCACCAGTGTCTGGTACGCGCGAGGCTGCTTCAGCTTGGCGTCGTCGGTGAAGTGGTGTGGCTGACTCAACAGGAAGAGCTTCTCCATCACATTCTCCACCACCACAAACTCCAGGGTGGGGCCCAAGGCACCACCCATGTCTCCCTCCTCCCTCTCCAGTAGGAAGCGCATGTGCGCCACGTAGTTCTGCACGGTGCTCATCTCCTGAGCCAGGGGCGGGGTTGGCTCGCACGGTGACCATGGGTGGAGTCATGTATCCCCCCCCCCCCCCCCTACACACACACATAACTGGACAATTCTTGTGTGTTCATCTGCTCACGCTGACTCCTCTGTCTGGCAGGTCTTGGGCGTGAGGATTTCCTTTGCTTCTAGCCTGCTTTGTACTAGCATAAGGATATGTCTTTGAAGGAGACAGGAAGTGCTTCTGTAGGCCATTGTGAATAAGAGCACCTGTCAAATGCTGCAGTTGTGAGACGGGTGGAGTGGGTTGGCTGTATAATGGAAAAACAAATAGTTTAACGGCGTGAAATGGCGGGATAACTGCTTCCCTGTACCCAGTAGTTTCTGAAGACGATCAGGCATGTCTCAGGATCCACACCCCTAAGGTTTGGAACCTGCTCCCTGTTGCCACTGGAGGCCACGTGTGCCAACATTCTATCAGCACGTGGGAGGAGCTACATCGTAAAATGCGTGACATCGTCATGACTGATAAATGACAGCAGTAAGACCACATATGGAGGAAACAACTTGCTACTGTTCAAGGAAGAGTAAAATCGTTAAAGGCAAAATAAAAGTACATTAGAATCCATTAAATGTGCCATTGAAAGGTTTCATTTTTTCCTTTATGCTAAAGCCTTTCTTATATGTATCGTCTTCCTGACTGTGGAGACAATGGATGACCTCAATATGCAAAACAGGGTGGAGGCCCCAGCCAACATGTTCAACATTCCATAGCAATTCCTATCTAGATCCAGCCGTTGCTACAGGTGGTGTGCAGTAAGATTGACAGAGTGAGTGAGAGGGCGGGGAGGGAGAGAAAGTTACATATATGTAAGTGGACATAAACACATTTTTTATTTAAGATTAATTAAATTACATCAATTAAGCATATATAAGTAAACTGTGTCGCATTTAAAGACAAGCTCAGCGGCGTCGGGGGTTGGAGAGATAATTTCTACATCTTCATAACTTCTACAGAGTAACCATGATTTCTTTTTTTTGTAACTGAGCTGATTAAAATATGTTTAACATATTTTAAAGTAAATTCACCCCTCTGCATTGTGTGAAATATAGTTCTAACAATCCTTTCAGAGCTCAGTTCCTAAGGTAATCTAACACCAAGGCTAAGAATCATCGGAAAATTGCACACATCTATGTGGAATTAGAGTAGAAACAAAACTCTATGTAAAGTTTGCAAATAGAGTTAGCAGAGATAGTTCACCCGTAAAGTTCTAATGGAGCTCCTGTAAAATCTAATAAACCAGAGAGGATATCTTACACCTACAGAAGATCTCAATTAATAAGATATTAGTAGTATCTATTACTAATATTAAAATTATATTGAATCTGTATTTTCTCGCCGTGTCACATATTTAGTGTTTAAAATGAATGATATGGTGTGCTATTAGCATCCTTTTTCCCCCCAAGAACAGGTTTACTTTTGAAGGTTCTCGCAATTAGCCCAGTAACTGTATCCTACCACCTCCACATTTATTACGGCCATTTCGTCTATATCATAAATAGAAAACAATTAGAATTTATTCACTGTTTTCGTCCACACACAACTTTTAAACTGAACATTATATGAATCAAAGTGTAAGGACTGTAAAGCTCCGTATGTATTGAGAAGATTGGAACGCATGAATTCAGTTGTGCTCGAGACAAAAAAGGTGATCCGACACAAGTCTTACCCGCTAGACGGTTGCAAATTTTGGGTCCTAAATAAAATGTTTCAGATTGATGTTAAGTCCCGTCAACTGACTAATGTCTCCATGTTTCTCAAAATCAGCACGGAGGACACGCTTAGGTTCTATACGACCATAGCTCAGATTTGAATAACGGTTGTCAGACGTCCCAGTTGAATCCGCCAGTAACACAAGGTGCGCTCAGAACCTAAAACCCGCCCCTTGATCGTGTCAAACACAGCGCCCTGTGCTGGAGAAACTGTACTTTGTTCCTGCTTTAACATATAAAATTGACTTTGAGAAAGTCATGCTCAACAGCAGAGATTGTCCGTTGTTTCAGTTGTCTTGGACCATCTGTATGTAACGCTCAGTATGTGGGGACATCCCTGTTCTATTCTGTAGTTTTGTCCCGGAGCGTGCATCTCTGAAATTGGTAAAACAGAAGGGGCTCAAATATTGATTTAAGAGGTTTGTCGGATACTCGATACTGCATGAGCAATGAAAGGACGTGGGGAGGGGGTGTCAAACGCACAAAGTGTTATAGTCTCGAATGTGATACGTCGTTTACAACGCTTATAAGGTTCATATCCACTCGTCTGTGATAAGGTGTGATGACTTTCGGTAACAACGGGTCAGAAATGACGCTTGGGTCAATATAAGCATTAGTTGAACTACATTTCAATTAATATCTTTACATAAACGTGCATAATGTTAAGAAATAGTCTCAAAGAAACAAATGTATGCGAGTACTAACGAGTTGCAAGACTAGTGTTTAACAATTTGAACAAACCTGGTCCAGGATTCTCACCACGTTTGTCAGGCAGATTTTGAGCACCATCTTGTGGCTACCGAATGTGCCATTTGATCAATACATTTCTCGTATCAACGAGTGCCTTGCGTTCTCAAATCGGGACTCTCTACATGTATTAGAATATGTTTGGGTAATTATTATATTCCATAAATATGAGCTGCGGAACAAAAAACCTCTGGGCCCCAATACTTATGTTAAGATACATAACAATAGTCGCTGTTGAGTGTCAACTCTGTTCATCCAACACTTCCAGTCAGGATATAATCCGTGCTAGATTATGCCGGCCAAAATTATGCTTCTCACTGCCGTTTTGCTGTTTTACTGATTGGTTTGACATTCGTTTAGAAAATGCCAATCGGTGATAGTCGGGGTATGGCGCCACCTTCGCTTGTTTTACATGGAGAGAATAACTTCCTGTTGACGTAGGGACGTGGGAGCGTACCGAAGCGTTCGGGCAATAGTTTTTTTTTTTGAGCCTGTTTGAGTTTTAGATAATTAATTGTATTGCTTTATTCGATTCTGACTCTCAGCCAACTCATTTTACACACTCCAAGAATTCTAAACGACTGCATTAAACCGTTGACTTGCTTGTAATAGTACACACGTTAAACTGGATTAGAAGTCGTACGGACTTGAGAGGTAGTCCTACTTTTCTTCTCGGTCTCTGGTAGTTTCCACGGGAGAAGGGGAACGTAAAACTGCTATTATGAGCCATAATCCTTTCTAGACGTTCAAGAACCGGTACGGCACTATTTTCTGTCGGTATGGCTGAGGCAAGAATCGAAGACCAAGAGGAAAGTATGCGGGAATCAAGAGATCCCGGCGTGAGGCTGCACTCGCGACGAGCGAACGCAGGTATGGCGTTTTGGTGTCTACGTTTTGTTTGAGACGGAGCGATCAGATTGATAGAATAGCAGGTGCGACCGAAAAACTTCAGTCTGAAACACAGAACGGTTACGTAGCCTAAATTGTTGCAAATTACGTTAACAGACGGCAATAACATACCATCGTCTTTCCGAAACAAAGCGTTGTATTCAGGTGACAGGTTCATTTCGTGTTGGGAACGGAGGTCTCCTGGAGCAAATATAGACATAAGTGTAAATTATAGTAGTTTCGACCTTCTCTAGATCATTATTTTTACGTTACAACAATTCGCATCATTCCACGGCTCAGTAGCATGTACAATGATATGAAATGTGTGTCCTACAAATTTTGTAGACAGTAATCAAAGTTTGCCTCTTAAGCACAGAATTGGCCTACACTCAGAATGAAGTAATTTAAACTAAATTGGAAGCTTATAATCATCTACCCTGACCTGTAATTGTTTGTCATCGTGAGGTTTTAAAAATTGTGTGGAAACTATATGTTTCCTGGTGGTTTACTAAAGATTACAATTAAGACGTAGAACAAGAAGACCACTGTGTCATGTGACTAGACCCAACACTCATGTGATAATTAAATCCCCTGTTCGGATGCGAACCAACACACACTCACTCTCTCTCTCTATTGCGCTCTCTCTCAAAAAAAAATGTGGTTGTGTAATATGCCACAAACCTTAGGCGTTTCTGTAAATCGTTGATAGCATGTGTTTTTTCATGGAGACATCAAAACATACATGTTTATGGCCTGTCAACTGTAAAGTGGCCAGATACGCCTGAACTCCTTTACTGATCACATTTACATTGTAAAATACAGCTGTGGGCTTTTACACAAAAGCTTCCTGACCGAGGGTCTCAGCACAACCCCCCACCCCCCCCACCCGCCCAGATTTTGGGATTGATCCCAGTATCCTAGCTGGAAGAAAGAATGCGTCAGTAATGGCCTACTTGGTGAGACTTGATCAGCAAGTCTTTTTCAAGTATGTAATTTGTTTGTTTGGCCCTGATTGCATCGTTGCACTTCTGACCCACTTTTTTGACCCCCCTCGCATGTTACGGGAGTAGCGGTCACACCTACTTGAGAAACAGCATGTCAAGGTCTCAGACCAGATGAAGAGAACACACTGTTTCACCTCCTGTAATATATCAGTGATGTGCTCAGTTTGTCAGCGTTTCTCTTGTGGTGGTTTTGCCCAGTTACTTTCATTCTGTAACGGTGGTGACCCTAGCATCACTCTGTCTACGTTATACAGTTGCCTTGAAGCAGTTTGTTTGTGTGTTGTGTGTGTGTGTGTGTGTGTGTGTTCCAGAGCGAGCAGAGAGGAACAAGCCTGAACAACGCCACTCCAGGTGAGATGAAACTCTGGGGGAGTGAGAGAAATGCTTATCCCAAAGCTACAAGTCATACTTGTTCCTCTGTTAATCATACTTGTTTTGGTGTGTTTTCAGTGATCGTTAGTTTGACTGTGAATGTGTTCAGGCGTAGGCTAAACATAAAACCCAACATCCAGCTTTCTTTTGTACGTTTTATAGACCATTTGGACAATGAATGTGGCTCAAAGACCCTTCAGTTCAAGTCCTGGAGACAGTTCAAGCCTTTCTAGCCTTTAGCAGTTGCTGGGCTGAATCACTGTAATGTCTTTGAGGCCTGCTTTGGCCTAATCCTGCTGGAAATACTCGTTGAATGAGATGGAGGGGAAAAAAAACTATAGTATTGGCAGTTTATTAAGCTATGAGCCAGACACCGATGTTTGTTTTCACGAGCCCAAGCTTGAGTCATGCTTGTGTTCATGTCAGCGTGGATCTGTGCCCATGGTAGGTGTGTGTGTGTGTGTGTGTGTGTGTGAGCCCACAAGCTGATAAACTGTGATGAAGTAGTGACTGTATTTTATTACCCAACACGCAGATCATGAGGATATTCAGGTTTTGAATCTTTGACTGAGGATACTTAACCAACAGGCCTTTTCATGATGCTTGTGAATTCAACAGATGGTCTTAGAATGTTGGTGTTTGGTGGGGAATGTTGGTGTTTGCTGGGGAATGTTGGTGTGGTCAGAGGCTCGGTAAGGGACAGGGAGATTTTCCCGTAATGGCATGTAGAGCCCAGCACTGGCAGGAAAATGCACCTGGTGCAGTTAGCATATGACGAAGTGGAACGAGAGAGACTCGGAACCGAGTTGTGAGCTAAGGACACAACTTTCTCCCTCTCTTTTTTCCTGCAGCCAAGGAGCTTTCTCTTCTATTCGAAATGTGATCAAAAGAAGTGAGTATGGCTTTGATTTGCAGGGTTTGTGATGTGTACAGCTTCTGTTCTGACCTGTTTTATTTAAAACAAATCTTTTAGCATCTACCAGATCAACATCCTTCAGATCCGTTCAAATCGACCACAGTAGAGACCGACGGTGAGTGCACAGAAATAACCCTTTCTGTCTCATTAGCATTAGTTTATAGAGCAAACCCCCGCACCCTCCCCACGGACCTAAAGCACATTACACTGCATTACAGCAGTATATGATCAAAAACATTGAAAACAAATCAGAAGTTTTTTTTTTACAGTACATAACTGGTCATTTTCTGATAGCTAATTTCTAAATTATTTTACTCCTAAAACCAAGACCCAAATCCCAGCATCTGAACTTTGCCAAGCAACATTGGAATTACAACTCCAATCTTGTATTGTGGTCAGATAAGACAAAACTGTGAACGTTCAGCCCATGCGCATCATCATCATGTTTACCCAAAAATAAGTTGGAGGACAGAGAATGGCACCAACAGTGTTCAGCTTTTTCAACTGTTCAAGAGGGTTTCCAAGAGAAAACCCAAGAATAACGATAAGATGGAGATGTTCTCCATGGAAGAGTGGTCCAAGATCTCTCCAGAAGTGTTCTCCAGCCTTGTTAAACGCTACAGAAAGAGGCTGGGAGAATATCCATCAAATATTGAAATTTGACTGTTTGAATTTGCGTTTTTATGAAAATTTGTGTTACTAAAGAAAGTCTTTTTTGCAGCAAAAGCATGAGGCGTTTTATTTATTTAAGCCCAAAATATCACTTATGGTTTTCTTTATATATTTCTTTTGGCTAATTCTGATGAAGGGTGCAAATAAAAATAATGAAAATATTATTATTACATATTTTCCTCTTCTTAGAAGAGGAGATAATGGTTTCACAGAATCATGTTATCACAGAATTTGCATTCAAGCTACTCTGCA
This sequence comes from Brachyhypopomus occidentalis, assembly GCA_020368025.1. Lineage (NCBI taxonomy): Eukaryota > Metazoa > Chordata > Actinopteri > Gymnotiformes > Hypopomidae > Brachyhypopomus > Brachyhypopomus occidentalis. The sequence continues at coordinate 1,027,440 of JAGXOD010000041.1, forward strand.
TCCCTAGTCGTGTATCAAACCCACACAAATATGTCCTGTAGTTTCGCTCATAGTTTTAAGAAACGCAGAAGTGTTTTTTGTATCCCTTTTGCCTGGTAGTCTGTGTGTTTCTGATCTTTGTTAACGACCACTGTGGCAATGCAGACGCCCAGAGATCACAGTCCTGTCGGCGGAACCACTGGCCTCCAACGCCTGGTACCCAGCATCCCATGCCCAGCCCTCCTGGACCAGCAGTATTCTCACAGTTCAAGTAAGAACGCTTGCAGCACAGTTGTGTAGAGCCACGTTGTTTTAGAGATTTTCACGCCACATCTCAGATTTTCTTCTTGTTTAAATCCTGGGCATCACAATGAGCGCCAGATGTTTGCGATCTTTTAATGTTCTCCCTTCTGGTAGATTTGCTCTAGTGGATGAAGGGCGTGATAGTTAGCTAAAGAGCTGAGTCGGGTGTGTAAGAGGAAACGTTGAATAGAATCCTGTAATTTTTTTAGACATGCAATAAATAATCAGTGTGTCTTGCGCACTAACTGATGATCCCCAACCCCACCCCCAGCTTCCTCCACCTTCATATGAACAGGTGATCCGAGAAAAGAGCCTTGAGGAGAACATCTCTTCCTCCTCTAACCCCGCCTCCTCCTCTAACCCTGCCTCCTCTGTCTCCACCCCCTCTTCTCTCGCTACCCCTTCCCCCATCCCATCTGCCTCCTCCAGCTCTTTTTCCTTCTCATCTTCTGCTCCCCAACCATCTACTGCCACCATCGCCACGCAGACCGACATCGACGTTGCTTCTCCAGTACACATTGCTACTAGACGCTCAGGTAAACGGGGAGGCTGGTTGAAATCAAAGCAGGCATTGTTACAGACCTGTCATCAGTGTCGGAGATGACGCCTAGTTCTTGCTTTTTAAAATATTTTTGAACGACTCATCTCTGTGACCACACTTCATTGTAATGCTGTGAGTAATGTCTGGGGGAGACGGGCTTGTTCTGAAGCACCAGCGCTGGGAATATGAAACTGCGCCAGCAAAGATTGACAGGCATCGTTTTCCTTTTTTTTGCTTGCCTGGCAACTTGTTTTGAAGGTGTTTCAGTGTCAGTGAAGAGCAGTGTAAGCTGTCACATGATCATGAGTGATGAGGGGAAAAATGGAGAGTTTGCACTTTTAGAACTGGGCTTATGTAAACAGTAAATACAGTAACAAGGAAGGTGAGACGAGCAATAGAGAGAAGAACAGTATCGGTGGGAAGAAAGATAAAAGTTGTCTGCCTTCTGTTCTTCCAGATCGTCGACCCCCGAAACCGCCTCCCCCAGCCGTCCCGCTCACGGCTAAACGCGCCGAGTCTCCACATGCGCACACGCGCTCGCTAATGGACCTGGATTTGCCCGACTCGCCATGTGACTCGTGCAACCTTCAACACGCATGCAGTAGTGAGATTCCAAGCGGACTTTTGTCAGAGCCGTGTAGAGTTCACACTGGCTTCAGTGACAGTGATGTAGCAGGGGATCTCACACGACACAACTCCGCCCCCATTCTCAGTGACTCCTCCCCAGATTCCCACGATCCTCCATCACAGTGCCCAACGAAGCAAAAGGCTTCATCACGTCCCAGACCACGTCCTCGCTCCAAAAGTGGTTTGCAGCCAGTCATCACAGAGGATGTTCTGAATCAGCCAATGACAAGAGAGGTCAAAGTTCAGACTTTAGTGCGACTTAAAGATGATGACACCGGGTGTGCTTTTGCAGGATTCACCGATAGTGCTTTGGAATTTGCCTCTAATAAGTACATGCAGGAATTGTTGGACGTCTTTGCTTATGATGAGCAATGTTCCCAAAACAACCAGGACAGCGAAAGTGACCAATGTGCGAAGAGTGAAGAAGAGGAAGACGACGTCTCTGAGTGTTTTTTTACCACCGTTCCACCTCATCCTTCTGAACCTTTAGGGAGGCCGAAACCAAAACCAAGAACCAAGAACCCCAATCTACCACCCAGCCCGACAAGTGGAGTCCCGGAAACCCAAAGCTCTTCAGAGGAAAAGAGCAAGCCGGACGAGTCGGAGGAAGAGAACACGGAAGAACGCTCCGAGGAAAAGCCACGCCCCCCAGTGCCCGCCCCTAGGCCCATGCTTAACAAAACCTCCCCATCCCAGCAGCATAGGAATCCAGAAGAGGGCGTGGCAGAAACGAGCCTTTTCGCTCAACCTCCAAGACATCCGGTGGCCGCCCGCAGGTCTAGAGACCCAGGCCAGGCAGAAGCAGCCCAGCCTGGGAGTGTTTCTGCTGGAGCACCTCCCCAAGCTTCGGCTTCGCCCGCTCCACCTCCCGACCCTGCGGCTGCAGCAGTAACGGTGTCGGCCGAAAGAGGAAAAGGTGAATGTTTGTGTTTTCAGATAAGAGAGCAGGGGTGGGGGTGGGATTTCTCATTTATTTATACCCTAAGGGACAAACGAGTTAAACGGGACAAAAGAGTGAAAAACGACCATTTTGCTGAAGAAGATAAATGAAACGCATAATCCTTTAATTGGTTATTATAGAGCTTAGAGACGGAGGCTTCATCCTGACTTTATTTTAGATCTCATGGGTTTGGAAGTCGTTGATGAGTCACTGTGGTTTGTTTGAAAACTGTTCAGGATTTCCACACTTAACACCTGTTCTTCCACTTCATTATTATTATTTTTTTTAAAACGTCATAAAATCTTCACTTCACATCCTGTCAGAGATGTTTTGTTCAGATTTGGCCTGAATTTATGGCATCGATCCTGAACTAATTGACTCCTTCCCTCAGGTCCCCTTGGCCCCAAGCAAACACACCCACCATCTCCAGCCAAGCTCCAGAAAAAACCTCCACCCTCATCGGCAAGGGTAACATCTCTTTTCTTTATAAACCACTGTTCACACATTACTGAGTACAGTGAGGGGCTGAGGTAACTTGTTTATTCATTTGAATTCTCCATAGCTTTAATTTTTGTTCTGAGAAGGTGCTCGGGTGTCCCTGCCGCCTGAACACGCAGCTAAAACAGAGCCGTGTGTGTGTGAGCCGCGTCTCCTTTTTGTTTACCTGTGCGGAAAATGTTCAGCTGTATATCTCGCCTGTTGAAATGCTCCAGGCAGGCGCAGGTTACTCTGTTAGTTTTTTTTCTGAGGCGTTTCACATTTGCAGATGCTTGTTGTATTCCATGCTCAGCGCCCCCGGTGCTGCCAGCCCGCGGTGTGCGTTTCACTTCGGACCGTCTCGGTCTGCCTTTCCTGCCAAGCGTCGCTTCTCGCGGCCGAGATTTGCCTGCTGAGTTTCCTCCAGGGGGCAGTGGACAGAAATGTGATGCACCGCTGAACTGTAAATCGATCGTGGGCTCGTTTGAAAGAGGATTAGTGTCATAAAAACAGTATCAGGCCACCAGGAAAGAAAGAGAAGAAATCACTGAGTTAATGTGCCATGTGAGCAATGAGCCAAAGGTTTTATTACAGTTTGTGTAAAGCACCACAGTTTCTCTGTCCAGTAATTCATGGTTTGTGTGTGTGTGTGTGTGTGTGTGTGTCTTTGTCTAGGCCTCGGTTAACAAAGCTTCAACCTCTTTTCGGTAAGGCTGACATTACAGTGAATAACAGTGTTTACACATTACAGTTTCAGATTATTGACCCAGATTTTTCATGTGCAGCTATTTACAGATGACCGTTAATGAGGTCATGCTGTGGTTGTTTAAGCTGATACACTACTAGGGTTAGTACACACACTGTACTAGGGCTAGTACACACACTGTACTAGGATTAGGGCTACAGTACACGAATTCCAAAACCTGTGAGACAGTGAAGTCTGATCTCAGGTAGCCATGGAAACAGTAAGTCTCTCCTGTCTCCTCATGTGTCTTTGATATTTGATCTCATTGTCTCTTTATTCTTTTCTCTCTTTATTCCTTTACACCAACTGAATGTAGGTTGCTCCCTCTGCGTCCTCCTCCAATCAAGCTGACCAAATCCGCAGGCTCCTCCCAGTCTAAACCTACAGCCAATCAGCTCCCAGGTTACAGGGTACCCAAACGAGGCCCACCCTTGCCTCCCAGACCTAAGCCCGGTCATCCGCTCTACAGAGACTACACAGTAAGACCTACTGCAGGGGAAGCTGGGAAACTGTAGTTGGAGGGGAAGAAGGACATTTCTGTTCGTCATAAAGGAATTGACTGATAATCTGCTACTGGCTTAAAAATGAACGTGTGTGTGTGTGTGTGTGTGTATGCACTCCAGAGTAAAGTTCAAGCAAATCCAAATCAGAACCAAACTGGCAGTAAGACAGTGAGAGAAGAACCCCACTCCCAGGTAATTATTCAACCATGCACACACACACACACACACACACACACACACACACACGTACATTAAGTGAATATGCTGAAGTTGTTCTTCATTCCACTGCTGAAGGAGAGCCCCGCTGTACTTGCTGACAACACACACACTCCCAGACAAACACGCAGCAGTAGGGTGGTGAGAAGTCAAGGTGGAGACTCGTACGAGGACGCGTGTCCCACGATGCCTGCTGAACCCGCCTCACAGCCACGGGAGCAGGAGCTGAAGGGGGAGCAGCAGGCGCAAGGACGAGTCAGGATGAACGTGGGTGACAGGTGTGTGTGGGTGACTGGTGTGTGTGTGTGGGTGGGTGACGGGTGTGGGTGGGGTTCCTAACCACTGCTGATCATGTTCACTTATCAAATAGTCACAAGTCTGGCCAGGAAAACATCAAACAAAAATCAGAACTTGTAATGGATCTTTATTTGTTTACTGTCTCTCTCTCGCTCTCTAGTTTTGTAGCCCAGTTTGCATTTGAAGGAGAAAAAGATGAGCTGACCTTTAGTGAAGGCGATGTCATCATGCTACTGGAGCGTGTGAATGACAAGTGGGGTCGTGGGAGCCTTAATGGTCAAACTGGCCTCTTTCCTGTCGGGTTTGTCCAACCTATTCCAGAATGTTCATCAAGGAAAATGACGCCAAAATCACCTGGAATACCTGGTAAACACTTTATATACGGTTTTAGGCTTTATATATTTAACGGATAATGCATTTAATATAATTCTTTAAAAAGAAAAATGAGAATATAAAAAAATGAAGCTATGATTTTTTTCCCCTACTTTCCTCATTTCCCTGTAGCTCCTGTTTATGTGGGAGGAGTCCAGACTGGCAGAGCCATGTTTGATTTCAAACCAGAGTGTGAAGACGAACTCTGTCTCAAGGTGTGTGTGAGTGAGCTGGTTCCATACTGCACGTATTCTTGCGTGTGTCTTCGGGCATAACTGACCAGTCTTCCAGCCTGAACCACAGATACATTCAATGAGTCGAGTTTCTTAATGAATCTTCCTCATGGAGGTCCAGGATTAGCCTGTGTCTAGAGAAACCCTCCTGCTGTATAGAGTAATGAGATGTGTGTTTTAGTTTGTACAAATGTACTGCATGTAATTCATAGAGATATTACTAAGGAAGCACGTTACTGTATGTTGAAGAAATCGTGTGTGTGTGTGTGCGCCTGCAGGTGGGGGACATTGTGTGCTCTCTGGAGTCTGTGGATGAGAAGTGGTTCGAAGGGGAGTTCCGTGGGAGACGGGGCATTGTCCCCAAAAGTTACATTCAGGTCCTCAAAGACCCCGAACCACAGCCATGATGGATGGAGTGGTGACTGGTCGAGGTTGTTTACATGTGAAAACAAAATGGCGGCAACAGTTGTGCATATCTGTAAGCCTCTCGCCTAACCAAACGCCATCACAATCGACTCGTTCCTCACTGCCGAGGTTCGTCTCCTAACGCCATTCCTCACACTTCGCCTGTCCTCCTGCCCCTCACACTCCAAAGCCAACTGACCCTGCTGTGGTAGTGGGAGTTTGTTAGGGTCTAACTGCACTGTGAAGAGGGAAGACACACAGGGTCATGCCAAGGTTAACACTTTCCAGACTGAGACCGATGGATTTTACGTTTTTAGGTTTTATTAATGTATTACTTGTGTTTGTGTTTTTATTTGGTGAGGAGCGTCTTTTTTCCTGCTGTAGCTTATGCCTAGTCGTGGACTAAATTTCACTGTGAATAGTGTCTCCCCACTGATGCCCCCTTTGTACTCTAAGGCTACATTTGTGGGAATGAGAGCTGTTAACCCTGATTAAACCCCGATGAATTATCGTACCGAGGGCTGTGCGTCTCTTTCCGGCTCCTTGTCCCTTCTGCATACGTGTTGCCAGAGCCATAAACAAACACACGTGTGATGAAAGGATGACGTGGGCTTTCATCTCCCACGCTGTCCTCAGGATCAGCTGCTCTCTGTCCCCATAAGCGGACTTCACCTCGACCTGAAGAGCACGTTTATGCCCCTGATCCGTCTTAAAACCAGGGCTGCCTCGTAAACGATGTCCACCAGAGGTGTCCGGGCTCGCTACTGATGTCACCGATGACATCACCTTGGGCCCAGGGTCATGAACCTTGGTGTTAATGCTGTGAACTTTGGCCGTGTCAGACACCGTAGCCTCCTGTGGCCACCACACGCTGGAGGTGGAAAGTCCCTAACGAACAGGAAGTTTCAGTATCGGTGAGGTTGATGACTTCCCTCCATGAGGGTGTTCCAGCACTCAGGCCAAAGACAAGCCTTTGCAGCCCAATCATGGCAATGCAATAATAAGGCAATAGACAACATTTCAACAATATTAGCATAGATACGTAGATTGATCTTTTCTCAGAGAAACAGGACACTGCTGATAAAGGCTTTCATCAGCTGTGCAGCGCTTCTGAATTATTAGGAGGAACCAGTTTGTATATGACGAAGCAGATGTTTTTAATTTCATTTTAATATCTCAACATATCTTAAGGTATACTGCAGTCACTCACCTGGAATCTTCTTTTGAAGAAAATACTATTGGCTTAGCAACATTTCCTCAGAAGAGAACGTTTTCCCACATTAGTCTAATGAACACCGAGGAAGGCAGTGATGCTACGTCTGTGTTTCATGCGATTCGTTAGTTCATTATTGTGAAATGGGAATCCAGTAAACTCTGAAGCCTCTGAAATGTGAAAATGTCATTAAACATCATGATAAAGATGAGGAAGATCGTCATTAGAGTATCGCACTCATTCAAGAGGGTCATACCACTACAGTGAACAGGGGGAACGGGAGTCAGTGTTAACGGTTCCTGGTGAATGATATGAAAATCGCACACAGATGGAGAAGAAACCAAAATTAGCATCATCTTCTAAATAATATTTGCCTTCAAAGTGGGAAACATCTCATTTCTCAGTAGAGGTGATGGAAGTCATTTTCAATTATGAGACAGATATTCCATGTCTATTTACCTTCCAGCTGCATGAGATATCTTCTGGCAGAGTTATGCAATTTTCTAATGAGGCAGGTTTATCATAATTGGTTTCTTGGAATTGTTCGCAAACAGTTCCTTACTGCCTTCAGCTAATTGGAGCCATTGTTTTAAAGCCTGCTATGGAATAAAGAACGATGGGCTTTATCCTGAACCAAGGGACACATGATTATGCACAATGGAGGTTGAAAACCCAGACACACAGCAGGAACCGGCCCTTCTGAAGCTACTGGGTCTGTCAAGAGTGGGAAACTTTATAATGTCAACAGCAAGTAGGTCTGTGTCAAAACAAATGAGTATTTAAGTCCTTAAAGAGGCATGTTTGGAGCTGATACGTGGTTTGAAAGTCTGCTGAGGAATACACGAGAACGCTGGCTATAATGGAGTGGAATCTAACCAGTCATGGTTGTCGTGAACTGGGATCCTGGCTAGGCGTGCGAGGCCTACGTGAAACGTGTGTGTGTGTGTGTGTAGAACCGGGTCCCACGCTGGGTGAATCCCGCGGGCTGCTGAGATTCCAGGTGTGATGTGACGACTGTTGGATTGCAGCTGCTGCTCTGCAACGTTTTGCCCAAACGTGTCCTCAGTCGCCTCGGCGCACGTGAGCCAGGCTGCACGCGTGACCAGCCGAGGGGCCACGGCGTGGGGGGGGGGGGGGGTGGCTGGTTGGAGGTGGGCGGAGCTACGGTCCTTCTCTACTAGACACCATCTGCATTTGCAAACGATTATGTCTATTTGAACTCGGGTGTCAAAGGTTATATACGCATCTGCAATGACCAACAAATAAACCCCCAGTACTGGTCAAAGTCATTTATGCGCTCCTCAATATGAATTGGTTGATTGAAAAGATGCAGTAGGCAGGCCAACCAAGTCTCTGCAGGACATTAAGTTTCCAACAAGTCTGATGTGGCGCTCCATTCTGAAAGTCAACTAAGCAGTCAGCAGTCAGAGTAGGAATGTGTTACATCTGTGAGCTACTACATTAGGCACGTAGACGCTTGATTAAACACTGCCACCTGCTGGCGCAAGACTGTTAGGCTTCAAATTTAATGGGCTGAACAAATTTTTCTGACAAGCTGAACTGATGGTTTGTTTGCCTTGGGGATGGCTGACAGAGCTTGTTGATGTCTTGTAATCAATGATGTCATTGTTGTCTGTGTAAATCCTGACTATGATATTTACAGGAGTAAATAAAGCAGATCACATTTTCAGCTACTAAAGATGTATTTTTGCAGTACAAACAAAAGATGAAAAAACAACCGTAATTACACTGTAGACGGGTGTCATTTGGCCCAAGTAACCATGGTACAAAAGTTAACACTATTCCACTTAACACAGTCATTCAGGACCGTTCACAATCTCCCTGTTCTCTTTCAGATAGAAATAAAATGAACGAACACTATGAAGGGCGAGAGTGGCAGATCATGGACACGCACGCGCACACAAACAATACGACACTCCCGACTCTCCTCATCAGCTGAAGACCAAAACCTTTCCCCAGTCTTCCTCCTCTGGGACACACATACACCATGCACAGTATCTGACGCATTTACACAGGAACAGATGTCTGTTGGATGTGGAGACAACATAATGGCTGAGGGATCGAAGTCTAATGGCACACTGTAAGGTCGCATCTATTGACCGAGTTCAATGATTATTACATCAAGACACTGTATATACAAAGAGAGGTAAAGGATGGCACAGCGTAGCAGGACGTGAGGTCGCTGGTTTGTCTGGAGTATCCGCGAGCTGACCGAAGACTGGGTGATACCAATATCGGGAGGGGGGAGGGGGGGTATTCGGTAAAACAGGACGCAGGAAAGACGAGGGGAGAGTGTGGAGAAGGAAGGGGAGGTGCTCGCTGTCCTGGTGTAGCTAGTCACCGCATCTGAGGCTACACCTCACCCAGAAACCGACGGTGCCACTGTTGAATGGATGTCAATGTCAGTATGGGGAGAGGCAAGCGATATTCTTGTTCCAGATGAGCCTTCGTCCAGCGTCACCCATGCTGCCGTTTCATGTTGACGTTCTCCTCTAAGGGTTCTCCTCTCCCAGGCCTACGGGGGCTTCTGCCAGCCTACCTCTGCTCTAAAACACAGTGCAAAAGGAATGACGGACGGTTCTGCAGGATTCGAATGGTTTGTAAATCTACCATTACAGACGGACACGCAGCCTCTGTCGCCATGGCGACATCGCCCCCAGCAACTTCGTGATGCTATGAGTTCCATCGGGGTTTTCATGCATGTCAAGGTCACTCTTTGGTCCCGAAGGATCCAGTTCTGATCTCGAGAGATCCCGTGTGGTCGGGAAACCCACCTTGATTATGAGGTGGGCGGGATGGATAGCAGAAAATATGCATGACAACAGAGGGGCTGGAATGTCCAACTGTACAACTAGAAGGTGTTTCTAATGAACACATCACACATAATAAAGCAGATGGTGACTATATTGAAAAGGGCGTTTGACTCTTACCATTGCCTTGCTGCTTATCCATCTGTAAGCAGTGTGGGGAAGAAGAGAGGCAGTCGTTGAACAAGACTGTGACGCCCGGTGTTAATCTGGGCCTGTGCCTCTTGCCTAATATGCAGTTCTGTGCGTGCGCACACACGCGAGGTCGTACCTGTGCTTCTGCACCTGTGCCATCGAGTTCGGGTTCCGCATCAACTGCAGCAGACGTCTCACACATCATATTCTCCAGTACAGCGTCATCCTAAACACACACGCACAGAACGCAGAGCTTAAAAGATTGTGTGAGCAAGTCCAGCAAGGCCACCTAATCCTTCTCCCGGTTGATCTGCCTAAATCTGTCAACCGCATTCTGTTGGATTAGAGTTTAAATGAGAGCAGGGCTTTGTACAGCATGACTTGGTGAATGTGAACTGAACGTGTTTGTGTGGGCGTGTCTCACCAGCACCCATGGGTGAGACAGCACTTCCTCCGCTGTGTAGCGACCACTGACGTTGACCTGAAGCATCTTACCAATCAGGTCCTGCAAAGAAACACACATGACCAGAGATGACCAGCTGAGTCTCACCAGCTCTCAGGAAGCAAGAATGAGGTCAGAGGTCAGTTAGCAGCAGTGTTAGTGGTGGCTGAGGACCTTGGCACTGGCACTGATGGTGTCCCAGTAAGGGGAGGGGAACTCCAGTCTGCCCAGTAAAATCTGCTCAAACAGTTCCTCCTGCTGGTTCCTCTCGCTACGGAATGGCGGAAATCCGCACAGCAGGATATATGTTATCACCCCAGCTGCCCAGATGTCTACCTTTAAACCATATCTGTCTCACACACACACACACACACACACACACACACACACACACACACACACACGCACACAGGAAGATGGGGGACAATGTCACCTTTGTAATCCAGATAGAATATACTAAATTATATAAATGCAACCTGAAATTACCCATCCCAACTATCTCTCTCTCACACACACACACACCAGTTAGAGATAGTTTTACCCTGTCTCTGCGATAATCTCTGGCGCAACATAGGTTGGTGTTCCACAGACAGTGTAAAGTGGTCCTTCCACTATGGTGGCTAGCCCAAAGTCCCCTAACTTCAGAGACTTGGTGCCGTCAGGATACTCACACACCTAAGGAGAGAGGAGGAGTTTCCTCATTTTATCATGTGTTTGTTAGTGTGTTAGTGTTTGTTAAGGTGTTTTTAATATGTGCTTTAGTGTTTTCAATTTTCTTAATGAGGGTTTGTGTACCAGGAGATTCTCTGGTTTAATGTCCCGGTGCACAATACTCATCCGGTGCAGGTATTTGAGAGCTCCGGTCAGGTTGTACACCATTGCACTGGCATCCTTCTCTGTGTACTTAGTGGAGGAGGTGATGGCATCAAACAAATCTCCTCCCTGCGAAACACGCATCACAACGGCATCATCAGTTCCTACATGCTTAAAGAGGGCAAGAGAAGAAACCAACCTTTGACCCCAGTCCCAACCCGGCCCTAATGGTTATTGTGGTGTTTTTTCTAAGGCTGCCAAGTTGCCAAGGCCATCAGTGCATGCACAGTCTTCACCTCCACTGGTCTTAAAAAAAAAACAAACGGCCAATCCCAGCTCTTACCCATGAGACCCATCACAGTGAAGGCAGTTCCATTCTAATTATACCTTAACGAGCTCCATGACCAAGTAAAGCTCCGTGGGAGTGTCCACCTCCTCAATTAACATAATGATGCTCGGGTGCCGGACACGTCGCAGTATTGCCACTTCATTGGCTATCAGGTGCTCCTATGAAGGCCAAACCATGAGAGGAACTGAATTTCAGTATTTGTGTTTTTTTTGTGTGAAATGGTACAGTTTCAGTGCAGTTTCGTAGGTATTAGATATAGAGGTATTCAAAAGCTTTCCAGAGAAATAGGACATTTCAGAAAGATGTGCTTCAGCAACTGTGTAAGCAATGTGCTTCTGAAGGTGAAACCAGGAGGTGAGACCAGTTTATGTTCAAAACCTGATTTTAAAAGAACACTAATTCCACAGGGTTCTAATAGTCAGAGTGTAGATCCATTTTTTCTTTCTTCTTTACTGGCAATGCAAACAGATACATAATTAACGCAATGTCCATAAAACGCCTTCCTACTGGAAGTGATAAAACCTTCGTTCAGATGGTCTGTTCAACAAAAATCTCCAGAAAGCCTTCTCTTGGTTTTTCCTATGTACAGCTGATTACATCTCTGTTAAGAGACATAATAAACAACCCCTATAGTAATGCATGAGGAGGAATGGATGATAATCCTTTCATGTTTTCATGGTACTTATGTTCACAGTACATCTACAGTGATTTATTTAAGGTTATTCTTGAAATGTAGCTGTTTGGGAGACATCACTCCGTTTTAATCCTAACTAAATAACAACCACTACTACAGATCAGCAGTGCTGCTCTCTTCAAAGGCACTAGGAGAGATATGAGGAAGGTAGAAGCTATGTTCACACAAGCCATAAACTTAATGAAATGAATAATATTAACCAGAGCAAAACCTGTACTGTCCAAAGGTCTAAAATGTCTACTTATAAGGTCCACCACTAATTTGTTATTAAGTCCATTAATTACACAAAAAACAAATCTGGAAAGACTATGTGCTCATTTTAAATAAAGGTGGTCTAGAAACTCTCATCTACTCATCATGACGCTAGTGGAAACCTTATGACTTATCTAAATATAACTGCAGGTGCTACTGCTGTGGTGGAATTTTAAGCACTGTATTTTTAATCAATAACTTACAAAGAGAAATTAGCAATAGATTTCAACAAACAACATAAACAGTTTATCAAAAAGGAAGAACAAACAAAATCTCTGCCCTTGAAAAGAATCAACACTGTTATTAAGCAAAGCTGATGAAGGTGGAGAAAAGTCCTTCACACAGCCAAACAGTAAACAGTAATACCCCAGGATCTTCACTACATTGTTCAACATATTACTCCACCATGTTCAAGACTCATCACATTTTCTACAAATCCTTGCTTGAAAGAACAAATGCTACTAGCAAACTCTACTTCTTTCAGTGGACATTAACCATGTATACACAGGTGTCCCTAATCAAAATGCAATGAGACTCTCTCAGATAGACTCTCTACTAGACCTGTGTTGGGTTGTGTTAACTCTAAACTGCTTCACCTTTGACTCCAAGTACTACTCACAAATAAGCAGAGTTATGGGTGCCACGATGGGACCATCCTATGCAGACCTCTTGTACTCATAGTATTTCTGAGATACCCTGAAGAAAGAAAGATAGAAACCACCCCCTTTGGAACTTTATCATCAGTCCTATTATCAACTAAGACTTCTATTGTCAATGTTTTTTTTAACACTCTCCATTAAAATGTAGCCAAATGATCAGGGCCGAATGTTAACCTCTGTTTTGAATGCAACTAGTCGAGGGTGATCGTATCACTTTGCTCCCTGGTATGGTGGAGTATTTGGTTCAGCATGTACAGCCTCTGTAGTTCAGATCTAGACAGGCAGGTGGAGTATTATTTAATCCCTCCGCCCCTTCAAGGCAAACAGATCCTCCTCCCAGAGTCTTTTTACATTTCTACCACTGGGCATTAGGAGAACTTTTCAGTCAAGCCTTAAAATCCGGGTTTAAATACCCACAGACTTCGTATTTGCAGTACCACTCTTCACTTTCCATGACCTTTAAAAACTCCATCCCTTGCTCAAAGCTCTTCACATTTAAGCATTTACAGTTAGGGTGAACACTTCCACCAGAAAGGTATGGAAATGTGGTTTTCGTAACTGTGGATTTCCTAACAAGTGATGATGCCTTTGGTTGTGTAACTCGTTCAGAGAACAGATGCGCTGGCCTTTTTATGCTCCCTTATCATCGTAAAAATGAAGCAGTAGCTAATATTACATTTAAACACTTCAGATTCCTCCAGGGTGATGCACAGACCGCATTCCTTTTTAGGGATCCTTCACTAATCTCCTCAGATGAGACGAAACATCAAAGACATGCTCGCCTAGAGTGAGATAAATAACGAGTAGGATAATAACTGTGGTACTGAAGCATGCGAACACTCTAGAAGAGATATATGTACATTTATCAACACAGCTACTAAAATAGCATGAAAGGGTTCATTGTTACCAGCCAATCCTCCTCATGCATTACTGCAGGAGTCGCCGGTTGTATCTCTTGCAAGCAATACAACGTTTCCATTGGGGAAACCAAGAGAAGACTTGCTGATCATTTTGTTTTAAGAATTAAGGATTTGTCATTTTCAGTGTCATTTTGATACTGATGGACCTTGCATTAATGATATCAATGCATCAATGTCAGTTGTTGCAATGGCAGAAATGGACTTAATGGTTGAATGTAACCTGGTTCACCTCCTGGACCTTTAGAAGCACTTTGCACATATCTGCTACTGTCTGAATCAGCGGTTTTCCCTTGTGCACTTCACTGCCATAATCACATCTACATGTTCTCCTACAGTATACCCCAAAATATTATATATCAAATATGTTAGATATTATTGCATGTAATTGAAAAGAGTTCTCTGACCTTGCCACTGCATTTCGCCTTGTCTATGATCTTCAGTGCATACTCCTGCCCAGTGGCCCTACACACACACACACACACACAAACATGAAATCAAGGAACCTAAACTTGGATTTTACCTGACTAAGTAACAGAGATTGCTGCTCCCCCAGAATCACATCAGTCTGTTGTTCCTTTGCTTGATGGAATAACAGTGTATGTGTGTGTGCATGTGTGTGTGCATGCGCGCGTGTACTGTGGTTCTGTCCCATACCTTTCCACGCACTCTTTAACCACTGCGAAGTTTCCATCTCCGATGACTTTGCCCACTTTGTATTTATCAGTGATGACAGATGACTGCACCTTGTTGCCGTTTACTGCGACAGAGACAGAGCAGGAGGTGGGGGGCAGGAGGCAGGAGGTGGGGGCAGGAGGCGACGGGAGGAGGGTGGAGAAGAATCAGCCGTGAGCAGAAACGGAACGTGAGCTGTGTGGGGCGGCGTGTGCGTGCTGGGGCAGCTGTGTTGCTCTCCTGCAGGCTCAGCAGCGCAACAGCAGTGCAGGTCCAACACGCCCAAACCTCTGCACCACTGGGAGGCTGGGAGGTGGTGTGTGATGTAAAGGGCGAGGACTGTAACTACAACTGGGCACGTCCTTCACTCCTCATGCCGCCTTCCCAACGTTTGCGTACACATTCAATAATCCAGGACCTGCTTCACACACCTTCTCTCTCCCTGTGTGTGTGTGTGAGAGTAATGTATATGTGTGTGTTACCCTCTGGGCTCAGATCTTCAGCTCCGTTTAGTTCACTGGATGGGGGAGGGGAAGGAGATTCATGGCGAGAAGAGTTCTGCAGAAGAGTAAAGACAAGAGTGCACTTCATAACACACACACGAACACACACACACACGAACACCCGCATGCACACGAACGCATGGAACGTACAAAACCTTAAACAAATGCCATCTGTGTAGCACTGGCATGTCCTCTCACACACACACACACACACCTTCAGGCTGTGCTGACTCCCGGGACTAGTTGGGGTCTTTGATGACCTCAGTGTTGGCGACTGTCTTCCTGGCACCTCACTGCCTGGAGGAGACAAAGAACATCGGTCCAACACCAAGACAGTGAAACTCAGTACAACTCTTTACGTCCCATAGGACAGAGATCTGTGAGGATGTTTGTACCCAAGACAGGAGACTTGGACCTGGGGACTCCAGAGCTTTTGGGTCCAGGGGCCTTGGAAGGGGCAGATGGTCGTGATGATTTCATCTTACACTCTAAGACAGGAGAAGACCACATCAAAAGAGAATGGACAAACAGAACAACAGAACTCCTGTCCGCCTGTCTGATGGCTTTATACAGTCGAACACTCAATGATCTCAATGTGGCGTGTGTGTATGTGTGTTTTGTCAAGTTCTCAGTCCGTCACCATTAACAAACGCAGCCGCAGAAGACTTTCCCGCGTGTCCAATGGCGGCGTCGTCCTGGGCGTACCGGAACTTCTCCAAGCCACACGCGATGAACACGTCATCATCGCTGAAGAAGTCCTGCAGGCTTGTTAGCTGCGGTGAGACAGGAGGGGGAATTCAGGAACGTCAGGATTCTGATGTCTCGTCATATCAAACACGCCTGTTCGTCAACTTTGAGAACAGTGTTTAAATGTGATAAGTGCTGGTGATGGACTGTAATTTCATTATACGCCTTCAGGACTGAGCACTGAGATGTACTGATGACGAGCTCTACAGATTGTGCCAAGATAGTGTGACAACATTATGCTGAAATTACAAAATGCGCACACACACACGCGCGCAGGACAGCAGTGAATAGGCTGAACCTGAAGTATGTTTCCACAGAGCCACTGGGAGGGTTTGTCTACTGTTTATTTTTGAAAATGGCACTGTCACTGATTAAGTACAGGAGTCCATGCACACACACACACACACACGCGTGCGCACACACATGCGCACACTTCCGTCTTGCCAAGAACAAATGAGCCTTTCAAGGATTCCCCTCTTTCTCTGCAGTAGAAAATGTGTGGCATACAAATGAACCCTGGACTTCTCCTCACACACACACACACACACCACCTAGTGTGGTTCCTCTCTCGGCTGAGGCATTCAGAGAGTTCACTCAAGAGAAGAGGAGAGGAGAATGGTTACCATGGCAACTGGCCTGCAGCCAGAATATCCGCTTGCAACAGCACTGGGATTCTCCTGCTCTACTCAGCCCACACCCACACACACCCACCCACACACACCCACACACACCCACCCATCCACACCCCCTTTGACTAATCAGACACATGCATTCATGATGCGTTTCCTCCTGCAATACACACATACAGAAACAGAGATGAACGTGCATCAGGGTCCTGTTGCCGGTCTGGGGCTCGGAGCGCCGTTATCAGGTGCTTCTCCCCAGTCTGGCCGACCAATCAGCCTGCACCTGCTGCAAATACGGGCCCGCCCCCCCCACCACAGCGTCAACGCTCTAGAGCATCCAAGTAAAAGAAGGATCCCGCCAAAGTGAGGAGCACGTTTTACGATCAGATGGACCACGTGCTGGACGGAGGATGAGATAAACCAAGGCATTTCTCACACACCGTGACATTTTCCCCAGTTCTAATATTCCATAAGAAATGTGGCCTCATATCTGATGGCAGAGTTCACAGTCCAGGCTTTTGTGTGGACACCTCAGCGCCACCTGATCCGACATCCCATCTGGATGCCCTTGTTACTAAAGTTACCCTGAAAAGACAAACGAGGGCGTCGCTCTGGATTATCGGCGTCGCACGTGACACAAACTCTGACAGGTTTCTAAAGGCGGAATTGGCTCAGCAGGTCGATGAAGGGCTCTGGAAACTAATTACACATCATGGTGGGGGGGGGTCTGACTGCAAGTTCCGAGCAAAATCAGTGCAGTCATGTGACACAATGAATAAAATTACAGGGTGTTATTTGCAGGGCTCTCGCCTCCCTCCAGAAGTGAATGTGGCAGTTTAATGGTGGAGTAGGCACAGACTGAAAGATAGTTACACATTACATAAGTGGCTACACAGCACGTCTCCCATGACCTGTGACAAAATGAATATGCGCCATATTAAACATTGTCATTCATGTAGGATTATTTCTGACTCTCTCTGGTTGTGTTGACCAGTGTGTGATACTTCATGGTTTGTAGCTGGGCCCGTGTTCTCTGTATCCCTGGAGTTTGTTTTGTTTCTGAGGCGTCAGGTCAGTCACCCACCCTGTTGTCGCCCCTCCGGCCTCATGTCTGTTGTGTGTATGTGAGCTCGACCTGCTGTTAGACCGATTCCTAGTCCTCTAAGAAAATATGACCAAAAGATCCAGTGTATAAATAATCAAAGGAAATCTGAAGATCAAAACAGTGTCCTGACTCATCTGCATCCACACACACACACACACACACACACACACACACACACACCTGCTTCCCATCCAGCGTGTACAGCTTCTTCACGGCTCCAGAGTCGAGCTTGATGGCCTCTGTGATGTCGGCGAGCACCTGCTCAAAAGAGTGCGCCGTCTTCTTGTTCAGCAGCACCCTGACGGCCTTGCGTGGCTTCACGCCGCTGCGGATCACCGTCACCAGCTTGGGCTTGATGAAGTCTTTGCTGTCCCTGCCCTCCACCGCTGCCCGCTGGAGCCCGATCGAGCCCTGCCGCCCCACACAGACTCCGCCCCCAGGACCCGCCCCCGGACCCACCCCTTGCCCCGCCCCAGCCATTCGGGAACCCCAGTTAGGGTTCACGTTCTTGGTGTAGTCCACCTTCCTGAAAGGCTCATTGGACGCACAAACATAGCTTTCACCTGCAGGAGACAAAGAGCCAGTGATATACTTGTTATAACAAAATCTATCCCCATGTTAACATGCTTTTATTTGAAGCAATTGTTTTTTTAATGAAAATCTTTATAATCAATTCATGCATCAGTGGGGAGTGATTGCCTAGTGCACACTAGAAATACTTTTCTCTGTCACAGTATTGTTGAGGCCATTGTTTTACAAATGATGAATGATGCCTAATTTTCGACAAAATATTGTTTTAAATGAACAACCTCTGGTTGTGACTAGATGGCTCTAGATGTCTGTACATTGTAATAAAACATTCTCAGGAGAATGAAACGTAAAAAAAAGCAAAAACACTGTTTCTGAAATGTAAAATTAAGATTTAATAACGTTTAGTTTCTTCAATTGATATCATATTAGTATTCTCGGTTTTCCTATTTCTGTTTTCTTTTTTAATACAGAAATACGATCCGTCTTGGGAAAAGGATTCTCTATATTGATCTGAGTGCTATTGCGGTTCTACACCACTACAATCACTTTAGATTTATGCTCCCAGGATAATTATCGAGAGCAAACGGATAGAACGCCTGCCTGCGCACTTTATCTGGAAGACGGACAGACTCGCTTAAAGTTCAGTTTCTGCAAATCGAAACACTTAAAGGATTACAGAAAATGAACGCGCGCTGAAGCAGAGAGCGCGTGAGAGGCAGGAGAACACGAGACGAGAGACAAAGCGGGACGAATGTGACGCGTTAAGGGAGACTGTAGTGTGAAATTAAAGACGTCAGGACGTGTTTTAAAACGTAAAAAACAATTCCCTAATTGCATGTAAAACATGCTTAATGGTCTAGATGGCATCAGTTAAAAGATGCGGCGTCACAAGAAATGAGAAGATGAATGAAATCATGACATTAGGGTGGGGGTGGGGAGGGTAACACCCCCCCTTACCCCCCGTATCTGGAATTGACTTCAATGCTTTCTTGTTCTTTGTATCTACGGATATGAACGAAACTGTTTCATCATGGCTGACGGTGCAAGGATACTCTTACTTGGACCGCTAAGGTCGTTGACCTCTTGGGCTATAAACTTTACACCTCTTCACATTTTATAAAGAATTTATAAAGAATTAAGAATTTATTTGATTATGATCAATGCGACCACCAACGTCACATATGGCCCCGCCCTCCTAGTATTGTCAGAGGAGACTGCTACGATCAGCGAATTTAACCGGTGGGATTTTCTAATGTGGTAGCAATGTGTCTGCATGCGTTTAAGCGTGTTTATGTCTTCACTAATCTTGACAGTGTTTATAATATAAGCTTTTACATCCCTTAACTCAGGTTGGCTTCCTATCTTGGTATTGTATGAACTTCAACTGGTGAGCATTTTAAGCACTCATTGAGACACGTGTACCTCGTGTCTTACCTTCTACAATATCGTCCAAGCTTGCAACCTTCTTTGCGCCATCTACAGTGTAGATATTGCGCACACCTTGTGGAAGGTGCAGGTTGTCCGCGAGCGAGCGGGTTAGCTCTGCGAGTAGTGCATCCAACGACCTGAAACGGTCATTTGACACCGCGTAAACGAGTCCTTTGAAATACCGGTCTCCATTTCGGTAGAATCGGACCTTCTTGGCCCGTTTCTCAGAGCTCAGCGCCTGAAGTGTGCGGGTCCGGTAGAAGCTGCAGTTTGCGCTATGAGCCGGACTCGGGACCAGACTACTCGCACGGGAGCCGGACGGCGACCCTGAACCAGTGGCGCGCGTTGAACGATGTGCCTTATCTCGTTCGTCGAAATGTTCCAATTCAATGCTTCTGCTGAGAGCCATTTCTGCCCGACAACGCAGCTCTTGAACGCTCGGGACGTCCGTTCTTTATCGCAGTGCGATCCCGACAGGTCAGCAATGTCCCACCGCAAAACCCTCTTTTACAGAAAGCGTTATTCCCTTTCTCTGATCACATAGTAGAATAACGGCGGCGTGTCTCTTGCTGCAGACTGTTCTTCGCGAGCGGCAGGAGCGGTACAGTACGCCAGCATGATTTACATTCCACACAAAAGTGCTACCTACGGTGCGCCGCTCCTTCTCGCCAATAGATTATTGCTTTAACAAACGCGTCGCACACTACACTACAACACTACAGGATGATCAAATCATCTAGGATGCTCAGTCAGTCGGGTCGAGATCGAGAAAAAATAATCCAAATGAATGGTGGCTGATTCCAGTCCAAGTTAGAAATAAATGAATGATTGTTCTTTGACAGACTGACTCAGACGGGCGGCCAGCTGTTGTCTTGGTGATGGGGTGACGTCCTGCTTCAAGCCACAGTCAAAATACCAGACTGAATGTTAAAGTTCCGGTAAGAAAATAAGCATGTGACGGCATTAGGATTCAAAAAGGGCCGTTTTTTACCTGGTGGCGGATTGATGCTCCGTCAATGCAGGTACAAGGGTGCGCCGCGCTGTAGCCGGGCAGCATGGCCGCTGACGAGAGCGCGCAGACCTCTCCTCACCCTTTTTGGGCGACGTCCTACAGCAGGTGAGCGCCCATTCGTGACCGCGCATAAGATGACTACCGCCTGTTGTCCGCTGGGTCCTACTGCACCTCGTGTAGCCTAGTTACGGTTGCTGTAAAAAGGATTAAATGTACTTATTTTAAATGTAAAAAAGCACATTTTACAAATAGCTTTCAGCTGCACTGCACAACCTAACAAAAACACCTTATTGTGAATCAGTGTCAAGCGCACCGTGGTAACGTGGAATTATCTTATGTTTCTGGGAGTGCACGTCATGGTCCTCGAGCACGTCGGCTTCAGTGAAGAAAGCTCAACAGCGCCTCTTCTTCCTGCAAGGGGACAACAGAGAGCCACCACGTGCACGCCCGTTCTGACGTGCAGCATCACTGTCTGGGACAGAAACTGCTCTGCCTCAGACAGGAAATCGCTGCAGTGGTGGTGTAAACTGACCAGCGTATTACTGGGTCAAGTATTCCTGCCATCGAACACGTTTCCACTGAGGAGGGCGGTATAGGGAAGGATCTCGCTCACTCCATAAGTAGTAAATGTACTGCACCCCCCCGTCTGGACGAAGGCTGCGGAGCAACCGGGCTAAACGAACAGGTCCTTCCTGCAGGCAGCGAGACTATTAAACAGATCTGTAAACGGAGACTCGCTTCACATTTAGTCATGTATACATTTGCGACACCTACTGCACCCACTTCTACTGCACCGCACTAATCATTATACACATTGAGATGTGGTTAGCAGCCACGAGCGCGCACTTTATAATACAGGCAAAGGAGCAAACCAAAAACACCGCTAGTGACTGTTTATCTACAGTGTAAACAGCCCAAGTTTATCAGGAGTGTTGTGTACAGCTTATAGTGGGTGTCGTAGTTTCTATGTTGGTGCGTTGATTACTGAGTTTACTGCATTTGTATTGTTTATCTGTTGTATTATTTAACGGTTGTTCCGCAGTACTGATGATGTGGACGAAATATGAACAGTTATATGAGGCGAAACCCAATCAAACGAGACTGACGCGCGAGGGAAACGAGGCGACTGCAAAGCCGGAGCCTGGTCACGTGCCACTGTAGCATCTGGACCTTAAACTGCCACCTTTCTCATTCCTCGTCTCTTGATCACTGATTTATTGTTTATATTTGTTTATGTTGTGTATATTGTTTATATGTATTGATTTTATTGCACAAATTTTGTTATCGATACTCAATTGCGTTTTTACACCGAGTGGCGCGTTGCCTCAATTGAGTTTAACAGTCCGACGCTGTATTATTTTGCGTCCACAAGAGGGCAGTCTTCTGCTTGTTTTAGACAGGAGAGGGCCGTTGGTCACTGATCTTCAACACCTGATCATGAGTTTCCTAAGTAGCAGAATTATATCGAGCTTGTCTGAGCTGGGAAGACGGGAGTGTGCGCAGTCCGACGTTAGGAGGAGGGTAATAGTCGCACAGCTGTGTTAACGAGAACAGGCGGTTCACCCATTCTATTTTTTGGCACGGATAAGTGCAAATAAAACGACAGAAATTAAACGCAGTTTACATTCGCTAAATTATCTTAATCAGTACAATAAATGCACTGATTTACGCAGTTTTTTAACATTGTTCAGTCAGATATTGAAACTGACCAGTTAACCAGAGATTCTCATACACGAATCCTACTTCCTATTCATGTGTAGCCTATTTTTACTGTGTGTTCCTCTGTGGTCTTGGATAACAATGATTTTCTGAAGTGTCAAGTTTTGTTTCAGTGACTGCGTGTCTCATTCCTTGCTGTTTGTACTCACATACGGTACAGTTTAGCGCGTCTAATCCTCTTGTAGTCTTCCCCTCCGATACAGGCTGCGTGTGACTAAATCGCAACTTCTGTCTGATGAAAATGCTCTGGCGTTTCTGACCGGCTGCTGTGACATCACGTTGGATTGTTCACAGGCCCCTCCTAGTGATCCCTCTGTAAAATGAGCACGAGCAGTATTTCCGTATATTTTCATATCATATTTTGGTTTCCTAAAAGAATTGTGTATTTCTGTGAGTAACGAACTTCAAAAGCTCTGCCTGTTAGAAAAAAGGCTTTGTCTAATGTCAAGTTATAAATATAAATCATTACACGGATTAAGTGCAAGTACAATGTATATAAAATATATAATGTAAATAAAACATGTATTATATTATATATTTATATACTTGTTAAAACAAATCCATCATCTTTCACTGATTTAGTCTGAAGTTTTATTTCTCTCCAGACAGGAAGCTTGAGAGTAAAGTGTGAAGTTTTAAGACAGGAATGTCCAACTTTAGTCACAGCAATCAGAACCCTCCCCGCCCCGGGGTTTGTCACCAATTTAGTTCTAATTTACTTACCCATGCACAATGAGTCACGTGACATTTCTAAACCAGGCTTTCTTTCCCACAAGGCCAAACTGCACACACGCAAATGTCACCATGATGCAACTGAAGCTTCACCACAGAATCCCGAACACATCATGAGTTTATTTTAGGTACGTGACCCAAGACATCTTAAATATTTTGGTTTCAACAACAACTTTGTCTGATATGACTTGTGCTATGTTGCATTAAAATGCACTTGGAACACTCGAACAACAACTTTACAGTTAAAACAATTAAAACCTAACTTGTCATCTCCACATTTGATAATCAATAAAAGGAAAAAATGCTATGAAGGTCCTGTCAGATTATACTATTGCTTAGTGTTGTTTTTATTGTAATCTATTCCAGACAGACAAGCCGGGTGAACTGGGGATTATGATTGGTCACTAAGTGTATAATTGCGGGGGATTATAATTGGTTACTCCTGTGTTGTTGACCATAGCAGATTTAGACTCTGGCTTTGTTTCAGCAGATTACCAGATACCCCTGTGACAGGATGAAGAGGATCCAGACGCGCTGCTGAAAACAGAATCCAGAGGATCCAGACACTCTGCTGAAAACAGAATCCAGAGGATCCAGGCACTCTGCTGAAAACAGAATCCAGAGGATCCAGACACGCTGCTGAAAACAGAATCCAGAGGATCCAGGCACACTGCTGAAAACAATCCAGAGGATCCAGACACACTGCTGAAAACAGAATCCAGAGGATCCAGACACACTGCTGAAAACAGAATCCAGAGGATCCAGACACACTGCTGAATAGCACCATAAGGAAGAAAGCTGCACCCAAACTGGCCTAGCAGCTTGTTTCCTTTTGCTTGCATATGAGTTACAGGAACGCTGTGTCCTAAATTCCTGTTGGTGGCGTGTTCCCTCCATCCCTCCCTCCATCCCCCTGGGGACCTCCACACCGTACCTCTGTCTTCAATGTGTCCTAGATGCTAACATCTAAAATATGTGGATAACCGGCCAGCAGCGCTTTCCCTAAAGTCTAGATTTACACCAAAATATTTTTTCAAACACACATGAACTACAACAGCAAGGGTGTTTTAAAGGTTGTTTCATCCTGTTTGGGATGAGCAAGTTTGTTATATAAGCTAAAGACACATTTCCTTTATTTACAGTTTTGCCGATGACCATTTGAGGATTTCCTGAATCACTGCTGTATGTTCTGCCAGACTTTTCTGCTTGTGATTGAATGTTTTGTGTGATGTTGGTTGGTAGGGCAACAAGAAGGGTGTGTGTGTGTTTGAGATGTGGAGAATGAAATCTAACTAATTTGTAGTCCGTGCATTTAAATAAATTTCATAGTTCAACAATAAAATGTAAACCAGTTCGTATTTAGCCCAAGAGATTGTCGGTGTTTAACGGAACAGTTCAGTTACTAGAATGTTCCATCTGATGACGTCATGGTCGTTCCACCCTAATCTGAAGGAGGTCTGATAGGCCAGGTCTCTTCTGTAGTGCCTGATGAGAAAAAAAATGAATCAGTTGTTCCATCTATTTCTTCTATCAATGCACAACAACACAAGATTCATCAGGATGATGAGAATCCAGGGTTTAGTCCAGTCCAGGTTTTTATAATTACTGCACAATCACTACAGTTACTGATAAGCAACTGCGCAACTCCTAAGTTGAGGGGCGTGTAGCTCTGCTGTGTGGTGTCTGTTCCATGGGTGAGACGTGCAGTGCGGAGGGCAGCAGACAAACCTCACCTGCAGACTGCTGACGACCTCATCAAACATGCTCCTTGCTTCTTCAGTCTCGCAGTCCTGGAAGTAATCTACAATACTTATCTGAACCACCATGCTCTTCAGCTCTACACACACGCCTGGAGAGAGGGAGTGGTGTCCGGTTAACACAGAGATGTGGCTTGTGTGTGTGTGTTTCTGTGTGGGTGCTGCTCACTTTTAAAGTGCAGGAGGGCGTTAGCAGTGACAGGTGTGGAGTTGAACACAAGCGTGTGGAGGTGCTGCAGTCCGTCTCTGCACAGCTCTGCTGCCCCCTGCTGGCTGATCTCGCTCATGTGGTCCAGCTCCAACACACACAGACCCGCGCAGTTCCTTACTGGAGAGGGAGGAGCGGATGGAGAGACGGAGATGTGCAGAGAGAAAGAAGGTGAGAGCAGGAGAGATGAAAGAGAAAAAGAACAAGGAAGGATGTTGAAGGTAACAGACAAAAGGAGAGAAGCAATTTCTGGAAACGCATTTGAATCTTTATTTTACACCATATTCAGTGGAAACACAGCTCAGACACACAGCCACGCCCATCACTCCCTCACCCAATGAAGCGAGTCCTTGTATTCTGCACGCAGCCCCGCCCACGCCCACCTGCCGCAGGTTCGGCCAGCACCGACCAATCGTCTGCAGGCAGCGGTTACTGAAGCGATTTGGCTGCTGGCTGAATAAGGAAGTGAGACACACCACAGGATTACATTAGCTGAGCGTATGATAGTGGTGCTGCATGAGTTGTTTATCATGATGATGAGGATGATGAAGACTCACCACGGCTGCAGGGGTGATATGAACAAGCTAGTGATGTCCCGGCATCCTGTGCCTAAAGCCCACAGCACCTCCTGCCCCACAGGGTCCAACGAGCTCCTGAAACCTCACAACCGCCACATGCAAGTTTCACTGGTCACATGGTTTCACGTGGTGTCTGCTCTTCTGTGTGTGCATGGTAAAAATACGTGTTGTGTATGCTTGTGCACCTGTAGTAGGGAACCATCATATGTGGGTGCAGGTTTTACACTCACCTGTATGTAAGAGTATGCAGCGCTCTGGAGTGACAGCTGACCAACCACAGGGACCTGTCAGTCAAAATGTTGGGGCAATTGGAGATGGTCAAAGACATAAGACTCCGCCCTGCTGATTTTAGCACCGCCTCCAATCCCACTTCCAGACAGCCCCTGCACAGAGGGGAATATGCAAAACATCTTCACGTCATGATGTGTCAACCTCACTAAAGGTTTGTCTGCAGGTACACTGAACCACGAGCCCCATAACTGATGAAATATTCAGAAGACACGCACAAATGCTGACTATGATTAATGATTATGATTAATTTGTGTGTGTGTGTGTGTGTGCGTGCAAGTGTACGCCTTTGCATGCATGTTTGCATGCTTCTGTTTGCATTTGCATGTGTTTGCATTGATCTGTGTGTGTTTACCTTATGCTCTTCAGATATTCCTCTTTACTCTCTTTCCTGTGGCGGACTCGAGGTTTGAGGTTTTGCAGGATAAGAAACTGTGTCTGACTACACCAGTGAGATAGAGTCACCATAAACTACACACATACACGCAAACACACACACAAACATCATTTGAGCATTAGGACACCACTAACTGCCAAAATGCAAATGTGTGTCTGTGTTTGTGTGTGTGTGTGTTTGCACATGCCTGGTAAATGATACAGAACTTTCATACCCTGGATGAGATGCGAGTGGTTTCCAGGGTTACTGTGGTCCACACTGCAGGATGGTGGGCAACACTCCACCAGTCCGTACATACCTGTAGCACACACACACACACACCACTCCACCAGTCCGTACATACCTGTAGCACACACCACACACACCACTCCACCAGTCCCAGTCCGTACATACCTGTAGCACACACACACACACACCACTCCACCAGTCCGTACATACCTGTAGCACACACACACACACACCACTCCACCAGTCTGTACATACCTGTAGCACACACACACACACACACACACCACTCCACCAGTCTGTACATACCTGTAGCACACACACACACACCACTCCACCAGTCCATACATACCTGTAGGACTCACACACACACACACACACACACATAAAAAGTTAATTATCCTCAGCCAAACTCTATAAATCACACAAACAAATCATAACAAGCAAACGCGCACACACACACACACCTGTGCAGCAGTGAGGAGGGAACGGGTGTCCAGGTAAGTGAAGACGCAGAAAAGCCACGCCCTCATCCTCATTCGCTCGGAACACATCATCGGTTCTCCGGGACTGTTGTCATGGTGACAAGTCAGGCTGCGTAAGGTGTGCTCTGTGCAGGACCAGCACCACAGCAAAATTCATTTCATGAAGCTGGACCACATTTAGCAACGTTTCCATGGATGCTGCTAGATGGGTGTGCATCTGCGTGAAAGTGTGTGTTCACATCACCGCGTGTTACCCGGCTTGCTGTACATTCTGCGTTGGTGCAGATCCTCCTGGGATTCCGTCGTGTAGACAGACCAGCTGTCCGACTCGTCCTCGAGCCCCTGCTGTGTGTGGGGGGTCCAGCAGGGAGATGCAGGGGCCCCCTCCCTCTCTGGCCCCCCGGGGCCTCCACACAGCATATGGTAATAATGTGTCTCCGGGGGGGTCCGCGCACGTTTCCACTCCCCCTCACACCCCCATGACCCCAGGGACAGCGTCCTTGTCCTCCTGCCGGGACTGCTCCTGCATGGAGGACACACCAGGGGGGACACAAGTCTAGCTCTGCATGCTTAGGTGTCTGCCAAGCCCAGCCAGACTCCGGACGGCGTCCACCATCGTTGTTGGACTGTCACTGCAGAGACATCCACACCCACAGCGATTTCTCGTCGTGTTCATTACATTTCAGGATCTACGCAGCCAGCATTACATTTTGAACGAATGAACAAATGTACTGTTCAAAAATCATCTTTTGTGCAGTGGGGACGTAATAAACTGCTCTGTGTTTTAATAAACACTCTCTGTGTTTCTCATAAATGCTGAGGCCCCTGAGTGTACAGGTCAGGGGAAGTAACAAACGACAAGATGACTCGGTTTGACCTGGTCTATATTCTTCATGTTTATAAATCATACTATTTTGTGATTGTTGTTCATATAACCGATGTACCATCTACAATTTTTTTTCTGGCCAGTAATCACTGGCTACACCAGCTCCATCAAAATAATGTTTCGGTTCCATTCACAAATGGTGATCCGCACATATCTTGAAACAACAATTTTGAAATTCACAATATCTGTGAACAATAATTAACTATCGAAGGAGTAATCATCAGGGTAATCCTCAAATAATGCAGTAGGGTGGCCCAATAATCAACTGCTAAAATAATGAACTGCTACAGCCCTGCACACGAGTGGAGCTTTTCACTGAAATGGCAAAGTACCATTAGCATGTACCATTAGCCACCAAAACTCAACGATCTTTTTGTTGTACCATGTTTTGTGTGTTAATAAATATACAGCATGTTTTGTGTGTTAGAATGATCCCTGTATAGAGACACCAGGCTTACCTGGTCATGTGACTGTCCCCGGCATCACAGCGAGGGTAGCAGCATCTGGACATGCCGGACATGCTGGAGCTCCTCTGTGAGGGACAGGACGAGCACAGAAGACATGAATGGAAGACCCCTGAGAAGAACTACACAGCTACAGAAGACCATAGAAATGACGAACCTTATTTACACCAGCCACTTTATTAGGTACACGTTGCTAGTACCGGGCTGGACCCCCTTTTGCCCTCAGAACTGCCTTAATCCTTCGTGGCATAGATTCAACAAGGTACTGGGAACATTCCTCAGAGAGTCTGGTCCATATTGACATGATAGCATCACGCAGTTGCTGCAGGTGTGTCGGCTGCACATCCATGATGCGAATCTCCCATTCCACCACATCCCAAAGGTGCTCTGTTGGATGGAGATCTGGTGACTGTGGAGGCCATTCCAGTACAGTGTTCAAGAAACCAGTCTGAGATGATTTGCGCTTTATGACATGGCGCGTTATCCTGCTGGAAGTAGCCATCAGAAGATGGGTACACTGTGGTCATAAAGGGATGGACATGGTCAGCAACAATACTCAGGTAGGCCGTGGCGTTGACACGATGCTCAATTGGTACTAATGTGCCCAAAGTGTGCCAGGAAAATATCCCCCACACCATTGCACCACCACCACCAGCCTGAACCGTTGATGCAAGGCAGGATGGATCCATGCTTTCATGTTGTTGACACCAAAATCTGACCCTACCATCTGAATGTCGAAGCAGAAATCGAGACTCATCAGTCCAGGCAAAGTTTTTCCAATCTTCTATTGTCCAGTTTTGGTGAGCCTGTGCGAATTGTAGCCTCAGTTTCCTGTTCTTAGCTGACAGGAGTGGCACCCAGTGTGGTATTCTGCTGCTGTAGCTCAACCGCCTCAAGGTTCGACGTGTTGTGCGTTCAGAGATGCTCTTCTGCCTCGGTTGTAACAACTTATTTAACTTATGTAACGGTTATTTGAGTTACAGTTGCCGTTCTATCAGCTCAAACCAGTCTGGCCGTTCACCTCTGACCTCTGGTACCAACAAGCCATTTGCGCCCACAGAACTGCCGCTCACTGGATATTTTCTCTTTTTCTGACCATTCTCTGTAAACCCTAGAGATGATTGTGCGAGAAAATCCCAGTAGATCAGCAGTTTCTGAAATACCAGCCCGTCTGGCACCAACAAACATGCCACGTTCAAAGTCACTTAAATCACCTTTCTTCCCCATTCTGATGCTCGGTTTGAACTGCAGCAGATCGTCTTGGCCATGTCTACATGTCTAAATGCATTGAGTTCCTGCCATGTGATTGGCTGATTCGACATTTGCGTTAATGAGCAGTTGGACAGGTGTACCTAATAGTTGCTGGTGAGTGTATATGGCACTTTTTAACACAAAGTTTCCAAGTCCGTTGCAAAAGGCTTCAAAAGGAAGTAAATTTAAATGGGGAAAAAATGAAGATTAAAAACTGAAGTGAAAATACAAAGCTGAGCACAGCATGGTGATAATTAGAGCAGGAAATCACTACCTCTGTGATCAGCTGCTCTCCAAGGCCCACTGCTAGACATCCCTCATCTAGACTATTTTTACACTCATTTAAGAATTTTTTAGTTATTAATTAAATTTTATAAATTTTTTTATCCACCACTTGAGCTTAGTCAGAATGTTCTAGAGCTTCCTGTTCTACAGTCAGGAGGGCCACTGATGGCGCCGTCCCGGATCTACACGCAGATCTAGAGCTTACCTGCTGCATGGCTC